>CM068383.1:10258961-11467294 GCA_034770075.1 Aralia elata
TGGTTTATTAATAATCCCTCAAGTCACATAAACTTGGATTACATTGATCACTAAGATCAAAATTATAAAGAAATTGAATGATTTAAGGCGCTGCTAAGTAACGTTAAGCTTCTTGATCACAAGACTTAGCAACAGATGAGATTTCTAAATCGTAGAGTGAGTAGACTATGTTCAGACATGCATCATTTCAACTTGATCAATTTATCTTTTTTTGTGTATTTTTGATTGTTTGATATTGCTCGCCTTTTATAGCTTCACTTTGGGATCTTCCCGTTATGATTTGACTGTTATTCCATTCTGATTTAGACACCTGTTGATATCTAATTGTTTAACTTTGAAATGTTATCGATTGGACCACTTCAGGTCGCTTTCATCGTACTCTGCCAGGTACAGATGTAGTCGCATATTTTTGTCCTTATTTTGTCCTTAGCAGATATAGCTGTTATACACAATTTAAGGAATGTCTTATCCTTATCGACAATATTTGGGAGGATTATTGAGCTAAATCTATACTAGCAATTTACGTGCAAGTATACACGGTCAATCAAGTAATAAAGTAAAAGTAAAATTGTCGATCCCACGAGAAATAGTAATAATTAATTACTCCAATTATTAATTTGTAATCAATTCGATTCTATTTAAACGATTGAAATCTTAAGTGAATTAATTAATAAAGAAATAACTAAAGAAAGGTGAATTCAATAAATAAAAGAAAATATTAAGAACTTAATTTCCCTCGATGAATCATTTAAATAACACTATCATTCTTTTATTAAATTGACTAATCAGAATTGTCAACGGAAAATCACTAATAATTAATATAACCATCTTCTAAATAATTATATAGCATATCTATTATTATCAATTTCCCTATATTCCTATGAGAAACAATAATAATAAATTCATTAAGAATCATTTTTCACCTGTTGCTTGCGGTATACGGGTATATTCCTATCCCATCTACAAATTAGCATTCAACCATAAGAAGAATTACTAATCACAAGTTAATATATCCAGATCTTAATTTAGACTTCATCGCCAAAATTCATCTAAATCCATCTAATAATTGTTGCACAATCAATTATAACATTAAACACAAGATATAATAAACAAATCAACTCATACCCAATTTAAATCAAAGAAAGAATAAATATTAAATTAAACTATCATCGGGTTCCATTGAATCCTTAATGAAAAAACTAATTCATATTAAATAATAAAATAAACAATATAATACGTTCAGAAAACATCATTAAAGTACAAGATATAAAAGTTCAGAGGAAAGAATGAACTTTGTCACAGTTAATCTTTGCTCCTTCCTTCAATCCTTGAAATCTTCAAGTGCCTCCTGAAACCCTAGCTACTTTTTTCTCCTCTTATTTTTTGACTACTCCTATCTATATATAAGAATACTTATAGGAGTTATTCCACCTAACCCTAATAGAATTAAGATTACATTTATAACCCTAGGTGGATATATTTGTATTGAAGCCAACCTTGTAGTATCTGTAACTCTTTAGGCTTCAATTGGTAAATATCTCATTTTATTTGGAAAACAAACAACTATTAAACCCTTCAGCTCGGCCGCACCACGCGCGCGAAAAACTAACTGCGCGCCGCGGCCCATAAGTTCTGTAACTCCCCTTGGTTTTCCTTGTCTTGCTCGCCCAATTGCTTCAAATATTACGATTTTGCCACTTAACTCATTTATTCCTACAAAATAAATAAACACAATAAATAAAATAACATCTCTATAAAATAACATAAAATACTTAAAAACACACAAACTATTAAGCCTAAAACTACCCAAATAATACGTATAAAACCTACTCATCAAGGATCATTCTCGGGATCTTCAATCCTTGGTGTACGACATTGTCATAATCTGTCAGAAGAGATGAACTCTACGATTATATTTAATTGCAGAGTTATATGTCTGATAGTAGAGTGACTTGTCCTGAAGGCTTAACTCTATGATCGATCTTCATGCTCTACGATCTAAATACTCTGCGGTCTCAGAAAACTTTTCTCGTCTTCAGACTTAACTTTTGAACAATACATTTATATTAAAGAATGAATCAACCTAACAAATTTAATCTCTGCACTAAGTTCTTTTACATAAATTGACTTCTAAGGATTTTACAAAAAGTACTGGTTTTACAAATATACATTAAGTTTTCATTTCATCATTAAATTAAACATATGCATAAACTAGAATACTAACACATTTTTTTAATTTTTTAATGAGTAAAGACATATTTACTCGATCATTAATATTATATTTTTGAAGTTTAAGATGTTGCGGTAAGGACAATTTAAAGAATTTTTTCTCAACTAATTTCACTATTGATAGTTTTTAATTTATGTTTTAACCAATTCGTAGTTTCACTAACTACACAGTTTTGAGTTTACGTCAGAATCAACTAACTATGAAAACTACAAACATTTATATTCTTTTAAGATATTTATGTATTGTACGGATTTTTAATTATATATTAATTAATGAATTGATTATGTTCCTTCTACCGGAAAAATGCAAAAGAAAAAAGTGATTTATTTTTTGCTTTGTTTTGTATTTAATGAACAAATGATTTTTTATTTATTTACTTAGGATATTGCAATTTGTAATATATATATATATATATATATATATATATTTCAACATTTAACTTAGCATTCGTATCAAAATTCTTAAGGAACACTTTTTTTTGTTGTTGTTAGTTTTAACAGAAATTATAATATTCTTAGCAAGAATGAATTTCAAAATCTAATGCACCCAAATAAATAGTTTTTTTATCGTTGGGCAAGAGGAGCTTGGTCATTAAGGAAAACTTGCAACTAGCTTGTCCACGTCCACATGCCTTAAAACAAATATTATTAATAATATATACCAGACAAAATTTAGTGGAAGAATATAGAAAATCCATAAAGTGGAGATGATGTAGAAAGGTAGTGGAATGTACAGACAAATTGAAATGGTTTATAGAGTCATGAAATGACATAAAGTTTGAGGTTAAACTTAAGTTCAACTAATACCCTTAATTAGCAAATGAATTAAATGGCAATTTAGTGAAAAGTAGCACATCGCCATTATATACAGTTCATGCACGTCTCACTAGCTTGTTCTACATGCTGATCACCTCCACACACACACACACACACAGGGAAAGAGTTTTTATTTATGACAATTTTGGCATTTTATTATTTTTATTAATTGCTGTTTTGATATTTTATTATTTTAATATTAATTAAAATTACGTTGTATTCCCTCCGTTCCAAATTAATTGCATTTCTAGGATTTTTTAAAGTCAAATTGACTATTTTTAAAACTAATCTTTTTACTATTTTTGCTAACATATAAGTGAAGATATTATAACCAAAAGAAAGTATATACAATTTATTACTAATTTCAATTTTTATAATTTTAGAAATATATTTATATATGCTTAATTATTAATTTTAAAAATAGTCAATTTGACTTAAAAAAGTTCTAGAAAAACAATTAATTTGGGACGGATGGAGTATTAATTGCATGATACACAGAAATTTACGTGTTTAAGACATGTATTTTCTTTTCTTTTATATATATATATATGTATATATATGTATGTATGTATGCAAATGTATGGAGGTGATAATTAAACTTTTCACATTTTTCAAACATGTGTCCTTTCTTTATAGTGACAATTAATGGATAAATGAATATTACAAGAAATTAAATAGCTTAAAGTGGAACTGAAAGCGTCTCTTGAGTCATGATTAAGGTCATGATCTTGGCTATTTTCATGGTTATATATTTTAGCAATAGGAGCATGTGGATTGGTTCTTATACATTTAGTGACACAAATTAAATGAAGTTTTTGTATATAATAAAGTTAAAAAAGGGAGATATTTTAAATGGTATTTAACTAGCATATCACATAGGCTTAATACTTCAATCCTTTAAGCTTTTTTTTCCATATAAATGACATATAAAAATGAATTAAGATCCCTTCCATTATAGTTATCTTCTAATTTCTTTTAATATATATTTAACGACACAAATATTACTTTTAGCAACATTTTCAGTAACACAATTATTTATGACGAATTTTATTGTGTCACTAATTATTAATTACGATAAATTTTATTTTGACGTTAAATATATTATTTATGTCGTTAAATGTAATATGGGAAGAATTTTGAATATAGATGTAATGGGAGATATCTTAATCCTACAAAAATATTTAAACATATAAAATTCAATATTATTTCATATATTCTTTATGATTTTTTCATTCGTACTTTTTATTTTATTAAAAGAGAAAATCATTTTACAAAACTAGTACGTATACTACAAATATTAGTATGGCAAGCTAAGATCCCTTCCATTCCACTAGCCTCCAATATTTTTCGATACATAATAATAATATTGTTAGCCACGATAACAATGACATAATTATTTATGATAAATTTTATTATGTCGCTAATTATTTACGATAAATTTTATTACGTCACTAAATATTATATTTGTGTCGCTGAATGTACATCAGAAAAATTGAAAGAAAAGTGCAATGGAGATGATACAAATCCCAAACACATGAATGCCAAAAGATTTCGATTTCATATCGAGAAACATGATGAACAGCAAGAGCTCGAGAGCAGGTCGATTGAAAGAGCTGGTAAGTTTTTGTGAACAATTTTTCCTTCGCCAAAAGATTTCAATTTCATATCGAGAAACATGAAGTACAACAAGAATATTCTCCGGAGGGCGGCCATTTTCCGGCAAGGATAAGGGAAATTCAGACCCCTACCAAAGATGAGGAGGAGAGGGGGATTTAAGAATGGTAGATGGGCTAGCAATTGTGGGACAAACAATGGGTGGTTTAGAATTTGGAGTTTGGAGTATGCAAAACAGCCTCAAAGTGTCAAACTTCAGGCCCAACATTGATGGGACTCTTTTTTGGGCTCTCTATCCCAAGAAAAGAATTCCACTGGCAAAATTTACAAAGCATCATGCTTACGACTTACAAAAATGATGTATTAGATTGAATTATTCATATTTATTTATACGATTTTAATGTAATTAAACATTTTTTGATCATTGGAGTAATTAGTATACAAGAAGACATAATTTTTAAGACAGTTTGATACCTCAAAAGGAATATTATTTAATTCTACATTCTCCCTTAAAATTATAACCCCTCACAAATGAGCTTGAAATTTTAAAAATAATTTAATTAGTCTATGAGATGCATGCAATGCCACAAGGCAAACTCTAGACATATTTTCATTAAAATACCTTTTTGTAAAGCATTTAAAATTAATTTCATAATTAAATGTTAATTAATTTTATTTTTTTTAAAATAAAATACTCACTCCGTCCCAAATTAATTGCTCAATTTTGATTTTTTAAAGTCAAATTGACCATTTTTAAAACTAATTTTTTTACTATTTTTGCTAAAATATAAGTGAAGAGATTATAACCAAAAGAAAATATATACAATTTATTACTAACCCCAATTTTTATAATTTTAGAAATATATTTATATATGCTTAATTATTAATTCTAAAAATAGTCAATTTGACTTAAAAAAAGTCAAAACTGAGCAATTAATTTGGGACGGAGGGAGTATATGTTTAGTAAAAGTACTTATATATATATATAAATATGTAATTTATAAAACTTATGCAAAGCTTAAAAAACTTAGTTATATTGATAATTAATATATAGAAATTGTATAAATCAAGTTATTTAACTGTAAAACCAGATAAGTTCAATGGCCAAAATTGTATTTAACCAATTTTTAAAAAAACAGGCTCCTAAAATGGGAAAAATAATCATTCATTAAAATGTTGGATAAGCATAAACTCATGTCTTTCCACGCGCCCCGCGCGTTATAAAGCGCCATTATGACATACATTTAAAAATGTTAACGTAGCCCGTTGGATTTGACCGGCCAATCAGCTCAACAATATAAAAAGCAGAGGATTTTAGACGTCGAATTGAGTTGAATCCCTGTAGCAGCTGAGACACAAAGGCTTACGAAAGAAAGATAATCTCTACAACAAGTATACCCTTTTCTCTCTCTAAAATCTCGCAGATTTTTCTCTCTATATTCGTTGTTATGGTATCAGGAATTTATGTTCTTGAACAAATTTGGAGGAAATTGATTTTTGATTGTGTTTTTAGCTTGTTGGGTTGACTGTTTTTTCAACTTACTTTTGATTTTCTTAATTGAGTAATTTTTATGGGTTATTTGTGATAATGAACTCAGGAATGTTGAATTGGATATAAGTTTGATTTGGGTTTTGAAAGGGTAAGATCAGTTGTGTTTGGAAGTCCAGTTAAGGGCTTTTTGGTGGTTTTAGGGTTTGAAGATTACCAGTAATGAGATAGATATGTAAAGGGTCTGTATAAAATTCTATACTACAGGTTTAAGGGGGTTTTGGGTTTTTGAGATTCGTCATAGAAATTTGTTCTATAAGGAGATAGAATTTTTTATTCAAGTTCAAATTAATAGATTGAAGATATATTTTGGTTATGTTATCCTTTTCTTTTGTTGATTGTGCTACTGTTGTCAAAGGCCTTGAGGGTGTAAGAAATGCACGGATTGCTTACCTTTTGGGAGAGTTAACAGTACAAGATCACACTATTGTTATGTAGATAGTGCTGGTTTCCAATAGTAGTCATGATTGTTTATGGTTTGTAAATCATTGTTTAATTGGTTTCAAATGCCTTTTAGTTGGTGAACCTAGAGTTATCATTCTGCTTTAAAAACTTTCAACATATTGTATTAGATTTAAGATCGGATATTGCAAATAATCTCACAGGAAATTAAAGAAGTACGGAAAGTAAATGACACACGATTTTCCTAGGTTCATCAAATTGTGGCTAGTCTTGTCTAATGTATTCATATATGTGCCTCTCACACTCTACAATGATCCATACACCAAACAATGTTTATATAATAACTAGAAAACTCTAGCTGCTGTAACATGGGCTCAAATTCATGACCCAAAACATTAGTCCAATCCAAGACCAGGCTGATAATAAATCCCCTGACTATCCTGTCGCAACGGGCATTGGTTGGGCCCACTGAAGTGTGAGCCAATCCCAACATATTGTTTGCTTCTCGATTGTCCATCTAATGCCTTCAGTTTTCCCTTTATGTAGGCACAATTACATGCACGTGTACTCATGCATATGATATGCATATGTTGATATTCAAAGAAGAAAATTGTAACTACTGGCGTTTTATTTTCACAAACCATCACAAGTGTCTAAGAGTTGTTGGGAGACAATATAGACTAGGATCACCTGATCCTTAATAAGTATGTCAGAATCTCTTGGATGACTCTGAAAAAATAAAAGTGTTAAATCTGATGGTTGTTTCATGTGAGTTTTATGAACCCTTGTTTTATTTGAATTTACGTTTTACTGTTCTTAAATTTTTGTGCTCATGTCCTCATTGACATTTAGGAAGGGGTAACCTTTATATTTTTTGGTTGTGTTATATAGGGAGGGGATGAACCCAAGATATAGTAATACCACCTTTATAGCTATTGAGATTGACTAGAATTACAATAGTTTTGAGAAATTATGTCAATCCATGACATGTCTAGCCTTTTCTTCTTTTCTCGACCCACTTTTGGAAGGAAAAGCTTTTTTCCCTTTCCTCTCTACTAAACAAGGGAAAAAATATGTTTTACTTTTACTTCCAGGCCTCAGCTATTTCAACTTTATGTCGCTACTAACTGCAAGTTTATATCGCCTCATTTTCAGGATTTCAAATGCATTTACATTGATACTTATATTTTTGACTATTTGTTTAGGCATTCTTTAAAGATGTACTCCATGATTCTCTTTCATATGCTATCTACTCATATGGATACTGATTAGTTAGTCTAGAGTGAGAATCATTGGAGAAGCTTTTATTTTATTTGATCCTATAAAAATGAGGCTTTGTTGTTGCTTGTTGACCATACAAAATACAATGAGGACATAGATTGCACGCCACTTCACAAGTGGAAGTATTATGATTATATTTTCAAGGATGATTGTAATATTCTGAGGTTTATTTTTATACTACATTGTTGACCTTCGACATAGCTATGTCAAGGCTTCATTGCTTCCTTGTTTTGGGGTTAAATCTGCTGATTAGAGGTAGGTTTTCCAGTTTGAGAAGTTGTTAAGCCCGTGAATCTACCTTTAGGTACTTTAGTTTTTGTTCTTTTCCCATATTTCTTAATGAGAACCTTGTGATTCCTTAATGTTGTCATATAGTTCTAGGTTCAGAGCTACAAGACATTTATTTTTGGCTCAGAGTAGCAATTTAAATTTGTCACTATTATTTTTTTTTGGTTGGACTATTTACTTTAGGTGACCTATTATTTTTCGACATGATAAATATTTTCTCTTGGTTCTGTTCTTTTTATGAAGGAATGAGCTAAGAAATACTTTGGATTGTTGATTGTTTCATTTTGAACATAGGGTAGGTGTGTACTCAGTACTCACAGTTTGATAGTATTAATTGGTTAGTTATTGTACTTAAGACTCAATATTATAGTTGTGTTGACCTTTTTAAAAAAAATTTAATTTGCGTGTTTAATATGTTTAAAATCTGTTGATAAGTTTTGTTTTCATCTCCGCTGTGGGAAATGATAGAGGTGAAGAGGTGGCAGAGCAACAGTTGAGTATCTTTACTCTATCGATGTATGTGTAAGTAGAGGTTGAAGATGGTGTTATGGCGGTAGTGGTGTGGAACAGTTGGTTGTTTTGGTTGTGAAGTGATTCTTTTTATGGTGGAGTGACCGGAGTCTTATCATCTTGATGAGTGCTCGTGGTCTTCTTTGAGGTCGCTGGTCAGAGAGTTTTTTGAGTTTTTATCTTTTAAGTGGGGCCCCTTAAAACAGCAACATAGAAGTTAGGATTGCCTTACCAACTTGTAGAACATTTTTTTTCTTGGGGGAGCGTGTGCAGGAAAAGGTCATAATACTTTAAATGCTTGCAAGTGCTATTTTACCTTTTGTCAGAGTTATGATTTGAGATTTCTTTTCCTTAAAATTAAAATTGGCAGGCTTATGATTACTGAAGATTCTCATGGGATTGAATTCAAATATCTTTTCCTAAAAGAACATGATTAGTTCTGATCGCTTAGATGTGTGCTTTATTTGTCATCTTTTATTCTGGACCTTCTGGTTACATATTGGACGGAGTTCTATCAGATCTAGTAAGGAGGTCATATGTGAAAGTTTCTTTCCATTTTGATAATGATAAAATCCAATCAATCTCCTTTTCTTATGTTTGGAGTCTGACGTAGAATATATCATTAGCTAGGTGCTTCCAAAACTAATTTTAATCCTGGAAGCACAGGATCTTTCAACAAGATGAAAAGTACCCAATATCACCAGTCTCCAGTCTGATGGATCTATCTGCTAGGGGTTAGGATTGCTGTTTGACCTGCTCTGGTGGGTTGAGAACAAATAATTTTATCCATTTCTTTAATGGAGAGAGAAAGTTTAATGAAATTGGAGTAATATGACTACTCAGTGGGGGAGAGACGTATAGGTGTAATTTTGAGATGATGTCGACTCCAGTGTATAGATTGAAAATTTCTATTTTACAGACTGGCTGGGTTTTGTACCCTGGATCCAAGAGTTCCCCAGAATTTTCCGTTTTGTAAACTTTCTGGGTGATTTATCTTGTGAAGGAGCATATTTTTTGTTTCTCCTTGTACTTCGTATGTACACGTGTTGCACCCTCCCTCTAAAAGAAACTCCAACTCAGAACGAATTTCATCCTTATTTCTTTTTTTTTTTACTTATTAAACAATAAAAACTACAACTCAGCAGGGAAAATGTTGTATGAGAGGTATTTTACTTTTGCTTTCCTTGCTTTTGATGGAAGGCTTTAAAAGGCGTTCTTTATTTTTTTTACTTCTTTTTTAATATGAGTTATGGTCTCTACTGGTGGTGTTGTGCATTTTCTGTACATTGTCAAGCATATTATCTTTTTGATTATACGAGAATCATTTTACTTCTTAGCTTAACATTTTCATGGGACAAAAACTGATTAAAAGAAAAATATTAATTATCAAGGGACTAACAGAGTTACTTCTTAGTTCTTATTTTTGTCAGATATTGTTGAGAAACACATGAGATTAGGAACCGTTCTTTGAAATTTGGGCTTGGATTTGCTGATTTTTATGTTTTTATGAAAAATAAATGTGAGAAAACTTAACTAATGAACAATATTTCTGGTTTCAAGCTCGTTGCAAACATACTCCATTGGAACCCTTGAAGCATTGTAGGAAATAATCAACTGAGCAGGCCTGAGAATGTATGCTTAATGGCCTGATATTGAGCATAATTGATGCTCAAATGGATGGTTTTTCTTTTATAATACCCAGGATGAAATTACGAGTTTCTTACGAGTTTCTGTGATTGTACTTTTATGTTATTACCCTCTGAAATTGATCCTTACCATATTTGCAGAGTACTTGTCATTATATGGATAAGAAAGAATCTGGAAAGGAGGTTTCTGACGAGTTGACTCGGGAGTCGCTCATTGCCATTTCTTATTCTGTACCGGATAAGGATCAATCCCCAGGACTATTCCCAGAGAAACTCAGCAGTGACCACCTGGTTGAAGGAAGTAATGGTGACAAAACCGAAAATTATAGGTCTAAGCTGATCTCGATATCCTATACACAGTCACCGGACATCAAACCCCAACCTGTTTCTCCGGGAGAACACAAGGCTTAGCCTGGACAGCCGGGTTTCAGAGGTGGCTGCTATATATAGAAGTTTCTCATGGTCTGTTTTACTTTTAAGATTACAAACTATTGATTGCATAAACTCGTGTTCTATATGTGGGTAATGGCCCATATGCTTATCCAGAAATCAATACTACAACATAAAAAAACACACAAGTATAGAACTCTGTAACTGTATTTGTGAATAGTCTTTAACCACTGGAAGTTGGTTTCTGTCTCCATATCTTATCTTACTGCAGTTTTCTGGAAATGGCCAGTAATCCTAGAGGTCCCAAAGGCTGTATCATATTTGGGATCCCAATGATGTGGTTCTTGTATACTTCTACCACAATAACTTTGACTGCATCACTAGCGACGGGTCATGTATTAGAAATAGAGCTGGAAACAAACTGAGATGTTCACGAACAAAGCTCGGTTTGGCTCGTTTTAGCTTGACTGAACTCAACTCGAGTTTGTTTATCTAGTTGAGTTTGAACAAGAGATTGTGTTCATTTAATCAAACGTTGGTTGAGCCAAGTTCGAACTATATTGTGTTCGACTTGAGCTCGACTTGTTTAAGTTCGGCTTAAGCTTGGCTAGTTTAGTATTTATTATTTAATAAACTAAAATAATTAATTTTGCATATTATATATATAAGAATAGTTTAATTAATAATTATTTAAATTTGGCTTAACTTGACTAAACTCGGCTCAACTCGTCTCGAGCTCAACTAGTCTCGCCAAACATACTGAAAAGTTCATTAAGGATCAAACTTTGGTAGAAATTTAGGACTTCTAGCCTTCCTATTTATTTGTTCATCTATAGGATCATATTCATGTGCAGAAAAACAAAGAAAAAGGATGTAAGTTAGTATCAAAGTGTATTGTGTGGGGAAATGACTAACGAAAAGAGACATTCAAGACAGTGTAGTCTAAACTTGCAAGGTTTTGTTTCAGATTGAATGGGAGGGATCAAAGGTAAAATTGAAAACAACGGTGTTAATGAAGTAAATGATATGGTTCTTGCAATTTGATTTGGATGCAAACTATATTTGTTGATATCTTGAAAAATTCTGTGGTGGTTGCTTCCATCGCTGAAGTACTTACTTGGGCTATGTTTGTTTGCACAAGTGATGCACGTGATTGGACTATTTATACTTCTTTACATTACTCGTATAATATGATTAACACTTCTTTATGCTTGGATTAATTAGTCTATGACATCGATGGATTTTATTTTTATTCCGAAGTCAATTTGATATCTTAAAAAGGGGTACTCTTTAATTCCATATTTTTTCTTGAGATCATATAGTCCCTCATCATATAGTCCCTCATCATATAGTCCCTCATATATAATCTTAAAAACAAAATAAAAATGTAGTCCACGAAACTGTCATCTTAGGACTGATTTAAGGATAAAAACGTGCTTAAAAATGTATTAAACTAATATAAACAATTATAAATAATCCAATCTCATGCAACATAATTACAAACAAATATATCCCAAGGGAATAAACGCAATTACCTTTGTTTGACCATCAAAATGGGGTTAGTGGGATTCATTATAAAGAATTTGCAATATTCTAAGATGCCTTGGAAATGAACAATTTGTTGGTTGCTGATCCTGTCAGTTGAAGTATGTGATTGGTAGACCTAAGATCAACAGAAGTATGTCAATGTTAGGCCCAATAGACTGTTGTTCCTCAATTCACATACAGTACAAGCATGATACTCTATAATGGGAAAATGAGTTCCCTCTTTAGGATTGGAACTTGAGAAAAATGTAGTTAGCTTCGAGAATGGGAAAATGAATCCATGTTGAGGAACGGTCCAATGGAGTTCTTGAGAAAAATGTGTTAAGGTAACATGCGAGTTGTGCCAGTTTCACATCGAATTCTTACAGGGTAGTTTGACAGTGTTATGACTCACATGTGAAGAGGGAGATTTAATGAGTAACAATATGGTTGGGCATTAGGCTTGATAGCTGAAACTTTTGGGTTTAATAGTGTTATTTAGGAAATGTAGTTAGTTTTGAGAGATGACAACAGATTCAAACACTCAGAATTAAATATAACAACTTTCCCAAGCTGTTGTAGAGAGTTAAAAGGTATTCTCGAGAGCTTTGGCATGTGCAGGCTGAACCCAAAGTGACAAAAGAACCTGAAGATGCCATATTATATTTACTTGTAGTGTTTTGTTAATCTTGCAGCAAAAAAGCACACGGATTTCTTCTACCTGATTGTCTCGACTGAATGCCCATGTGCAAAACTGCACCTAAGTGACAAGAAAACCTCAATGGTGCAATGTCCAAACTTGAAGAACCTACTTACTGGTTCTCATATGATGGTGCAATAATTCTTTTCCTTTCTAATTTTAGTATGTCACCCTCAACTTTTTAGATCTCATCAGATGCTCTTGGTGGTTGGAGATTCCATTACTGTTTCCTAATACTTGTCCTTTGCATCTCAATTATCATTATCTCACAGTACTTGCTTTGCATATGTGGTTTAGCTTAGACCAAGTAATGCTGATATTTAGATGTCTAATGTCATATCTTATGCTTTTGGGATACCTTTGTCATCTTATCTTTTCTTCAGATTCTAATTAATGATTAAGATTAAGTTAAATGCTTCGTCTCGATCTATCTTTTTTCAGTTAGATTTTTGCTATCTTTTCCCATTTAATGTGTTTAAAATAAATCATTTTTCAGTTGAGATGCTTGGGTTAGTTTATTGCTGCATGACTTATTTTAAAGTACCTGATATTGATGTTTCTGAATAGGCCATTTTATTATTATTATTATTATTATTATTATTATTATTATTATTATTATTATTATCCTATGGTATAAGTTTGTTTGTTACACATTCCTATGATTTCAGCAGCCTATGAGAAGTTTGTACTGGTTTTGTTTGTATACTTTGTCTAAATCTGAGTAATCATTGAATTTCGAAGCTGCTTATCTAACTGTCACATATGCAGAGCATTTTAGTATTATAAGCACATTATTGCCTACATATAGAAATACTAAATTCTGTTATTTAAATAGTATTTACTAATACACCCATGACCCATCCCATCAGGAATATCATTAAGTCTGAAATTTTTATTAGAGACTTTAATTATTGGCATACTCTATTCCTTAATAGTCCCAAATTAGTTGGGAAACCCTTATCGTTTTGCGTTCCGCGTAACGATCCGATACTATTAAGGCTGTAAAATAAATTAAATAATTCGAGCTTGATTCGTACTTGCTCGACTTAAAAATTTGATTCAAACTCGACTTGAAATATAAACGATTAAAATATAAGTAGATTTTAAAATTCGATAAATTATTTAAACTTTTTCAAATTATAATTTTCTATTGACACTTGGATCATATTCGCTTCAAAAGTTCAAATTATTCGGGTTCGATTCAAGATCGTGCTCGACTCGGTACCTAAACGAGCCACAATCAAACTATATTTTAGACTCGATAAATTCTATGAACTAAATCTGAGCAACTCAATATTCGATTCAATTCATTTACACCTCTAGATACTATTATTTTGAATCATGATATGAAAACTAGATGTCTTGTTCATTCTACGTTAAATAGTATTTTTCGTTTTCGATTTCATTTCCCGTACCCAATTGATTAGTGGTCAGACCTCAAATTATTGAAGGATTGTTTCGTATTGAAAATTAAATATTTGCCTCCCTGTTTGAGACAGATTTATCTGCATGCATAGAACGGTAGGAGTAAGCTTAAAAGTTATGCCAATCCTATGACAAGATCCAAATTGCAGTTAGTTTTATCAAATATTAAGGCCGGCAAAATAGCATCTTAGTGATACTATACAATGCATAATTTATTTAATACTAAGTACTTAGCACACTAAATGATCTGTTCAAAAGTTAGTACCTCAATTTCATAATAATTAACTTTTTTTAGAAGAAAAAATTTGTTTCAATTTATTTGTTATTTACAACTTTTTAAGAGAATAAATTATTTATTTTTCAATATCACCCTTAACTTCTCTCATTGTCTCAACAAATTTTCTCCCTTGTATTAGTAGTTTTCAACTTTTCATAAAGGGATAGTGATAAAATTTTATATAAATTTTAATTATTAAAAAATAATATTAAATAATTTTCTTAATTCATGTGCATGAAGTTAAAACGAGGCAACCGAAGTACTGATTAGTCCTGCAGAACTCCTTTGCATTTTTTATTTTATGATACGTATGTATGGCAGCATTGATTGGCTTAAGCTAGTAGCTCTTTTAACTATTTATCTATTTTGTCTTGGCTTAAGCTAGTAGCTCTTTAATTAACTATTTATCTATTTTGTCTCTTTTTCTGCAATTTTGTCCAGTTCAAGAATGATGTGTGTTTATATTATCTCCACATAATTTGAGTTATATACAATGAATGTAGAGTAATAAAACAAAAACAAAAACATCAATCTGCGTGTAATTTTTATTTTATTGTAATGGAGGACAAAGTGTGCCTTACTCTAACCATACCGAGAGAGGCATCCCTGGTAAGCATATATTTTGGAATTAATAATATTAATTTTATATATTAAAATCAGATTATTTAATTAATCTAATTAAGTGTGACATATAGATTTTAATTTTTGGACTTCTAATAAATAAGTCCATTTGATTAGAATAGAATTATCGGGTTTTAATTATTATTTTTTAAATATCTAACATAAAATTGCATGAAATCCAAATTATTTTTCATAATAAGCTCCAACTGAAATACTTGTTAGTCAGTTGTGTCGCCTACTAGTACTGATTTTTTTTCTTCTAAAATGTTATTATCAAGTTATAAAGTACGCAAATTTATTGATTATCTGAATACTTTTGGAAAAGTTATAATTATATGTAACGTGTCACATTTTAAAAGTAATATTTCGGAGTCATGTGTGGGACAACAAATTTATTTGTACGACTGTTGATTGAGCTATTTTGAGAAAGGTCTATTATTAGGTTGATCAAGTCTCTCTATCACTCTGTTATACTTGTTTGTGTGTTTCGCTGCCGACTATCAAATGATGATTTTGTATTCATAATCTTATATATATATATATAGAGAGAGAGAGAGATGTATAGAATTCATTTTTTTAGTCGCTTGAACAAATTGAAAGTTTCTTGATTTTCTTGTTAATATGTTTATGACAATAATGCAAATTTAAGCTTACGATTTCTTTAAAGAGTATGTTTACGTGCATATTCAGTGTCATATTTAAAGACATACATTAAGATAAAATAATAATAAAAATATTTCTCTTTCCTCGGTTCTCTCTGTACAACACTTTCTCTCTAATCTCTTTATTACTATTTTATTTTTGTGTGTTTTTGAATGTGGCGCTAGATGTGTACATAAATATATCCTTTTTTAAAATTTGCTTTATTTATTTTCATCACGTATTTGTGTACTCATAAGTCATGTCAGGTTATTGTGTTGGTAATTTTGAATTTTAAAATTTCATAATTTTAAAAATTAAAAATATATCTTTAATCTTGAAATAAATTGTGAGAGTATTATTTGATCATATTATATTATCAATTTCATTATGTCGTTATTGCCGACTATGTATTTGCGACTCAATGTCAACATGTTTGTGTGGTTTTTAAGCTTTTGGTGTGACATATCTGAATAGTCTCTAAAATTGAAAATTTCAAACATCGTATTCTAACTGTATAATTTACTTATCGTAAAGAAACATGATGAAGATGATCAATGAAGGTGGTCCCTCCCAATAAGATTTGTCATACATTTTATTATGCTCTTCACAGTAATGATGCACCAAAAAAGATTTGACATTGCATATTCAATTATCTTGTGGAGAAAAGTGGTTTAGCATTCTCGGGGTGGGGTGGGGTGGGGTGGGGTGGGTTAGGAGTCACAAATATTATATTTCGTATATATATAATTATAATATATAAATGAATATAACTTGTTTTTTCTTTTTTGACAACTTATATTATTACAATTCAGCTTTAGGATATATTTAATTTAAGAGTCTAGAGGAAATTTGAGAAATTGAAAGAGTCGGGAGAAGAGTTGGAGGAAATTCTAAGAGAAACTTATCTTTAAATTGTAACGTCTGTCACTTTTGATGAGAGACTCAAATTTATTGTAATCTTATACATTAAAAAAACGAATATAATTATGTATGTACAAAATACAATTGGTAACACGAGAAATGTATGAGTTACCGCAATCCCTTTTCTTCAATTTAACGTGACAATATAATGCATGCATAATAATTATTCTATGTTATGGCATACCAATAAGTGTGACACCATTTTTGGAACCAAGAATACATAACACGCATGGTAAGTGTATGGTCAGAAATCTGCTACGTAGCTTCTCCAAGACAATGAGCAATTGGAAGGCTCTCATGCATGGAAAAAAGCTACTAGCCTACTACTATTTTAAAATAGGTGGGATATTTGCAAGTGAACACAAACATGATCCAACTAAGGATCTGTAAACCAAGCTGAACCCATCTTCTGTTGCTGCTTTAGGGAACACACATTATGGTTTTTTGTAAAGCACCTTATGAGTTAGAATTTGCCATTATGATCGACCATTAACCTTCTTAAAGAATCTCCCAAAACAAACACCTTACTAGAATAGCATAGCCATTATAGTGTAATCTTGTGACCAACTATTCTCTGTCCCCAAAAAGAATAGCACTACTTTTAATAAAATTACAAATTAAAGAAAATAGGATTCTATTATTTGTTAGGAGTACTAAGCTCTCAAAGATTATCACATGTTAAGAAACAAAATTTTTGGAATTTGGATTTGTATAAGAATAATGCTAGGTAACCAGATAAACTCTGTCTAGTTAATCTAAACAAAACATTGATATATGATCGTTATACAATACAACAAATCAATACTTTTTATAAGTAAACAAGACAATTTTTATTGCAAATCACCAAACATTATAATCCGTCAGTTTCTCAAAACACGACTCTTGTTTTATTTTATTTATTTATTATTTATTTTTAGACAAAGCGGTTATATTTAAGATAATGAGAAAAAAAGACTTTTAACTAAAGAATTTTTTGTTAGCACATTTTACAAAACTTCAAGGAAGTACATGCAAAGCTGCAAAATTTGGTTTTCCTTGAGGATTTGCTTTTCTTTTCAGCCAAACAAGGAAAGGAGACATATGGTCCTTCTAGCTTGTCCATTTTCTAATGTAGCTTTCTTTCCTTTTTCTCAGTCCTATAGCATTATAAAACGTTGGACATATATCTACCACTTAACTAGTGGGACCTTTAATCAGCATAATGGAAAGAAAAAGGAAGAAAAAACAAAAGAAAAAAAAAAGACTGCAAGATTTATTTATAGAATTGAAATCCCTTGCCTTTTGTTTCTATATATATAGGAACATGTATGCCCAAATGATGCTCAGGCTTAAGGCTTTATTTATTGAGGTTGGCCCTCTTTGTTTTTGTACTCTATTTTGACTGAAGTGCAAAATGTACCCGAGTTTATCAGTTTGTAGAGCTATAATATCTAATTTTACGTACAATATATCAAATCGTTATCTCGTAAAATAATTATTAATATAAAATTATATCTTTTAAGATTTAATTAGCAGTGCAAAAATGACCCGTTAGATATAATTTTGTAATACTAATTCTACCGTGAGGTAGAGATTTGTTATAATACCATAAATCTATTATCTCAACAAATTGAGAAACTAAGGGTATAATTTTATATTTTAGTCCTTTATTTTAATATATACTACCTCTCAAGATTTAGCCTATAATTTTTTTATTTATTCCAAAAAGGAAAACAAATGCATAATAGATTCTTAAAATTATTGGCTCAGCTCGGCACCTAATTATTTTTGTTGGGGTTTGGTTATTAATATTGGGGTTCTCTACCTTGGCTGGTCAACTCAAAAAATTAAAAATAAAACTTAGAGAGAGAAGGTTAGAGAAATTAAATACTGCCTCTGTTTGATAATAAATATCTTAGTTTGATTTTTATGGTCAAATTAATTATTTTTAAATTTATTAAAATTTTAAAATTATCAAGATATACGCCGAGAGATTATGATAATAATAAACTATGAAGAATTTTCTATTAATGTTAAGTTTCGTGATTTAAAATTTTTAAATAAATATTTTAAATTATTAATTTTAAAAATGGTCAATTTGACTATTAAAGTCAAATTATGATATTTATTATTGGATGGGGGAGTAGATGTTTATTGAAAAATTCCCCATAAATATTTGGAACAAGATAATGTTTTAATTATAATGACGTGTTTATAATTTTCATCGCATGATTTTTCTATATTAATTATTACATATTTTGAGAGTTTGACACTCGGTTGTAATTAAGTTAATTCTAAGCATTATATTAGAATCATAAAGTGACGTGATATATGAGTCTTTTAAAGATGGTGTCTTTTCATGGTCTTGTTCTACCAAGTCAGGCCAAGTATTTGTAAGGAAATAATGTTTTCAACGCAATATTTATTATTTTTGACATAATATATTTGGCATTGGGATAATTATTCCGCACATTTTGTCAAGATAAACAAGCCGTATTCTATCATAATTTGTTCCTGTCAAGAAAAAATCGCAAAAAGAAAATTAGACTTTATTGAAATTCTCTCATTCATGATTCTGTCATTCTCACTTTTAAAAAGACGAATAAAAATATACTAAAAATATAAGCTCCTTTAGTCATACTTTAAAAAGATTTTAGTATAATGGGGCTAGATCTGGTAGTTGGAAGAGAGAAAGACATGTAGAGAGGATGGTGTATTTGAAGTTAGGTTTACTGTCACTTGAGTTAATTAGTTAAAATTTTGGTTTAAAAGATTGGTTGATTAATTTAGGAAGCCAAAAAGGAGTAATGTTGTGTATATAAATTATACACAAAAAATCGTGCATAAATAGTACAAAAAAATAGATAAAATAGGAAGTGGGATCCATTATTAGATATTTTATAAATTTTTATCAATAAAAAATACAAAAATTTTATTTATTGTGGACAACTTTTTATGTACAGTTTGTCAGATAAAAAAGAATGTTATTTGAACAATATTTAATGTACTATATATACTATACTTCATCATAGCAACATTTTTTCAAAGACATTATCATCTACAATTCTCATAATAGCACCACTACACCTATCAATAATAAATAAGTACAAATTAAGTGGGATAAGACCTGAGAGATCTTTATGGTAAGTTTTGTAAATATTGTAATGTTTGTATAACAAAATGACAAGGAGATTAGTGACTTACAACTGGTATATAGACAACATTTATCTTCAAAAAATGTTAACACTCTAATCTCCACCCAGTCTTGTCCTGTTGTCCATGACCATGAGTGCTAACAGAGTGTGTCAATAAAAGCAGCACAGAGAGAGAAAGGAATATATAATCTATCTACATATGTATATAAATAAGAGAGAGACGTACCCTTACAACACATCTCATGGTTCAAAAGTTGGTCGAATAACCACATATTCTTACCGCCGACGTCTTCAAATTAAATTATAGACGAAGACCCATATGTGAATGGTCAAAAATATCCTTATTTTAAAATAATTATCATAAGTATAATTAAACAACGATAATTATTGTCTGTATAATTAATCTGTAGATGAAAGTTAATATTTAACTTCCAAATCTGCCACTAGTAGGGTAATGCCTTCTTTAGTTCTTTTCCATGAACACCCCACCACTGAAGGATGAACTTTGCTAGTTTTCGCCTCTTACCCGACCAGGGGAACACATGGTCAAGCACTTCCGGATATTCTAATTCTATATTTTCGTCTGGCCTATCTCATTCCCTTCTGAAATAGATCTTTAGTTCCTTGCAAGTTTTGAATCTGATTTGATTCGTTCTCAATAGTCATGAGATGATCATCTTAAGATGATCCTTTTGTCGACCGATGTTCCTATTACACTCGTAGTCTCTGAAGAATGAGAACCATTCACAGTTTAATTTTGAGAACTACAAATGATAGATTTAATTTAGAGATGTCATCCAAACTAAATTGCAAATGATAAAAATATATGGTCATTCGATCAAAAAATTGAAGGACAAAAGATATGTTGTAAGATTATTATTTTTTTATTGTGGTTATAAATTACTTTTCATATACATATACCTTCTAATTTGTTGTTTGCATTTTCAAAGGGAATCCTTTGTATTGACAAAACGACAAGACTAATATAGATAGATATAGGCCGGCAAACGTTTCTCTATCATTTACCAGATACATATATGAACAAACCTTACCCCTTAATTAAGGCTAGGGCTAGGGCCGTCAACGGCGGATATGGTCCGGAACTCTATATATATTGTATCTCATATTTGCCTGTACCCGCTCTGGCTCGATATGGTGTACCCATATTTGTCTTGTGTAGCACAATTCCTATTTTTCTGTCCTATTTATTTTTATCATGTTATGTATTGTTGATATGTGTGACGTAATTACTTATATAAAGTTAATATTTAAAATGGATAAATATTACTTTAACAACAAGCAATATAAGAGACAGTAAATTAAAAATAGTAGAGGAAATATATATATATATATAACATTTGTTATGCACATTGTTTCAGTAAACTGATCTGTCACTGTCCGATCTAAAAGTTTAGATTGATCAGAATATATATATAGTCCGAACTCCGTCTTCAAAAAGACGAATAAAGTACAATTTGCACACATATTAAAAAAAATAAAAATAGAGAAAAATAAATAAAAAAGTTTTAAATTTATATTTAGTGGCCTCACAAGATTATATTAAATGATGAGTATTTTTATTTTTTTTATACTAATGGATCCTACTAAATGATATATTTATTTTTCATTTTAGATATTTTATTTCATTCTTTTGGAGACAATTTTTTTTAATCTTTAATCATCTTTTTGGGAGATATATATATATATATATATATATATATATATATCTTTAATCAGCAATCGGATTTTGTATACTGTCGCTACAGTTTGTAGCGGCAAGGCTAACAATGGCCCTGTCGCTACAAGTTCTACAAGCTGTAACGGCAGTATACAAATCCGGTTGTTGGCCAAAACCGATTGTTGTGGATGCCCACCCATATACATATTCGTATAACCAGCACAACTACACTTAACTATGAAACCAGGTATAGACTGCGGGGTTCTATTGTAATAAAAAAATTCTATAATTAAATAATCAAAAAGCAGAGCCAATATATTCAAACATGCCTATATATATATATATCTCATCACTATCACCTTCTTTCAAACTTGCTACCTTTTTCATTTTCAACATTCAGTCCACCTGATCTCTTTCTCTGTCGTCCATATCTCTACATGGAAAGAGCCTAATGAGAGGAAAAAGAGTGTAACAAGTCCCTCCTCTCCATATATAATCAATTTGGTGGTCCATTTATATATATCTATATCAGGATATATATATATATATATATATATAAGCTAGCAAGAAAAAGCTCAATTATAAGATTATTATGGAATTCAACTTGGGTTTTGTATGGGTAACTTTTGTGGCCATTTTTGGTGGCGTTTTGGGCCTTAAGTGGCTGCTCCGCCGTGTGAATTTGTGGCTCTATGAATCCGTGTTGGGTGACAAGCGATTCTCTCTTCCTCCGGGAGATTTGGGTTGGCCTTTTATTGGAAATATGTGGTCATTTCTGAGAGCCTTTAAGTCCAGTAATCCTGATTCTTTCATTTCCAACTTTGTTACCAGGTAAGATCTCTTTTCCCTATCTATATCGGATTCGGTTATGGTGAATTTCTCATACCACGTACCCGCATGAAATTTTATAACTTTTTATTGCATTAGTTATAACAAATATTGTATTTTTATTGACTACAAACACGGCGCTAGAGTTAAAATACAATATTTACTGTAACAAATACAACAAAAATCTATAAAACTTTATAGCGGTATATGTTTCGACAACTTCACTCTAATCTAATTTCATCTATATCTGTTCACATCACATGCAGGATCACCATCTAGTTAATATATATATATATATATATATATATATATATATATGTGTGTGTGTGTGTGTGTGTGTCTTTGTATGTGTGTTTTTATTTATTCTATAATATCCTGTTTCTGATCGTGAAATACTTTAATTTGAAGAGTTCTTAGTTTGTTTATGATATATGTAACACAATGTGGACCGAAAAATCAATCCTCAAAATAACAATAATCCTCAAATAGCATTAAAAAACAGTCTCATTTTCTTTTAAGTTATACCGTCATATATTTAACCTACCCTTAAGTATATATAATGATCGTTGAGTTTACTAATAAACTAATAATGGTACGATAATAAATTTGTGATGTTTGAATTAATTAAAGATATTGTGATTTCTATTCTTTCAATATTTATAAAATGAGAGTTGTTGTTTTTTTTTTTTGTGAAATTAAAGAAAATAACAAACGGGAGACGACGGAACTTGGTAAGTATATTTTAGACAAACAAATGACTGATTTTACAAGCTAAGTCGACCAAATTTGATTAAATTTTGTTCGAATAATTGTATTTCCCATAGCATATATCCATAGGTAGTATGTGGCTGCCAAAATTTGATGATAATCTTAACTTGATTCCCAGTAACTTTTAAGCCCGTGTCTGGAATATATTCACTAAAATTTCAATTTTTATTATAATTTTGTTATGTACTATATTTGTGAGTTTAGCATAATTTCTGAATGTGATATAGTTTGAACCCTAAAGTTGTATAGGGCTGTTGAGATTTGTACTCCAATATTTAAAATGTATTTGTACTCCAATATTTAAAATGTATTTAAGTACACTTTAAAGTTATTTTAGCTAAACAAAATGCACATGCCGAGGCTTTAACCGGTCAAAATGTATCTCAAGATTTTTTTCCGCTAAATAAAATGCAGCTCACTTTGAGATGCAAACTGTATTTTATAAACCGTAACATAATCTTAAAGGTGCACTTAAATAAATTTTAAACTTTAAGGTGTAAATTTTAATAATTCTACAAACTTTGGAGTCTATACTGTGTTTTAGTCTATAATATGATGGGGACTTCATTTTGATGAAGAAAACTACGAGCATTGAACAAGACATGTACTTAAAAGTCAATTGCCTATTCCTTCAAGTAGCAAATTTACTAAATGCTCCAAATACTTAATTATACAAGCTCAGTATTAATAACAGCCTTCTTAAATTACCAAAAGCACCTCAGGTCTCACAGAGTTTCTTGTCTAGGACTTCGGTATTATAGTGTGTGCCTTAGTTCGGAAGAATCAAGTACGTCACCAATGATTCAATTGAGTAAAAAGAGCAGGCAATTTTCTGTCCAATTCCTTGTCATTTTCCATAAACCCTTTTTAGTTCCCAAAAAAATATTTTGTCTGTTATCTATATTTGTTTGCTACCTAGTAGGTTTGACAAATTCATTCTATTTCGAATTAATTAGCTTCTTTCTTTCTTTCTAAGTACTATTAAAGCATTCTGTTACAATTTATTGGGACGGGGGATGGAGAGTGAGAATCGAATTGAACCCGGATAACTACTGCTCCGCATTGGGTACGTAGTTGTTAATATTGTCGATCTGATTTTTAAATTAATTAATATTTGTCATTAAGATTTGCATTTTTAATTTTGTTTTAATAATTAAATATATATTATTAACGGGTATCATTAAGGATAGAAATGTTAAGAATTAAGTCACGTAAAATAAACAATAACACTTAAGAAAAAAAAATAACACAATATTTAACGTGATTTGGTCCTCAATGACCTAATTCACAAAACTAACTTTAATATATTAATTTTCATAGTACAACTTTTTACACGGAATAAAAGTTAAAAAAATCTTCCCCCACACAAAAACCTAATACCTAATTACACCCTGTCTTAATTCTCTAGGACGTTACTAACTCTTGTGTTCCACTTCTCTCTAAACACAAAACTCTATTTATAGAGTACCCACTACTTTCCTTTCCTAATCTAATTAGGACACTCTCACATAATAATATATATACTACAAATAAAACTACTTTCAAAATAATACTCCTATTAAAAATATGATTTCTTCTTATAATAATAGGATTCAAAGAGTTACCTAACAATTTCTTTATTGACTCGAATCCCCAAACACTTCAATTTCATCTCTGAACTTCACTTGATGGTTGATTTTCTTGGTCTTCTTTCCACGCATAGACTGTCCATCTAACACACAAATTAATTTTCCATTCTTCTTACCTTGAAGAATTAATTTGTCTTTTTTAAACACCTTGCACGAATCTCCTTGACCCATATATGTATATCCACGTGAGGATAATTCTTCCAAAGAAATTATATTCTCAGCACAACCAGGGACATAATATATTTTTAAGAATCTTTACAAAACTATCATGAAGTTTGAAACGAATACTTCCAACGCCTCAATCTTCACTCTCTCTTTATTTACCGCATTAACGTAGCCAAATTCTCCATCTTCCTTCAAACTCTCAAAGCAATATTCTCTCTCTTTGCATATATGCATAAAAGCCGTATAATCCAATACACATCCATCTTCCTTATAATCACTCTTAACCGTTAAAACAACTTCTTCTTCAGCTTCACTAAACAAATTAACATATTTAACTTTCTCTTTGTCCTTCAATTTTTCTTGATACTTCCTTAAACTCTTCATGTTCTCCCTTAATGTTCTGCATTGATATTGGATGTGACCCTTCTCTGCATAATAGTAGCATTTTCTATCACTGTAATCTCTTGGTTTGGATTTTGATCTTCCTCTACTATTATCTCTCCATTGATGTCTCCTTCGATTAGAATCATCCACGGTTAATGCATGCTCACCAATGTTATTGCTCTCTTCTCCCATCAACTTTTGACTTTTTCGCAAAATAGTAACCACCTCATCTAAAATCAAAGTTGATTTTTTCACCAATAGTGTTTGTACCATCGACTTGTAAGACTTAGGCAAAGATGTCAATAAGAGCAATGACTTCTCTTAATCTTCCAATTTTTCATTCGTATTCAACAATTGAGATACTAACCTGTTAAAAGCATTTAGATGATCATGGAGATTCGTCTCTTCATCTATTTTCAAGTAGTACAATTCCATCTTCAAGCATAATCTGCTGGTTAGCGACTTTAAAATATAACTCTTCTCGAGCTTTTTTCACAATTTTTCGGATCAGTCTCTTTCAACACATCATACTTTATCTCAGGTGCTAACGACGAACGTATTGTGCTTATCGCCTTCTTGCGAATTATTTGCCAATTTGCATCTTTCACCTCGTCCGGTTTTCTCTTCCAAAGCTTGATCAAGTCCTTGCAACACTAAAAGATCTTGCACGCTACTCTGGCACAGTGTGAAATTTATTTTTCTATCAAAGATTGAAAACTTAAATTTACCCAAATTCGCCGCCATCATATTACGCGAAATAATTCTCTCTATCTCGGATCCTATCAACCTAATTCTGATACCACTTGTTGGGAATTAAGTCACACAAAATAAATAATAGCACTTGAGAAAGAAAAATAGCACAATATTTAACGTGGTTTGGTCCACAATGACCTAATCTACAAACCAACTTTAATATATTAATCTTCACGGTATAACTTTTTGCACAGAATAAAAACTGAAAAAAGCCCTCTCTCACACAACAAACTAAGACCCAATTACACACTATCTCAATTTTCTAGGATGTTATTATCTCTTGGTTGTGTTCTACCTCTCTCTAAACACAAGAGTTTATTTATAGAGTACCCACAACTTCTCGTTTCTAATCTAATTATTAGGACACTCTCACATAACAATAAACCTATTACAAATAAAATTACTTTCAAAATAATACTCCTATTAAAAATATAATTCCTTCTCATAAACTTAACAAGAAATATATCCAAACTCGTGGGGGTTTCTTCGATCCAGACTCATGGAATGGCTTTTGAGTGTTAATTGGGGTGCGGGTCAGGATCAGATTCTGTTACCCCTGCCTCGCTCCCGTCCATGCCCGACCCGTGTACATGTATTATTTTCAAGTTTATATATGTATATACTTATATATTTATTATTATATAATATATTTTATAAATACTTTTTATATTTTTATGTATTTTTAAGGTTTTATCTTTTTATCGTACAAATATATAATATTTATAAGAGTCCTGCTATATATTGTAAAAATTTATGTCGAATTACGATTCCGACATATATCAATACATGAAATTAAATAGGATTATAAAATTGGTCTACTGATCAAATATATCGTAAAATAGTACTAACTAGATTTATCCACATAACTCGCAATAAAGAAATCGACATATAAAGTCGCAATATATATCATTTTTTTATTTATAATTATACATTTAAAATATAAAAAAATGAGATTCTAAGAAACCTAAAATCCAACAAAAATAAGTTTAATTTTTTAAAACTTGAGGGTGTCCAAGTCGGGGTGACTTATATACAATCTGCTCCCGCGACGTCCATTGCCATAACTAACACCCACACTGTTATCATTGTCAGCTCGGTATATGAATTTGAGGTAGAATTAGTGTGGCTAATGATATTTAGTGTATATTTGGTTATTCAACGTTTGCAGCGTTTAGTATGTTTAGGAAGTTCAAATGCATTTGAAAATCTTATTCGTCTAGTAGCAGTTTATTTTAAACACTATTTATTTAACTCACAAACGCAGCGTTTGAGCCTCAAACGTAACGCACTAAAATTTTTACGATGTGCTTGAAAATTTAAACACTATAAACGCTATCAATACAAATACTGTAAATGTTGATAATCGAACAAACTCTTAGTTAAATGTTATAAAAGGTCCCTAACCCATAAAACATTAAAATGAAGATGTTGTTATCATAATTCGATGGATATCTTTAAACTATTTACGAAATTTCCTTTAAAAAGATACTATTAATAGTCCACTATAGATAACTTTTTGTCTGATAACTTTTGTCTGAAGTACTATTCTTAGAGTCTACATCATGGAAACTAAAGCCATGATTGTCAATTGCATGCAAAACAATAATGGAGTCAACATTCAAGCGCCACAAATAATGTTTCCTCCACTTCTTTGGTTATTTGTCCCCACAGACATTAAAAATCGTGACACAATCATAAATAGTAAAATAATTCCATTTTTAGAGATATTTCTTACAATTTCTCTCTTTCTCAAATATTCTCCATGAAGCCTACACTCAAATAGGAGTTCATAGATTAGTGTGCAACTATAAAATTAGTATGTCATGGTAGAGGAATCAGCCCACTTTTTAGTTGGTTCACTGCATTTAAGCCCAAACATTTTAGACAACCAAAATTTTTAGTTAAACTGCCCCTCAAATGTATCACTAATTTGGTCCCCATATATCCTATCTTTTTTTTCCCAAAGAAAAATTACAACTAAAACCTTCCAAGTTCTTGAGCTGGCTTTAAAATCTGTACACTAATTTTATGATTTTTTGCAGCTTGTTGGAAATTTTCGAAGTTTTTAACTTTTTATTTAAACATGCATGTTATAATGATATATTTTGAATGAAATCAAATTAATGCAGATTCGGACGTGCCGGAATTTACAAGGCCTTTATGTTTGGTAACCCAAGTGTGATTATTACAATACCTGACGCATGCAGAAGAGTTTTAACAGATGATGAAGCATTTAAGCCCGGTTGGCCTAGTTCTACAATAAAACTTATTGGAAAAAAATCATTTATTGGCATTTCTTATGAAGAACATAAGCGACTACGACGATTAACTGCTGCACCGGTGAATGGTCATGAGGCATTGTCAATGTACATGCGTTACATTGAAGATATTGTAATATCTGCATTGGATAAATGGGCAGACATGGGGCAAATTGAGTTCTTAACTGAGCTAAGAAAGCTTACATTTCGTATAGTCATGTACATTTTCTTAAGTTCAGAAAGTGAGCAGGTGATGGAGGCGTTGGAGAGAGAGTACACCGCGCTTAACTATGGAGTTAGAGCAATGGCAATCAATATCCCTGGATTTGCTTACCATAAAGCACTCAAGGTTTGTTTAGTTTAATTTTGTTGCATATATATATGCCTTATGCATATATTTTAAGTATTTAGTTTTGTATCTAAGTGTCATTAGTCCTTAATTAATTCCCTATATATATATATATATAAATTTCTTAATTTCAGGCACGGAAAAAACTTGTGGCAATTTTTCAATCTATAGTAGATGAACGGAAGCTGCGAAGAAAGAGTAATCCACAAACATCAAAGAAAGATATGATGGATGCTTTATTAGACGTTGAGGATGAGAATGGTCGACGACTGAACGATGAAGAAATCATAGATGTTCTAGTAATGTACTTAAATGCTGGTCATGAATCTTCCGGCCACATCACAATGTGGGCTACCCTCTTTCTCCAAGGACACCCTCCACTTTTTCAGAAAGCTAAGGTATATATGAAATTAATTAAAAACTACCTACCTAATCAAGCTAAGCTATATATATATTTTTAATAAATTAATTCCTAAACATGCATGCATGTAATCATTGGTCATTTCATTGAAATCATGTAGGCAGAGCAAGAGGCTATAGTAAAGGACAGACCATCTACACAAAAGGGGTTGACACTTAAAGAAATTCGGCAGATGGACTATCTCTCCAAGGTACGTATATACTTGAAATAAAATCTTAAGTAATTTTCACATGCATGCATTACGGGCGGGCGGGCGGGCGGGCTTCAGTTTGGAATTTATATATACTTATAATTTTAATGATAACTCTTCCTTAATTTGTTGATCTTAATTAAAGGTGATTGATGAAACACTTCGTTTAGTAACATTCTCTTTCGTGGTCTTTCGAGAGGCAAAAACAGATGTCAATATAAGTGGTAAGTTTGTTTGTTGGCGTACGTACGTAGTTGTATATATGCGCTTATTTTAAAATCAGTTAGCTTTAATTGTACGTGATTCACAAATTTAATTAATTAATTTGGTTTTTAGGTTATACCATACCCAAGGGTTGGAAAGTTTTGGTTTGGTTTAGGAGTGTTCACTTAGATCCAGAAATTTATCCGGACCCTAAAGACTTCAATCCTTCGAGATGGGATGTGAGTTCACAAAATCTCTCTCCTCTCTTTCTCTCTCTCTCTATATATACTACATATATATATGTATGTATCTCTTTTAGGAGGCTAATATGTTTAACATTGTTTGTAGGATTACACACCAAAGGCAGGAACTTTTCTTCCTTTTGGAGGAGGAAGTAGAATGTGCCCTGGAAATGATCTTGCGAAGCTAGAAATCTCTATTTTCCTTCATTATTTTCTACTAAACTATGAGTAAGTTACCAAGCTTCAATGAAATTCTTCCTTGTCTACTAAGTGTATGTTTGGTTATATAGCATTTAAAAGTCTAAACACACTTAAAAATCTTGTTTGTACTAGTAGCGGTTTATTTCAAACGTAACTTACTTAGCTCACAAACGTAGCAATTGAGGCTCAAACACAATGCACCAAAAATAGTACCGTGCGTTTGAAGGTCCAAAAGATGTAAACGTTAGTAGCCGAACAGACCCTAAGATCATTTGGGAGAGTTCTTTACAAACACTTTTCTCCATTCGGAAACGAGAATTCCTTTCGACATTTTGAGTTTATTATATCGTATATCAAGGTTTATCATAAGACTAATTTTGTTATTAACAAAATTTATGGAAAAGAGTTCTGTTTGAAGTTTGTTCTAGGTAAATCTAAAAAAATAAGTCAAAATTTTATGTTTTGCAGGCTTGAACGACATAATCCTGGATGCCCGTCGATGTTCTTACCGCATTGTAGGCCTAAAGATAATTGCTTGGGAAGAATAAGAAGAGTATCTCCTCAAAGATTATAGACAGAAGAAAAGAAAGGAAAAGAAAACTACAAGCTTGATTATCTATTTTTCCTAGTATTAAATAGAAAAATTGCCGCGAGATTAATTACATTGCTATTTCATTTTTCTCCTGTAGGATGATTATGAAAAATTACTCATGATATTAATTGGCTAGAAGGAGAATGAAATATGAGGAAGTTTTCTTATAGTTGTTAAAGCACAATGGCATGTAAAAAGAGAGCTTTTGCTTCAGTTGTAATTGCATGCAGACCTAAAGCCTTTGAGCTATTTAATATGTTCCAAATTGAGGGTTTAAATGATGAATGCAAAGACAATAAACTGCACTTGTGGATTTAATAAGTACCAAGATTCTTGATCTAAATTGCACCTTATTGGTAATTGTTAAATCAGTTTCTAAGGATCATAGAAGTGAGAAGAGTCAGCAAAACTTTTGATCATTTTAATTTTGTGTTGAGCTCCCCCAAACCTGGCCTTAATAAGATTATGGAGAAGAAATTCTAACATGTAACTTGAATTCAACGCTAAAAGGAGATAATAATCTCAAAGGGGCTAAAATGGACCAGATTGTTCAAATAGTATTTTTGAGACTAATTAAAAGTAGCTAACCATTCGATGGTCTAGTGGTTAGTGGGTCGATTTTTTCCACTCAAAGCTTGAATTTGATTCCCATCCACAGCGGATGGTTGGTGGCAACTCTACGTCCTACATGTTACTCATGGAGGATCTCTGAGCTTCGATTCTGACATAAGTGCAGTGAAGGTTCCTTGATAGAGGTACGATAGGAGTTCCTTCAGATGTGTGTAGTTGTTGTAGACACAATGTGTCCTGTCGGGAGTTTGGGATACCTTACCTACTTCTCATTTTTTGGACACAAAAAAAGACTAATTAAAAGTACTATGCATCAAAATATTAGTAAAAAACTCGGGCTAAAAATGCAATTTTGATTGTAAAAATACCAATTAGTACGAGTTATTTAGTATAACCAAGAGCCCCTATAGGTGGTTTTTTGAATTTAAGCCAAAAGTAAATTAACTTAATTGAGTTAAGCAAAATAATTAAATACTTTTAATAAAATTTATTTATGCCAAAAATAATTAAATGAATGTAGTTTTAATAGAATATAATTTTGATGTTAATATTAATTAATTGCAATAATTAAATTATTATACAACTATAACTTGTTAATGAGCTAGAATTGTGACGCCCCAAAAATCCATCTGCTAGCTTCTTTTAGTCAGGTCGGACTTCGTGCTCACGTGTACAACCTTTACATAATGCTATAGAAATCTTGACTTCTAATAATCAGAGTAAAGTGTGGAAAAGTGATAATATTATAAAATATCATTTGTTCGTGTTATAACATTCCCAGATAACTTGTTATTATTACAAATAAGTCCTAAAAGACTTAAAAACAAATCTCCATTTATCTATCCGAGACTTGCAGTACTAGCAACCAGTTAGTTCCCAGGAAAGAGGGGGCTTTCCGTTAAAACGACGCGCAATTAGATGACCTAACCCCTTTCCTCGTCAGAACTTTCTAGACATTGCCAATAATGTTAATCTAGCATAGTTTAAATCTTCTACATCTTCAACTTTCTTTGTACCGCCATAATCGTCTGGTAATTCTTCCTTAGCTGTAATTGGTTTTAAGATAATTGCAAGAATGAGCATAAGAATGCCCAACAAGTCTAACAGATATATATATGAGAAGAGAATCACCTTTTCAAGATATATATACAGAATAAGCTGATACAAGATTTCAACGATTATCAATATAGTGAACTGAGTGGTTCCCCACCCACGAACTAATGAATTAGTTCCTCGTCTCATCACCACTGCTACAATTGTATCAACAGTGTATATCGCTTCTACGATACCTCTACACTGCGACAAATGTTACCTCAGTGAGTTAGATCGGTTTCCTAACACATCTTAAACTCTTGCCCATACAAGAGAGTTGTTCAACTCAGATACTAACATGGTTTTCAATTGAAATTCAACAATCACTATCACGTTGCACATAAAATATAACAAGCATGTTAATGCACGGGGTGCAAAAGAAACAATACTTGCATAACAATAAACGTCATAAATAAGACACGTTATTGCACGGAGTGCATTTCAACAAATAAGTAGACTTGCCTGAATATGGATAATATGTTAACGCAAATTTTTCATTCCCCGCTCAATCTTCTGAAGTGTAAGCTCTAGAACTTTTATCCTCCAAGTTTTTCCTTTCCTTGAATTATGCTAGGATAATTAAGCATTTTAACGATTAAATCTTTTAAGTTTTATTTCGGGTATTATAACCGCTTATAAATAAGACTCCTTCTAATATACATGAAATAATTTCAGCATTATAACTGCATATAAAATGAATATTCATCAACTATATTTAAAATAAATTGAGCATTATAATTGCTTATAAAATGAATATTCGGCTATTATATTTGAAATAATTTCAGTATTATAACTGCTTATAAAATGAATATTCTTACTAAATACTTGAAGAAAATCGGACATAGTAACTGCTTATAAAAGTATATTTCTAATATATAAGAGAAATAAATCGGACATTATAACTACTTGAAAATAGGACTTTTGTACTATATACTTAAAATAATTTGGGCATTATAACTGCTTATAAATAAGACTTTTGTACTCTATACTTAAAATAATTTGAGCATTATAACTGCTTATAAAAGTATATTTTTACTAAATATATAAAGAAGAATGAAAATAATAACCACTAGAGTAATACCTCTTGTAGTTGCTAGCTTTACTTCCAATCGTGCAGCGCTTCGATGCTTAGAAAGTAATTTTTATCTCACAATATCTCTCAGAATATAAATATAGAGTGTTTTTGCTCTTGAACTGCTCTTGAAAAATAGTAAGGAATGAATGAACCGAGCTTGCTATTTATAGAAAAACCAAGTTTCGCTAATTACACGTTAGGAGCTCGGCTTATTACACTTTGGTACCTAGGTTAATTATACTTTAGTACCTAGCAAATTTTTAGAATATTCTTCTAAGCTCCTCAATGAAAATATCTTCCAAGCTCGACAATGCAGCTTGCAATCTAAGCTGCTCAATGAAAATATCTTCTAAGCTCGACAGTGCAGTTTGCAATTGAACCTATCTTCTAAGCTCCTCAATGAAAATATCTTCCAAGCTCGACAATGCAGCTTGCAATCTAAGCTCCTCAATGAAAATATCTTCAAAGCTCGACAATGCAGCTTGCAATTGAACTTATCTTCTAAGCTCCTCAATGAAAATATCTTACAAGCTCGACAATGCAGCTTGTTACCATAAACACGACAAAGCACTATATCAGTTTAAGCACGATAAATCAGCTTACTAAAAATAATTTGCCGGGATACTTCTTGGTGAAATCGTGGAAAGCACGACAAATCATTTTGTCAATGTAAGCACGACTAAGCAACTTGACCAAAAAAATTTTATTTGACCTAATTTATCGTTTACACTATATAATCACAACACACCTGCTTCGAAATATCATTTCGATCTTTATTAAGCACATATGTTACAAACTTCAAATCTCATTAGGACTTAAGGTTTTAAACTTCTCGATACCTAATTTTAGGTTAATAAATTAACCTCTAACCATATACGTTCGTATTTATAAGCCTCATAAATATTCAGGATATTACAAGAATCATTTAAGTTTTAATACAATTAGTATTAACAATGCAAAAATTGTTAAGGTTTGACTATTTTTTTAGCCAAGTAAGAGTATGATGTTGGTTTTAATAGGATTATAAATTTGTAGATGAGAAAAATTGAAAAAAGAGTGATGGATAAAAACTTAAGTGATTAGTTGTTATATACTATAAAGGAAGGATATTTTAGACTTTTGCATGATCAATATGACCATTGGAGCTCACTTCACTCGCTTTTGGGCGAGTGAAGCCACTTTGCTGTTAACTTGGATGAAAATGAGATAACTTAATACTTAAAGGCAAACTACAAGTGATGAATAGATAGTTTTTGAATCATAAGTTGTGACTCAAAAATTTAGGTAAATAACATGTAGTTTTTTGAATTTTACTCATATTTTAATCCCATATTAAATCAAATGAGCTTTCATTTGAGAAAGGGGGAGTCCCTATTTCGACTATAAGACATACTCCAGGGGTAAGAATGACCTTACAGCACTGAAGTAAACCATCTCTGAATTCTGCAATTAAGATTTAAAAATATGAAGTTTATGCTTTTGGGCAGTCAAATGGCGGCAACGGCTAGTTTTATTAAAAAGTTAGGTAATGCAGTTAAGGTAGTGGCGGGAAACAAAGGGTCGAGCTGGTGGTACACTCCTCACATGGCGGCAGCTTCTCGTGCCATCGCCGAGCGAATCCCATTGGTTGACCTTGTCATTGAAGTCAGAGATGCAAGGGTATAGTTCTTCTCCCAGTACTACTCTTTTACTTTTTCATTTGGGCTGCACAGATTTATGCTCACCAACTGCTTGATGAAATGCCTGAGTGATTCTGACACTTGTATTTGTGTGCAAATGTAAGGGCGGTGGTTAAAATTAAAACACATAGGAGAGAGAGAAAGATGAAATGTAGTATGTAGGCCTATTAATGGGTCAAATCAAAGCAGATCATGCTCTGATATAATATGCTTCACCAATTGTGATCATGGACTCATTATGTAGTGGATCATGATTTGCCCCACGATCCACCTGAACCAAAAATGTATTATGTGTTTGTTTGTCTACTACGTTCAGATTTGTTTAATCGCGCACATACGTCTATCCAAAGTTTGACTCTTTAATGCAGTCAATCGCTAAGACCAAAGCTTGCTTGAATATAAATGCGTCTTTTTAGATTGATTTTCAAAATAGACTTTTCTTTGGGATGTTCGTGTAGGAAGTTTGAATTCTTAATTTTGGTCCAAGGATGTATTAACAATGAAAAAAACTATATGGTGTAACTGAGGCCTTTTTATTTGAATGGCTTGCTTGCTTACGTATTTTGAAGCTTAAGCGGTAAGCTAAATATTGAAAAGAATTTGAGGGGTTTATAACCTCACTTGCATTATTTTGCTTTTGTTATTTTTTTCTTCGTGGTGGGGGATAGGGAGAAGATTCTCACAACCTATTTTTTTCCATAGTTTTGGATTTCATGGTTATCAGAATATGACCGATTGAGAAATCTTTCTTACTTTTAGATTCCATCGTCATCAGCATTTGAGCAACTGCGAAATCTTCCATTCTCCTCAAGGCATGTAATAGTCCTGAACAAGATGGACCTTGCAAATCGCTCACGTATGAAGGTGAGGGATTTTTGTTAATATCTTTGTTGGTTCAGTATATTTTGTGTATGAGATGACATTTAATTCCCTAATACATTGTTTGGAACTCATAAGGAGTGCGGGAAAGGAAAAGGAAACTGTAACAAAACAAAATACAAAGAAAAAAGAACAAAGGAAAAAGAAAAAGGAAAAGGTTTACAAACAGTTCATTACACTACATATATTTATATGATTTACAAAAGAATTTTTTGAAAGTATATCCAAGCTTGTGTCATTGAAAGGGATTTTTCATTTTTCATTGCTATTTTCCCCCCCTCGTGTTTTCCGAGTTCCAAACATAGTGTTAAATTATAAGCAAAGTGAAAATTTGATATTTTACCTTTTTCAAAGAAATATGTACACCCATGATATTAGATGCATCAGGCCATCTAATTATGTTAAAGTCAATTAAATATTTTACTTCTAAAAGTGGACTCACTTTGGGATGGAGGCAATTGTACTCTTCTAATTGTTTGCTTATTTATCTATATTTAATTATCATACTTCGTTTATTACAGGAGTGGATTACGTACCTTGGTGAACAAAACCATGAAACTTATGGAGTAAATTCTCATAATAAGGAGAACATGAAAGAGGTAATCTTCTCTTTTTCTAAAGCATTTACTGGTGAGTTGATCACTTGATACATCTCCTTGGAGTTGAATAGTTCATTTTGTTTCGAGTAATTTTAGGGGTCTCAAATTTGGGTTTCAAATGAATGTTAGTATTATTTTATAAGATGGCAGATCACAATTGATGTAGTCAACCAATGTACTATGACACATCATTTAATTTGAGACCCTAGCAAATACTCTTTTGTTTTACATTGGGTTTTTTGCTTTGCGCAGCATTGTAATCAATCGATGTGATCTTTTTCTCAAACATTAGAGATATAAGGTCTCTGTCAAAATGTATATGAATTCCTACTAAAATTACATATTAACATCGCTAAATTTAAGAAGTTTGGCCCCTAAAAATCATTCATTTTTGGCTAAAGTCTTTCATGATATTTTATTAAGAGTTTTTATCATTACTGGTCAACTCTTTCTTTCACCCCCTCCCCCCCCCCTTTTAAAAAAAATGAAAGGAAGAAGGGAAAAAAAAAGAACAGAGAAACTCTGGCTTTGACCCTGCTTGAAGTAATTAAATGCCATTAGGGCAGGGGGAAAAAAACCTTATGTGGTTATTACTAAAGGGGTTGATAAGTTTAATGCCAGCTTTTTATTGGCCGTCACAGTTCATTCTTATATAGATATCTAACTCTTAGTCTTATAGGTCTATGACGGAAGGGTTTTGTATTATTTTCATTAGCTGAAGGCTTGTGCGTTCTTCTCTATTGATTCTCACAATCCTTTCATATGTATTGAATTTTGCATAATTTGATTAGGATTTGAATATTGTAGTTCCTGAATGTTCTACAAGCCAAAGTTAGAGAATTGAAGAGGATCGGTCATTCTAGTCATACCACAACAGTAATGCTAGTTGGAATTCCTAATAGTGGCAAATCTGCCTTGGCCAACTCATTGCATCAAATTGGAAGGATCAGTGCAGCAGGTATATAAACCTTTAATCAATCTAATTATTCATACATTTTTTTAGATAGAAAACTGGTGCTGCTTTTTAATTTTCCATTTCTTAGTCATTGAAGTTGAAATATTATTTTTTTTAGTTTAAATATATTGATTTTTACAAAAATATTAAGTTGAATATACTCTATTCTAACATTTTGTGGTATTTATAACTATTAGAGAAAGGAAAGTTGAAGCATGCAACTGTGAGTCCACATCCTGGGGAGACAAAAGATATTAGCAGCTTGAAGGTTTGAAGCCCATCTTTACCGTTTATGTCACTTGATGTTTTGTAGAAATCATTTACAGACCCTCTGATTTCCGCAAGTAGATCATATTATTCATTGAAAAGCAAATAGGTCTATCTTGTGCTCTAAGCGGAACCGGAACTCTAGTATTGATGTCTGTGCTTAGTTCTAACATTCTTCAGCTGATTACTAAAAAAAAGAAAGAAAGAAACTTGAATTCAGAATAATGCAATCACCTACGGTGGGTTTGGCTTTTTAAAATTTCAAGATCTATTGGCATTTGCAAGCTTCTTGGCAGCAATATGGGCAGACTTGCATGAAATAATATTCACTTGAAAAACTTCAGCGTTTCAGTTTCTTGTTCTCTTCATTATGATTACTGCATAGTTTATTTCTAAACATTTTCTAAAATTTTGGATTTCAGATTGCTAGCCATCCTAATATCTATGTCTTAGACACTCCTGGTGTTTTGCCTCCTGATATTCTTGATGATCAAGTGTGCTCCAAATTAGCTTTAACAGGTATGATTGTTCCAAATACTTCTTTCTTGTTCATTATGCTTGGGAATTTAGCTATTGACTTTGTTAGGTTCTGCAGCAACAACTAGACCTGGGTAAATGTTTCTGATTTTTACCATTGTTATTTGTTGGTGTTTGAAAGTTTTCTTAATTTCATGCAGTAACAAAGGGTGTATCCAAAAAGTAGCATTAATAAATGTTTGATTTGCAAATGGACAATAATTTCTAGGACATCGTGAAAGGAAACAAGGACAGTTATTTTGGACAAAGAGATTATATCTGAAGTTGCCAGTTATACCTTTTCATGTTATGTTTTTCATATGCAGGAGCTATTGCCGACTGTCTAGTTGGGGAGTTAGAACTTGCTCAATATTTTTTGGCTATACTTAACTTGAATGATGAATACAAGAAATGGGCTAAATTGCCTGCCATTGAGAGCAAGAGTTTCTTGGGTGATCAGATAAGAGAGTGTTCTAGTGGCTCTGAGGTTGACATGAGACGGAAAAAGCAAATTTCATCAGATCATACACAGGTATGAGCTCTTCGGCCTCAAAATGAGTCTCATTTTCTTTCTATGTGCTTTCCAAAATGAGAGCCTCAGTTCTTAAAATAGACTAAACTGTGACATGATGTTCCAAATTTGTCTTTGAGAGCTAGCTTTTATTTAATATCAATAATGTTTATTAAGTTGAATTAGGAGGTTAAATCGCCAAGTGACAATTTTTATTTAAATGCATGATAATTTGACATACAACTCCCATTTTGGGACAGAAGGAGTATAATTCAAGATCAAGATTCTCCATCATCCATAAATCAGTTCGTAGACAAAGATCTTAAACATGTTTTATGGTTGTATCAACCTTCAAGTTATTATGTTTTCATCCTCCAGAAAGAAACGAAAAAAGGCATATATAAATCAGAAGTGCAGTTTTTTATAGCTCTTTTGTCGATTTCATTAACAAATGACACTAATTTTCTTCTGTACAGGATTTTGTAGTGCATGAAGTACGTCGAACTCTCTTTGAGGTAATTTCATCTTTTAATGGAGATGTGGAAGATGACATGAATTTGGCTCGGCTCATTGAATTAGAACTCAAAGCCCTGCAAAAAGCTTTTCATGTGCCTCCTGAATTAGGTGAAGATGCTAGCTTTAGAGTTGGTAGTAAGTTACTTAATCTGTATAGAACTGGAAGACTTGGCCATTATACCTTGGACAAAATTCCCAGGAATGCTGAGTGAACTTTAGTTATGTAGTTTATGCATGCTCTACTCCCTATGGAAAGTGTATAGTTCAATGAAAATGACAAAGAAAATAGGGCTCTTTTTTCCTGGATGGAAGGAGTGTTTGATTCAAAAATAGTGTTAATATTTGTTATATTATTGTAACATCATGGAGTTTATTTGTAACACGACGATTTTAAGAAAAATTATATACACTAACTGAAAACGTAGTATGATAATACTCAATCAACTAAATATAAAAGTAACTTCATTTTAGGAATTTCATGCTACTTTATAGAAAAAATAAAAATGTACCTCTAAAATTTTGAAACGGACAAAATAAAAATATTATATCTTTAATTTTGAAAAGGAGAGAGTAACATGTAACAGAGATATATCTTATCAAAGCAATTTAAAGACAAACAACCTCCCCTTCAAAGTTCAAAGTATTGCATCTAACAAACATAAGTACCAAGGATGGGTCACATCCATGTACTAAACATGTAGTGTACAACTAAATAGCAAGATATGACATGAAGATAGTGCCTTCAAATCCTAGCCTCCATTTTGTGCATAGTGAGGAGTTTTAACTCCTCATTATACAAAAAGGTTACAAACAGTGAACTTAAAAGTCTTGAGCACTAATATTTTTTTTCTCATGTCCCAAAAAAAAGTCTTAAGCTCTAACACAAATAACTTGAAACGATTCCCATATCAATTTCCACATTCATATCCATCAGCCGATATAATCTCTTGGTGGAGTGATGCAGTTTCTAGGTATGTTTACCTCAGCCAACTTGATAATATCGTCCTGTTAAGGATATAATTAGTCGATATCAGGTTGAAAAACATGTAAATAAAACTAAAGATAAAGCACATAAGCATTTTGTAAAAAGCTTCCCCATCAGAGAACCTTTGTTGTTTGTCAGCACCAATAAATATATAATCGAAAGTTAAGAATGGTTTTTAGATAGAATGACACAGTTGAAAGTTCAAATAACCAATCAAAAAATCGAGAATGCATGCTTGGTAAAGTGTGAAACTGTCTTCGAACAGCAGCAAAAGGAATGCAATATGAATAGCCACACAATTGAGTCGAAGGGGGCCAATTGGTTCCCTTTATAACAAATGGCTGCACCCCGTGAAACGGAGATTAGACTGGTAGGAGATAAGAAAGCATACCTTCAGAGTATGAGCATGAATGAATATTACAACTAACCAAAAAAACCTAGAACATTATTAGGTCGTTCCAGTCGCAGTACGAATGCATTAAAATTGTGATGTAACATTGAAGATTGAAGAAGATAGAATTACAGTTCTATGATAGAAAAAATTAGGAGATCTTCATATTCTAGTACACTTCTACACATGAAACCACATTAAAGACAGTACACAGTTGACGAAAGCAAAAAATGTAGTTGCATAATTCAAAACTGGTCCCTACGATGCTAATTGCAGTGACAACAGCTTGTAAGAAAATGAATTTTCCTTATTTTTGTGCGAGAAAATAACATACCAGATGAATGTAGTGCATCATGATTGTCTACCAGAAAATTATATATAAAAAAAATGAAATGAATCTGGACAGTTTAGGGGCTTACTGATCATCAGTGAATTTCAACACGAAGCTACAAGCTTGAGCTTGAACCATAAACAGGAACTCTCCAATCTATGTGAACCTTGCAACACGGGCACGTATCTCCTCCAATCTTTTCCCCATTGCAATTTGCACACAAAACGAGATGAGCGCATGGTAAAAGAAGAACCAAAGCTTCATTCTTTAAGCAGAGGACACATGGACGGAATTCTTGTTCTCCATAAGAATCATCTAAATTATATGATTCCTCAATTTTTTCAGAAGAGATCCGCAGCTTAGATAACTCATCCTCTAGTCTGTGCCTGTCATCCTTCAGGCATTGAAAACCTCTCTCTATTTCTCGGCTTATGGATTTTTGATTTCTTTTCATATTTTCTTCTGTGGCTTTCATTAGTCTTTGTTCTTCTTGGACAAGGGCCAGGTTAAACTCCTCTTTTTCCTTCTGCTCATTAATTCGTACCTGTCATTATGAAGTGCAAGTACAGAAATTTTATAAGATATTTTGATCAGTAAGACCTTTATAATATGGCATAAACTTATACATTAATTGATGTCAGTGGCAATATTGAGATTCTATTATTAGTAACGATCAACCAAATTAGGATAAACAACCAATCCGGAATAGGTTTCATAATCTAAACCTTATCGTGACATTGCATTCTGACTTATAAATGAAGTGATTACCATAAATGTGCTTTACTAGAAAATTTGTTAACGGACCCTAAGGCCAATTTACCCCCCCCCTCTCTCCCGCCTTAAAAAAGATAACATAAAATCAGCATATAAGGCATTTTAAGTCATTTCAATTGAATAAATGTCACAATATGGCAGTGAAAAAGAATTTTGTTGTTTGAAAAAAAATCTATAAAGTAGACAATAAAACAATTTTGGAATGGGGCTAATATACTTAAATGGCCCATCTATGCCGTAGAGCCTTCTAATCAATTTTGGCATATAAGAGCACAAATTAACCACCAAATGCATTCGATTCAATATGAAATTAATTTCAATGTTTTATGATGTTTAGGAATCAATAAAAAGCTCAAAGATCTGAAATCGACAGAAAAATCAAGATTCATTGTCAATACAAACCACAGCAATCCTAAATTGCTAGCAAAGGCAGTAACACAGCTCAGCATCAAATTCCTTTAAAAAACCAGAATGTGAAGTCAGCTTAAAATTTGGAATAGGAAAGGCTTTATAATTATCAATGCTGGTACGAGATGATAAAATGGAAATATAGTATGCATAAGACTAAGATAACACATATAACTAGAAACAGTTGGGAATATAAAGTCACACATTAAGTGTAAAACATATGGGATACTCTACAAATTGTCAATAGTTGCATAATTTCATTCACATGCAGCTTCAACAGCACACGTCATCCATGTCACCCAATATACGCGATTTAGGTGATTCGACAATATCTAGGACATTAATTACTTTCTTAGAATTTACGTGATAAGAGAAAGGTTGTGTTTCACGACGGGCTGATAAGGAGGTGCAAATGCAATATTCTTAGCTGGTTCCAAGTAGTACGCCTGATAAGAACTGATGGAGAGACGAAAGCCAAGGAAGAAGACCAGAAACTGAGCAAAGCACACTAAGGAAAACAAAAGAGGCCAAATCAAAAGAGTATTTTTTTGGTTGTTCAACCTTTTAAATAAGGCCTTAAGGTCCCTCTTACATGGAAGTTCAAGCAATATGTGTGATGTGAAAAGGAATCATTAGTTCTATGCTCTGGGAATTGGGATCTATACGGGCACCATGACGGCCATTGCCCTACTAAGTGGCGCATATCAATCAACCTAATTACTTTATATGAATTGAGCTCTCTTGTAACCCATTTGGTTTCAGCCAGGACAAGGATTAAACTGCCTTACATAGATCCTTATACTTACCTACCTTACTTATGAAACTTGGTTTATAAGGAGATATCATGGGCCTAGATCGAACCAGGGCATTTTGGCATGGGTGCTTTAAGGATGCTCAGCACACTTGGCTAAGTGTTTAGGCACATTGAGGCTATGGGTGCCTAAAGCACTGGAAAATATTCAATCTAATGGTTACGACTACCTTAGCTGTAATGGTCTGTTTATTACTCTAGTCAATTACCACGTGACTTTTTTCCTCTCTCATCAAGTGACGACTGGCAAGAGTGATCGACACACCATTATATCTAAGTTTGTTGTTACCATTTTATCGAGTATCTTGTCCTAATGCACGACACCTATTGCTTAGTCAACCCCAAAATCTAATTCTAAAAAGAGTTAACAATAGGAAGTGTGGACCTCATATGTTAGGAAATAGGGATTCTCACTTTATAACTTAAATGGGCTTTGAATTGTCTGTGATATTTTTTTTTTGTTATTTTAAGACTTCAAAACATTATAGTTATATTGTTTGTTGCATTGTTTCTGTTTTTCTCCTGTATTATATATTTTGTTAAATGTTTTATCATCTATGTATAACTAAGCACATAAATATTTAAATACTTAATAATAAAATATATGTCGAATCTCCCATATTTTGAGATTTGGCGAATCTTCCTATCCTCATATAAAACACCCGTATCGTAACAGCCCAGTCCCATTTGTATGAGTTTGTGATGGATTAAGATGACCTAAGAAGATACTATTAAAAAAGCATATTAGGCCTTATTATGCTATAATTTGATTTGGACTTGGGATTTAACCGGATGTTATATATGATATCAGAGCTGACTCTCGAAAGGTCGAGTTAGGTCGGGTCATCCATGACCGGGTTGTTGGAGGTGGGGACACGAAGGCGGGCCAAGCAGACCGTTAATATTATTCCACAATAGCTAGAGAGACAAAGATTCAAGCTATGTGCGGCTTTGTGTTTAGCCTGACGAGGACATCAAATATTTAAGTGGGAGAGTTTGTAACACCATAGTCCCACATCATAACATGTGGGATACTTGGATGTGTATATAAGGGCTCAAACTGCTATCACTAATACCTTCTGTCATGACCTTCTGGGTGAGCCTATGGTGGGTTAAGATGACGCAAGAAGATACTATTGAGAAAACTCTTTAGGCCTTGTTATGCTATGATTTAATTTGGATTCGGGATTTGACCCAGGTCGTTACACGTATTCTTGCATCCTTATCCGTGCTTCTTAGCTCTTATATACTGCACTAAATATGCGATTCTATGAGAATATCATTATAATTATGATAGTATCCGTGCTTAGATATAACAAAGTCATTAACATAGTCATGCAACCGACAATTGTTTGTAGTTGTGAATGGGAGAACTGAGAATCACAATAACTTAATATACATCAACTTACTAACATACTAACATGGCACGGGAATGGTCATGTACACATTCCTCTCAAGTGCAACGGATGCTTCAACTACATAGAGTGATCTTAAAGATAAGCCCAACATAGCATTGTTCCTTTTGAGCTTCTTATCGAGATTCCTGTTACCTCAGTTTTCGTGGGCGCCTAATTCTACAATAGGGGTCTACAAGTGCAATTCAGCCAAACATCGTGATTGATGAGTGGGGGTAGGTGGGTTAGATGTGATAGCAGCAAATAGTATCTTTCTAGTCTGCATATTCATGGAGCTCAATCTCATTTAAAAAGCCTTTGAACAACCAGATAACTATTCAACTCCTGTTCATGTCCTGTCCTTAATATGTTGAAACTATTTTGTCTGAATTTTTTCCGTGGATGAAGTGTGTATGCAAGTGTGTGTGTGTGCATAAATCATTTCCTTATAAAAAATGTAAATATATATACATTTCCTTATAAAAAATTTAATTGATAATTTAAAATGTTTTCTTATCTTTATATTTAATGACTCCTTTTACAGAGCTTGGTTTGAAAAAGAAATATTGAAAGCTTATTAAATAAAGAAAGTTATAATGTATGTTTTATCAACCTCAAACAGTTTGGAGCCAAGCGTTATGCATCCCAAAAGTTATAAGCAAAATGCTGCTTTCAAATGCTACTATGAATGCAATGTTAAAATTGACAATTCCATAATAGTAATCAAAATGTCCAAAAGTATAGTCGTGGGCATTTCAAACAGTCCAAAAGAAGATTTTCTCTGTGACCTCCCATAGTTCCATCTTAAAATAGTTCTCCGATTCATTATCTTGATACACCCTTGTAAGAATCAATACCTATAAGAAATCATGTATTCAAGAATCAAAAGTTTATATAGCAAATTAATGATACAGTAGTCTCTCTTATAGAAAGAAGGGTAGTGATTTCTAGATTAATATGCCAAGTTTGGTAAAGCTCTATGGTCCATGCTAACCAAACCCACTCCCCCCCCCCCAACCCCCAACTCCACCCCACAACAAAAATAAATAAAAATAAATGAAGATATAAGTCTTATTCATTGAAGAAATGAAATAAATAAATAAATATGAAAAAAAATCACACTTAAGGTATAATGATGCTATTTTGGTTTCTTCAGCATACATAACATAGCAAGCTAGGACCTCTATAGACCCCAACATGGTAGCCGTCTAACAAAAGGTTTTGATAATTTTCATAGGCAGTAGCTGGATATACTTTTGGCTAATCTAGCACAAGGCCCTAAAAAAAGCCACGATCCAGTAAGTATATGATTCGATCCTGGTTATTATTCTCTCTTTGAGATTAGCGGGCTTGAATTTCCAAAGAAATACTTCATCAAAGATCGTAATATTTAGAAATGCTATATATGAGCCTCACTGTTTAAAAAATCTGATAAGCATCTTTTTGTCATCAAAATCATTAATATTTTCTCCAAGAAAAGTACAATTATGGATTTTAGGTTTTAAGGGAGGAGATGCTTTGGTAGATGCAGGACAAGGACAAAATGAAAAACCGGAAGCTGCAAGTAGGAGGATAAGATTAGGCGAAAACATAGGAGGAAAGTATTGTAACATTTCTATTTAAATGATAAATGCAAATCAACTTAACGTCTCGTAACAGTAGTAATAATTTAATATTTTATACTGTATGATCTCTTATGGTAGTTTACTAATTACTGCCAACAGGTTATTCAGATTGTTAGCTTTGATCTTGTACTATCAAGGTTTCAGCCAATTTCCATGATCCTCCTGTATCATATAGTTTAAGAATTACATATAGAAATTCGAGGCTTAATGATTAAAAAAGAAGTAGAGAACAAGTAAAAGCATATGATCTATGAGTTTTCAATGAATGAAGAGTACATTTCGGAAGGTCATAATCAACTTGCAAAAAGAATAGTCACTAATCTCATTGTTTCGGTAGAGAAGCAAAAAGTTACTGAAAAAGTACATATAAATATACAATCCACCATATACCCACCTCCAACCCCAAAAATGACACAGAAATTAAATACATACATAACTGAATAAAAGAGAGATAGAGAAAGACTGGAAAAATAATCCAAAATGTAGATTACACCAGATTAATGTTCCATATGTGCGTCTTCTATGAAAGTGAATACTTAAAAACTCAAATTTAAAACTTGATGGATTTTTATTTGAAGTTTAAAAAAAAAAATTGGAGTAAAAGAAACTTGACAGAGTTTTATGTTCTCATCTGTCTGTCCAAGCAGCTCTATATGCAGATTTTTACCAAGAACATACGACACATAATTGATAAGTACTACTTCACTTTTTCATATATCAGAAAGCCCTCAGTCCCAAATTGGCTGCTGAAAAAATCCCAAAAATTTAAGAGCCCATACAGTCTCTTAAGAAATCAGAAACCTTCTAACAACGACAGACATGGACTAATTTTGATATGGAACATAAGAAACATTATAACAGTATAACTAGATTCCACTTGCCCAATTAAGGCTTTACGCACCTTAAATTCTTCTTGTGCCTCTTTGATCCGAAGCAGCTCTTGCTTCAACTGCATCTCCTTATCCGGTCCTTCAATCTGATCCTTGAACTTGCCGCATTGTTTCTCCAACGCTAAAGCCATCTTCAGCATCTTCTTTTCATTCTTTACAGCTTCACGCAACTCTCTTTCCGCCTCTGATTTTCTCAATTTCCAAGCTTCCATATCTGCCCTGATCTCTGAATTTTCGGTCCCAAGCCGTTTCTCAGCTTGTGTAAGAAAGTTCACCTGCGAAGTAACCTTGTTAAATTCGTTTTGCATCTCCACAAGCTTCTTCATCCTCTTTTCCTCAAACTCTTGTTTTGCAATCTTGAGGAACTTTTCATTTTCAATCTTTTCCATCCTCAATACCTTGAGCTCCTCAAGACCTTGACTAACCCTTTCTTCGGCTTTCAGAACCTTCGTTTTAGCCCATTCTTGGTGCTCCGCCATCTGTGCCGTACAATCATTGATTTTTTTGAGCATGCTAACGATCATCTCATTCTTTTCATCATCAGTCTTGCCTTTTAGCCACTCTTCAAAGTTATTAGGCAAGTCCACTCCAATTCGGAGCAAATCAGGCTTCTTGACAGATTCATTGCTCGCCAAAGGTGAAAGAGTATCGTCGTCAGATTCATCTTTTTTATTCTGCATTGATGAAGAATCGGCTGGAGTGACACATTCATCATCCTTATGATCAGTTGAGCCTTCAATTTTCCCAAGTTGAGGGGAATTTCTTTTTTGATCAGGACCTTCAAGTATATTTATAGCCAAAAGATGGCGCATTATATCAAAATTATTAAAGTCAGGCCGAGCTAGTTTTATCCACTGTTTCAACATTGAGACCTCGTGGTCTATCCGCTGGCTCAAATTCTGAAATGAGTTCTCAAATCCCGGGGTGGAAATACCAGAGTTGATAAAGGCTGATGAATTTCCCAAAAGATTAGTCATAATGTCCTTGGGACCCATCGTCTGTCCATTCATATAAAGTCCTTTTCGAGCAATTTCTTCTTTGTACCCCATAGCCATAAGCTTTTGTAAAGCTACAAGAAACACCTTTTCTATTTTTTTATACAGCATAACCTCCATTTCTTTGTTTGTGTGGACATAATTCCAATCATTTTTATCAGCATTCAACTTGCTTTGTGTCTGATTGTCATCAACTTTAGAACTTGAGGACCCTGATTGTTTTTTTTCAGACTTTTTGGACTTAGATTTTACTTTGTTCTTCGAGTTTTTTCCTTTACCAGCCATTAGTGTAGCCTGCATTGGAACAAAATAAAGGGGCTAAAAACGAGTATACACACACATAACACAAGGACTTGAAATAGAGCAGAATTCAATTTCAGTTTCACAATATAGAATTCATACAAATTCTAACAGGGCAGTAAAATGTACTCAGCTAGTCAACTAGTATTCTTTTTCTTTTCTTTTTTTTTTCATTTCTTTTTGATAAATAATTAATTCAATAAAAGTGTCAAAAACGGAGCGAAAATATTTGTAACATATATGACTGCATATAAGGTTTTGATGAAAAATAAAATAAAATAAATTAAATCAAAAATACCCACAAGAGCGAAAATAAGGAAACAAGTGCTGTTTCTTAAATACACTAAAATATGCAAAACTGTCAAACTAATATATCTTGCCTCCTAGTATGTTCATTAGGCATATCTGCATATAACTAATGTGTATCTTTGTTCCACAAAACATGTATGAGAATATATACAATTAAAGGGATTGAGACAACAGAAAAAATAATCCAAAATCTGGAAAATAGCCCAAAATTGAATCAAGAACAGTAATCAATTGCAAAACAGAGACAATTTAGCACAAAGTAAACATAATTCATGAGTATTTATAGGCACAACTATACAGATCAAAAATTGTGTATATAAGCAAATAATGTTTCAATAAACAAAAAATTAAAAATGAAATTCATGTGGGTTTCAGATATAGAAAAGTAAAACACAAAGATTGATCATTATAGATACAGAACAATTATACATACAAAATCATTATACATTTATGTTTATACAAAAAATAAAATTAACTGAACAAAAATTGAACATTAAAACTGAGAATTTAAACTTACCAAGTGATGAAAATTCACTCAATTTCTGATTTGGATTAATTTGAAGAAGTTGAAATGAAAATGAAGAAGATGAAATGGGGGTCGGTGTTACATGCAAGAAGTGAAAAAGATGGTAATTACTTGTCACTCTGTCAGGCAACTTCTACAACTTGGCAGCCATGCATGAACTCCTTTGTCTTTAGTCTAAGCTGGTCAACAACTGGCTTAACTCTTTTTTGTTTTGGCTTTGATTTTTTATTTTGGTTTTAATCTCACCAAATAAATTTTCAAAAATTTTAAAATAATAGTGGTAGATTTTTGGATGTAATTTTGTGGGGTATGCCTGAGCTCAGCAGTTTTCCATTATAAAAATAGAAATCTCTTCGTTCTTTTTTAATTAGCATTTTAGGAAAATATATAAAAGATTAAAAATATAATTAATGTTTTGTCTAATTGATAAATCGGATATAAAATCTCAATAGAAAGATAAAGAGAAATAAATTTTGTATTTAATATAGGAATGATATGGAAATAAGTCATTAATTCTTTCTTAAAATTTACAATCGACAAATAAAAAAGAATAAATTTTTTTTTCACAAGGACAGATAAACAAGGCTAGAGGAAATATTAAATTATATATGCATGAATTATAAGATTGTTAACTCTTTTTTTTCCGAAATTCCTAATGCTTTTTGTCCGTTGAAATTGTTAAAATATTGTGATTATTGTATTATAGATATAAATTTAAGTGTTTAAATTTGGTTAAATATTGGAAGAAGACAAATTACCTGAAAATACTTTATTTTTTTAAGTGGCTCCCACACTAAAAATATTTGGGTCGCATATGTGAAACTTACAAAAATTATGTATAAAAAAGTATCAATGTTAAGATGTTATTGATGTTTCCACGTAGAAATTTAATATTTTCACATGTGAGATTCATGTTTCTATGTGGGATTCACAAGTAAAAATATCAATATCTTATATAAAAATATTATTTTTTCAAAAAAAAAATTATTAGCATTTATTATCTCTCTTAATGAGGTTGATCTACTCCTTGACACTATATAATCCAACTAATAAATTATTACTCCTTTCGTCCCAAATTAATTGCTCAATTTTGACTTTTTAAAATTAAATTGGCCATTTTTTAAACTAATCTTTTTACTATTTTTGCTAAAATATAGGTGAAGAGATTATAACCAAAAGAAAGTATATACAATTTATTACTAACCCCAATTTTTATAATTTTAGAAATATATTTATATATGCTTAATTATTAATTTTAAAAATAGTCAATTTGACTTAAAAAAGTTAAAACTGAGCAATTAATTTAAAACAGAGGGAGTATTACTCAATATATTATTATTATTACAATTACTCTATAAAATAATGTATATACAGCTCGATTCATTTACATATTTCCATAGTAAGGGAGGAAGATCAACTACTTAATTTCATTTCTAATTTTAATTTCTTTATTCTATTTGATGGAAACTCAATCAATGTATTCACTAAAGAATTTTCATAAACTCTTTCGAAATATTTTCCCGTAATTAACTAATAAGAATTATTCAATAATGAGCTCAGTAAAAATTCAAAAGTGTTTGATAACCAGCTCAAGAATTTGATAAAATATGGTTATTGTTTGTTAAACGCTAATAAATTAGTGACATTAATGTGCACTATTATATTAAGTGACATAAATGTTGATTAATTACATTGTCTTCTGAAACATGCCAAAACATATGTAATATATTGATCAACATATTTTAATTTCATTAATTGACGTTTTAGATTAATACAAATATTAAAATATACATTTAATATTTTGTCTAATTAATAAAATTGGACATAAAATCTCAACAATATGTGATGAAACGAAAATAAATTAATATTTTTAACATAAGAATAGTATAAGAAACTGACTCATTAATACTTTCTTGAATTGTACGATGCCTCAAAATTGTCATAAAATTTTTATTATTATGGAACTGCTACTAAACTAACAACTTACTGTATTCAAGAATAAATATGGGGAAAAAAAATTCAATCTTATATTAACAAATTCTGCTAATGAGACTCTTCTTGTGTAACAAAATGAGTAATATATGTATTGGCAAAGCCACATTATCCATATCATGAGAGAAACAATAGATGCCATAATACTTGGCAGCTAAATTTAGTTTAGCAAATCCAGTTATACCATATGATAAAAGGTTCCCCAAAGGAAATAAGATTAGCAAAACACATTTCAAATATACTTTCTGCCAACAAAATTCTTTAACTACTAGCTTTTACCCTGCTAGTTAGAACTTAGAAGAATGACAGGCCTCAGCTTCATTCCCTTGCAGTTTCTTCTTTATTCTGTTCCACAAGCTCGCTACATCGCTTCAGCCTATCTGATGCCTTCTGGAGGGACTTTATCTCCCTCTTCACGACTTCATTCAAAGCTCTGTCCGACTCTGATTTCCTTGATTCGCAAGCCGCAATCTCCACCCTATATTCTTCATATTGGACCTGAAGCTTTTCTATTGCTTCCGCTCTAAGTTTGAGTTGAGAATTTGCATCATTTAGGGTGTTCTCCAACTCCAACACCCTCTTCATGCTCCAATCTTGCAACTCTTTCCTGTCAAGCTTCAGTTTCTCCCTCTGTAAAAACTCCTGCTGCGCTGATAAATCATGGAGGAATGTTTCTGATGCACGTATCAATTTATTTCTTCCCAGTTCTCTTCGCCTTTTAACCTGTGCCTCAAGCTCTTTGTTTACTTTAATCAAGTTCAAGATCACCTCATTCATTGGATGACCAGGCTTGGCTTCTAGCCACTTTTTAACATTCGACTTATCGGGGATGTTCATCAAAGATCTGAGTGAATCTTCCCAATCAGGACGTTTAGGTGGTTCACATGGATTGTAGCTGTGGACCCGATGCTTATCAAGGTTTGGTTTAAAAATCACGAGTTGATCAGGTGGCGTACATCTTTGTGGCGCGGATTTTCTTCTGCGTGAACCTTTAAGTACCTCAGCCATTGATTTTCACTGAAATTTTACGGATAATTATACAGATGACACACGTGTATATATATAATTGCCTGAACGTATGCATACAAAATGACTCTCAATGTGTATAAATTTCAAACTAGCTAATACAATAATGCATCTACAAGAGGTAATAAAATTAATTTAAGTAGGGCTCATACGACAAAATACAGACAATCAAACACAAATATACGAGTAATTACGTATAATCATTAGCACAAGTTGAAGCACATCGTAGAACATGAAAAAGTAAATATTTACGTATACACATAAGAAATTACTGCTAGAATAGTCGAATAAAAGAAAAAGGGTGAAGCAGAATTTATTATAAAGAACCTAATAAATTGCAATCAAATCCTTACATGGATTCTGATGTGGGTTCGTTTCAATTGCACGAAAGATGCTACACACAACATATACATACACAAGAACAAGAACTTAGACCAAAGGTAACAGCCTAGTGGAAGAGGCGTCTCCTTTTATTGTGCAAGGTCACAGGTTCAAAAATACCCCTTGTCACAAGTGAGAAGAAGTCAGAAATAACCAGGGGCTACATGAAGAAGCTAACTTTCCCCTAGGTTCCTCTCCTGGCCCCTTTCCCAGATTCCCCCTTAGGCCCCTAGGATGAAATGTTTAGCTAGAATTGAATCGTAATAGAATAGACTCTAAAGGGAAAAAAAAGGAATTAAGGATATGGGAGAATTCATAACAGAACAGTTAGAAGTGATTAATTAGATATGTGATTAATGAAAGGCACTTAATTAATTTCATGTGTAGTCTGAGAGGAAACAAAATTACTAACAGGAACACAAAAAGATTTATATTGCAATATTAAAAGGGGACAAAATGAGATAGAAGGAACGATCTGAAAAGAAACATAAAAATACAGTAGAACCTCTATAAATTAATAATCTCTCTAAAATAATATTTTTTCCCAGTCCCGACTTGGGCTAATGGGATAAATTAATAATTTCGATAAAATAATAAAATAATAATTTTTAAAAAGACCCTTATATAAATATATGGTCCCATCAAAATTATAAATTAATAATTCTTTTAAATTACAAATATATCTAGGGTATTCTTGTAAAATATGATTATATTCTCGTTTGTTTTGTCTTGAAATTCAAATATAATTGAATTTCATCCTTAATTTTTCTCATTGCGTCCAAAAGTCCAGGTGTTGCATTTTCGAATTGTAATAAAAACTTGTGAAGAGTTGTTGACGCTATGAGTACTTCCTTTCGCATTATTGGCTCCAAAGGTATTTTTTTTTGAAATAAAATGTGAATGTAATTTGAAAAGTGGATACAATGAACATTATTTAATTATTAAAAATAATTAATATCACTTACAATGAATTCTATTATTACATTAATTTAATAAGTATGATACATTGCATCAAAAAAAAATATGATATAAACATCAATAAAATGCAATAATTTTAATGTAATTAAATTTATGTTCACCAAATAGAAAAACATTCTTTAAATTAATAAATTATTAATTTATCGATTAAATAATAACTCTCTAAATTAATAAAATTTTCCAGTCCCAACATAATTAATTTATAGAGGTTCTACTGTATTACAATAAGCACATCATGAAAAACTCAATCTGAATAATAACTTGGGAAAATTGTGTGTCAGACAAAAGCTGCTGACAACTTGTGTTTGTAAACCAACAAAAGAGAGAATAAAGGTAATGGAGAATATAAAATATGTGACTATAACTTAATTCTGATCAAGCAAAATAGATCAAGCTCTGACTATCAAAATTAACTGGATAGGTTATTGTGTAATCTCTGTTATGTCTCAACAATAAACAACTTGGAAGGCATGTCATTGGATACCACTGAGACAACAGATTTTCTTGTTCCTAAAAGACATTCTACTAAAGCCCCATTGCGTGCTGGCAGGGTAAGTATAGTACATGATAATTATATATTTCCCGAGTATTCAAGCAATTTTCTGAAAAAACGTTTTGTTCAGTAATCAGGTGTACATTGTAAATCACCACAGATACAATCACTCAATAGTCCTAAAACTTTGGTGTTCTTCAAGGAAAAGGCTATGATATAAAAAAAAAGGTCAAATTTCTTGTGAACAGTTAACTTAGAGAACTTCAGAAATATTACTTTCATAAGCTAATCAAGATTGAACAAAGATGGAAGTTTCCCAGACTAACAATTAATACTTCTCAGTTAGATTGCCTTGGAACATGTTTCTCTGATTTTTATTTTCCTTGCATCTTTTCATATCAATAGGAGTGATCTCTTTGTAGGAAATTATTTATCACAAAACTTTTCTAGGAGAGGACCATTCTGATGGTTCAACCCAAGCATTAATAATGGAAGCAGATGATTACAACCATGAACATTAAATCATTTTAATGGATCAAACAAATGTAGTAACAAGCTTAAAACCATTCCGATGGATCAAACAGATGTAGTAAGAAGACCAGCACATTTCAAACCTAGTAATGATCGATTCCCAAGAAAACACTTGGTAATGATTGAATAATTAAATTCTGAATTAAATACAATAACGTTGATTGCAACAAGCATTTTGGATGAACTATGTAATTGAAAAATCAACTGACTTGGTAATGCACAGACGAATGTTATGGAAGGAATCACAAAATGACACAGAGCATAACGAAATGCAAAAAGTGAGAAATTCAATGAAGATAAAGCGAGAAAATAAAATATGTACCTATCTTCGACACTTTCGAAATCGAGATATGCAGTTGTAGTGTCTTGTGGTCGAAAGCAAGAGATATGGCTTTATATTCGTCTCTCCAGTACTAAAATTTCTTGAAAATTTTTAAACCTAAAAACATATCTAACAAAAGATTCACAACAAAACCATACAAAATTTATCTAAAAGAGCAATACATTTTGTCAAACAATATAAACTCACACTTCTCGAAAAAATATTTTCTAATAATGAATTGTGTATAAAGAATTAGACCAAAGAAAGTCTTTGTAATTTCATCATTACCTTTCTAGAATGTCAAAAAGAACTACGCTAGTTCAGTTTACAAGAAAAAGAAAAGAAAAATAATCAAAATTTTCTTGGAAAATAGCAAGCATAGGCATACGTTCTTTCAACCTAAAGTTGTTTGTGTCTATACAAAACAATTAATAGATCATGTTCAAGATAACTAAACCTATAATGTAACAACAAACCTATAATGTAATAGCCAAATATCCTATGGGGAGGTAAATAGCAGAGAGAGCTGATCTAAGTCCGACATTGTAAGGGTGTGGGTGGGGGTGAGCTTAGGCTAGTTGCCCTGATGAGAACGTCAAGATTTAAGTGGGAGAGATTGTAATACCTCATTCCCGCAACGGAACACTTATCACGGATTGAATTGTATAGAAGTCTCAACTCTACTATAAAGGGTACCAATGACCCAGGTGCCCTTCATACAATGGATTGAGCCTTGATCTAGATTCAGGCTAAATAAATCTTGTATATATGATAACTACAAAAATTAAATTAACATAAATATAAACATAAGGTAGCAATGTACTGATCTATTTAGAGATTGGAGATCTGCTCATTTTAGAGTTTTTCTTTTAGTTCCGCTTATTTTTTAGGTGAGTGTACTACTTGTAATTTTTCTAATTTTTCCAACAAATTTATTTATATTTATAGAAGTTCGGCAATGTAAACTTAAATAAACATAAAATATATCAAGTATATAAAAGAATGAAGAGATTTAAAGGGCAGAGATACTAGTACCGAGTAGTGAGGATCGAAAAATCAAATTAAAAAATCAAATAAAATTATATCTTTTATGTAACAATCAATTATTTTGTATTACCTTTAATCGGAGATTCCAGAAAGATTTGACTGGGAAGAAGGAAGAACAAAAAGGAAAGAAGTTATTGCTGATCGACGATTATCAATGCAATGTTTGTTTTCCCTTTCAAATCTAAACATCGAAATTGACAAACACTGAGATAGAGGAAAAATAAATCTAGAGTAGATTTAAGATCTGAAGTTGGTAACAATTGCAGTAGAGGAAAATGAAATCTAGAGATTTGAGAAAGAAGAAGATATTACGTTTAAGTAGATTCGTCTTGAAGTGACAATAAACACGAGGAAGGAACATCTAGAAAAGGGAGAAACAGTCGATGGATCACCACTTTCTTATGACGAGCTAGAGCTTGAGCCCTAGTATTTATTAAATATGTTCAAGGTGTTTTTAGGAAATGAAAACTTTTTAAACACTTTTAAAGTAAAAATATTTTATAACGTACGTGTTACAAAAATTCAGTAAAAAATTTCTTCAATCCAAAAAGTAAAATATACCAATTTCACAATGATAAAATTATTAGAGTTTCAAAACCATCTGTTCCATATTATTTGATCACTACTGACTTATTAAAGTCAACTTAAGAGACATTGAAACTCAAAATTGACATAGATACATTTAATGTTAATTGTTAGATTTATAAAATGAGCCCAAAGTCTAGTATACAAAGATATCAAGTTATCTAACTCAAAACCAATTGGCAATGAGAAGAGTCGGCCCAAGTCATTATATACTAGACATATTTTATCAAGGTATTCAATGTGGGACAATATATATACTCTAACACTCCCCCCATGTGTAACCCGATATATTGAAGGTTGTACGTGAACCTAATGAATATGAAGACCCATAAGAAAGCCCAGAAGAAGCTAGTCACAAGACAAGTCCAGAAGAAATCTAGTAAACCATGGGCAACTATTGGCCCAATTGATAAGTGGTACTAGTTAAGAAATGGATAACTTTGACCCTTAAGAAATAGACTGCAAGTGGGTAAGAATGAAGGCTAAAAAGAGTGTTTAATTAGGCCCAAGGATAGCCCGCTTTGATACCATATTAGATTTATAAAATGGACCCAAAGTCTAGTATACAAAGATATCAAGCTCTCTAACTCAAAACCAATTGACAATGCGAGAGTTGGCCCAAGTCATTATATACTAGACATATTTTCTCAAGGTATTCAATGTGTGACAAAATATATACTTTAACATTAATCAATACAATGATAAATATTGTAAACTGCATAAAAAGTAGTACTCATTGTTAGTTTTATTGTTTCATAGTTTTTTAATGAGTCAATTCAATTTTGAGTTTAAAAATATTTCAAAAGTCAATAATGATCATATAATTTGGAACGGAGGGAGTATTAAATGAGATTCTTGACAAGTACTCTAATTATTAGACATATTAATGAAAACTGCCAAAATAGTGTATACAAACATGTGCATTGTGCTTTAAGAGTGGTTGGCATTTATAAATGTTGAAATTCAAGATTTAATAATAATTGTTTGGATATTTTTTCCATTGAAAATTTGGTATTATGAAGAATTTAAATCAAAGATACATATAACGAATTTTAGTAAATACTCCCTCCGTTCCAAATTATAAATTCAATATTGACTTTCTAAAAGTCAATTTCAAGCATTTTCAAACTCAAAATTGACATGAATTCAATTACTTTATGTCAATACAATTATGAATTATAAACTACTTAAAAAGTACTACTAGTTATAAAATTTATTATTTTGAAAACTTAAATTAATCATGTTAATTTTAAATTTGAAAATGTCTCAAATTGACTTTAAAAGTCAACAATAATCTTATAATTCGGAACGAAGGGAGTATCATATAATCATTTTACTCTAAAAGTATTTAAAGATTTTTCACTTCCTAAAAACACCTTATACATGTCCAATAAAAACTGGAACCCATCGGCTACTTACGCCCTTCCCTAAACATTGCTTTCTGATGTTTATCGTCACCCAAACGACATACATTTTTTTCTCTTGAATCTCTAGATTTCCTTTGCCTCTACCTTAATGTGAGTGAATTTTAGTTTTGTAAAAGAGAACCAAGGGTCCACTAACAAAGTTCAACTCAACTTGACTTGGATTCGCATAAAAGTCAAGCTCGAACAATGTGTCTTGATCGTTTAAATAAATTAGCCGAGCGAACTTGGACGTGTCCAGCTAAAGCTCTGCTCATTTAATTTTAATTAAAATCATAAGAATAATTAATTTCACAATCATTTAAATTTGGTTTAACTCGACTAGAGTTGAGCTAGGCTCGAGCTTGACTTAGTTTGCTTAATGATGAGAACTACAAAACTAGACCGTAAGGAATAGTCCCACATCAGTTGCAAATGCAACTTGGTGCAGGTTGATATAGGTGTTAGTCTCTCCCCTTGGATAGCTAGCTTTTTAAGGTGGGTCCAAGGGGGCTAAGATTTGTATCATTGGTATTTTCATTGAGAGTCCATGCTTGAGAGTCGGAGCGCCTTGTGAAGAGGGCAATCTAGATTAAAATACTGATAGGTGTAAAGGACGTCGGATCAGTGTCACTAGGATGAAGCCGCCATAGCTGGATAGATGAACCGACGAGGTTGTCGGCTTTGCAAGGTAGCTAAAACATTTATTAATGAACAGAGTTTGATCAACAAAATTTAGATTCGTTTAAAGCACCAGCTAGATTGTTTAACTTTTAGTCAACGTCGAGCTTGGCTCAGTTCATCTTGTTTACAACCCTAATATTTTTGATTTTCAGATACTCTTTTGAATCTCCAAAAAAAATTTTCTCTCTACCTCAGTATTGGTCAATTTTGATATTTAGATTAAGGAGAGAAAAACTATGCTGCCAACAGTTACATGGCAGCATGCAAACTAGAGCACCTATACTCGAGTGACTATATATATGACTCAGAACCCAATACAAGGCCTATAAAAATTACCACAGCTGTAAGTAGTTCATAATATCTAAGAAGGGCAATAGAGAAAGTGAAACCTCTTCTTTAACCCAAAAAATAAAAGACTCAGCGTCATGGCCTTGACAAGTTAATTTAAGTGCCCACTCTTGCACAGAAGCATTGTGCAAGAACTAGGCATAGCCCATAGGTAATGAAAGAATCTGTCTGAGTCGAATAAAATAATGCTCTTTCATAAAGACAAAATTTGCCCCCTAAATAGCAACCTAGTTCAGCAAATTTATCTTCCAAGATAAATTTGGCACGTTTGTATTCTATTAGCAAAACAAAAAACAATATCTTTCTATGAGAAGCATGGTTCAAAGTCACGATAACGGCCTAGGTTATGGAAAGGGTTTTTTTGACTTGGTTTCGGGCGATACGCACCATTAGCTAGAGCTTCAAATTTATTTATTAATTATTATATTTTTATTAGTTAATATGTAAATATTCGTATTTTATTTATTATTACTTCTATTCCACAAAAAAATAGTCTTATAGTATTATTATTACTCCCTTTATTCCACAAAAGAGTTCCATTTTGTTTATTTTCCATTCACCATTATTTCACCTTAATTCCTCCGTTACACTGTTGTTTCTCCGTTATATCATTATTTTTTTTGTTCCAGTAAAATTCCGTCTATACGCAACTTTACATTGATAATGCTTGAAATTATAATTCGTGACTCGTAATCGAATCGGTGAGTAAGAAAACCAAACCGATATGGCAAGATTTTGGCAACTCAACCGATACTTTGAACCATGATGAGAACCAAGAATTCTAAGAGAAATTGAGAAAGAATTTCTTTCAATAAGTCTGAGCCCTTTCAAATGGAAAAATTCTCTGTCTAGTTATAATTTTCTAAACACTTCTTTATGATGTATCCTGCTCTACATAAAAACTCATTTTAATCCCGATCGTTATATCTTGCCTATCAGCAAATTTGTAGTCCAAATCGCACCCATACATTAGCCTTGTGACCATTGTCTCTATTTGATTGCAACCTCTCATTAAATACTCAGATTTAATGAATTTGATTGTGGGAATATTTGAAATTTCCCCCAGTTTTCACATATTTTAAAAAAAATAGCCTTTTCTTCCTTAAACATGATAGATGATACACAAGTAAGGTGTCTTTCGACTTGAAGCTTACATAGTCAATATGTTAGGATTGCAAGATTCAGAGTAGATGAAGCTTTGAACTATGAATCTTGTAATTCCAAATCATACATATAGACATATCACCTACCAATATATTATTGAAATAACCACACATTTATGGCATTGTGTTACCTCTTGGGTTTCATAAGTACATTAGAGACAAATTTTTAAATCTCGCAAAAACAGTCCTACTTCTCGCAGTTATATAGGTGAATCTAAGATTCGAAGAAGTTGCACTTGTATGATTTACACCCTCTCGACAAATATGAATTCATTAAGAAATAATTTCACCTCCTCTGTTCTCCATAAAAGCATGCTCTACTTTAAGATGATCTTGAAGATTTGTCTATCTTGATACTGTACTGCATAACTGGCTATAACTACAATCATTTTTCTTCATTCAAATAATGGAATAGAAGTTGCTCTAGTGCAGAATGGTTTCAACTTCTAGCTTAACTCTTTTTTTTTCTTTTTTTTTAAAAGCTTTAAAACAACTCTTTGGAAATCTTCTGTGCCATATCACTCTCACGCATGGTTACCAGGAATGTTGATCGACTAGGTACGCATAAAGAAATCGGGTACGAGGAACGCTACCTAGGATAGAATGTACAAGGCATTTAGTTCTCGTATCACGATTCGGAATGATAGGTACATAAAATGTGGGGCAATAAGAGTTACCAGCCCTGGTATCCCTGCTCTCATGTCTTATGGGATCATACAAGTTTTTACTGAACTTGACATAGATTATAGCTATAATCCTTTTACCAACATTTTCTTTTACATAGGTCTTAATCTGAACTAGTGCTACATACTTTTATTATATTCTAGAGATAATGTCTCTTCATTATCAACATGATCCATAATTCACACAAATAATCCAGTTTGTTCACTCTTCAAAACAAAATTAAGATAATAAATTCAAATTCTGAGGCTAACCATTAACGAGTCTTGTCAAGCAGCCTATATTCCATGACAATTTATGATAAGAGGAAAAAAAAATTAAAGAGACATACGCTCTCAATCACTTCATCAACTTTCACCAAAATAATGAAAATGTGTTTGTATAAATTGTAGTTTGGGACTTTCTTAATTCTTAGTTTTCTTTTTGGTTAATTGCTACAAAATAAAGCACTTTTCAGCCCATCTATGGTAACTACCAGAAAGAAAATATAATATATGATGTAGGATAGCACAAAAACTGACCACCAAACAGACATAACTCTATGAATGCATCAAAAGGAAAAAAAAAAGAAAAAAGAAATCACTTATCTTTTTGAAGATGATGAGATTCTGGCTCTACCACGTGATATGGAAATTTTAACAAAACAATTCCTTTCTGTCTTTAATTATAACGCCTTGTAGCCAAGAGAATAATCTGTTCACCAAAGAATTAATTATATCCTTATTATTTTGTTAATATGATAAGTAAGACTTTATTCATAGAGGCAACAATGAATCGAAGGTTGTGCAGAGTAAACACTTCCTCCAAAAGAGTCTTGTAAATTATATGACTCTAGAGGCATCCCCTAAATTTTGTCACTGATTTAAGACAAGACATACGTAGCTTAGATAAATCATCCGCTAATCTCTGTGTGTCAGCCTTCAAACATAACTCTCTCTCTCCATTTTTTGGTGCAAGGTGATGTAGGACGAATCCGTGAAAGTTGGTTAGAACAATATAAGAGGCTTTGGAAGCCCATGAATTAGAAGTTGTTTAATTTCTTTATTTTGCAGTTATCTTATTAGATTTGATCTTATTAGAGTTCAAGTTAAGTTAGGAAAGTTGTCTAGGAGTATTATAAATAGTGATGTACTTCATTATTGTGATACATTGAATGATTAGAATTGATTAAATTTTGTGTGAGAATTATCTGTGTGAAATTAATCCTTTATCTCAAAACCCCCACCCCCCATCATTTTTGGTATCAGAGCCTAACCCAAAACCACCACCTTTTGTCGTCCCTACCTGTCCCAAAACCAGCGTCATCACTGACTAAATCCTAGCCAAAAACCCTAGCCGCACAAAGCCTATCACTGCTGCTATATCAAATTTACCCAACCTATTTGCATCCTGTCAAAAAAAAAAAACTGCCCAACAAAACGAAGCCTGTTAACCTTTATAATCCCCAAATTCCAGCCCCCATCCAAATCAAGGAGCCCTAGATTGTAGCCCACCTTTTCAGTTTCAAAACAGACTAACAAAAAGAAAGGTAGAAGAAGAGAGAGAAAACGAAAAGCTGAAAGAGAAGAAGTGAAAACTCGCTGCCGTTGCATCTCGTCATCTTTACTGCTCCTTCCCGCCGTTATTTCCTGAACCGTCTAAGTCCTCTCCATCTTCGGCTTCATCTGCATCTTCGTCTTCATTTGTTGCTTGCCTGAAACTCACGTTAATAATATAAAGGATATAAAGCCAAAATAGCATATCTGGGAGTATAAATATCTCCTGACAAATTACAGTTAGGTACCTCATAGTTTTTATACTTGTCTAGTTTAGTCCCCTAAGTTTTCTGAAATTTCAAAATACCCTTGAAAATTTTGCGTATCAGTCCCTATACTTTCATCTTCTTCAATTTCAGCCCCTGTTTATTTATACTTTCTGCACTTAAGCCCTTAGAGCAAGTCCATATATATTTGCAGGAACCATGGTAAATGCCGGAGAAATCAACGCCAAGCTTGATAATTATATGTTACAACAAGATGAGCGTCTCAAAAGGATTGAAGATTCAAGCTCAACACTTACCGCAAATGTTCACGCTTTTATTACAACACTTGCAGTAAAAGTTGATGTACTCACTAAACGCGTAGATAACTGACAAAAAGATGCTCATAAGAATTTTGAAGACTCCATCCCAGATTTTAATCATACGAGACTATAGCAGCATGACCCTAATTCACGAGTTAATCCTCATGTTCCAAATCCTAAGATGAATGCAGTGGATAGAGGAGCAAAATTAAATGTTGGAGATTTTAATGGCGATAATAGTCCCGAAACATTCTTTCTTCGATTGGATTCATAGTTTGGAGAGCTTCTTTCGTTGGTATGAATTATCCGATGAAAGGAAACTTTTCTTTGCTGAAGAGAAGTTGAAAGGAACAGCTCGTATTTGGTGGGATCAACATCAGCGAAATTTATATACAGTTGCGAGAAGATGGGAAGATATGAAAGCTGCATTGACACGATGTTTTGTACCTTCGGATTATAAGCAACGAGCATATTTACAGTTAACTGAGTTGGTGTAAGGAAGTAAATCTATAGTCGAGTATACTTTAATGTTCTACAGTTTGGTTACACAGTCTGAATTTCCTTGGGTTGAAGAAGTTTTAATCTCCATGTACCGTCGAGGATTGAATCTGGAGATTGCAGGTGGTGTAGCTACAGGTAAACTCTTACTTTTGGATGATGTTGTTCAAGTTGCCACCCAAATAGAGGATAATTTGAAAAGAAATTCTGTTAGGCCTCCAATACAAGTTCAAACTCAGAGGGATCGTACTTTTGTGAAGCCCATTTTAAATAAGCCGATAGAACGATCGTCAGCAAGCCCTTCAGCTACTAGCAGGCCTAAACGTACCCTAGGTTCTGCTAATGCTAGCAACAACCATACGTCTAGGTGTTATAACTGTTGTGGTTTTGGCCACATTTCTTTTGAGTGTCCTTCCCTGAAGATGAATGTTGCCTCTTCTCCCTCTAGGCAACTTGCTATTGTTGACAAAGAGTGCGGGAAAGCTGATTTAAACGAAGAGGTTTGCAAGCCGATAGACGGCGAATATGAGCCCGATGAGCAAGATTTAGAAGTTGATGCTCATTTGGAAGGATATTTAGGTATTCTTCAATCTTTACTTGTTACTCAGAAACATAAGGATGATCCTAAAATCCATCGTGGGCGAATTTTTCAGACAAGAGTCCTATGTGCGGGACAGGTGTGTTCTCTTGTGATTGATAATGGGAGTTGTACGGATGTTATCTCTGAGGAAGCAGTTAAGAAACTTGGGTTAAAAGTTGAGCCTCACCCGGAGCCGTATGATGTTGCATGGGTTACCAATACAAAGTTGTGGACTACCCAGAGGTCTTTGGTTATATTTTCCGTTGGCAAGCTTAAGGATACAATTATGTGTGATGTTCTACCCTTAAGGTTTGTCACATTATTTTAGGGCGTAAATGGCTATGGGATCGTCATGCGCAACATGATGCTCGTGCTAATATTTATTCGATTATCAAAGGCAATACCAAATTCACTCTTATTTGCGCTCTCAACATGCCAAATTTGAAGCTTGCAAAGACTTCCTTGGTGATCTGACATGATTGTTCTTGTGTTGATAACTCGACGGAGTCAAGTTTTTCTCAGCGAAGGAGAACTGATGTAGGACGAGTCCGGTTAGAACAATATAAGAGGCTTTGGAAGCCCATGAATTAGAAGATGTTTAGTTTCTTTAATTTGCAGTTATCTTATTTGATTTCTAGTTATCTTATTAGAGTTCGAGTTAGGTTAGGAAAGTTGTCTAGGAGTATTATAAATAGTGATGTACTTCATTATTGTGATACATTGAATGATTAGAATTGATTGAGTTTTGTATGAGAATTATCTGTGTGACATAAATCCTTTGTCCCAAAACCCCCGTCCCCCATCACAAGGACACCTGCTTTCTTTCCAAAATGATTTCTGCACTTTTAAACTCTCTCTCTTCTTCTTGGATAAGGGCAAAGGTTTACTCCTTTTCCTTTATGTTCACCTGACACCATCAGTTGTGCCTGTCATTATTAATTGTAAGTACATAGTTCTCTAATTTCTGAAATTCAATCAGATACTTACTAGTAATACAATTATTGTTTCGGTTGAAATAAATTCTTTTACATTTATTAGTGGTAGTGACAATATTGCTACTCAACAAGTAATGGTCAACCAAAATATTAGGACAAACAACTAATCCAGAAAAATATGATTAGTATTTGGTTCTAACTTTAAACACCTATAATATCATCATAAAAGAAACACTAACAAATTTGTGTAACATTTAAGGATTTCATGAACAATTTACAGAGTGTCTATCATTTTTATTTTTATTTGGCTAAATGAGTGCCTATGCCTATCATGTTGCCAATGGCTTTACCCTAAAAATTCCCAACTCAAGAAGGAAAAATGCTACATGTTTTAGACATCCCGATTCTATCTAATCACAAGGATTCGATTTGATATATGATTAAACTCAAGTGCAAAAACATTCAATTTCAAACTTCTAAAAAGTACCAATATCATGATGTCCATCAGCTTCTCTCAAAATCACGTAACAACTATAGAATGGGGATAGGAATTTTGCCACTTATAAATCCAAGGATTATATACAAGGTGTTTTCCGAATCAATAAGAAGCTTAAGGATCACAAAGACATTAACACAGTTCAATACAAAATTCCTCTTACTGAGGATGACAAATATAATTTAGGATTTATATTGATATAAAACTTACATACCAGAAAGAATTAGCAACTCTCATAACACAAGAATTCGAGGACATTAAAACAAAACAGATCTCTGAGTTCCAAACTGAAACAAGGGATCAAATCAACACAGGTTGGTGGTCCTAAGAAATGCTAGATATTGTAGATTAAGAACATAGAACAGTGCAATATACTAAGACAATACGAAGGAAACAAGGTATCAATACTATGCAACAAAGAATTCCCCAATAATGAGAACAACATCACCAGCATGATCTGTTAGAATGATGATGAGTGGGTATTCACCCAAAAAAGGAAAAAAATAAAATGACGAGAGGATACTGAATTTATATTACTGAAATATGTAGCTCCACTCTAGACTCTAGACTCTAGACATCATATTTTATAATTAGCATGAAAAGAATTTGTTTGGCGTGGGGGGGGGGGGGAAACTAGATTACCAGTCATGAGTAAGGGATCTGAAGCGCACTTGGTCACAAGGCATGTTGATGCTCTACTATGGGTGCCATGGTGCTTAATGCACCATTGTCTATCAGCTAGTCAAATCTAGAATTCTACGGAAGTAAGACTTCTCTCTAGTAGTGTTCGTGCTATTTTATTTATTTATTTATTTTGAAAGTTAGTATTTGAGCTATTATGATCAATCTTAACCTTGACAACGTTTGTGAAAATGCTATTATAAGAAGAAAAAAAAAACAATGTCATTGACATAGTCACCCTACCAGACCTGTTCATGGATGTGATTTTTATTAACCACAACCACATAATGCTCAACATGCTGAGAACCCACATATGAATAAGCCATGGGAATGGTCATCACACATCCCTCAAGTGCAATGACTTCTTAATCAACAATTCTTCATAGTTTGATATTCAAGATGAGCCCCACTCAGCATTGGTTCTTTCAAGACCACGTTTTTTTCTTTTCTTTTTTGATAGAAAAGATATTTCATTATTAGTCTAGACAGAATACAAGTAGGAGCAGACAAGAGCCTACCGACCCTACAACCACTGAAGAAAAGAAAAAAGAAGTCAAGAAAAGTCAATTTTCCAATCGTTAAAAAGATTAAACAACGAAATGCACCCAAAATCAGTCATAGCAAAGGCCCAACAAGAAGCAAGAAAAATGATCCTATCTCGGAACAAAGTGAAAATAAATAGCCATCTCAAACATAGTACATTAACCTCGTTCCAAATTCCTCTACGCACAAAATAGGTGGCACATTATAGTATTGTTTCATGGAGTTTCTGCATGTTTTGCATTAAATTAGTTAGTGAAATCACCTTACCCAGCACTTGAGATAAATAATTTAACACATCGTACTTTGCTGCTTAATTTGTTCAGCTAATTTCGTCCAAGCTCCGAACCGCCTGTTGAAAAAATTCCTTAAAAGTAAATAGCACATAAACAACAGAGTAAAAAGATATTGTCTTGCCAATAAAAGTCAAGAATTAGATTGTACTCTAATAAATAAGAGAATGACAATTGACACACCTCAGCTTCGTTTTGTGCGTTATTGAGCTGAAGCAACTCTTCATTCAATCCAGCACCTTCTTCTTCATTTCTCAACTGTTCTCAAAGCCACCTAAATTGTTTCTCCAAAGCTGAAACATTCTTGAGGGACTTTTTCTCCCTCTTCAAAACTTTCTTCAAAGCTCTCCCAAGTCACGAGACGCTATCTCCGCCGTATACTATGAATATCATATCTCAAGCCTTCTCACTGCTGCACCTCCAAATTTAAGTCCATATCTATGGGAATTTAGGTTATCCTCCAACTCCAAGAGCCTCTTCATGCTCTTACCTTCAGCAGCTGTTTCATTTTCACCTTCTCAATCAGTAATAACTCGAGCTCTGATAAACATTGGCTAACTTTTCCTCAACTTGTAAGGATTTCTTTAGAGTCCATTCTCTGCTATAATTCACCTGTTCATCAAGCTCAGAATTTGTTTGACCAAATTAAAGTTCAGTTATACCTTGGATCATCAGACTCGGATTCTAATTTCCAGCCATTCTTCAGGATTTAAGTTATCAGGGAAACCCGCCAAGATCTAAGCGGATCCTTCCAATCAGACTATTTAGATGATTCAACTACCGCATCCATTAATGTTTCACTGAAATTAAAACAGGGTAATTATACAGGTTATGTATATCTGCACAAAAATTAAACTAGGAAAAAATAATCATCAGATCAAACACTGGATATGAAGTTACTACAGTTTTACATGAATATGCCATTAAAAAAAATCAAAAACATAGCCACATTACATAAACTCATTTAAACTTTATCTGAAAAACACAAATATAAAACTACTTAGGCATCAGCACTCCCGAACAAATAAAAATTAAACAATTCCATAAGCAAAAAGAAATTCAACCAATTGCGACCAAATATTCACACGGATTATGATGCGGGTTTAATTTCAGATGTACAAATGCAGAGATATCAAACAATTACATATGCACATATATAATCACAGATACATTATATGATCGGCTGAGATTGGAACAAAAACCCTAAATCAAAATCGAAAAATGAGAAGGAGAAACTTACCGATTGAATGAAAATTCAAAAAAAAATCTGATGTGGGTTTGCAGGTGATCAGTCGATGGAGTATGTATGAGAGGGAATTTGGGTTTATGTGGATTGTGGAGACCGCCTAGGCGCCGCCTACAAGGCCTAGGCGCTCCAAACTCCCTCTGCCGACTAGTTTCGCCCGGCGTTTTTTAGAACACTGGTGGGGAGTGAAGAGGACAGAGAAGTAACTACAAACACTTGTCACTAGATGATGAAATTTTCAGCACCTGGCAGGCATGCATGGGTTGTCGTAAATTCTTACCCATAACTTTTTAATTTAAAAAATAATATATATTGCGAATATTTTAATTATTAATTATCAGAATAAGTATTAATAATAATTTAAATTGATATATTATAAATATTTATATTAATTTTTAATAAATAAATATTAGTGGTAATCTTTTTGGAGGGATGCTTAATAAATGAAGCTCTTTTATATTTTTTTATAAATCTTATGTATCGACAAGTTTCACAATTGTAATTCGACGTAAATTTATTACAATACATAGCAGAACTTATTCAATTCATTCATAATCATCCTATATATAAATTTTATGGAATAAAAATTAGATTTTTCTTAATTTTGATTTATTATATCATTTTATCGTGTAACAAGTTATAAAATAAATATTTAATTAATTTGACACTCTGTCCGTCCTACAAAAAGAATCGCAAAACATGATAATTATACTTTTAAAGATGTATTTCTACTTTATATTTATCATTAAAAATGATGTCATTTATGTAATTAGTAGTTGACCTGGTTGTAACCACCCCCGTACCCATATCAAGTTCAAATTTATATTTTTAAACATATTATCAGTTATATTAACTCACATCAAACTCTTATCTAATATGTTTAGATTGAAAGACCGGAATGTAAAAGAAATAAAATAATATTTTAGTAATGCATGTTTTTGTATTAGTGATGGTGGATAGTGTGATGGTTTCACCACCTCAACATGAAATGAAAATTAAGGTAATAAAATGAATTCTGGTTATATTAGAATGGTTTATCCACCAAAATAATTATCAAATACACTATTTTTTAATTCAATTACTATTTGTATTTTATTTCTTCAATTCAAATGTAGCGTTAAGTTTATACTTTGCAACTGATATGGGATTAACAAAACTCACATGTTACCCCTTGGGTGTGAACATATACTCTCAATCGTTAGATCTGAGATTACTTGAGAATTTCTCACACTCCTAATATTATTTGAGAATTTATCAATACTTAACACGCTTGAGATTACTTGAGAGTTTATCATGATTATGATATACCAATTTGTTTAGGATCTCATGCTTATATAAACTATTCTAGAATCACATCGATCTTGATTTAAAAAGTTAATCTATTAGGTATTGGTCAATTAGAACATATATGTATTTGATCTTTTTTTTCTTGTATTCTAATGTAAAATTTTATCAGCATGCGATACGAGAACAATATATCTCCTTAATTTCATGCATATCGACAAAAATCTCCCTTATGAACTTTTTGTGACACCCCCAAACCTCTTTACTCTCTACAGCTAATTTGGTGCATCACGATTTACAAACATCCATCACACCTGCTTAATATTCAAGAATAATTTTTTTTAATACATTCAATACCCGTCTCACCAAAAGAAATAAATACATCAATTCATTTTTCCCCAGGTCTCGAATATAACACCCTCACCATCTGTCTATAATATACACTAGACTAGTTACAAAATTTTTATGCAAATGAAATTACATATTTCTACCTCTTTGCTCCTTACACAATATTTAATACTTGATTACATTATAATGTATAATACAATATTATAAAATTTTGTATAACATAGCTAATATGCTACTTTAATATTATCTATACTTAGACTTTACTCTTCCCTTCTCTTTATCTTTAACTCCGGATCTTTCTGATCCTCTTGCCTTATCTGAAAAATTTAAATAGAATGCAAGGGTGAACAACAAATTTGCTCAGCAAGTTTAAAAGATTTTAGAACATACGCACGAGTATAAATTTCAGTTACTAAATTAACACAACTATAAAAAAATGATGAATAAAAAAGAATCTTAGAAGCAACAACAATAACATCACAAAATATTCAGCTTTAGATTTTAGTATTTTTAGAGAGATAACTGAGTGGTCATAGGGACCATGAACTCTTTCCATAATGTTCAACAGTCACAAAAACTGCGAACTCTTTACACGACGTTCAATAGTCACAAAAGACTGCAAACTCCTTATATGGTGTTTAACAGCCATAAAGAATGCAAACTCTTCACATGGCGTGAACAGTCACAAAGACTGCAAACTTTCTACATGGCGTTTAATAGTCACAAAGATTGCGAACTCTTATCTCCTGGAGTATCATTAGGTGACCAGTCTAATAATACCCCCATATTACGCGTAACATTTAATCACGTTATATTTGCACAGTGTGATAATATCGGTTATCCGACCATAACATAATACCCCTATTTCTAGGGTTGTTCATACTCAGTCATAAGATCAGGATCCGTACTAAAGCAATTTGGATTGAATTTGATTTAAATGGTCGAAAGAATTGTCAATAATTCAATAATTGATAGAAACATAGCAACTGAGTTTAGCCGAAATAAATGGCATAACCTTGTATGTACTTCCAGAGTACATTTTCGACAATTAAAAGAATGCATGACACGCATTACAAGGAATTTAAAGAAATTCAAGAGAACTTGCCTGTCTTGATTGCACTTTCCTTATAAGTTAATCACTTCCTTCAAATGATAACTTTCATCATCCATAAAGATTTATTTAACTAACTTATCAATTACTAAATAATAGTTACCGTCGGTAACTATTCGTAAACTCATTTTGATATTTCTTTTTTAACGTAAACTCGTTCTCGGGCATCCTTTCATACCATTTTCATTTTCTCACTCTTATAACGCTCATACATTACTCACATACGCTTATACGTTCCGTTTAAACATATATTAACCAATAAAAATATATTATACATTTATCGGTTTTACTTTAATTATTTTTTCTGATTTTTTCTTAACTCCAATTTTTTCCATTAAATCTCTTTAACCATTTTATTATTTTTTTTCCTTCTGGCCCTACTTAGGTAAATATATTATAAACTTAACATCCTCACCACCTGCCTAGAAACAAAGAATGGCATAGAAATATATGAATTTAATTCCATAGTACATTTTCAGCAATTGAAAGAATGCATAACACGCATTACAGAGAATTTAAAGAAATTCAAGAGAACTTGCCTGTTTTGACTGCACTTTCCTTGTAAGTTAATCACTTCCTTCAAATGATAACCTATATCATCTATAAAGATTTATTTAATTAACTTATCAATCACTAAATAATAGTTACCGTCAGTAACTATTCGTAAACTCGTTTCGATATTTCTTTTGATGTAAACTCGTTCCTAAGCATCCTTTCATACCATTTTCATTTTCTCACTCTTATAACGCTCATACGTCACTCACATACGCTCATGCGTACCTTTTAAACGTATATTAACCGATAAAAATATATTATACATTTACCGATTTTTCTTTAATTAATTTTTCTTAACTCCAATTTTTTCCATTAAACCTCTTTAACCATTTTATTATTTTTCTTCCTTCTAGCCTCACTTAGGTAAGTATATTATAGACTTACTTTGATTTTTGTAGATTTTTCCTTTTAAGTTTATTATTTATTAAGGGGTTGTTTCTGTCCAAAATTGCATTATTTATTAAAATTCAAAATTACTTCCAAAAATTATGAACTTTGGACAGTAATCTCTCTCCAACGTACAATGGATATCTCCACTTTAAATTTCATACCAAAATGAGTTACAAAACTTAAGTTATTCTTGTTTTAATTTTAAAAACCCTGATTTTGTTTTGGTCATAACTCCCTCATTACACGTCCACTTTTGTTTATCTTTGGACACAACATACCTTATACCACCAGGTATCATCCCTCAAAAGACCTGATTATATTTTACAAATTAACCATCCAATACTGTTCCTAGAAAAATTAGGGCAGGGTGTTTCCCCTGTTTTTCAACTCTGTCCTACTTTGATATAAAATTCACCAAAAATAATCCACAAAGGATTTAAACCTCAAACCTCTACCTAAATTTAACTAACTCGTAGATTTATCCAACACTATAAACCTTACTCAAAAATTCGAAATACATTAAAAATTCTAATCGTTACAAATAAAGGCCCTGTTTTAGGGTTTTGCCTATTTTATGAAAATTTCACCAAGGTTTGTTTCACGTTTTCTTTTCTTGTTTCTTGTAGGTTTTTGATTTCCTTTGCCATGGTCCATGTTATCATACCTTACATATTATTAATTACCCTTAGCATGTACAAATTCATGTACATACATATTTACTTTGTAAAATTTGTTTAGGGTTTTAACTACCCGAAATTGTTTAATTCATAATTAATTCTCTAGAACTTTGAGTGAGCTCAAATTTTTGGTAACACCTCCTTTATAATATCAATTTTCCATCCCCAAGAGTCCAGGGCTAGTCGTGCCCCTTGTTGTCCGATTTCACAATCAACAATTACGTGCAAATATACACGATCAACAAGTAATAAAGTGATAAGATAGAGTGTCAAACCCACAGGAAATCTCCGTTTAATAATTCTCAACTACTAGCACTATATCAATTCAATTTTATTTAAACAATTGCAATTTGTAAATAATGATTAAATAAATATTTAAACTAAAATTAAAACTAGCACAAATGTTGAAATTTAGATATTTAAAAGCTTAAGACTACAATATCCCCAATTATGCAATATAAACTAATTTATTCAATTCATCCAATTATCAAATTCAACAGAGTTGTTAACAGGAATTTAACTTTATTTATAAGCGCTTTTCCAAGTGATCAAATAAATTTATCTAATCCAATTAATTCTGCGATATTCCTATGCAAAACTAAAAAATTAGATTCATTAAGCACCAATTCCCAATAGTTACATGCAGCGAAGAAATATCCCTATTCACTTCACAACCTCAATTATTCATCCCATACAAATAATTAAGAATACATGCTATCACATTCAGATCTAACCCTAGATTTCATCTCCCGAATTCATCTAAAGTATCCCGCTAATTGTTGATCAGACAATTACTCAATAAACACAGAATATGATAGACAACTCAATATGAAATAATAATTGGAATCAAATAGATACTTAATCCATAAACATAAAAGGTTCAATTGTAGCCTTAATTGCAAATTTAGTTCATACTGAAAATCAAAATCATAGATCCAAAATAAGTCAACACAATTAAATTACAAATCTAAGATAGAGGATAAGAAAAACTCAGTAAGAGTTCTTCAATCTTCTAATCTGAATTCTTTGCGATGTTTCTCTAGTCTCCAATCTCCAAGTTCAGCTATATATCTCAATCTTTGCGTAAGTATGTAATTGTTAGTGTGTAAACCTATTTCCATCTTTTTCTATCTCTTTTATAGTCTCTGAATCAGTTTAGTAGAAAGAATCCAATTCCAACTCAACTTCCCGAAATAACTGATCCTTGTTATTATTTTTTTCTTTTTCGCGCATTCTCGCCCCGTGCGAGAAATTTAAGCCTGATGGAATCTGCCCCGGTGCAATCTCGCCCCAACGAAGAAATTATGCCTTAAGAAGCTCACCCCGGCGAAGACTCTGCTGAGAAATTACCAACTTGCCCTTTTACTTCAAGTTTTCCTAATCTTTCTATCCAAAGCCGCTTCTTACGAAATAAACACAAAAACAAGTAAAAAGATACTCAACACACTTAAGGATAGTAAAGAAGTAAGCCAAAGATATATCTAATTCGTAGGTATAAAAACTCACTCATCAAATACTCCCAAACTTAAGACTTTGTTTGTCTTCAAGTAAAAACACAAATAAATAACAAAACTAACTATATGAATGCACATGGACGACTTTCTAAACTCAAGCAATCAACCAATATAGATTATAAATATCAGGCCTCAGAGATCAGTAACTAATAATTCAACAAGACTTTAAATTTATGCACCATCAAGAAATCAACTTATCACCAATATCATCTTACTTTCAACCCCCTTTGTGTGTATGTGAATCCAAATATATCAAACTAGCGAAAAAACACTCAAAGAAGCTCATAAAATCAAATGCATCATCAAAGATATCAAAAAGATTAGTATAACAACAAGAACTCTATATGTTTATCTTCCACAACTCAAAGTGAATACAAAAAACATAACTAGAGGATCACAAGATTATTTAAAACATTTGAGCTCCTTTTAAAACCCTTCCCCAGAAATTCAAACAAAATTTTTTCTTTTCATTCTCTTTTCTTTTTCCTTCTTTTTTTAGTGAGTGTGTTTTACACTCCATCTCACTTTCAATTGAACGAGTGCATTTTATACTCCATCTCGTTGCATGTATTTATGAGTGAGTGCGTTTTATGCTCCATCTCAACCCACTACATGATTCATTTTTCAAGTGGGGAAGATTCAAAATTTTTATTTTTCAGATTAACCAAGATTTCTCCCAAATTATATTCTAACTTATATTACATTTTAAGTAATGATCAGACAAGATACAGAGTTCGTAAAATATCTTCTACAAGCATTTAACATATAAACTTCCTCAAAGTTAAAACTACCTCAACCAAATGGATATGTGCATCAAAGAATTAATGTGACGCCCCCAAAATAGGTCCATACAACCCATTTTGAGTCGCCAATAACATTCCATAAAATACAATTACAAATACGAATTTTCCCATTTACAACTAATAAGTGTCGTGCAAAATACGACAACACAATACATATACATCTTAAATTCTCAATACACTTATTGTCACACTAATAGTAAGGTATTGAGACACTTCTATTATCTCGGACCATCACTCCATTCCCCGGCTAGTCCCCGCTACACTCTCTTTTCCTGAGGAGAACAATGGAACAAAAAGGAAAAGAGTGAGCACAAATAGCCCAGTAAGAAATATCATGACTAAGATAATGAAGAATAAAAATTATCTTTAGTCTTCAACAATAATAAATCAGAGATTTAAAGATATTATAATTGTTCAACACAACAACTGCAGCGGAACGAACAATCCATTAGAAGAGTCAAGTAGATTATAATATCTACCATCTTCTATAAGTTAAAGGATCACCACCAATATTTTATCCATGTAACACCAATCAATAATTCTTGTTTATGAACATCCAAATCAACAGTTTATATTCAACAGCCTCTCTTTGCACTATGTGCCAAAGATATTTATTTGTAACATCACCGGTCATGATCATGCCAAACGCCAGTTCGTCTTTGCACTACGGGCCAAAGAGAACTTTCACCATACGCCTTTGTTTGTAACACCAAAAGTCATGATAATACCAATACACAGTTTGGTCAAAATCATATCACGCGAGTTCATCTTTGCAATACGGGCCAAAGAGAACTATCACCACAATTTAAGGATGAGGATGATGACAATGATATAAAATGAATACAGTGAGATCAAGAATAAGAATAGATGTTTAATTTGTCCAGTGTCGAAGGTTGACCAAATTGCCAACATGATGACCAAATTGTAGAGTCAAATTCAAGAATGATATTCAAAAATAAAATTCACGATTTAACTATATCGTATCAAATGAAATAGAAAGATTCAGGTGAAAAGATATTAGATGAAGCACAAACTATTAAGGATATTCAACAAATTTTCAAGGATTTTCACCATTTAAAATAAGGTTTTGGAAACAAACAGAGATTTCTTATCATAAATGGAGAAATGTGAAAGAAAAGATATTCGCTAAAGAGTACAAAAGAAATGATACGTTATACGAGTATAACAGAATATATGAAACTGCAAATGGGTTTTCACCCGTCATGCGGTAATCCGCGTAGACAGATTATTTCCACAAAAGATTAATAAGTAATGAGTACGCAGGGTTATTCACCCGTCATGCGGTAATCCGCGTAGACAGATTATTTCCACAAAAGATTAATAGGTAATGAATACGAAGGGTTATTCACCAGGCATGCGTCAATCCGCACGGACAGGTTATCCCCACAAATTAATACGGAATGAATAACAACCTTTTTGAGTATAATATCACTTACGAACAAGGAAGCAAATGATATTACATAAGAGTATGAAAGAAATGATATCCCCTACCTTCGTTAATAAGTGATTGGATGTTGCTTTCTATGAAGTTTACTAACTTGGACAATACTAGTATTCTCACAAATACTCACAATAGCCTAGCACACTAAGAGAACTCAAGAAATTTAGAGAGAGAGGAAGTATATGCAAGGAAGGTGTGAAGATTTCTTAAGATAACCCCTCCTATTTATAGAAAAACCAAGTTTCATTAATTGCACAATAAGGGCTCGACTTATTACACTTTAGTACCTCCATCTTTGCCTCTACTTTTTAATATAATCCCTCAAGTATTATCAATCTTGCATAACATCCCCTAATAGTTCCCACATGTGAACCAATAGTTCACAGCATGTGAATTTTAAAATTTCACTTAGGTACCCCTAAGTTAGACTTCACTTTTAATCCGTCAATAATGCTAAAATATCATAACAATAATATGAGTTACAGTGCCATGATAAATAATAAAAAGTACCATGCGGATGCTATTGTAATTATTGAATCAAAATACTGTGTAATTGCTACTTTATCAATTATTGAATCAATAATTTAAAATACTGTGCAATACCGTGTGCTGTGAAATACCGCGTACTACTGTGGAATAACGCGTTTTACTGTTCTTTTTTATTACCGGGTATTTCAACAGTTGCCGGTGATAATACTATTGACAAAATATTGTCGCTTTCAGTTTCCGACAATGGGGCCCACTATCGTTGACAATATTACCATTGTGGGGCCCACTAATATTTTGATATTTCGGCGCCGTCGTACTTTACCGAATATAATATTCTCCGACAGAACGAATATTATCCAACAGAAGGAATATTCCCCGACATACAGGTTTGACTTTTTGTATAAATGAATAGTATATTCATATGAATAGTACTTTCGTATTTATACCGTATAATTTCGTATCCAGCTCATATAAACGTTATGACGTAATTCGAAGGTCGAAGAAAGTGTAAAAACGTTTTTAGCGTGAATAGTCCCCCATGAATAGTGATCGCGTGAATAGTGATTTAGCGTTATTACTAGATTTCTCAATTTTTCATATTTCACTAGGAACTTTATCATTATCGATTTAACACCTTTTTGTTTAAAAACAATAAGAAGAAAAAAAATTTCTCTTTATTAAAATTTTCGGGGTCTTACAATTAAAGGGTCTCAAGCTCAACAAAATCAGAAACAGTCAATAATTTAGCACTCCTTATTCGTCTAGTAAAACTAATTAGCTAACTGATCAAAATTTTCATCATCGGCCTTCTTTAAATGTTCTATATCAATACATTGCTCGAGTGAACTTAAATGCAATTTTATATGTATGCGAATGCAAACAACTAACTATAATGCAAAAGAAAATATTTTTATGATTTTTAAATTTTTAATTTTTTTTAAAACATACGACAACATTAACTATGATGCATTCTACGAAACTATCTAATATGATCCATGTAGAATAATGTAACTAATGATATACAAAATACACTAAAATACCAAGCAAACACCCCCAAACTCAGAATAAGCAATGTCCTTATTGATTAAGAAATAAAGAAATTGAAATAGAGGACTCCCCTGATTGGTCAAGCGTCATGCTCGACCTGCTCATTATCCGAATCTGAAGGAGGGAATGCTGGCAGCGGCTGAGGAACTTACAACTGTTCTGTCTGAATGAATCCGTGTAAGATGAAGTAGAAGTAATGTGTGGATTGGTGTCTTCGATTTGTTGATAAACCCTATCACTCGTTCACTTGGAGAAGCAAAACCCGTGTATAGCTGTAGTGGCGAAGAGAAGAAGCTGTGACACTTCAAAGGGTGAAGAAAACGTGAAAGTTTTGGTCGGAGAACAAGCCGTGGGGTTTGGGTTTGGGGAAGGTTGGAATTTTTCGTGCTCTGAAGTTGAATCCGAGTAGGAGTGGGATAAGAAGGGTTTGGGTCAAGCTTGAGAGGGTTTTGGGTTGAAACAAATCTGACTTGGAAAGGATTTAAAAAACTAAAATTCATCGTCTTCATCGGGGCAAAGTTAATTGAACTAGGAATCTCGCCGAGGCGAAGATGGACAGAGGGGTATCGGTCGGGGCGAGCTCAGACGGCGCTGGGGCGAATATGAACAGAGAGGTTTTCACCTGGGCGAGTTCCCCTTGCCTTTTTGGTCTCGTCGGGGCGAAATTCCCTTTTTGCAAAAAAAAATTTATATTTTTTTCTTCTTTTCCTCCATTGCAATCCCAATACCTCTTCCCTGTAACATTGCAACAAAACATGGATTAGATAACCATTGTAGAGCATAAGAGACTTGCAAAGCATAAAAACAAATCTTAGAAATTAACTATTAACTATCCTAACTAATTGCAAAAATATAGAAAATTGAGATAGCTGAAACTAATAAAATGATTGGGTTGCCTCCCATCAAGCGCTTGGTTTAAAGTCGCCAGCCCGACTTTCCTTCATTCTTAACCCGGATCAAGTCTATGCTTGAAGGACCGCTTCACAATCCAACGCTAGACTTTATCCTTGTACCGCTTAACTTTTCTGTGAGATCGAACACCCCCAAACTCGAATTGATCTGCCTTGTTCATTTGGTTTACAATTTTTCCATCCACTTCCTTCTTGAGTACAACTTCAACTTTATTGATCTGAAAACATTCTTCATGACCACTTGGGACCTCTATTGCCTTGAAAACCTTAAGTGTCACTTGATCATCTTGGACTCTCATAGTTAGTTCGCCTTTTTACACATCGATAAGAGTTCTATCCGTGGCCAAAAATGGTCGCCCAAGAATGATAGGTATCTCCTTATCCTCTTCGTAATCTAACATGATGAAGTCAGCCGGGAAGATGAACTTATCAACCTTAACCAGAATGTCTTCTACAATACCCCTTGGGTATGTCACTGACCTGTCTGCTAATTGTAGGTTAATATTCGTCGGTTTTGGTGCCTTTAATCCTAACTGCGCGTAAACTGATAACGACATTAAATTGATACTTGCTCCTAAATCACACAATACCTTTCCAGAAAACTGATTACCAATCGTGCACGGGGTCGTGAAGCGTCTAGGATCTTTCAACTTTGGCGGTAATTTCTTCTGCAAAATGGCACCACATTCCTCTGTTAATGCCACAGTCTCAAATTCTCCCAATTTCCTCCTTTTAGACAAAATTTCCTTCATAAACTTGACGTAACTCAACATTTGCTCCAAAGCTTCGGCAAATGGTATGTTGATGTGGAGCTTTTTAAATACCTCAAGAAACTTGAAGAACTTCTTTTCTAACTTTGATTTTTGGAGTCTCTGCGGAAATGGTACGGGAGGAACAATAGTACTTTGCTTGCCCCCATTAGGCGTTGCATCTAAGCTTACATCTCTCGTCTTAATAGTCTCCTCGTCCTCACACTTCTCCTTGTCTAACTCTTTCTTCTTTGAGGGTTCCTGATCTGCACTTTTATCAATGGCCACTAGCAACTCCTTCCCACTTCGTAAAGTTATAGCCTTGCAGTGCTCATTTCTATCCCTCTTCGGGTTAACTTCAGCATTGCTCGGTAATGCTCATTGAGGACGGTTGTTCAAAGTATGAGCTAGTTGACCCATCTAATTTTCTAAGTTTCTAATTGACACTGCTTGGGTTTTCATATTCACATCCACTTGATTTAGCAACTTGTCCTGATCATTCATTCTCTTATCTGAAACTGTAATGAATTTTGCTAATACCTCTTCTAGGCTCAGTTTTTTCTCTACCTATTGTGGAAATTGATTTTGAAAACCTGGTGGATTTTGTGGCCTTGGAGCTTGAGTTTGAGCCTGAATATTATTACTCCACAAGAAACCCGGATGATTCCTCCACTCCGGATTATAAGTATTTTGATATGGTTGTGGCGGTCTGTTATAACTCCCTAAGAACTGTATTGACTCTGCACTGATAGCACACTGATCCGTAGCATGATTTCCTGTACATAATTCACAAATCGTCGCCACTTGTGAAATTGCTTGTGGTCCCCATGTTTCGGTCTTTTTCGTTAGCGCAACCAACTGTGCGGATAAGGCTGTTACTGCATCTATTTCTAATTTTTCAGCTACTTTCGGTGTATTTTCCCTCGCTGTAGGCCACTGGTAGTTATTAGCAGCCATAGTTTCTAATAACTGGTAAGCATCCTCAAAATTCTTTCCCATGATAGCGCCTCCAGCCGCTGCATTAATACTTGTCCTTATGGGCCCATGCAATCCATTGTAGAACGTTTGTACCTGCAACCATTTTGGGATCCCATAATGCAGACACTTATGAAGCAACTCTTTAAACCTTTCCCACGCCTCATATAATGTTTCTGAATCAAGTTGATTAAATGAGGTAATGTCGTTCCTCAATTTCGTTATTTTCGCTTGTGGGAAAAACATAGCAAGAAACGTTTGGGCTAAATCATTCCATGTAGTAATTGAGCCCAGCGGCAAATAGTGCAACCAACTTTTCGCCTTATCGCATAGTGTAAAAGGGAAAAGTCTCAATCTCACTGCCTCTTCCGTAACATTATTGAACTTGAACGTGTCGCAAATTTTTAGGAAACTTACGAGATGTTCATTCGGTTCATCATTTGGACCACCCCCAAATTGCACTGAATTTTGTAACATCTGAATGGTCCCCAGTTTGATCTCAAAAATGTTTGCATTGATAGCAGGCCTCTGAATACTGGATTGTATGTCTGTCACCAATGGCATGGCATAATCCCGTAGTGACTTTTGTTCTTCTGCAGCCATGGTTTCTTGCATTTCGGTTTCCTTTTCCTGTTTGTCTTCCGTCTGTGTTTCTTCACCAGATAATTTCAGTTTTCGGAACTTCCTTTCGATATCGTCTGCGTACGGCAAAAGTTCCTCCTTACCTTTAGACCTAGTGTGCATACACAGATGAGAAAAACCTACAGATGTGAAATAAACAAAGAAAATAAAAACGTTTAAATTATGATCGAATTGATTATAACTAATATAGAAATAAGTATTAAACACCGATTCCCCGACAACGACGCCAAAAAACTTGTTGTTCGATTTCACAATCAACAATTACATGCAAGTATACACGATCAACAAGTAATAAAGTGATAAGATAGAGTGTCGAACCCACAGGAAATCTCAGTTTAATAATTCCCAACTACTAGTACTATATCAATTCAATTTTATTTAAACAATTGCAATTTGTGAATAATGATTAAATAAATATTTAAACTAAAATTAAAACTAGCACAAAGGTTGAAATTCAGATATTTAAAAGCTTAAGACTACAATATCCCTAATTATGCAATATAAACTAATTTATCCAATTATCAAATTCAACAGAGTTGTTAACAGGAATTTAACTTTATTTATAAGTCATTTTTCAAGTGATCAAATAAATTTATCTAACCCAATTAATTCTGCGATATTCCTATACAAAACTAAAGAATTAAATTCATTAAGCACTAATTCCCAATAGTTACATGCAACGAAGAGATATCCCTATTCACTTCACAACCTCAATTATTCATCCAATGCAAATAATTAAAAATATATGCCATTACATTCAGATCTAACCCTAGATTTCATCTCCCGAATTCATCTAAAGTATCCCGCTAATTGTTGATCAGGCAATTACTCAATAAACACAGAATATGATAGACAACTCAATATGAAATAATAATTGCAATCAAATAGCTACTTAATCCATGGACACAAAAGGTTCAATTGTAACCTTAATTGCAAATTTAGTTCATATTAAAAATCAAAATCATAGATCCAAAATAAGTCATCACAATTAAATTACAAATCTAAGATAGAGGATAAGAAAAACTCAGTAAAAGTTCTTCAATCTTTAATCTTTTAATCTGAATTCCTTACGATGCTTCTCTAGTCTCCAATCTCCAAGTTCAGCTCTGTATTTCAATTCTTGTGTAAGTATGTATTTGTTAGTGTGTAAACCTATTTCCATCTCTTTCTATTTCTTTTATAGTCTCTGAATCAGTTTAGTAGAAAGAATCCAATTCCAACTTAACTTCCCGAAATAACTGATCCTTGTTATTATTTTTTTCTTTTCCGCGCATTCTCGCCCCGACGAGAAATTTAAGCCTGATAGAATCCACCCTAACGAAGAAATTATGCCTTGAGAAACTCGCCCCGGCGAAGACTCTGCTGAGAAATAACCATCTTGCCCTTTTACTTTAAGTTTTCCTAATCTTTCTATCCAAAGCCGCTTCCTACGAAATAAACACAAAAACAAGTAAAAAGATACTAAACACACTTAAGGATAGTAAAGAAGTAAGTCAAAGATATATCTAAGTTGTAGGTATAAACTCACTCATCAGCCCTCCAACTTCACCACAAACAAACAATCTCAATTCTGCCCTGTCACAAGCCATTCTCCTTGCAAAATTCATAATAAATAATTTAATCGCAGAAAAATTCTCAAATTTTCAAAAATCATAACTACCTTTCATATCTATAACATATCCAAAAATTAGATTTTTCCTTCTTATGGTTTAGGAGTTATAACTTTCACAAAAAAAAAGATAGAAATTGCCCTTATTTCCTTTTTCTAGGTTTTTACAAGTTTTGATTGTTTCATAGTTTTGCTTCCTTTTTCATGTTCAAATGGAAACATACCATTAGAGATATATACATAACACCTTAACATGGTGAGGGTTTCAAACTTATCGAAAGAAAAGAATTTTCAAGAAATTTATGGATCAAAAGCTAGTTTAGGGTTACCTTAGTTAGATTTTCTTTTTTTTTTTCCTTCTTTTCCTTTCCTTCTTCTTCCTTTCTTGCTTAGTTACCTCTTTCATCTCTCTTGCTCCAGCCATGCCTCTCTATTCTCTCTGCCCTCTTATTGCTGTCGAGTATGAGGGGTGGTAGGTGAGGTGTTGTGTTGTGTTTTATATTTTGTCTTTTCCTTTTTGCTTCACTTTTGTTATATATGTATATATTAAGTAGTTTTTGGATAAGGTTTACCCAAGGAAATATCTTGAAAGACTCCCCCCATCCTTATCTCCTAGCCGGAATTGCAATAGTGAATATGATATTATTTCTCTTTTTTTCTCTCTCCTTTTACTTTTGGACCTGAAAAGTCAACTTTTTATGTTTATAGTCAATTCCTATTAAAGTCGACGTTCCGATCATCATGGTGTTATCTGTTTTCTCAAATTCTTCTTCAAATTCAAAGTTTGACTTTTCCCATAAAAGTCAACTGTTGACTTTGATCAAAAAGTCAACTCCGACACCATAATGTGTTTATAGTCTTTTCTTACTAAATTCGATATTTCGGACTCAACGGTGAAATCTTCGTCTCAAAATTCCATCCCAAACTCAACTTTAAGTTTTGGCCTATTATAACTTTTCTCTTCTTCATTTTCTTTTCTTTTCTTTTCTAGTTATTTTTAATTTATAATTTGTAATTATAAATTGAATACATTAGAGTTTAAAATTACTTTGATTGACATTTTTATTATAAAAATTTAAAATGTTAACACTTTTAACTAGACGAGTCACCTTGTTCAATATTGTTTGATTCACCAAAACCAATCTCATTATATCTAGTGGGAGCGGTTAGACGGTGTTGGTGAACTCCCACGTGAATTGAAGGGGGAGATTTAATTTGTTAAAATTAAAGGGAAACGTACAATATTTAGTTGTACGAAGTTAATTGTACGATCAAATAATACAAAGTAAGGTGACCCTCACTTGTTTGTTCTTACTACGCAAGAGGTTAAGGGAATAATCCCCTCCGCCCTCCCCAAATGGTATGGCCTTGTAAATTGTAATAACAAGGACTTAAAAACTAAAAACAAATAATAAAAAATAATAATAGTACAAGGTTGACTCATCCGTGGCAGAGTGGTCTATATATAAGCATGGAGCCTAATGACTACCTTCTGCATGAGACGGTGATATTCAACTTTAAAAAAACCTAATAATGAAGCTCTGAAAATACGTCAAATAAGCAACATAAGTTCTCTTTGTGAGAATAACTCCTCCTTCTCTTCCATAATAAACATCTGATTTTAATAGTTAAATTAATTATTTTCAAAATAAATAATAAAAAAAAATTATATAAAATTTTTAAATCACGAAACTTGACATTAATAGTATATTTTTCGTAATTTATTATGATCATAATCTTTCGGCGTATATCTTGATTTTTAATTTTTTTTATTAATTTTAAAATAATTAATTTAATCATGAAAATCAAATTAAGATATTTATGAGTATATAAGATGAGTGAATGCAGAGAAGGTTTGGTCGTTGAGACTCAAAAATCAAAACTACTACAAGTTTCTATGCCATACAACATTTTGCATTTTTTGGGGGTCACTATTTACCACCTTTTTATTTGTTAAATTTTGCAATTTTTTTTTGGGTCATTATTTCCCACCTTTTAATTTGTTAAATTTTTTAGAGTCCTACTATATATTGCGAGTCACGATTGCAATGTATATCAATATATATAATTAAATATAATTTTAAAATTGACACACTATATCAGATATATCGTGAAAATATTACCAACTATAATTATTCACATAACTCATAAACTAAAAGTTGACATATAAAATCACAAGATATATCATTATCCAATTTGATTATTTGCTTAAAGAAACTAGGGTAAAATTCAGATGACCACCTCTGGTATCTGACATTTCCCACATAACCACCTGTATTACGTAAACCTACATTTAAACACTCGTGGTTTTGAGTTGAAGTGAAAAACTGACAGTTACCATCCAATTTAACTGTGCGTAAAGTGTACTCGCCAAAAGAGCGTGAGGTATGAGTGTAACGGTCAAATGAGCTAAGAAAAAGTCGATAATACCCTCATCTTGAACCATGGTTATTAAAGGCCTGTTAGTCGAGCACAGAATACAGAGGTTGCCTATGGAGCTGCTCTATTGGCATTAAAAAGAGCCCAGTAAATAGCCAAGATACTTTAGCTGGATGAAATTCACAACTCCCTTAAAATGCATAATTATGGAAAAAACAAAGTTATTGTATTTGTTTCTAAAGATTGTCTGTCTACTTTCATTTTGTTCTTTCTTTCTAAATCCTGTTACACAATTAAATTTTTTAAGTTTGATTTTTGTTGATTATACACTTTTGTCCTTTCATTTATTATATTTTTTTTATTCTTTTTGCCTGTTTGTTTCACTAAAGTAATACAATTAACGAATAAAACAAATTATAAAAGAAAATGTCGTATCAACTGTATTCATTATATCCTGTAATATGCTATTACATCAAATGGATAATATAACAAAAAAGTCCCAAATTAATGTAAAAAAGATTATCTCCATGATAAGTCATTATACCAAATAATAAAATGTCATATTAATATAAAGCCTATTACATTAAAAAATCATTCTACTGATTTGATTCCAATCAAACGATTCTAGAGAATTAAACTCCGAACTTGAACTAATGTTTCACATTATTGTATTTCAATAAATGCATATATACAAAGAGTATGTTATAAAAATACAAAAACTAAATTTTGGTTGGAGTAATATAAAGGTGCAAGTAAAACAAATTTTCAGCGGAATATATAAAAACTAAGAAAATGATATATATTATGACTTTATATATATATATTTTTTTATTACAAGTTACGTGGATAATTGTAATTGATAATATTTTTATGATGTATTTGATACTATAGATTAATTTTATAATCTTATTTAATCTGATATACGTCGCAATCGTAATTCAGTAAAAATCTTTCGTAATATATAATAAACAATAATGATATATATTACGAATATTTATTTAATAATATTTTTTTTAAAAATATATATAATAAATAAGACCTTTCTATAAATAAAATTCATAATTATAATTTAACCTAAATTTATTATAATACTTTACAACAGGAGTCTAAAGATTATATATACGTATATGACATTATGACCACGAAACCGAAAAGCAAATGAACATAGAAGTGCAGAGTTCTAGAAGAGGGACTGCAACTGGTGAACCTATATATTTTAAACCTATATATTTTAAAAAGAATAAACAATTAATAGTTTCTTTTTTTGGGACAAAATAAGTAAAATGTAAAAAGGCTTGTATAAATAGATGTTAAGTGTTCATTTAGAGGAGCTCTATGATATGGTGCGGTGGAATAAAATATTTTTAGATATAATGATACTTTTATATAAAAAAAATTAAAATAATATCTAATCATATAATTATAAAAGTGTTCTCCAATGTATTAATGATAAACGTAAAGTAAATGTATAGTATGATTTTTTTTAATAATTTAATGATAATTTTATATTTTGTGCTATTAGAGTGAAAAATATAAACTTGTTGCTTCAATTAAAAAGTGTTTTTAAATTCAAATATTTATTATATTTAAAAGCGTTTCCAGAGAATTATCAAATATTAAAATATTTTTATATTTAATTTAAACAATACTTTTAGTCCTCCCAATGGCCAATAGACCTCACAAATGAGCTCTAAACCTTTTATTCCCCACTGAATTATGTTAGAGAGAGAATTTTGTAAGAAATTCATTATATATATGAAGGGGCAAAAAAGTCATTATCTATTCTCATTAACGACGTTTAGACGGAAAGCTATTTGTCACTTCAACTCAAAACCACGAGTGTTTAAATGTAGGTTTACGTAATACAGGTGGTTATATGGGAAATGTCAGATACCAGAGGTGGTCATCTGAATTTTACCCAAGAAACTATATCAACTATATTGATCCTTTGGACATCAATTGGTGGATAAGGCCCATGGTCGGATACGGCTGTTTTAGTGTCTCTCCAAAAACTACACCACCAGTCCAAACTGTCCCTACTAGGCCGAACATGGGCCAGGCTATCTAGCCTCAAGTTGTAATTATTAGGATTTGGGGGCCTAATTTTAACTAGTCAAATAGGACTGCTCCTTAATCCTTATCTTTCTGTAATTCTCCAATTTTTATAAAAGTGGGAAAATTTAGGCTGCCATATGTTGGGCCTTAACATTGAGTTTATTAATTTTAAATATGTTTATTAATTTTAAATATGCTGAATAATTCCCCATTGTGATAAAAATTTCTCATATGAAAGTGAGAGTCTAATCTTCTTTTTTATTTTTCATTTTAAAAAAAAATATTTTTATGTGCATTTTGAATGGGTCTTTCGGTCCTTGTAAGAAAACATTAGTCTTCCTAGTTTACATTTTATATTTTGTGCATGTACAACTACATTTTCTTATATTTAGTATACTTGTGTATGTATTAGAAACAAGGTTTGGAGCTTATATTTTCTTATTTTTGAAGAGGATTATTGAGTTCTGTTATATATTACGACAATTTTATGTGATTTACAATTGCGAAACATTAAAACATTAGTCTTCCTAGTTTACATGTTATATTTTGTGCATATACAACAACATTTTCTTATAGTATTTAGTATAATTGTGTATGCATTAGAAACAAGGTTGGGAGCTTCTATTTTCTTATTTTTGAAGAGGATTATTGAGTTATGTTATGTATTGCGATAATTTTGTGTGGTTTATAATTGCGAAACATACCAATATGAGTATTGAAAAGAATTATAACAGGAGCTCACCTATTACAAATTTCTCCAAAAAAATTACTACTAATACATATTCACATAATTAAGAACTAAAATATTGACACATACATTCGTAATATATATCATTTTCCTAAATATAACTTACTGCTCATTACTGTTCCATTATAACGTATGCTTGGGTCATTACAGTTACATTATGACGTATGCTTGGGAGTCGGGGGGTGAAAATTGAAAAGTTGTTAGACAAAAAGAGCTGAAAGTATAACCGCGGCACCGGCAATCCGTAAAAGGGTCCCTACAAAATCTAATAGAGATCGTGCAACTTCGCACTTGGCAACTGATTATTTGCCTTCTGGTGTGAACCAAAAATACCATAGTCTTCTTATTAATATATACCATATGCATAAATTAAACTCATCTCTTTGTCTCTCTCTTTCAGTCAATGTGATCTCTTTATAATTTCTGTGTCTGGTCATATGCATGGCAGCTGTTTTCCTTACTTTGTTGCTAATTAACTCTATTTCCATTCAACTTTTATTTTATTTTATTACTTTAAAAGAATAATTTTATGTTACTTAGCCCATTAATATATTAAAATAAATTAAGATTTAATAATTAATTAATAAAAGACATAATAACATTCATATCCATTCTATCTCCAGTGATGTTGGATGAATTCCTCTTAGAATCCAGTGTTCATTTATTGTTTCTTGATATTGCATATGCCTTATTTAGTAATTAAACAAAGTATTAACTATGATATTTTATTTTTTAATTATTTTGTGTCGGCAAGACCAAATCTTTTTCATCACTGAATGCGATAAAGTTTGACTTTGTAAAGTTTTTTAATATACCCTTTTCCGACAAATGTTTCTTAAACATACTTTATTTTTGGGTAATAGTAGTTTCTTAAAATACTTAAATGCTGATTATACTACATTCCATGTACTAAAGATAGTACTCCATCCGTTTTAAAATTAGAGATACATTTATAAAACGATAATTTTTAAAAATAATTTTATATTTTCAAATATAGTTTTAGTATTGGCTAAAAATTCGGTTGTAATGGTGTAATATTAAAAATGATAGTAAAAAAGTAATAACATATTAGGAACATTATGTCATTTTATAGTCTTAAAATAGAAATGTATCTCTAATTTTAGAACAAATTAAAAAGAAAAATATATCTCTAATTTTGGAACTGTGTGAATAATTGTTAAATTTCTTTTAGAGAAATATTCAGTTAAAAAAAAAAGTTATCTTTAAAACTTCAACAATTATAGCAACTCTTTTATATTTGTGCTCTTTTATGTGAAAATGAAAATTGGACATGAGTGTATTTGAATTTCACTTATTTATATTTTTACCCCTCATTGGGGGTCAAAATACAAATAGATAAAATTCAAATACACTCATGTCCAATTTTTATGTCCACGTAGAGTTTTTGTTTATCTTTAAAAACAAAGAAGAATGACGGAGGATAGTAGATTAACATATAAAAGTAGCCATGATTATTAAAAGGTTATAAATGTTTGATTGAATTTGCTGACATCAATATTTCTCTTTGATTTAAGGAGAAAAGATTTAAATCCTTGGAACTAGGTTTGATTCTTGTTATTATCTTTCTCTTTTTGTCGAACAATCTTTTCCTTTTATTTTGAAATTTTATTTGCTTTTTATTGTGAAGTTTATATTTTTACTTAAAAAATGTGAAGTTTATTTCATGTTATTCTTGAGAGATTGCTGAGGTTGATATGTCATTTATTGTATTTGTATATATACTTATATCCCTCCAAATTGATGGGGTTCCGCAAAAAAAAGAAAGTGAAAATGGTTAAGTTGAATACACAACTATTTGAATGCATTTAGCCAAAAAAAAAAAGAGAAAAAAAAAAGAAAAACTATTTGAATGCGTAAACTTAGTTTTACAAATAACATAAAGATTGAATTATAGATTTATCCTTAGTTTACAAATAACATAAACGTTGAATTAGAGATCTATCCTTCTGAGTTGTTAACTAATTTTAACGTAGCTCGATTCTTAATTATCAAAGTGAATACTCGACTCTTTATAATTGTTTGGTTCCTTTGGTTGATTTTTGCATGATTTTATGTCATATATTGGACATGCGCCTGTTTAATGAGTGTATATTTGTTATTTGACTATGTAAAATGTTCACTTTACATTTTACTTATTTAATGCCATATTTTATATCATAAAATGACAAAAATATTATAATTAAATATGCGTATGATTAGCATGAAATATGAAACTCGGAAAAAATTAGTCTAAAAAGTTAACAGAATTGACACTAATTAAGTGAAAACTATAAAAGGCAAGCCTTTACTTTGATAATTGAGAGAATACTTTGACATTGGTTGAAAACTTGGAGTGACAGATCTGGAATTCAACCTAATATAAATTGTTTTTATTTTGTTTTCATTCTTCCACCTAATTCCAAGCCTTTCAATTAGAATCGAGCACTAATTAACTAACTTTTAATTTTGCATAATTGTAAATAAATGTGCTTTCAATTTACTTCCAAAATTTTAAAATTGAGTCTCTAAACATTATACGTAATTGCATTAATTAAGTACTACATATTTTCAAAATTTAAAAAGAGAGTATATACAGAACTTTCTATATTTATTTGAAGCATTTGTTCGTTTTTTAATTTATAAAGCTTTTAGCGCATTTGAAATTCTAAACGCACTTGTAACTTAAACATATTGTATTATTTTTGTTGTGTAACTAAACACAAATGTTTGATTTAGAGTTTTGAAGTTTTTAGAATCTAAACGCAACTTATTTCAAACACAATTTTTTTTAACTCACAAGATCTTATTTATTTTTTACCCTTCGCTCAATGAGAAAATAGGTCAAATTCTAAAGAATCAAATTTATAAGACTTAAGGAATGATATGAAAAAAGATAGGGGAAAATAACTGCCTTTTAAGTTTCATACTCACTATACCAAAAATAGTACAATACGGGAAGCTTATAAGTCATTCAAAACACTTTTCAAACAGGGGCGGATGCACTCCCAGCCAACGGGGGCAAGTGCCCACCCTTAATTTTTAACTTTACTTATATGTGTAGTGTTAATATTGTAAATTGGTGTCCATCCTAAAAAAAAGAAAAAAAAAAGACTTGGGTCAAGCTATAGCATGATAATTAGGAAATTTTAATATCCTCTTTTAATTTCAAATTTTTATTTGTACGAATCTATTCAATTTCTTTCAAGTTTTAGGGTTAGTTAAATATTATTAAATATTTCTCTAATTTTTCATCAATTATCCATGAATAATTAATTACTTAGTTTTGAATCTTAATTATTTTTATGCATTCATGCTAATTAGTATATGCACACATACTTTTTAACTTTATAATATATATTGAAATTTTTAGCATGTGTGTCATTAAATGATGAATTTAAATCAATACAGATATAAATTGTGAATATATATTTTGATTAAAAACTATAGGGTGTGTAATTTGTTTGTATTATTATTTTTTTTAGTTTTTTTTAGTTTTTTTTATGATTTTGTGAATTTGTATTTGATATTTTGAATCGGAATAAATAGATATATTGAAGAAAATTTTCAAGATCTAGCACTATTAAACGTGCATGATCCAAATTTTTTTTCTTTTGAATCTACTCAAAAGTCTATTGACTAGTCTCTGTCCAAGAGTAACTTAGTAAAACTATTTCTTCACAAAAAGGTATATTTGATATCACTGATACCACCGAAAATAAGGGAATTATTTTGTTGTTACTTTTATGCGTTTTTAATTGAAATTTATATTTAATAAATTTTATTATTATATTTTGAAATTTTAATTATAAAATGTCTACCTTAATAAAAATTCCGCGTACGCCCGTGTTTTCCAACGTCACAAATGCACCAAAACGAACATGAACTAACTTGGAAATATTTTTGTTATCAAGATCCAGTTTAACTACAATTAAATAATTTTCTTTAGTAACTTAGATGTAGTCGTCTTTGAACGCTTTATATATGTTGTCTTAATATATAGCTCCGTAATAACATATGTTACCATGGTGGTTGAGTCCGAAAGGAGCCAATGGGGCCCTAGTCAAACCAACTAGAATCTTGAATAAGTTCCTTTTAATTTATAGCAGTTCTTTAATTCTTTCCTCGTAGGACCTTTTTGGTCTCACCTAATTGATTCTCTAATTGACGCACAGTAATTTTTTCCAATGCCATGCAGTGGATATATAGTAATTTTAATTAAAAAAAATTGTCGTTTAAACATATTTGGCAACATAACAAAAGTATTTCTAATAGATATATTTTATGTGTAAATACATTTTTAAGAGAACTGTTATTTTAATGTCCTAATCTATTACAATAATTTATCCCAACTTATAGACGAGGGAATTAGGTGGAGAAGGAGATAACTTATCGTTTTCATTACTCTACTATTGTTTGCTAGATGCTAGACATATTATCATAATAACCTGTTGTCAACAAAATTTAAACTCTCAACCTCTATATTGATAGAAGTGACTTTCAATAGAAGTTAAAATTTAGGATTTTGAAACAACATTTACATTTAAACTTTAATAGTGGCTGACCTTTAGGTCTCAGGTTTAATTCTCATTAGGTAAGTTTATTAATTTCTTTCTTATGTGAAACTTGTTTCCTATTTATGTGAGTATGGTTTGTTTGTGAGTTTATTTCTTTCTCATTTACTGAGGTTTGTGTTGGAATTCGATTCGTAGTTTGATGTAGAACAACAATATTACCGCCTAAACCGAATGGAAGTCTACTCTTTCATTAAGACAATATTCGCCCTTTATATAAACTGCACATGCTTACAGTGAATTCGTCTCCAAAGATAAGACATGGCCAGAAATTAATCTGTATTAAATACTATGTGCAAGATAGTATTTAATTCAAAACTATTATTTGAGAGCGAAGAAAATAATAATACCAAAATTCTTTTAAAAGAATTATGCATTCATTTCTTGTGAACAAATTGCACTCCCAAAGGAGAATTTTCTAATCTATTTATAGGATTTCAAGCACCCCTTTGAAAATATACCTTTTCAATTTGAAAAGATATGAACAAACACACTCTTTCTAAGGGTCACACCGGTTCATACTAGTGACCAAAATCGAACCATTGTACCGGTTCAATGTTACACCCGTTCAAACTAGCAATTACACCGGTTCAAACTAGTGACCCAAGTTGAACCATTGCATCGGTTCAATGTGATGAGAACATCCTTAGTTTAGAAGCCCATGACGAAACCCAAGCGGATCCATTGCGTGTACCACTTGGACCCATTACGAGGACTCGGGCTAAACGCCTCAAAAAAGGACTTAACGGGATGATTCATGAATTATAGAACAAGGTTTGAACAAGTACGGAGAACGTAGAGACGGGATACAAGTACGCGAAGATCATAAACACATTGATAGCAAGTGTACCCAAAGCACCGCAATAGACTTCACTGTTGCTAAAAACTGACATTCTTGGATTGCGGGATTCCTTCCCCAAAACAAGGTTCCATGTTTTAGGTAATAGTGTTTTCCACCAATTGTTCCCTTCCCTAAAACAAGGTTTCATGTTTTAAGTAATGGTGTTTTCCACTAATTATTTCCTTCCCTAAAACAAGGTTCCATGTTTTAAGTAATGGTGTTTTCCACCAATTGTTTCCTTTCCCAAAACAAGGTTCCTTGTTTTATGTAATGGTGTTTTTTAGGGTTTGTTTGATTCTAGATTGTTCTCAAGCTTAGTATAAATAGGCTTCATGATGTAATGGTTTAAGGAACCAATTTTCAGATTATCAATATTATTGTGAGTTTGTTTCTCTACTTGTGGTTCTTTGAAGAATTCCTAAGTGTTCCTTAGTTTTCTTTAGAGATTCATAATTGACTTATCATACAACCATTCATAGTTGTGTGTGGCGTCTTCTACCGCATCAATCGTCGATTGTACCGAGATTACCGCTTTAATATAAGCGAGGGGTCGAAGTGTCGTTGGTGTCCATCCTACGCAAATTTCATTGGCAAGCAATTGTACCAAGATTACCGTCTACATATATGCGAGGGGTTAAAGTGTTGCAAACTATCCATCCTATCAACTTGTTAGAAACAATCCGGGCGACGACCACCTCACGCAAGCGTGCCGTGGAGTCTATCACAATGTTACACCTGTTCAAATTAGCAATCACACCTGTTTCAACTAGTAACCCAAGTTGAACCATTGCACCGATTCAACGATACACCTGTTCAAATTAGTAATTACACATTTATCATTGAACCAAAGTATCTATTAGTTATTAAAAAAATATAATATATTTATTATATAACAACAGATTTTGAAAATATCCAACAATCTCCCCCCATTTTCAAAATCTTGTAACTTTATTTTGTCAACCTTTTTCTCTCTCTTTAGGCATAACATATATAAGTAAGATGTGTCTTTCGACTTGAACCTTTACATAGTCTATATCACAAATTATCAGAATTCTTAGTAGCGTTAGTTTTGAACTAGGAAATCTTAAACTGATATCATGCTCAATAGACATATACTATACCCCTTATAGTTTAAGAAAATTCAACACATTTATAGCCTTGTGTTTATCTCTTGGGTTTCGTAAGTGACTTAGAAACAAGCATTAAGTCTCGCAGAAGCGACCCCACTTCCTTCACTTACATAAGTGAATCTAATCAGATACACTTATATGATCTGCATCTTTCAAACCGGACATAGATTCATTAAAGGTTACCTTACTCTCTTTGTTCTCTATACAAGCATACACTAACTTATTTAGTTGGCTCTCATTCAAAGGATTTAAACCCATCTCCATGGAATTACTTTATAATAATACCTGCTTAGGACTTTTGTAACCGGGATTCATCAAATTACTTTGGTTTTAACAAAGACAATGACTTTATTACTTTATTACTATTGAGAGCTCATTCACATAGTCATGTATTATACCAATATGCATTGACTTTCTTAACAAGTCACAACACATTATCATAACTATCAATTAACTTATGTCATATCGAGATATCTCTAATACCAGACACTTAAGTCAATCATTTCCATTATTATAAAATGATAAAAATTTAAATTTCATTATTTAATTTCATATAATATATCTCAAAATTAATTTAACCTATACATAATTCAACCTCCTTGCCTAGGGCTCTTAGTACAAGAACTTAGTCAAACTTGCATTGACTTGACATAATTAAATGTCAAAAATTTTGTGTACAATTGTTCATTTATATATCACTATCCCAAACCGAGATATGTTGACAATAACTTCATAAATTGACCGGCCTTAACATAGAGTTATAAACCATATTATCTTTAATACCAAAATAATGCTTAATTTATATATAAATAAGTTTATATATGATGTCACATATATATCTTATATTACAATATTTTGTACCATCATTCATTTTGAAAGTGAATCTTGAAACAATGCGTATTTGTTTCGTACTTGGCACAATTTAAACCAGAAATTTTACTTTAGGCATTATTGTCTTTTTTCTTTTTGAGAGAAACTTTTATTATCTTTATAAACTTAAAATTGACCATAATCCATGATCATATCATATGATTATTAACCATAATATTTTCAAGCAAAATTACTTATACTTAAACATCATATCAAATATTATACATATGCAAAATTTAATATTCATAAAATTTAAAGCACATAACTTAGTATAAATTTTCATGGCATGATTAATCAAAATATATACATATATGCAAATTATTCTTATGCAATAATTTCAAGAATAAATTAACAAGCATATACTATATTTTCAATCATTTATTAAAGTATGAACTCAAATTTGTACATATAATAATCAATATGTATTACTTTATTTTTCTCCTAAATAATATAATCACATATATTATACTTGAAAGAAAATAAATATACATTTTTAGCCACATATAATATTATCAAATAATATATATATATATATATATATATATATATAGAGTCCGGATCTTAAACATACCCTCTTAAATGGCATACCAAGCATACCCCTTTTAGCGACGGACGGGCGACGGTTTGGTCCGTCGCCATATGTCCGGTCCGTCGCCAAAGCCTTTAGCGAAGACCCGTCGCTAAAGGCTTTGGCGACGGACCGGACCTATGGCGACGGACCAAACCGTCGCCCGGTCCGTCGCTAAAGGGGGTATGCTTGGTATGTCATTTAAGGGGGTATGTTTAAGATCCATTCTGTATATATATATATTATCATGCCAAAATTAAATTAATTCACTTATAGTGATTTCACATTTCCTTCTTTGCAGTTTCTTTGATTGAGAAAATTCTTTCTGGATAATAATAATTTTCGCGATCATATTTATAAGAAAATATCATTATTTGATGTAGCATTGTCACCCTTCCATATTCAGACTACCATCATTCTTTAGAATGTCCTTCATAAAATATTGTCTTAAGATTGTTGGAAGTCGCTTCGTAGTTTGATGTAGAACAACAATATTACTACTTAAATCGAATGGAAGTCCACTCTTTCTTTAAGATAATATTTGCCCCTATATAAACTACACGAGTTACAGTAAATTCGTCTCTCAAGATAAGACATACCCATAAATTAATCTTTATTAAATACTATGTGCAGGATGGTATTAAATTCAAAACTATAATTTGAGAGAGAAAATAATAATAACACCAAAATTCTTTTAAAAGAATTATGCATTCATTTTTTGTGAATGAATTGTACTTCCAAAGGAGAGTTTTATAATCCATTTATAGGATTTCAAACACCCCTTTGAAAAGGCACATTTTTAATCTGAAAAAACACATTTTTTAATTTGAAAAGATATGAACCAAACACACCATTTCTAAGGGTCACACCGGTTCAAATAGTGACCCAAATCGAACCATTGCACCGGTTCAATGTTACACCCATTTAAACTAGCAATCACACCGGTTCAAACTAGTGACCCAAGTTGAACCATTGTACCGGTTCAACGTTACACCTGTTCAAACTAGCAATCACACCGGTTTAAACTAGTGACTCAAGTTGAACCATTGCACCGGTTCAACGTTACACCTATTCAAACTTGTAATCACACATTTATCATTGAATCAATGCATCTGTTAGTTATTAAAACAATATAATATATTTATTATATAACAACATATTTTGAAACATCCAACAGTTTGATTGATTCTTGATATTGTAATAGGTGATGATATAATTGATTATGAAATGATATTATATCTCCCAAAAAGTGGGGCTTTCAATTTTTTTTAATAATTAATAAAAAAATCATAAAGAGCCACTCAATATCAATCGCTTATTTGGTGGTTGATATTGTCAAAGTAAAAACGATGATACCAAAATAAATATACTTTTATAATTATTCTAGCGAAACTTAACATTTTAAATAACACTTATTAATTTGAAATCATCATTTTTGTTCGCTTATTTTTATCCTCAATAATTATAGTAAGAATTCATTGCACCACTCATCTCCGTCAAAATAGTTTTATTGTATAAACTTTTCATGGAGAAACATTACTATTATTCTTGACGCAAGATTTCAATTGGGACGCGTAATGTCACTAAACTCGATTTGATAGATAAAATGCCATACATTTAAGGATTTACTTATCGGTACAAAGGAATAAGAAGAAATGATTCAAATTAAGATTATTATACGTACAAACAAAAAGGAGGTACACATTGCAGTTCATGAATCAAGATTATATGACCAAAGAGTGATGAAGGATTGAGAGAGATGGAAAAGAATGATATACAGCAGAGCCTTAGCCGGATCCAGCTGTTTTCAGAATTCTTTGACTATTATTATTTATTATTATTAATATTTTTTTTTTAATATATGCCTAATACCATATTAATTTGTTCAGTGGATTTGGACACTAGCTTAGTGGAGTAAAGACATTAAAACTAATTCCATGTTTCTCTTCTCATTGCTTTCAAGTGTTTTGAAGTACTAACGGTGGTTTTCCTGCGCCAATTGAAGTTTTATTACTAAATTATTATGTAGTGGCTTATTAGGCCATCAATCGAGTAGTTAAGGGAAATTACACTAACGTACCTTCAGTTTTGTCTAAATTATAGTGTTTCTCCACCATATTATTATTATTATTGAGTAGTTAAGGGAAATTACACTAACGTACCTTCAATTTTGTCTAAATTATAGTGTTTCTCCACCATATTATTATTATTATTATTATTATTATTATTATTATTATTATTATTATGGAGTAGTTAAGGGAAATTACACTAACTTACCTTCAATTTTTGTCTAAATTATAGTGTTTCTCCACCATATTATTATTATTATTATTATTATTATTATTATTTTTTTTTTAAGAACAGTTATGAGACTGAAATTTATTAAGTCTGAAAATTATGTACAACTAGCGGAAGAATACAAGAATGAATTTTTTCCAACCAATACGTAGGAAAAGAAAAATCAGATTTTTAGACCAATTTAGCAAGATCCTGTGCAACTGAATAAGCAGAACGATGAACTTGGGGCAAAGTTAATGACTTGAAAAGTACATCTAACATTCAGACAATCCTCTATCAAAATACATAAATATAAAAAGTCATAACAATTAAATATACCCTCCTATTAGTTAATAAAACAACACCCACTAGACTCATTTTTTAAAGGTTTCTTCGACTCATTTATCCCTTCTTCAATGGCCAACTTTAGAACCCTCTAATTTATCACCACCACCAGTCTGTCACAGATTATAATGACACAATGGAATAATGGTTAGTTTATAAAGTTCTAACTCAACGACTAGTTATATATGTACTAACACGAACGGAGATAAAGAATAACTGATATATCAATGATGATAATTAAAAAAAAGTTTGGTAATCCAAAACCTTAAAGATAACACATTTACAGTCATAAGCAACTTTTTCTAGTCTATTAAGAAAAAAAAAATAGTAAAATCTTGATTGAAATAAATTAGAAAAACTAAGCCCAAATATAATCGAATAAAACATAAATTTAATTATTGTATTTATTTAAATATCAAATTAAAGTAAACATAATATGTTAAATCTTCATAAATACTAAAATTTATAAAAATAGTGATCTTTTTCACTATGTTCTTCCTACAATAGAAACTACGATCCTTCTGTTTTATCACAACTTTCTTTTCTTAATGTGCTTTTTCTTTACTTTGATTTTGATTTAGTTTCAATTTACGACTTTTATGTTTGTTTAACATATGCGTGTTATAAAAGATGATAGATATAAACGTATAGTATTCAAGGTGAGATTTTGATTTAAGAAATTAAGGGTGAAGTTCAAGATGACACGTTTTAAAAGTTAGAGTATAATCTTCTAAGAGTATATAAAGTCTGAGTTCCAATTAGTATTTTAGTTTAAAAAAATTTAAAATATAGTTTTGTCACTATTGCGTATTACGTTATTTTATAATATTATCACAAGAAAAATTTAAAAATAAAATTATATATCCTATACAATTTTAGAAAAGGTCGGAAAAATAAATAGTAACATCATCTTTTTTCTTAAATGCCTATATGCAAATGAATTTTATCACACATTAACTTGAGGAACTAGATAGACAATTTTAAAAGGGACCACCCTTGTGACCGCAAGTGAGAAGAATTTAATATATCTTATATATCTTTTTATGTAAAATAACATGATTTTTTTTTAAGAGCAAGAGAAAAACTCCCGGTCTTGTCATCTACGAGGTTGTCATGCTTCTTCCTAGAATGTAAAGAATCTTTGACTAAATTCTATGCGAAAGAGGATCAAGTGTTGGCTCAGCGATTGTATAAATGTAATAATACAATGATGAAATGATGATGTAATGCTTTAATGATACTATAAAAAAAATTCTACATGAAATTTATTGATACTACAAGGAGCGTAGCCAAGAATTTGAGTGGAAAGAGATCAAATTGTTTTTATAAAAAAATTACAATTATTAAAAAAATTTCATCTAGTATTCAGATATAAATATAAATAAAATTTTATAAACTAGCTTCTCTAATACATATAAACTAGCTTGATGTCCCGTGCCAAAAGTATAAAATTTACAATTTGTATTTTATTTATTAATTGTAATTTTTATTATTAAATGTACTCTTAATATTAACTTAGTAATGATAGCTAGTGTGCATGATAATAAAAAAATAATGATAAATTAAGACTATCATGTTACTTTAATGTTCTAAAATAGAAATATATATTTAATTTTGGACCAAACTAAAAAGAAAATTATATCCGTATAATTGTAAAACAGAGCGAGTATTAGTTAAAAAATCTATATAAAGTAACTTAGAAATGTTATTTTAATAATTATTTATTAAAACAATTATATATAATTTTGTCCAACAATGGTATTTATATTTATTTTTAGTGTTTAATAAATTTCCTTGGCTCATTAAGACAAAAAAATATAAAAAAATAAAAAATGAAGGGAGGAGAATAATTAAAAAAGGATTCTAAAGGAATGTATAATACCTTTCAAGTTTCCTACAAAGAGAGGATCTTGAATGCCTACAAAGAGAGAAACTACCCATTTACATATACATTAAATTGCCTACAAATTCTCTTATATATATATATATATATTGAATGAGTTGCCTACAAATAGGGGAAGTCTACCAATTATCATTATGAGATAATACAAATATAATAAAAGTAAAAATATCAATTAATTATAATTTTATGAGAACTCAGTTTAAGATCAATCAAAACATCTCAGTTAATTCATATAATAAAATATTATTTGTACCATTATAATAAATAATAGATTCATTTTTATCAAAGCGGTGCTCCATAATCTATGTCAGTTCGAAATAAATTCATCTACCATATATCATTATATAAAAATTCAAAGCTGTATACGTATGTAGTTATGCCCTAATACTAGCTAAGGGTTTAGACACACGCATTGCTTATATAATTTATATTATATTATTATCTTAATAATTAATAATTTTAGCTCCAAATGTTAAACTGAAAGAGTAAAATTTGATGATTTTTAAATTCAAGGACTAAATTCAGAAAGAGGTAAACTTTGTTGTTAAATGAGAGAGAACTGTTTGGCGAGGATTCGATTATGATAAAATTGTCACCTACGTCATATGAAAATTTTTAATTGTTTGTTGTATTGGTCATAATAAATGTAATATTTGGCTTGACCCACAAACATTGTGTTAGAGTTAAAATGCAATTTTTGTTATAATTAATATAAAAAAATGTTATATAACTTTATAATAATTTATTATGTGACATTTTTACTATAACCGGATCCGTTAGATGAAACACATTCTACTTGGCCAAACACGTACGTGGACATCTCACGCTTTGTAATAAGATAGTACTCTAAAAAGAAATATTGAGTTAATAGTAGATATCTCATCATTAATACTTTATTTTATATTATTTCTTTTTCTCCCTTATCCACAATTTTGATAAACTTACGGTGGTAAAAGAGTGTAATATATAACATTCATTTTTGTTGTAGTGATGCAACTCAAACGTAACTCAATGGATAGGTGTTGATTTCATGAATAATGTTTAATAATTAAAAATTGAAAAAAATAGGGGTATTGTATTGACAATATTCAAATACATCCAAAAAGAATTAATATTGAAAATTTTAAAAGAATATATTTCTAGAAAAAATGTCAAAAAATTATAGGGAAGAAAAAATGAAAAAAAGTGGACTATGGAAAAAGTGAGAAACTAACAAATTTTTAAACCAATGAAGTCAAGGTGTCAATTTAAGAACATAGGATGTCCCATTTTATCATTGCGATCCCAAGTGTGCCAACAAGTTTCAAAACCGCGTCCTCAACAGGAAACATTACCAACAAGTACACCGTATTTTATAATCTTTAACAAAGTTTTCAGTGACATAATCTCATGACCAACATTAATTCAAGAATTTAGACCAAGGTTGATAGTTTAATGGCAAAGTTTATTTATTTATTTTATTTAGTTTTATTTTTTTATTGTACAGAGTTACATATTCGAATTTATTTATCAATTTTAGACCAAAAATGATAGTCTAATGATAAATGTCTCGATATTTACCGTACAAGATCACAAATTTTAGGCTATCCATCAACAAACTCAAACTCAATATGTACTATATATTTAAGGTAAATTTTGCCTGGCTAATAAGTGCTCCTTAGTTTGCCTTCTAACCCTTTTCCTAGATTTCTTCTAAGCCATAGGATTAAAATGTATCTCTACAACCGAATTGTTTGTTAAAGAAAAACATTCAAGAATATAATTTAAAAAAAAATTATCCTATTTAAAACTAAACGTGGTGAAACCTAAATGGCCACCGCGCAAAATCAGTACATGACCCAAATAAACAAATAAATAAAATTAATTTTTTTTTTGTCACTCCCCAAAAAATCTAACTTTGAAACTACTTGGAAGCTCCCTTAATCTTATAATGCACAAACACTTTGCAATCACACTTTTCAATACCACATTATATCCAAACATCTATATATACATAGCTGGATATCACTCTATTCTCCCTCAATCTTTTTCATGAATTTTTTCAACACTACAATAGCATTTTCCTCATAAGTTATGGAAGATCATGGCAACAACAGTGGCGGGACAACTTCGGCATATCGGGGCGTCCGCAAGAGAAAATGGGGCAAATGGGTATCCGAAATACGCGAGCCGGGCACAAAAACCCGAATATGGCTTGGGAGCTTCGAGACACCAGAGATGGCAGCCGCGGCTTATGATGCAGCCGCATTGCACTTTAGGGGACGTGAGGCTCGGCTAAACTTTCCCGAACTAGTGGAGATTTTCCCGCGGCCAGCGAGCTCAAGCGCGGATGATATTCGCTTGGCAGCTCAAGAGTCAGCTTTGCGGCTCAAAAGGTCCAGAGAGGAGGAAAATATGGGTGGTGGCTCAAGCTCGAGTTATCGGCTTCCGGTCACGGTTGGGCTTTCTGCAAGCCAAATTCAAGCCATTAATGAGTCGCCGTTGGATTCGCCGGAGATGTGGAGCAAATTTAGCGATGGTGTTATGTTAGATGAGAGCATGTATTTTAGTAGTGGCATTGAGATGAATAATGCATGGGAAGAAATACCGGACGTTTCGCTTTGGGATTAACACTAACATAAAGATAAAGAAGAAAAGACGACGACAAGTGAACCTTATAGCTCTTGACAAATATTCTTAATTAGTATGGTTTTATTTTACTGATCATATAATAATGAATATTGATTTGGTGACTAATTAGGTTTGGTGGTCATGCTTTAGACCCGGCAGAAGAATCAAGAGGCCGCTCAGGATTTGTACGTGTGTTTAGTCTTACTTTGATTTTTTTTTTAATTTTTATTGAATGGTGTCATTTAACACCAGATGATGGCATTGATGAAAGTGTGATTTTTTTTTACATTTCATTTGAATGTCTTTTCTTCACTTTCGGTGAGAAATTGTACGTTACTGTAATAGGTCAAGCCCAATATATATGCTTAAACCTATGGTCAATGGATGTCTGTATTGTACTTGTCTTGTTTACTAGAAGTTATTGTTTATTATGTACAAAAACGGAGTATGCTTTTTTATAGTAGTGTGTGTGCATATATATATATATATATAAGGACTGATCTATTTTTATAACAATTGCGTTTTTTATACAAAAAGAAGACTTAGAAGGAACAAAGAAGCTTGTATCCGAAAAAAGTATGCCTCGGCATGGAATGGGGGCTAAGTGAGTTAGCTTTAACTTCCTCTTCCGGTTATAAGAGGATTGTCTCCTTCCCTTTTTTTTGGAGTGGGAAATCGATGAAATGACCAAGTTGCGAGATCGAGAACTACTTTAAAGGAATTAATCCATAATCATATCAAATTTTAATGTCCAGAGTATACTATTACAAGTGATGTTTAACACTACTTGTCCGCCATAATCTATGAACGACAAGTACTATTAAGCACACGGACAGAGTAACTGACGTTTGCTTGTTATCATGATGAGACAAATATACAATTATAAAAATTATAAAGTATGTGAAAATTTCTACTAATATAATAGTTATTGTATTCAAAAGTCAAATAAATTAAATCATATTAAATTTAAATTTAGAAATATTTCATGCGATTTTAAAAACTCAAATTTGATCTTATATTTCAGTACTTATATATGAAGTTTGTTTAATATATTGCAAAGAGAATAATTTAATATCATCATTTCAATGTAGTACAAACTACATATAGGTTCTAACAAAATTTCTTTTTGCTGATCAGAAAATAAAAAATAAAAATATAAGGAAACAAATAAAATGTGGAGCCATGATGTTGTGTTTTAACACATGCTTCATGCTATATCTATATATATATATATATTCTGTGACTCTAGAAGCCTTCACAAGACAAGTATTTATATATATACATATATATATATATATCATGCTTTATATACTAATCTGTACATTAGCTATGAATCCAAACCTCAAGGAGCTAGCGCATGATCTGAATATGTTTTACCTTTTCCTTGTCAGTCTTACCACCTCTAAGTCGGATTTAGACATTTCTTGAATCTGCTGTTGCAGCTTCTAGTTAAAAATCCCATTTTTTCAGTCTGCACATGCAACTTCAGAATCTCAACAAAACGATCTTTCAATCGCATCAACGTGCAAAATGCATTTCAGATGATCTACTAGAAGATATTGCATTCTCATTTCTCTTCTCTACCGATCTTTACGCTTTATTTTTGATCCGTTGGAGTTCCCCGATTCAATAATTACAAGAAAATGCAGCCTTTAGGATCGATCATAAGAGGATTCATTTTTAAGAAAAGATGGATAGAGGAAGGCAAGTGTTCTTCATTCACTTCAGTCCAGGAGTATTGTGAGTTGACCCTGTGTCCAGGAGTATGGTGATATTTCTTTGCTTCAGTTTTCCTTGAAACTCAATGTCTTCATACCACATGCACATGTACCACTCATAGCATGCATGTACAGTTTTATATCAATTGCTTCCAGCTTCATAGTAGTGGGCTTAATCAAGTATATGGTATGTGCAATCTCAAGTTTGAAGCCACTGAGGAAACTTTCAACAAAATATTCCTCATTGTAATACATCATATAACTCCTCAATTCTTCAAACTGTTTAATGTCCACCTTGTCTTCATGCATTAATTTATTAAATTGCCCTCTGAAATATTCATGACCTCCCTTTGCAAATCAATGACACACTTGTCCCACAAACTCTTCCTAGTTGATTCAGGGATTGGCCTCTTGCAATGCCTGATACCATGTATCAGCCTCCCCCTCCATGTACGGGGCAACATATAAAACCTCTTTGGAGTACGAATTCAACCGGTTTAGTAAACGAATCGAGTTCGAATTAGACTTAAGTAAGTCAAGTTTAGTTGAGTTTAAACTTAACTCGTATAATTTTTTTTATATAAACAGTAAGTGGAAACGGAAATGCGTGGTAGTGCATCAAAGTGGCATACAACGTAACTAAAACGACGTCGTTTATGTCATAAAAAAAAGAAGAACGCTTCTTCTCTTTCTTCTAGCCTTCTTGCACAAAATATTTGAATTGAAAAAGTATGCTCTTCCTCTCTCTTCTTTCTCCACCATCTCCGAAAAGGATTCTTCCTTTTTAATATGTCTTCTACGTTTCATACCAGCGTAACATCTCAGATGGTGTTGATGACTTAATTGTTGCAGTGAGGGAGTGGATTTGGTTTAGAATATCACAATGGAGAAGACCAACTATCATGATGAAGTCTTAGGAGTTAGGATTCTCTCCCTTCTCTCTCTCTCACTCACTTTTTCCTTTTCATGGCGCACCGGATTTCAATTTAGATTTTGAATTTTCATGGTACACAAGGTTTCGGTTTTAGATTTTGAAATTTCAACTTTTGGGTTTGTATTTTCAATTTTAAGGTTTGGATTTTCAATGTTAGGGTTTGAATTTTCTAGGGTTTAAATTTTCATTCAAGTTTCAGTTTGGGGTGTAAGCTTCATTTTTAGGGTTAACCTTAATAAGGGTTTATTGTTTAGCTTTAGGGTGTTGAATTGTAATTTACAGGGTTTAAGAAGGGGACGGCGTACGCTGGCTTATATTAACCGTGTTGCAACTCTTGTATTCACAACAAATAATTAATTAAAATTTAAATGATTCAAACTTACTAGAGTCGGGCCTAAATTAGTTGAGGAGAAGTCCATGGTCTATTGCTTTCTGGGACAAAGAAAATGATGTAGTGGATATACAAAAATAGATAGGTTGATACAATTTTCATGTTATTAGCGGATTCTGTCTAAATATTTTGTATTTGTTGAAAAATATTTGGTAATCAAATAAAAATTGTCTAGTTTTTATATTTGAAAAAAATATTAGAGAATTGCATATTGTTGAGTTTATGAGGTCCAAACTCATGAGATTATCCTATTTAAATTAGGAGTATTTTTAATTTAGTATGTATTTTTTCCGAAATTGAGAAGAAATTGGAATTTCAAAGTACCATTAGAATTGGGAGACTTCGGCGTGGGACTAACGTGGAAAGTAATATATTTTTCCTAAATTAAATTAGGATACAATATATATGTATATTATATATTATATGAAAAATGATTGGGATGACACTTCGGCCAATCCGAAGCCAACTTGCTGTAGGAATCCGGAAGTATATATATACGGGATTTGTGAGGCATGAAAGAAAACACGGAAATTAGAAAGCAAAACATAATCAAGGAATTCAATCAGACTGCTTTGCTTTGGGATTACACACGGAAAGCAACTTGAGACTTTTCAAGAGGAGCAATCATATTAAGTGTGCTTCGGCGGAAAGGAAACGGAAGAAAATTGAGATTTTTTTTATTTATGTGAAAGTTTATTCACGAGTTTTTATCATCTTTTCAGATTAATTAATTATTTGAAAACTTTAATTAACTCAGAAGTTTTGGATGGTGAGATAATTTGAGTTTTCATTCAAATTAAGGTATTCTTGTACTTTCTCAATTTCATAATATTTCAAGTTTTTAGTTATAAAACTTAGAAGAACTATTTACACTCACAGTCAGGGCCGGTCCAAACTTTTTAGGGGCCTCAAGCGAAATCTTAAATTGGGGCCTTTTTTAACTATTTAATATTAAATTAAATTAATATCTATGATTTTTTTTAATTAGAATTTCATTTTTCTTGCTCTTTTAGATGCAAAATTATTGATCAAACTTTTATAATCAATTTTCTCTAACATATTTTTTTCAATTGATAAAATCGTTAATTCACTTAATCTTTCTTGGGACATAGTCGATCTTAAGTAAGATTTTATCAATTTTAATTTTGAAAAAGTTCTTTCTGCAGAAGCAACTGTTACAGGAATTGTTAATAAAATTCTATATGCGATGCATGCATTTGGAAAAGATTCTAACTTTTTTATATAATTCAGAATGTCAACTGGAGTGTTCTTCTTTTCTTCTGTTTGTATAACTTCTCTTAAAATTTTTAATTCCGAAAATAAATCTAGACCATCAATATCAATGAAATTTTTATATGTGAGAGCATTTTCGAGATAAAGACATTTATCATGCAAACTATCATCATCAAATGATTTTAATTTTTCAAAACTAAACAGAAAACCAAAAAGTTCTTCATATAAATGAAACTGTTCAAACCTTTGCTCAATTGAGGAAATAGCTTGATCAACTATAAATAAGAAATAATCAATTCTAAAAGATTCTTCAACAGATTGTGTTATCTCATTATCAACATTTTCATTAAAGTGTTTTTTCCTACGAATTACACGTTTTTCTTGAAAAACAGGTTCAATTTCCAATTCTTTAGCAATCTCTATGGCCGAATTCATAGCAGTTGCAAATCCAATTTCTCTATAATTTTTGAAAAAATCTATAAGAGTTTGTAATTGATTTATAGCCACATCAATATGCATATCTTTTGATTGTAAAATTTTACTAACTGAATTGACCGCAAATAACACATCATACCAAATAGTCAAACTCAATAAGAACTCAAAATCTCCAAACTCATATGTTGCTAAAGAGTTAGCTTCACTTCTTGTTTTAGAATCTTGATCAGTACTTTTTGCCAACTCTAACAAAGCATCCCTTATATTTGGAGCTTGAAATCTTATAGCTTTTACACTTTCAATGCGACTTTCCCAACGTGTTTGTGATAACGGCTTAAGAGTGAATCTCGGTACATTCTTTTTTAAAATATTCCATCTCTTTGTTGAAAAGAAAAATAATGTATATAAACGTTGTACCACTCCAAAAAAAGATACAGCTTTAGTACATGAGTTTGCCATATCACAAAGCACTAGATTAATGTTATGACTATCGCATGGTGTGTAAAATGCTTTAGGATTAATCTCTAGAAGTCTTCTTTGTACACCTTATTTATTTCCTATTATATTAGATCCATTATCATAACCTTGTCCTCGTATGTCATTAATGTTAAGTTGAAGTTTCGCCATTATATTTATAAGTTCATTAAAAAGACCTAATCCAATAGTGACATCTACTTTTATAAATTCTAAAAAATATTCTTCTATTTTTATTGGACTTGTTGAAATATCCACGCATCTTAGTACGAGAGTCATTTGTTCTAGATTACTTATATCAGGAGTGCAATCAAGTATAATTGAAAAATATTTTGCGTCTTTAACTTTTTTAATAATGTTACTTCTAATTTCATTTGCTATCAATTATATCAATTCATTTTGAATTTTATGACCAATATAATGTTTATGAATCTCACCTTTTTAAATACGATGAATATGTTCTTGCATCACCGGATCAAAATCTGCGATCATTTTAATTAAACTTAAAAAATTTCCATTATTTTGTTAATAAATCTTTTCTTTTGTTCCTCGAAATGCTAAATTATTTTTACCTAAAGTCTTTATGATTGCAATAATTCTTTGTAATACATTTTTCCAACGGTCTTTCTCTTTGTTAATTTGTTCTTGGACACTTTTATCAATTGTTTTATTTTTCAATAATCTTATTTGTAAATCACTCCAAGAGTACATATTAGTAATATGCTCACTACTTGTTTCATGTCTTTTAAGATTACCACTAAGATTTCTCCAATCACTAGTTCCTTGATTAGCTAATTGATTTGTATAAGTTTCTGAATTAAACAACTTGCAACAAAAATAAAATACACGATCTAATTCATTTAAATACACTAGCCATTTTCTATCATATTTCTCCCCATTTAATAAAGTTCGAGTGTAATATGTAGTAGAAAAATGCCTAGAGTTTCCCTCTTTAGAAAATTCTAAATCATTATGTCTAATTGGACCATTTTCTACTAACAAATCTCTCAATTTTGAGTCAATATTTTTTCATTGTGCTGGATCATAAATATTAAGAGGCCTATAGTCAAGTGTTTCGTTAATATATTCATTTGCTTCTAAATTATTTTCATCTGATATATTCTCATTAGTATCTTTTGATTCACTAGCATTAAGATTTTTTTCATTGTTATCTTTCGATTGACTATCGCAAGGATTATTTTCATTTGTTTCTTTTGATTGTGTTATTGTATTATCTTCCAACTCTTTAAACTGAACTTCTAGTTCATTTGTGGAACTTTCACCTAATTTTTCTGTGATATTGTTTTAGTATTGGTAACAAATTTTTCAAGAGCTCCCTTTTGGGATTCAATTAATTTTTCTACTCTTCTTTTTTTTTTGAAGTTTTTGATATCCAGATTCATATTTTCGAGTAGCCATATAGTGCTAAAAAAACAAGATACAAGCCAAAAAAATAAATAACAAACAGATACTTTCCAAATTCCAATCAAAAAATAAATAACAACAGTCAATAGATAATTCTCAGCAAAAAAAAAATAACAGAACTTTTTTAGCCAAAACAAGTAACAATAGTACCTAATTAACAAATAAAATTTAATAAAATTAAAATAGAAAAGTATAGAACAATAGAACCTGATTATGCTGATTAATGATTTATCCCAAGAGGCCAAGATTAAATACCTGAACAATGATTAATGAACATTACAAATTTATAAATTAAGAAATATTAATTTACAAATCCTAATTGCAAAGAATTTTTTTTACAGAACTTTAATACCTATCATCTAAAAAAACAAAATCGAAAATGATTCAAAATTACCTATTGATGTAATGTAAATATGTAATGATGTATTGAATTCAATTTTTGTAGAAGATCTCAACACTTAACTCCTCAAATTTGAAGCAAAAAAATTAGAGAGAGACGAAGTGATAAATAGATGAATAGACTAAGAGAGAGAAGTAGAGAGAGGCGATAGTGAGTTTGCAGAGATAGGGATTGGGGAGGCAAAGAAGAAAAGAGAGAGAATGGTCTAATTGTTAGTGTTAGGGTTTGTGGAATAAATTGGGCCTTTTTTAAATGGACTCAAGTATATGGCTTATTAAAATTTTTGGGCTTTTTAAATTTTGGGGCCTCTTAATTTTTGGGTCTAAAGCAATGGCTTAATTCGCTTAACCATTGGGCCGACCCTGCTCACAGTTAATTATAGTGAAATTTTTGGAGCTCAACCTGTGGTTTTTACTTCTTAATTTTAGATGATTTTTTCACGTAAGATTTGGTGTCTTGTGTTTGATTAATTGTCTCGTACTATTATTTTATGTGGTTGTTATTTATTTGGTAGAATTGCATTACTTGTTTGGCGTGGCTTGTTATTTAATTTATCAAAGACGGTTCTAGTTGGAGGTGTTTACCCAATAAAGTGGTATCAAGAGTAAGATTTTTTGTGCAGTTGTTTTTTTTAAAAATTAAATGGAAGAATCAAGTGGCGCCATGATTAAATTGACATCATCTAATATTTCGATCTTGAAGCCTAAAATGAAAGACATCATTTACTGTAAGGATTTGTATGACCCATTGGAGCTTAAGGAGAAAAAACCCGAGGACAAGTCTGAGGCTGATTGAAAAAAGATGAACAAGAAGACGATTGGTCACATCCGACAGTGGATCGATCAGAGTGTGTTCCACTATGTTTCGCAGAAAAACAGATACTTATACACTTTGGACTACATTAGAGTCCATGTATGAGAAGAAGAATGCACAGAATAAGACCTTTGTAATTTGAAAGATCGTGAACCTGAAGTACAAAGATGGTAGCAGTGTATTCGAGCATATGAGTGAGTTCCAGGGTTTGGTAAACTAGTTGTCTACCATGAAATTGAATCTTGAGAATGAAATTCAGGTGTTGTTGCTTTTCAGTTCGTTGCCTAATAGTTGGGAAACTTTGGTTTTTTTACTAAGCAATTCAGCTCCGAAAGAAAAAATTACCATGCAGATGGTCAAGGACAACATCCACAATGAGGAAACAAGGCGAAAGGAGCAGAGTTTGAATTTTGAGACACAAGCACTTGTGACAGAGAACATGGGTAAAAGTAAATTCAGTGGATATCGTAAGGGAAACATGAATCGCAGCAAAATCAAAAATTTCAGAAATCATAGGAGCAAGTCAAAGATCAGAGAAGGCGTTACATACAGATGTTACCACTATAATAAGGAGGGTCATTTCAAAAGAAATTGCAAGATCTGGTTAGACAAATAGAAAACTAGTGAGCAAGGGAAGGTTGAGGAGAAGAATACTGTAGGTACAGTTACCGTGTAAGACCACAACTTTTTATGAATAAGACTTATTTTTTTTGTTAATATTATTCTAAATAGTAAGATGTTAATTTGATGAAAATTAAAGTTATGGGTAATACCTGCAAATTATAGGAAATAAATAGTATGTCGAGAAATTTTCGTTTTATCGAGGAATATTTCTTTTGTCGGGGAATATTCGTACGACGATGCCGAAATAACCAATCATTGGTGGGCCCCATAACGGAATAATTGTCGGATATAAAAAGCAACAGTAATAACCTTTTTAAAAATTGGCGGCAGAACTTGTACCGTTGACTGTTGAAATACCCGGTAATAAAAGAATAGTAACGCGCTATTTCACAGTAGCACGCGGTACTCCACAGTAGTACATGGTATTCCACAGTAACACACGATATTGCACAATATTTTTGATTATTGATTCAATAATTGCTACAGTAGTAGCCACTCAGTATTTATTCAATAATTGCTACAGTAACAAACGCATAGTATTTTATATCATTGATTCAATAATTGATATAGTAGTAGTCACACAGTGTTTCATATTATTAATTCAATAATTGCCACAATAGTTACTGCATAGTATTTCATATTATTGGTTTAATAATTGTTACAGTGATAATTGCATAATATTTTATATTATTGACTCAATAATTGTTACAGTAATAATTGCACATTATTTCACATTATTAAATCAATAATTGTCACAACATAGTAACTCATATTATTTGAAATGATATTATTAGATTAGTTAGCATTATTGGCAATGTCTAGAAGTTCTGTCAAAGAAATGAGTTATTTAATTATACGCCATTTATACGGAAGGCCCCCTCTTTCCTGGGAATGATCTGGTTACCAAAATTACTACTCAATAATATCAGTGATATTAATACATTAATACAATAATATAAAAAATAGATTTATAATAATAATGGTGAGTAATAAAGAATAATAATCTTGAAATGTGTAACGTGTGTCCTGAAGTGTGAAACGTGTGTAAGAATAATCTTGAAATGTGTAACGTGTGTCCTGAAGTGTGAAACGTGTATAAGAATAGTCATAAAATGTGTAACGTGTGTTTTGAAAATGTGTAACGTGTGGATAGGTGATGAATGGTGTATATTAAAAGTTTTCTAAAATGTGTAACGTGTGGATTAGTGATGAACGGTATAAATTAAAAGTGTCCTAAAATATGTAACATGTGGTGATGTTGATGTGGGTTAAGTTTTTGCTATAAATAGGGGGTTTGGTATAAGGATTTTCATAATTCTCTTGCTTAATCATTCCTTCCACTTTCTAAATCATTAGTGTAAGTGTCTTTGAGGTGCTAAGGCTGTATTAAGTTTTGGTGCACCAATTGTTCAGGTGAGTTTTTATAATAGTTACATAAACAACCACACACATCACATAGTTTTTACCACTTTTCCTTTAGAAGACTCTTACTTTAGAAGATTTATTTTGAAAAGCTTTATATGGAAGATTGTTTTGAAATATTATTTATTTTTTTCAAAAGTTATTTTGAAATACTCTATTTTGTACACTACACAAATTAATACCATCAAGTCCATTTTGAATTAGTATACACCGTGAAACTTATATGTGGTAGTTACTAATCTAATTATAAATATACATATAGGTTGATCAATTTCATAGAAAACAACATCTAGTCACGTGCTAAGGTAAGAGATATCATTTCTTTCATATACATAAATTTATGGTAAAAACTATCACTTGTTTCTACAGTGTTATCATCAAACAGTGAATTTGTTTTATCTAATATCTTTTCACCTGAATCTTCCTATTGTATTTTACACGTTATAGTTGAATTGTGAACCTTATTTATTCTATTCTTGAACTCTAATCGAATTCCTAGATATCATGTTGACAATTTGGACATTCTTGGACTCTAGACACATTAAATTATAAATCTCTAATGTTTATTCTTGATGTTATTGTTCTTGTTATTTCTATTGATCCTTTATATCATTGCCATAATCCTCAAACTTAAATTGTGGTGAAAAGTTCTCTTTGGTGCAAAGAGTAACCGTTGATTGACATGATTATGGCCAAGAACTGTGAATTGATATAATCTTGACCTTTGGTGTTACAGGTAAAGGCTTGTGGTGAAAGTTTTCTTTAGCCCGTAGTGCAAATATGGACTGTTGATTGGCATGATCATGACCATTGGTGTTAAAAATGAATATCTTTGGCCCGCAGTGCAAAGATAAACTATTGATTGGTGTTACAAATAAATATCTTTGGCTCGTAGTGCAAAGATGAACTTTTGATTTGTATGATTATGAACAGGAACTGTTGATTGGTGTTACAGGGATAAAATATTGATGGTGAAATTTTAAATTGGAGAAGATTATGGTCATTATGATCTATTTTACCCTCTTAATTGATAGCTATTTTTCGCTGCAATTGTTGATCTAAAACTTGTTGTCTATTATATTCTATCAGATTTATCCCTGTTGAAAACTAAAGATAATTTATTCTTTACTATCTTAGTCATGATATTCTTTACTGGGCTATTTGAGCTCACCTTTATCTTTTTTGTTCCATTATTCTTCTCAGAAAATGAGAGTGTAGCTGGGACTAGCTGGAGAATGGAGTGATGGTCCGAGATAGGTACCATAGTAGTCTTCACTATGTTATAAAATAGTGTGACAATAATTGTAGTGAAAACTTAAAATGAGTTGTTGTAATTGGTACTATATTATTATGAGTTTGTTGTTTGCCTTTTGGCGACTCAAATTGGGTTGTGTGGACCTGATTTTGGAGGTGTCACATACCGAGGATGTTGTGCTTCTTTCAGTCGGGGAAGAAGAATGCTTACATGTTGTTGATCAAAAAATTGATTGGGTTATTAATACAGGTGCTTCGTATCATGCTACTCCTAAGAGTGAATTCTTCACGGCATACAAATTTGGAGACTTTGGGTTTGTAAGGATGGGTAACACTGATCAGTGTAAGATTGTTAGAATTGGTGATGTTTGCATACCAACAGATGTAGGCTGCACTATTACTTTGAGGGATATTAGACATGTCCCAGATTTACGCCTCAACTTGATTTCTGGTATGGCCTTGGACAGGAAAGGCTATGAAAATCATTTCGGCAACGAAAAAGTGGAAGCTTACCAAGGGTTCGATGGTAGTTGCTAGAGGTACTACTTGTTGTTTGTTATATAAAACGCATGTGAAGGTGTGTTCTAGCGAGTTGAATACAATTGAAGATGAATCTTTACTGAATCTATGGCATAAAAGGCTTGGGCACATGAGTGAGAAAGGATTACAAATGTTAGCAAAGAGGTCCCTCATTCCTTTTGCTAAAGGTAATGTACCCTTGTGATTATTATTTGTTTGGTAAGTAAAATAAAGTTTCTTTTATTAGTTCTTCTAAAAGAAAATCTAAGTTACTTGAGAGAGTATATTTTGATGTATGTGATCGCATTGAGGTTGAGTCCTTGAGTGACAATAGATATTTTGTTACTTTTATTGATGATGCTTCTCGTAAGGTGTGGGTGTTTTGTGAAAACAAAAGACCAAGTATTCCGGCTTTTTTAAAGTTTCCATGCTATGGTTGAAATGGAGACTGAAAAATTATTGAAGTGCCTTCGCAACGACAACAGAGGGGAAGATACATCAAAGGAGTTTGCGGTATATTGTGATAAACACGATATTCGACATGAGCAGACAGTTCTTGGCACCCTACAACATAATGGTGTGGTTGAATGAATTGCACTATTATTGAGCGAGTCCAATGCTTATTGAGAATAGCTAAGTTGCCTAAGTTATTCTAGAGTGAAGCTGTTCGTATCGCTTCATCCTTGATTAATAGATCTCCATTAGCACTGTTGAATTTTCAGATTTCAGAGAAGATTTGGAGTGGTAAAGATGTGTCCTATTTTTATTTGAGGGTATTTGGGTGCAAGGCTTTTATACATATCCCCAAAGAACAAAGATCAAAGCTTGATAACAAATCTACTCTATGTGTGTTCGTTGGCTATAGAGATGCAGAGTTTGGGTAGAGGTTATGGGATCCAGTTCAGAGAAAATTATTCAGAAGCAGAGATGTGGTGTTTCATGAGCACCAGAATTATGAGGATTTTGATAATGATATACATCCTAGAGATAATAAAGTTCTAGACCTCAGCAGAGTTCTTTCGCCATTACAGAATGCCACAGTTGGAGAAGGAGGTGAGAATGAAAATGTGACTGATACAGATTTGCACAATGGTGATGGGTCAAATGCAGAGAGTGTTGAGCAGGGGAGCAACCCCCTCATCTAGATATTGAAGAACCTCAGCTATAAGAAGATCCACAAGAGAACGTGTGTCATCAATCAGGTATTCTTCATCTGAATATCTTTCAATTGTTGAGGAGGGGGAGCCAAAGAATTTTTAGGAAGTCAAGACTCGTAAAGAGAAGATCAATTGGCTAAGAGCTATGTAGGATGAAATGAATTCTTTGCACAAGAATCACACTTATGAGTTGACTACACTTCCGAAGAGCATAAAAACATTGAAGAATAAATAGGTGTTCAAGCTGAAAAATAATAGTGAAAAACTAGTGAAATATAAGACTCGGTTGGTCGTTAAGGGTTTTGCTCAAAAGCAAGGTATTGACTTCAATAAGATTTTTTCTCCGGTTATAAAGATGACTTCTATTCGAGTGTTGTTGGGGTTAGTAACTAGTATGAATCTCAGCTAGATGTGAAAACTGCATTCCTTTATGGTGATTTGAAGGAAGAAATCTACATGGTGCAGCCAGAAGGATTTGAAGCTAAAGGGAAAAACACTTAGTTTGCAGTCTGAAGAAAAGTTTGTACGACCTAAAACAAGCTCCAAGGCAGGCACATGAAATTTAATTCACACATAATGGATCAAGGATACAGTAAAACAGTTGCAGATCATTGTATGTATATCAAAAGGTTCTTGGATGGTAACTTCGTTATTTTGTTGCTATATGTAGATGATATGTTGATAGTTGGGCAAGATGCTAACATGATTCATAGGCTCAAAAGGTGAATTGTTCAATTCATTTGATATGAAGGATTTAGGCCCGACTAAGCAGATTTTGGGTATGAAGATTGTTTGTGACGGGAAATCCAAGAGGTTGTGGTTGTTACAAGAGAAGTATATTGAGCGGGTGCTTGCAAGGTTCAACATGTGTGATTTTAAGCTAGTTAGCACACCACTGGTCGGTCATATTAAATTGATGAAGCGCACGTGTCCTTCTAATAAAGAAGGGATAGATGATATGACAACCGTTCCCTACTCCTCTACTGCAGGGAGTCTTATGTATACGATGGTTTGTACACGACCAGATATTGCTCATGCAGTTGCCGTTGTGAGCAGATATTTGTCAAATCCTGGTAAAGAACATTGGGAAGCAGTTAAGTGGATTCTTAGATACTTGAAAGCTACTTCCCATTTGTGTTTGGGTTTTGGTGATTCGAGTCCAGTCTTGGAGGGTTTTACAGATGCAGACATGACAGGGTCTGAAGAGAAGAAGTCTACTTCGGGGTATTTGTTTACTTTTGTAAGGGGAGCTGTATCATGGCAGTTTAAATTATAGAAGTGTGTTGTTTTGTCTACAACTGAGTCGGAATACATCGCTGCTACGAAAGCAGGCAAGGAGATGTTATGGTTGAAATGGCTTCTCCAAGAGTTGAATTTGACACAGGATGAGTACGTGGTTTATTGTGATAGTCAAAGTGGAATTCACTTGACAAAGAACGCCACTTATCATAATTGTACCAAACACATTGATGTTCGTTATCACTAGCTTCGAGAAGTGATGAAAAAAGAATTGATGAAAGTAAAGAAAGTTCATACCGATGAGAACCCCTCAGACATGTTAACAAAAATTGTAATTCGCGATAAACTAGAGTTTTGCAAGGAATTGGTCTAGATGGACTCTAAGTGATGAGGTCATGATGGAAGCTCCATCTCATGAATTTGGAAGAAGAAATTGTTGGGTTTATGGGGTCCAAACTCATGAGATTATTCTATTTAAATTAGGAGTATTTTTAATTTGGTATGTATGTTTTCCAAAATCGAGAAGGAATTGGAATTCTGAAGTAACATTGGAATTAGGAGACTTCCGTGTGGGGTTAACGTGGAAAGACATATATTTTTCGTAAACCAAATCAGAATATAATATATATAAGTATATTATATATTGTATGAAAAAGGATTGGGATGACAGTTCGGCTAATCCGAAGCCAGCTTGCTCTAGGAATTAAGAAGTATATATATATATATATATATATATATATATATATATATATATATATATATATATATATATATATATATATATATATATGGGGTTTGTGAGACATGAAAGAAAACACGAAAATTAGAAAGCAGCACATAATCAAGGAATTCAATCAGAGTGCTCTGCTTTGGGATTACACACGGAAAGCAACTGTGAGACTTTTTAGGAGCAGCAATCATATTGAGTGTGCTTCGGCGGAAAGGAAACTGAAGAAAATTGAGTTTTTTTTTTCTTTTTGTCTTTTTTGTGAAAATTTATTCACGGACTTTTATTATCTTTTCAGATCAATTAATTGTTTGAAGACTTTAATTAATTCGAAAGTTCTGAATAATGAGATAATTTAAATTTTCACTCAAACTAAGGTATTCTTGTACTTTCTAAATTTCATAATATTTTAAGTTTTTAGTTATAAAATTTGGAAGGATTATTTGTACTTACAGTTGATTATAGTGAAATTTTCAGAGCTCGACCTATGATTTTTATCTCTTAGTTTTAAAAGATTTTTTCACGTAATGTTTGGTGTCTTGTGTTTGATTAATTTTCTCGTACTATTATTTTCTGTAGTTGTTATTTATTTGGTGAAATTACATTATTTATTTGGCGTAATTTGTTATTTAATTCATCAAAGATGGTTCTAGTTGGAGGTGTTTTTCCAACATATAATACAGCTCGTTAATATTTTATTTAAATAAACTAAATTGTTTTTATGTAGCTACCTAAAATTACTCTTTATTAATACGGTAACATTCACTTCCTCATATAATAATGAACTTTTGTTAATTATAAACTTGATATCACGAAATGGACAATAGTTGACTTAATAAGTGTTGGGTAAATTCATCATTGAACCAGCTAAGTTGCGGTACAATGAAGCGCCAACTTTTTGCGCACCATCTGTTGGTTTCATTTGTATGGAGCAATTTTGAATAAAACTTTTCAGTGTCATTTTCCAGAATATTATCTTAAAATATTTATCCATTATTATAGGTCAAAACGGGATGTAAAAATAAATTATTTGTTTATTTATCATTACGTTGATGATTTGATATAGTGGAACTAATCAAATAATGCTACTAGCTAGATCCCAAAAAGAATATTAAATAACATATTTAGATCTTATTTTAAATTTATAAAAATAATAAAAGGAGGAGTTTTATATGCACTTGAAATAAGCCACCATATTATTATAAATCAAATACAAGCACACCAGAGAAATTTAAAATAAGCCAAGAACTCGTAATTTTTATTTCAACTTGTTTACGTAACATTTTTTTAAGACTTACTCAACATATGTTTCACTCAATTATATTTCACTCGCTGAAACTCTTCTTCTTAATAAAACTTGTAGACACATAGGATACAAACTATAAAATAACAGGCCGTGCCATATTCCTGGTAACAAACAGACCATTTTCTTCACCAGACTTATTCGAGAAGATCGTCCAAAAAATTTTCGGAAAAACATTTGATCTGATCAAACAAAACTAAGGAGCCATAGTCGAAGATATCAAGATGATAGAACTGGATTTGCTTACTTTTGGGCATGGCTTGCCACATGAGTTGGGGTTTTTGTTGCCATACTATGCCATGAAATGCTCGTGCAATAATGTCCCTAGCTTACCATACTTCTCTAATTAATCCTTTGAGGAATTTCCTGTGTATTTGAGCAAAAAGTAAGAAATCAATAGTAAAAATAATTCATGGTTGACAAAGTATAATTGGTACGAATTAACTAGAATAATTTGGTGTGATTAGCGTAATGTAAAAATAAAATTAGACATTTATTATTGTCAGAATAAAAATAATTTCGTCATAGCAATGAGTATCGTTAGAACATTATAAAAGTGTCGTCAAATGTTATTTTGCTTTGATAGTGTCAATTTTTGTACGAGAAATATCAACAACTTAAAATTAAACTTCTAATTTATTTGACTATTAAAATTAAACTTATTTATGGTGCGCTATTTAATTATACATATTAAGATATAATATCTCAATTGGACCCAATACACAGGGCCCAAATATTTTATATGGACATGGCCAAAGCCCAAGGGAAAGGCTCTACACTAAGCCCAAGTGGCTCTCTCTATAACTATGGAATAAATAAGCACAATGCTAAGATAAACTCTTACTCTCTAGAATGCAATATCCCCGTATTAATTGAAGTCTCAAAATTAATGCCTCTACTAATTTCTACCTTGGCCGCTATGACTGTCGGTCACCGATTTATTACATGGAAACATTTATGCGAAGAAAAAAGTAATAACAATGTATAGAGGTTGAGAGACAAACTCATGCTCTTCCTTGGTCAAAGGAATAAGAAGATTTCCTCAATAGGGTAGCTTTATACTTCGGCATTTGGGACACCATGCATCCAGTTCAACCATCGAGATAACTTCTACTAAAACTTCATAGCTAGTGCTGCTTGATCTCTTCAACTGTTTTTCCAAATTTTTTTAAGCGATCTTCCCAAATAATTCCGGTTGATATTGTTTACCTAGGTTGAACACAAGTAACTATTAGTCCAAATGCTAAAACCAAATGATGTTTAGCAAAGTCACATTTTTCAAAAGTTCAAAGTACAATGCACATTTTATCAAGTAGGAATGAAAGGGGAGTTTTATAGGATCGAATTTGTGCATGTTCTGCCAAACAAATTCTAGTAACTAACTGCATGAGCTAATAAAACATTTCAGCTACGTCAGGTGATTTTTTTTTTTTTTTTACTTAACTTGTCTGCAGATACAAATAAAGATTAACAACAGAAACTAATAATGAATTAGCAAGAGTTCAGTATTGTCCAGGAAAAAGAGCACCATATTAGCATTTCATATAATGGCATGATCTTTTTGTTGATAAATTGTTAGTATTTACTGAAAGTGAGATAAACAAAATCAAGAAAACTTACAAATTAAGTTTTGGGAGGGGCCACGAGAACGCTGGCCCCCACTATCACAAATTATGATGTAGGCTCCACCAATTGGGTAGACCTGAGGCAAGCACCCCTCCGGAGTGCAATGGAGGTCACTAATTAACCTAGGCCATGGGCCTTCTTAATCACCTATTGACCCCATCCAGGTGAGTGATTTGGAATGAAGAATACACATTATGTTTATAGCCTTATGAACCTGCCTATTGTTTAGTGGGGGTCATTGACTTATAAATGTAAAAGTAATTCCAGTTTGATACCAAAATTAGCCAGGAATCATATAGAGACATAGTAACTAATATCAGAGAAATAAAAGCTGATTTTTTTTTTAATTTTTTTTTAACTGAAGTAAAACTTACATAGATCCAAGCTCGAGAACTTAGAACATACACTCAAAAGTTTACACTCGTAATAATTTTACAGAGAGGAAACTAAAACTGAAATCAGATTTCGGATGCCCGAACACTTAGGCAGAGCCTGCTTAAATAGCAAAAGAAAGCTAAACAACATTATTATAAACGACAAACTTTTTACAAAAGATAAAGAAACTTTAATAAAGAAGATTTCCATTGAGAAAAGTAGATATCAACTTTATAAACGTCAATTCTTTATGCTGACACGTGTCCTGAAAAAGTGGAGTCGTTTGGACAACATAAGAAAGAAGAAAAGCAAAGGGACCCCGAAGAAGACTTTAAGCCTTGGATTCCTTTAAAAGAGCGCATGTAACGGGATGAGTTAATTGAGTCGTGATTCTGGGGACAGAATCCTTTTAAGGGGGGAAAGATGTGACAAACGAGAATTTTGTAACTTAATTTGAATATTTATTGATTGAATAAATATTTTTCGATGATGCGATTATTGAATTAATTGATTAATTGATGAATTTGTGGTAGATTAATTTAATTATGTGTCACATTAATTAAATTAATGTGGAGAATTATTTTTATATTTAAAGTATGTGTTTAATTGAATTTATTTGATTAAATACATTATTTTAAATAAGTATAATATAATTTCTAATTAATTTAATTATTAATTAGAGATTTAGTAAATTGTCATTATTAATAAATGAGAATTTTATTTATATGACTATGTGATTTAATGTAGAATTATTCTACTTTATTTAATTGATTTTAGTAAGATTATTTTATTAATTTAAATATGTGACATGAACTATATAATAAGTAGTTTATTAAAATAAATTAGAAGGGGGAATAATTGGGTAGCCAAACATGGCCTTAGGGGGAGTTGGTGCCAGTTATTAACTGAGACCATTATCTGCCAGTTTATTTCACGTACGTTCATTGTTACCAGTTTCTAAGAGAGAACACAGAGAGAAAAGAGAGAGATTTGTGAAGAATTAATAATTGCATAAGAAAATCCTTTCATCTAGTTGCATAATCTAGCACCAAATCAAAGGTAATTCTTAGATTTTAATCTTTAAATTACGCTTTCTTAATTTTCTTCATGAATGCATATTCTGAGTTCTCTGTAAACCAAATTGTATGGCTAAATCTTTAAATAATTTGATGTTAGATGTTAGTAAGCATATATTTATGTGTTTTATATGATTTAAATATGATTTAGAGTAATTTTATATGTTAGTAAGCATATATTTTGAACTAGCATCGGCGCTGCGGCGCCAACCTGTTTCACCCGTTACTCGACACGTCATCAGCGCTGCGGTGCCACAATTTACCCTTATGAATGGCGCTGCGGCGCCATTCATCAGTGACCGAATTCTGGGTTTTTTGCCCAATTCGCGATCTGACCTCCCTCCATGCAAATCTTCATAAACTCCTTCAATACAAGTTCAAATTGGTCCATTCTGGACTCTATGAACTCCTAACTTATGGGGCTACAACATACCAAAAATTTAGAAGCACCCATAAACGTTAACGAGTCCAAATATTTGATCAAATATATAAGGTAGTACTCTGTTCTCGAGGTCTTGGTGTTCTTCACCAAAATCAAGACCACGAACTCGTTTTTACACCTTTTAACTCCATTCCAACTGGATTAACTTCATAACCCATGGAGGTACAACAACACAATAACAAATAAACACAACAAGCACGGAATCACAACTTTACAATCCTCTAAAATGGTCCGAACGTTCTTATGTCCAAAAATGTCCAAAGTTTCATCCTTTAAGCCAAGGTTCAGATCATTCTTCGTTTTTGTTCTACTTTAAAGGTATTAATGGCTTACAGAGTCTCTTAATAGCATTCTTGAGCAACCACAACTAACAAAAATTGTAACAAAAATTCAAACCCATCACAAAAGCTTGAAAAGCTTAAGAAATTCGAAAATGGAGGAAAGAAGGTTTTGAGGAGGTGATTACCTCTTGATTCTCCTTCTTGGTTGTTATGGAGCTGCTAGAGTCCCTCCTTCTTCCTCTGGCTTCCTCTTCTCTTCTCTGCCTTCTTCCCTTCTTCCTCCCGTACCCATTACTTCTTCCTTCTTCTTATTTCTTTCCTACTATAACATTCTCTCTCTACTTTCTCCCTCTTCTGCTTCTTCCTCCGTTTCTGCAGCTCTCTATTCTAGCAATGAAGGAAAAATGGAAAGGAAGAATGGTTGAGCGGTGGAGAATTAATCGTGCTCTTTCTTCTCTCTTGTTTTCTCTCTTCCTCACCGTCGGTAACTCTCTCTTCTCTCTCTCAATCTATTAAAGCTTGGAATTGAAGAAAGGAATGAATTGGGAAGGTGAAGCTTGCATAACCGAGCACCTCAGAAGTAACTTAGAGAAGGAATATTTGGATTCTCAAGGAAATGGTTTGGCAATTGCAATAAGTTGCCGACCACTTTTAATTCCCATTGGTCCAAAGCTTAAATGCTCCCCAATAGGCACCGCATAACACAAAAATATATCTGAATACTCCCACTTTTATACCAAATTTGGTAAATAACTCTACCCAAAATTAAAATGGGTACTCCCATAAAATATTAGGATGCGTAAAAATAATTATTATGAGATTTGTCCATTATTTCGGAACACCCATATAATACATTTTGGATACGGATTAAATCACGTATCAGCTCAAATAAAATTTTCGACACTTGGAAAAATTATTCCTTCACATACACGTCCTAACGAAATTAATACAAATCAAAAAAGACGCAAAAATATTCGGGCGTGAATAATGCACGTGAATAGTGTCTCGAGAAACGTGTCCAGTGAATAGTGATTTTGCGATTTTTTCACAAAATCAATTTATTCACTCCTATGAGACACAACACATAAAAATCATACATTCACATCATCCTGGTTATTAAATAACCTTAAAACACATCACATAAAAATAAAAATTTAATCTATTCATTTAATAATAATAAAACCCAAATTACAAAGGTATTACAATTCGCGATCGTTACATATGGGAGTAAATTTCTCATTCATTACCCCATTATTCTAACAATTAGTTAATGTCTCAAAATGCTTGTACTAACCGAGAGTTCTTGGCTTGAGTCGTATTCTAGGCCTCTTGTAAAACAAGAGGTCCTAGGTTCGATTCTCCCTCCCCCAAATTAGCAAAAAAAAATAAAAAATAAAAAAATGCTTGTACTAATTTCTATAGGTTCTCTTAGCATCTACGATGGTCACCGATTTATTACATTGTGCATGAAACATTTATCCGAAAATAACCTCGTGAAGTAATATGACCTTAACAATATATATACTTCTATAAAAAAGAAAAAAAAATAGTAATAAGGATGTATAGAGGTTGAGAACGAACTCCTGCTCTTCCTTGGTTAGGGAGTGGGACACCATCCAGTTCCAGTTCCTTGATCCCGTCAACTGTTTTTCCAAAGATTTTTGAAACGATCATCCCAAGTAACCATTAATCCAGTTCCAATTCCTTGATCTCGTCAACTATTTTTCCAAAGATTTTTGAAGCGATCATCCCAAGCAACCATTAATCCAAATATTATATCCAAATAATGTTTATCTGATAAATGCACATTTTATGCACACAACCACACACATACATGTATGAATAAATATATGTATATATATGAAGAACTTTTATCAAGTTGCACTTATTTTCTTAGATCTTAACAACATCATTATTGATATTATTTAACCACTTCTTCCACAGGAATAAATTTAAGGTAAAACGAATACTTATGATAACTAGGTAACAAGTAGAATATTATTATATATAGCATTATATCGATATATAAAATATATAATGACTAAGTGTATTATGTTGACTTATAAATGTAAAAGTAATTCTAAATAATAAAAATTGCATGACATATATAATATGCTCATTAGATACGGGAAACAAATTTACTTCTTACCCAGGTAAATAATGATATGCCATCAACAACCACCTTATCATGCAATTTATTAAATTAGCTATTGGTTGATGTAACGATAACCAAAAAGAAATAGTTAGAACAAATAAATAAAGAATTTCCCTTTATTTTGAACATTCAAAAAATTAGTAATATAAGTTACCTTTCAATTGTTGAGATGTACAAGTGAATTAAAGTCCCACATTAATCAAGCAAGAACAAGAAAATAAATAAATTAATATGTATAAATGGATTGAAGACTTAATTATGTATGATACTACATCCTAACATCTGAGATGAAATAGATTATACATAAGATCATAACTTTATTGTCAAGAATACCAATAACTCCTCATCGTAACACGTGGGATGAATGACATAGCTAGTGGACGTAGATTGAACCTTACGTTATTAGACTCATTGTTACATAATAACTCAAACTATTGACTTAAGTTGGGTTCCAAACATCATGTGCGGTCGCAAATCTCTTCAAGATTTCTAGAGAAAAAGCTTATCTTCGTATGAAAAAGTTATTTATAATTAATATGATAAAGAGAGTGACTTGCAACAATGAGATGAAGAACACTTTTATAAGTTGTTCGATAAGAATCTAGCTTAATACTCTTTTTATTTATATGAGATGTCTTTAAATTATGTTTGGTTGTAGTGATAGCATGACAAGGAAATGGAATAGGCGTGCAACTTGAGACAAGTGCTATGGAAACAGGGCTAAAGTCGGGCCGGGTTGGTTCTAGTTTTCCTTGGTACGTATGGGATAGTTTAGCCGGGTGGACTCGTTTGTGCACCCCTAAAAGAGATTGTTATTTGTGGTCCCTCCCTTTCCTAACACAATCTATAATTTGGTAGATATATGGTCGGAAGCATATTGCCTAATATAAAAGCATTGTAAACCTAATAGCATACATTTGGTGACTATTAGTATGTAAAAAATTAATTTCTAAAATTTTATCATAGATAAACAAAATTATCTTTACATGAAGTGATCTAAACAAGAGGTGATTTCATTCAACCTTAACCCAAATCATGTTGATCTATACATATTCAATATTTTTTATTCATGGTATCAAGAAGATCTTCAAAAAAATAATATTTTGAAGCAATCATAGACAAACAAATATATAATATTGGTAGTTTCATTCAACTTTTATTCAATGTTTTCCCATTGCAACAGAACAACACAATGGGAGACACGTGTCCCCCTAGTCAACTTACACAACAAAAGCAAAATGACTCATCTTAACATGAAAATTAAATTTAACACTTACACGATGTCGTAGCATGATGGTGAAGCTTTCCAATAAGCTTGTTAGAAACTCGATTGATTCAGTAAGTTGTTTTCCCTAATACAACTATTGAATTCTAACAATACCTCACCGTTTAAGAAGATCCTTGACCCCAAGAATTAAAATTTGGAAATTTCTACATGAAGGATCCCCATTCCTCCTAAGTTACATCTTTTGGCAAATAGTTAGACCACTGAATAAGTACCATAGTTGCAGGCGAATTCTTATGCTTGATCACAAGCCTCATGTCTGGCTATTGGTTCACTACTATATTTCATTGGATGGATGTTATTGGTAACTGTTGGATTTTTGCTATAAAAATCCTATTTATTTATGTTAAACATTTATTTATTAATAAAAGTACATCATTCATTAAATGGTAATTTAGTTTGTTTATATAAATATCCATATTATATATATTATAGTTTGTGTGTATAAATAAATGTTATACAAAGAACATATAAATCATATGTATTATATAATAAAGAAATAATAATTTATAACCTAGGATGATTTGAAGATATTATCTTGTAAGTTACAGTACTTTAACAGAGAAGATTTATCTTGATCATGGAAGTTGGACTTCTAATTAAAGTACTAGTGCATTAAGTGTGTGCATTAAACGAATCATGTGATAATATTTTATTTATAAAATATTTTCACATAAATACTAATTTGTGAAATTTCTTAATTTTGAAATAATAATGGACTTAATATTGTTATATATCTTAATTTGATATTCTTGTGAGTGAGATTACATTGTTTTAAGTAATAGCTCGGAATGTCGATTAATATATTTAATTAATGTAAGGGACATTATTATTGTCAAAACATCTATAAGATTTTTTCATAGGATAATTTATTATTAATCATAAAATCTTGGCCAAGTCTTTTAACATTTATTATTAAAAAGGATTGATTTAATTATTAAATCAATTTATGATCAAATAGATATAAATTATGTACTTATGAAATTAGTTTAAATATATCGGAATTATATTAATTGATTCTAAAATATTTATGTACATCTATAGAGGAAATATTATAGTTTATTAGTAAAGAGTTTATTTAATTAATTCTTGGACTGAAGTGCAATTACAATTATTTAGTGAAATTAATTGTAATTAATATTTATTTATAATATTATTATAAGATAATAATATCTAGATAAGTATTGGAGACAAAAGAGGAATCCCTTAGATCTCCTTCCTAGCCTAATATGGACCAGATTTATAGGAGAGGATAAGGATCAATGTTATTATATATATCACTGACCAGAAATGTGTTTGGTACTTTTTCCATCAGAAAATACACCAAATTTCGTATTCTCTCTTTCAGCCTACAAAAAACAAAGCTAGAGTTTTTTCTAGAAGGGTTCTTTGGAGGTTACACTCCAGGTTTAACATAAGGTCGTATGAGGGAACATCTTGAGGATACTAGAAGACCGTACGGATTTTGTGGAGCATCAAACAACTTCAAAAAGTTTTAAGAAATTTAAAAACGTGCTAATCTAACCAAACACTAAGTAACAAATTCGTACTCTAGGTACACAGAAATATATATTTGTTGTTCGCATAAACTATAAAGATAATCTTGATTTTATTATTTTTCTTAAAACCTATTTTTGAACTATTTTTTCAACAGTAACAAGGTTTAGGCAATTCTTCCTTTTCCTAGTCTCTTCTTAAGCTAGGAAACATGGAAAACATTATGGATTTTTACTGCAGTTGGAAGTGCAAGTTTAATTGGCTACTTTCCCTATCATTTATTCCATTAAGCAGGGGCATAAAATTTTATTGGCAGCTTCATGTTCCTTCTAATTCTTGTTGAAAGTTATTTGTAAGATTGTAGTTTGAGGAACATTTCTTATCTCCCACTGCAAATTCCTTTTTCTTTCCATTTTTTATCAACATACGCATGGACGAAGCGAGAAATTTTTTTCGAGTGGGGTCGAGACATAACACTATAAGGTCATGACTCATGAATAGCGTATTGAGGTCTGGGGGCATAATCCCCCGTTCAAATTTTATACTTATTAGTTGAAATAAGATTTTTTTGTATGTTGTGCAAATGCACCCTTTATAGTACACAAAGTTGATTGAAGAGAAATCGTAAAATTTGATACTCATATAATGATAACCAAAAAATAAGAAGAGCGATAAATTTATAAATTTGCCTATATTTCATGTTAACTTAAATCAATAAAAATAACTCTTATATTTAAATTGAATTACATTCATATAATTTTTTTTTAAAAAAAAGTATCAACATATATTTTATTTTTTTATAAATCTTGGGGGGCTAAAGTAAACAAATCAAAATTTCATAGGCTTAAAAAAGTTTCAAAATCTTAAGGTAGCTCGGGCCCCCAGGGCCCTATACTCCATCCCTCCCTGAATATAAATTTTCATCCTTTCTGAAGCCTTGCAGAGATTTTCTTTGAGTATACCTTGCATCTCGGTTCTATTTTTTACAAACTCCTCTACAATAGCTACCTTGGTTGTAAGCACTTGATGGTAATTGACAATGAGAGCCTCAGTCCCATAAAGAGCCTTGTAAGGAGACATTTTTATGGCTGAATGGAATGATGTGTTGTACCACCATTTAGCCAAAGGAAGCCATCTGTTCCATTGGAAAAGGTTGACACCTGTCACACACCAGAGATACATTTTAACATACTAGTTAAGTCTTTCACTCTGCTCATCTATTCGGGGATGATAGGCAGTACTATATTTTGTCTAGACTCCCATGATATTAAACAATTCCTTGCAAAATTGACTGATAATTTTTTTGTCCCTGCTAGTTATAATGGATTTAGGAAGTCCATGTAGCTTAGTGACATGGTTTAATACCATTTGAGCTACTTGTGTGGTTGAATAGAGGTAAGACAAACTCATTAAGTGACAGTATTTTGAGAATTGATTAATGACCACTAAAATTGTATTCATGCCCTAAGACTTTGGTAAGTCTTCTACAAAATCCATAGTGATCACCTTCGTAGCTTTTGTTGGTACTAGAATTAATGGGTTGTAACATTCTTGGATAGGGTATATGTTCCCCCTTATCAATCCAACCTGATCACTAAGTTATTTAGATAGGTTTTGTATAGAGATAAGGTTGTATCCCTTATCCAAAATAGGTTAGTCATACATATCTAATATCTAACCAAGGTATGTTATATCATCTCTATATAAATATCATATACTACAATCAATGAGAATATATCATAAAATCATTAATTCACTTACCAAAGCAAGAATTATTTTGGTATCAGAGCATTATGACTTACGTCCTTTTTTTCCCATTTCCTCATGGTTAACTCATCATCATCCTCATCCATGTCTCAGCCTCTCACCGCACTAAATCCACCTCCTCCAACCATCATCACACTTAGTCAAGCCCACCATTTTTTGTCTATCAAGCTCACACCTAGAAACTTTCTTATCTGGTGTACCTAAGTTGAGCCTTTCCTCCGTGGCTAAAATCTTTACGGATACATTGATGGTACCATCCAATAACCTGCTACTAACCTGCCTACTATTGACACAGACCAACCCTTTCTAAACCTGGTAGCCCAATTATGGGATAATCAAAATCAAATCTTGGTCAACCTCCTTATGTCCTCTCTATCTGAAGAGGTCATTCATATTGTCGTTGGTCTAAAAACATCCAAGCGTATTTGGGATGCACTCTCAACGGCATTTTCCAATCCCTCCACCACTCGCATCCTCCAACTCCATCTTGCGATGCAAAAACCATAATCCTTTGATTAATCAATTACTTCCTTCCTTTAATGCTTTAAATCTGTTTCTGATGAATTGGCCGCTGCCAGACAACCACTCTCCACTGCTGAGTTTAATATCCAAGTTCTCAAAGGTTTGAAGCCTGACCTTGACAACCTAAAATCCTCACTCTTTCTTCACAGCGGTGCCATTCCCTACTTTGATCTCTTAGGTATGTGTTAAAGCTATGAATTTCTTCATGAACCAAATCTCCAAGCCCTCCAATTGTCCACTGATACCTCCACTCCAACTGGCAATATGGGACAACGGCAACAAAATAGATAGCGTGACTGGGGTAGTGGTCGTGGGAATTGCGGTGGGCGTTCATACTCATCTCGTCCCTATCTTAACTCCTCTCAACTTCCCAGGCCAAAGTGTGCCTTTTATGGCGGCACTAATCATGCCTCATATCGTTGCTATTATCGTCCAAAAAGGACAACCTCTCATTCGCCACTTCAATTACCATCCTCCACTCCTTCGACTTACAATCTTGTCCCTCACTATCTGTTCGTGCCAAATCACAATGTGTCTCTCCACTCACTTCAGTGGTACCCAGATTTTGATGCAAATTATCACATTACGCTGGACCTTGTAGGTGTAAATCATGTGGAAGAATACTCTGGCCATGATCAATTGCATGTTGCAAATGGTAACACCGCCCTATTCATAATATTTTTTCTGCTACTTTAAATTTTAATAATCGTCCGTTTCAACTAAAAAATATTCTTCATGTACCTCAAGCCTCTAAAAAGCTTCTTTTTGTTAAACAATTTTGTCATGACAATAACGTGCTTTTTGAATTTCATCCATCATGTTTCCTTATCAAGGATTTCATCTCCAATAAAATAATACTAAATGGACCGACTGAGGATGGGTTGTACACCCTTCGTACTACACCAACATTCTCCCCTTCTGCCTTTGTTTCAGAACACACTAGTATGGATGGCTAGCATCGCCGCTGGGGTCACCCACATAATCATGATCTTTGTCATGTCGTCAATAAAAATGGGTTACCTATCAGTTCCAATAAATCTTTGCCCTTATACACCTCTTGTTAAATGGGCAAGGCACGTAGGCTTCTACTTAGTTGCATGTGATATATGGAGTCCTGCCCAATTTATTCAATACATGGAAATAAATATTTTATTCTCTTTGTTAACTCATTTACTAAATATTTTTGGTTGTTTCCTATGAAAAATAAAAGTGAAGTCCCATCAAAATGTCTTAATTTCAAACAATTAGTTGAACGACAATTCTCCACAAAAATAAAAAGTTTACAAACCGACGGCTAAAGAGAATTTTATCCACTTAAAAATCTTTTTGCCTACAGGGAATAAACCATAGAGTAACATGTTCGTACACGTCTACTTGAAATGGATTGTTTGAGCGACGTCATAGATATGTTGTTGAAACAGGGTTGTCCTTGCTTGCGCATTCAAGTGTGTCGGGGTACTTTTGAGATTTTCCTTTTCAAAGTGCAGTGTATCTAATTAATTGTTTACCTTCTCATATTGCGGCAAACATATCTCCATATCAAAAAGTTTAATAAAATTCCTCAGTATGATTTCTTACGTAATTTTGGTTGTTTGTGCTTTCTATTTCTTAGGCCATTGATGTGATAAAATTTAGTAACTGCAAATGCACAACGTCTATTGAAGATTTGACAAGTGTTGGTCGAACCACACAAACTAGATCAATTCTTTGACATATCATTAATATATATTTTAGGAAAATTAGAAATAAATATAGTGGAGATGATTAATTAACTAAATAATGCAAACTAGAAATTAATAATGAAAACTAGTAATGAGAAAAACTACCTAGGAATCCGAATCCATTAATTATTGACATAATAAACAATTTCGTATTTTTCAAATTAATTGCCAAATTATTTTCTCTTCCCTTTAAAAATAATGATTCATATAATTAATATGGGCAAACATAAGTTATGAAAAATTCACAGATTAACAATAACTTATCAAAACCTCGCCATCAATATAAGAATCATATGCAATTTGTGCGAAGGTAAATATAAAGGCGAAAATAATTTGGCACTAATTTCGGAACGGAAAGAAACTATTAATATGTAATACCTAGTTTTATCATCATCCTAGGTATTAGAAATTTAGCTAGTCATAGAATTAAAAATTAATACTACTAATTGCATGAAATAAGAACAATAATTAAAAAGAGAATTTCTATTAGATCAATAAAAGAAAGTTACAAATACTCCCTGACATTAGTACCACACATGATCGGAATAAGAGAAAAGACAAAAGCTCTCAATTGCTAAATATCTCACTCCTTTCTGCACTAGCGAAAAACTAAAGAAAAGAAAATAACAAGTGGTACCCCTTTCTCTAAAACAAGAGACCTATTTATAGGAAAATAATTTGTGCCCTAATTTAGATTCATTAAACTTGGTCTCTTTTGTTTCCTTTTTATCATATTCTTTCCTTCTTGACTTCAATCTCTACATGGTAATCTCCTAAGAGTCATTTTCTATCTTTAAAAGCTGGAACAATTATCTTTTACTTATTCACTAAGATAAATAAGGTAAATCCTACAAAACCAAATAAAATGTATTAGTTAAATAAAATAAACATATAAAATAATAAATATGGGAATATAAAAATGTATAATTAATGTGTATATCAAATACCCCCATACCTAGCTTTTGCTCGTCCTCGAGTAAAACAAAAATAAAATAAAATAAAAACAAAAACTATGCTGCTCCATTTTCGTACGAAACACGATTGGACTTAGCATGTGCGACAAGCCTTTAAACCCCAAGGTTACCCCAAGTGGACGGGTTATATCTCATGAAAGTTTGCAGTGAATATACCCACAAATTCAAAATAAAATATTTTTGAGTTTAACTAATTCTGTAATCGAATGAAAACTTCTAAGTATACATGTGCATTATACATAAGCAAGATTAAATTCAAAATCACACTTTCACCTTATCAAATATACTTTATCTTCATTCTAGATACCATCTTTCATAAAATTAATTTCATGTGATGCATGCATGTATATGTGATGTAACTTTTAGTAGGGATTTTACCATGAAAATCAAGCAAACTTATTTTTTTTCCTTTTTTTCTTTTTTTGAATTCTTTCCATTCTTGACTTGTGCAATGTCTCGCTTTCTTAGGCTTTTCAGAGTTATCCAGGTAGCGAGCATTGAACTAATGACTCCAAAATCAGTTGGCTTTAGGACACTAGGTGTAGAGACACCCCTAAGGACTTACCAACTCGACTAACAAAGGCAACAAAATTAGACTAGTCAAGCTGCTTATATCCATCACACTTTTTAGCGTAAATATCGATGCGTCCTAAGGTTAGAATACCCAGTTATTTCGTTCAATGGACATTGAAGCACTTATTTATTTTTTCATTTCTTTCACTGAATCTGAATCTGAAGAAGATGATGGTTATAAATCTCCAATACATATATAAAATGATTTTGACTCAGATAACGATTTTCATTAACATGTATGTTTAGTTTTACTTGTATTACATATCATTCTTATTTGGTGATAATAATAATTATAAAATAACTATAAAATAAAATTACCTGTCAATTATTTAAAATCAAATTACCTGTCATTATTGTCATTTTATTTGTATATTTAATGTCATATAACTCATAATAACATCCTAAAATTTTTAGGCATACAGATGTCTTCTGAAGCAGTGCAGAGAAAGCGCAGCTTGGGTCGGGGGCCTAATCATGTCCCGAAGGCCCCGGCTAATCCGGATGAGCGGATTCTGATACAGATTAAACCTCCTCCAGACAACACGTACGTTATCTACCTATTATCTATAAGTATTTTATATTACCATTGTTTCGAAGATATATACTAGTGTAAATTGCTTTAAATATTAAAATAAAATTACTTATTTTTAATGTAAATTGTTGTATATTTTAGTGATTTTCCAGATAGCAAGATTGTCAAGTGCATTTCACAGCTTTATTTGCAGAACTGGCCTACACCAGTGATTACGTGGGCGAGCACACCTCTTGCCCACAAGGATGCAGTTTGGGCTGAATTTCGGGTATATTTTTTTTATTTCTAACATATAGTATAATTAATGAACTAATATTGTTTACATAGTAGTGTTGGATTATGTTAATATCACTGTTTTAATATTATTATTGTTATTTTAGTTGCAGAAGATAAGTGGGACGACATGCAGGCATCAGTTATTCAGACACTGTTGTGGCAGAAAGGCGTCATCAGAACCAAAGATAATTTGAACAAAGAAAGACAGAAAGCCCTACATAATGCAAAGATGGGCTATCTAGGATAGGGTGAGCAGTTCATGCATGAGCATAGTCCTTAGTGGTGCGCGCAGCCCATATGGGCTGAGATGTGTGACCAGTGGAGAGCTGAGAGCTGGGTCAAGAGATGCAAGACTACTGCCTCGAACTGAGCCTTAGCTGCACCTGAAGGCGACAAGGCAAAAGGCACCTACAAGGGCGACATTATCTCACAGTTACAGCATATTGCTGCCAGGGTACGTATGAATAGCAAAGTTGTTGGTTTAATAAATTTTTTTCTGTTTACAGTCATGGTTTGTAGAATATCGCATCTTTACATATTAATATGAGAGCATGTTTTGTAAGAAGCTCAGTCTCAGGGTCAGCCTATCCATTGGCTGGATGTGTATGTGGCCACCCGCGATAGTCTACTTGAGGTTGTCCAGATAGCGGTAATAATTTTTTATAACTTAGATATGTTTATAAATTTTTATGTCATTCTTTATCATTTTATATTTATTTGTAACTATTTAATTGTTAACCTGCTGATAGGACACTTATAAGAGTTTAATAAATGACTATCCTAAAGGCACCCCGCGTCCGCTGATTAATCAGGAATTGTGGGAGAGGGTGTCGGTTGTGAAGAAGAACTATGTCAAAGGCCAAGGACAACGACGACGCCCGATCTTCATTGGCACATGCAGCTCTGCTACCTAGTCTACACAATCATCGGGTCACCCAGCCTATTATACTCTTACTGACTGTGTAAGAGCGATCTGTCGAGATCGTGATGTTCTTCGCATACTGGGTGGGCATCTGCAGTCTTTGAGTCCTGATGAGTTAGCAGAGGCAGTGGCAGCAGCAGCACGACACGAGCATGGCGACGAGGTTGGCGATGAGGTAATCTTAGTACTTATTACAGTCAAAATAGTAACTTAATTATATATATACATATCTGTTGTTGTATCTTACTTATGTTTAAATAATTTCTATTGTTTAGCTTTCCCTCGCTTTGCTTTGAATAAGTCATACCATTATCAACATATATATTCTATATGTAATATGTTTTATTCGTTTGTTAATTATAGGGTCGTACTAATTTAGACGGTGATGCATGAAGAGCTAGGCTTTGTTTTTTAGATATTTAAAGGCTTATACTTTTATATTCATTCTTCAAACAACTGTATGTTAGTTAAAGATGATATTTATATATATTTATTTAGTTCATATTGGTTTCTTTATGTTTATATAGTTTATATTGTGTTGGTTTATGTGTGTGCATATGGATGGATGTTTATATATACTGGTGTACATGTGTTCGGATATAAAGCATGAATGGGTGTTTATATGGATGTATATATTTACTGATGTGTGTTGGGATATAAAGTAGGTACAAAATAGGTACAGTCTTTTTTTAAAATTAACAAAACAGATAATTTTTTTTAAATACGCATCGGCGACCGTTAATGGCATTAGGGTGTTAGTGACCGCATGCGGTTGCTAATGGTGGTCGCTGCTACGTGTCCACATGGTCCACGTCACCCCTTGAAACCTGACATGCCGTGACTCAGCTTAGTGACGGCAACAGTCGCTACAAGTCGGTCGCTGATTATTCGGTCGCTAATAGTGGTCGCTGATGTCCAACCAGCGACTAGATTATATGCGATCACTATCAGCAATCACAGTCGGTCGGAGATGGGTATCTATGACCATTATCAGTCGTTGATATGTGGTCATAGATAGACTTTTTTCGTGTAGTGAACTAGAGAAGCACAAAGAAGATTGAATCCACCCATGATGGAGGTAGTGAAAAAAGATGTTATAAAATTACTTGATGCAGGTATAATCTACCCAATTTCAGACAATCAATGGGTGAGTCCATTGCAGGTAGTTCCAAAGAAGTCTGGTATAACTGTAATTTAGAATGATGATAATGAGTTAGTGCCCACACGTATGCAAACAGGATGGAGAGTGTATATTGATTATAGAAAATTAAATATTGTAACTAAAAAAGATCATTTCCCTCTCCCTTTTATTGATTAGATGTTAGAAAGACTAACTGACCATGCTTATTATTATTTTCTAGATGGTTTTTCAGGCTATAACCAAATTGTGATTGCACTAGAGAATCAGGAAAATACCACCTTCACATGTCTATTTGGTACATTTGCATATCGTAGAATGTCTTTTGGACCTTGTAATGCACCAAGTACTTTTCAGAGATGCATGGCTATATTCTCTGATCTTCTAGAAAATTGCATTAAAGTGTTTGTGGATTTCACAATAGATGATGATTCTTTGGTTGCATGCTTAGATAATTTAACTCGTGTGTTTGATAAATGCTTAGAAACTAATCTTGTACTTAATTGGGAAAAATGTCACTTTATGGTAGAGCGAGGTATAATACTTGTACATGTAGTCTCAGCTAGAGGATTAGAAGTGGATAAAGCTAAGATAGAGATTATTGCTACTTTTCCTTACCCTGCAAGTGTGTAGGAGATTTGTTTTTTCCTTGATCATGCTGGTTTCTATCGAAGATTTATCAAGGACTGCTCCAAGATAGCTTTGTCATTGTGTAAGTTGCTGCAAAAGGATGTGCAGGTCCAGTTTGATGATGAGTGCAAGGAAGCATTTAAAATATTAAAAAAGCTATTAACCTCAACACTAGTGATACAGTCACCAAATTGGAAGATGCCTTTTGAGATCATGTGTGATGCTAGCAATTATGCAGTAGGGGCTGTCTTAGGCCAAAAAGTTGACAAAGTTGTTCATGTCATCTACGATGCTTATAGAACTTTGAATGTTGCTCAGATTAACTACTCTACGATTGAAAAAGAATTACTATATGTTGTCTTTGTTTTTGACAAGTTTAGATTTTATCTGCTTGGTACTAAAGTTGTAGTTTATTCTAACCATGCTGCTCTCAGGTATCTGCTAACCAAGAAGGAATCTAAACCTAGGATCATAAGATGGATTATGCTGTTACAAAAATTTGACTTGCAGATTAAAGATAAGAAATTAGTAGATAACTTGATGGCAAATCACTTGAGTAGACTAATTAAGGATGAAAAAACATTGACATTGCAAGATTCTTTTTCAGATGAGCATTTATTTTCCATTGATAAGGTACTACCCTGGTATGCTAATATTATGAATTACTTAGTAAGTGCACATATACCTAATGGATTTTCTAAATTCCAAAAAGAAAAGCTTAAGAGTGATGCCAAATATTATGTATGGGATGACCTGTATTTATGAAAATTTTATGCTGACCAGATAGTTAAAAGGTGTGTACCTAATAGTGAGTTTTTTGTCTATTCTTACCTTCTATCACTCTTATGCTTGTGGAGGTCATTTTGGACCTAAAAGAACAACTTATAAGGTTTTAGAATGTGGTTTCTTTTAGCCAACTACTTTTAAAGACTCTTATCTATTTTGTAAGTCGTGTGAAAATTGTCAAAGGATAGGAAATTTATCACGTAAGAATCAAATGTTATAAACCCCTATTTTAATTGTTGAAATTTTTGATGTTTGGGGTATTGATTTTGTGGGACCATTTCCTATATCTTATGGTAATGTTTATATCCTTTTGGTTGTTGACTATGTTTCTAAATGGGTGGAAGCTAAAGCCACCAGGACTAATGATTCTAAAGTTATTGCAGATTTTGTCAAGTCTAACATATTATCAGGTTTAGAATTCCAAGGGTCATTATCAATGATAAGGGAAAACACTTTTGCAATGGGATGTTAGTAGCACTATTCAGGAAATACAATGTTCTGCACAAGGTCTCTACATCCTACCATCCACAGAGTAATGCTCAAGCTGAGGTATCCACTCATGAGGTCAAGTCTATTCTGGAGAAAGTAGTCAAGCCAAGCAGAAAAAATTTTAGTCTGAGGTTGGAAGATGCACTTTGGGCTTATAGAACAGCATACAAAACTGCCATTGGTATGTCACCTTATAGGCTAGTATTTAAGAAACTGTGTCATCTACTTGTGGAGTTATAGCACAAGGCTTTCTGGGCAATTAAGCACTGCAACATGAGCATGGATCAAGCTGGAGAGCATAGGAAATTATAGTTACAAGAGCTGGAGGAGTTAAGGAATGATGTACATGAGAGCTTTAAAAGTTACAAGGAGAAGACAAAGGTCTTTCATGACAAGCAGATTTTGAGAAAAACTTTCACTATTGGACAAAAAGTTCTCCTTGACAATTCAAGACTAAAATTGTTTCCAGGTAAGCTGCATTCTCGTTGGGAAGATCCATTTGTTATTTCTAATATTTTTCTCATGGTGTTATAGACATTCAAAATTCGAGAACTGGAAAGATATTCAAGGTGAATGGTCACAAGCTCAAACCCTTCTATGAAGGATATCAGGTGGACGATATTGAGAGGCTGGATTTGGTGGATCCAGTTTATGAAGATTGAGAGGATTGATGTCAGGCAAACGACATAAAATAAATGTGCTGCTTGGGAGGCAACCCAAGATATCAGATTTGATTTTCTTTTCCTTTTACTTTTTACTTTTAACTTGTTAGTTGCATTTTATTTGGTTACTTCGTCTTTGCACGATTATCTTACATTGGGGACAATGTAAGATTTGAGTGTGGGGGAAGGGTTTAGGTTAAGTTTTGGTCTGTTTGGTCTATTTTATGGAGAAAAAAAAATTTAGCTCTGGTTCTAAGATTTTATTTGACTAAGCTTTTAAAGGTTACGATTGTAAAGTGAAAATTGATGCTAATTTACAGAATTTGTTTGATGCTTAATTAATTGATAAATGATGATAACTAAGTCAGGATTCACAGTTGACTGATTTTAATTAAATTTGTGCAATATAAGTGCTTTAATATGAGATACATGCTTACATGCTATATAAGTGCTTTAATCAGGTTTTGTCTAGCTGCTTATTTTGTTTATAGAATCGTGCTGGAAAAAAATGGAAAAAAAAGAAAAAAATAAGAGAAGAAGAACAAAAGTGCAAAATCATGTGGTGGGTTGAGATGGAGCATAAAATGCACTCACCCATAAACACATGCAATAAGTGAGAAGGAGCATAAAACACACTCACTTGAAAAAGAAAAAAATATGAATAGTGTGAGATGGAGCATAAAATGCACTCACCTATAAAAATTATATTTGAAGATTCTATTGGGAAAAAGAATAGCAGAAAATTAGGTTCTGAGAGTTGTGAGTCAGTTATGCATAGTTAGGTTTTATGCGAACTTAGTTGAGTATTTATGTTGATCATCAGGAAGATACTTATGTAGATGCATTTTAATTTGAAGATGTTCAGTAGTGAATGACAAGGTTATTATTGTGAATTGATTGATGAAGTGTTGATCAGATTTTTGTTGATTAGTATTGATATTCATGGTTGGGAATTAAATTGAAACCTTTAAAAAGAACAAAAACATAATCTGGGGGCAGACCCCGCGAAGCCCTATAACAGGCACATCAAAGACAGGCCAATGATGCAAATGTTATAGTCAAAGACTATAACTGCCAAACCCTAGCTAAGATACGGAAATTTGTCAACAAAAGTACTAAATTTCTTTATAGAGAGTAATTTAAATTTTACGATTTTAATACAATTCTTAGCAATGATTGAAGCAGCTGAAGGATTCTCACCATGAAATCTTCTATTGCACTAGTTCCATATTGAATAAACCATAGTAGCTAAGCAAAGCTTTGTGATGCATGAAGACATGAAATTCGCCTGAGTGGATTTAATATGATGAATTAATTGGTTCCAGATACGAGGAATCACAAACCATCCTTGATGAGCAAAAACATATTTTAAAATATGCTTAGAAAATTTGCATTCAAAGAAGAGATGACCAAAAGTTTCATGAGCTTGATTGCAAAGGCAGCAAATATCAAGGGGCCATAAGACCAATCGGTTATGAAAAGCCAGCCATAAGAAAAAAGAGTAACGAGGAACCTGCAAATTATGCCAAACCATCTTGAACCAGTCGACAGGAGGACTAGCAGAACGAATAGCAGTCGAAATTGTAGAAGCCTTGACATTAGATTTTCCAGCCCATAAAATTTGATCAGGACGATTAGCAGGGGGAAGGCAGGAGCAATTTCTGTTTCAAGAGAAGAAGACTTACACGATTTGAAGCAGGAGGGTTCCAATTGCAGCCACAAATGATCGAACTAACAGTTGCATTGAAAGGGATACCAGAGTTAAAAATGACAGGATCAAGATGGTCTCGAGCAAGGGGAGTAGAATCAAGCCAGGGGTCCTACCACAGTCTAATGGATTGACCATTTCTTACTTTATAAGAAATAAATCTAGCAGCTAGAGTCCTAAGGTTCAAGACCTTTATCCATATCCATGACGCATCACTAGGCACAGGGGTTGTCTAAAAATTATGTGACACCCCCAAATTCAGGTACCAATACCTCAAATCTAGTGCTCACGATAAAGTACATCCATACACCTCTAAACAACATAAATTAACTAATGCGGAATAAATAAACATATGTTGTTCATTACAAAAGGTTTACTACAGTCCCAAGGTCTATAACCTTAAATAAATACATCACGGAATACATTAATAATACAAAACGATTCCACGATTACATAACTATTCCTTAAGCTTTCCTTTGTGTTTGTCCGCTTTGGAATTCTCCGGCTTAACTGCAATAAGTTCATGATATAGCAAGGGTGAGCAACTACTTTGCTTAGCAAGTTTAAAATGAATAAGGAAGATATATCATGAATGAATGAGAATAATAATCGCATAGTTCAACAATTTAAGAACATTGAAGAAATAGCTGACAATATAATCAAAGTTTAAATGAAATAATGAATATTGATTATTTACTGCTGAGTGGTCCAATAGACTGTGAACTTTTGGCCCCAAGAATCAATCATTCAACTGACTCTTTTAAAAAAACATGGCCCGTCAGTAGTACTTGAGGGGATCAGCCTCTCGTACCCTATGTATATGCATAACATTTAACTCTGACTGCATCGAATAACCGACACATTAAAATTCCCTAATAAGGGTTGCTCTCTCAGTCCAAGAATCCGTACCAACTACTGGTTTGGATAGCTTTTAAAATAATAACCTGTACATGTCTAGCCGAAACAAGTGGCGTAAACTATTTCTTTACACAGTTCATGAATGAAGAACTTAAACGTTTCACAATCCAATAACAGAACATGAATTCAAATGCACAAGGTGCGAATATCAATAATTATCTTTGATGTGGAGTAATTGACAATAATTAATCCACTAATAGAATTTGAAAGTAATAACTCGATTTGAGTCATGAAACTTGTAACAATATACAACATTTGTATAAAATAGGAAACTTGCCCAAATGTAAAGGTTGAGTAAGTTTAAGAAACTCGCAATAATATAGAATACTTGCTCAATCGATAAATAAACTCGCACAATAAATGAAAGTTGTACGGGTTAGGAAACTTGCTCAATAAATAAATTGAGTTAGGATAGGAAACTTGCCCAACACAAGGGTTAGACAAGGGTTAGAGAAGAAACTTGCTAGGTGCGCCTGCTACAATATTACACACACGCTCCTTAATATCCTACACATGCAAATACATATTCATATAACAATTAGTCACATTAGGACTAGGTTCAAAATAGACTTCACATCATTAAATCACATTGATTGTCACATTAGTCATGCTATAAATAACTAACATGTCTAATCATTCTATGTCCAAAATATAACCGTATATTGCACTTCCAAGGCTCCACTATAGGGTCATGAGGTAAATATAACATGCATATAACATCAATAAAAGAAAACCTAAATTCTGGACTTGTTGGAAAATTTTACTGGGCCTGACCCGACCCGACCCGGCGCTGCGGCGCTCGGTTTGGCCTAGCCAGTGGCGCCAGCCCAGTTCCTACTATTGGTTCGGGTTGACCCGGCGCTGCGGCGCCAAGTTTTGAACTAGCATCGGCGATGCAACGCCGTTCCCTTTTCCAGTCTTCCTCCACGTGTCCTGCGTTGCGGCGCCCATTTTGTTCTTATGAACGGCGTTGTGGCGCTGACATCCAGGGACTGGGTTTCTGCAAATTTTTAATCGTGCAGTCCGACCCTTCTCCGCTTCGATCGCCATAACTCCTTCAATACATGTTCAAATTGGTCCATTCCGAACTCTATGGACTCCTAACTCATGAGGCTACAACATATTAAAAATTCAGAGCTACCCATTGACATTAATATGTCCAAATATTAAGCCAAAGTACTAAATTCATACTCTGTTTTTGAGTGTTCTAAGTGTTCTTCACTAAAATCATCACCAAATCTTTATTTTAACCCCTTTTTACTCCATTCCAACTGGATTAAATTCATAACCCATGGAAGTACAATATCAAATAAATTAAACAAACATGAAATCATAGCTATAAAGTCCTCTAAACTGTCCAACAGTCCATGTTTGTCCAAAAATGTCCATTGTTCATCCTCCTTAAGCATAGGTACGGATTTCTTCCATTTTTGTTCCACTTTGATGTTGTTAATGACTTACATAGTCTCTTAACAACATTTACAAACATCCAAAACAAACAAACAACAACAACAACAACAAGAATCGCAAGAAAGTCGAACCACGAGCTCAAGAGCTCAAAAACCACACAAACTCGAAAATCTTTACAAAAATCAAATGAATTAGATTTTGTTTGATTGTTTACCTCTATAAATCTCTTCTAAAGGCTAAGATAATCAACTAGGCTCCTTGCTTGAGTTCCTTCAATTGCTCGGTTCCTTCTCCCTCATCACTCGTGCACTCTTTTCCTTCTTCTTCTTTGTTCTTGTTCTTATTCTTCTTCAGCTCTCTTTCTCTTTCTCTCTGCAGCAACTAGGAATGGGAAGGAAGATGTTTGAATGGAATGGGAGATTGGAGGGGCTTCGGGAGGATGAAGGGAGTGGGTTAAGCCACCAAGAGGAATGTAGGGCACTTTGGAAAATTAAGGCATTGAGCCTAACAAAAAGGAGCATGCTGCCGACCACTCTCTCTACTACCTCATTTTATTGGTTGATGGGTTAGATTGGTTCCCACTTGAAGTAACACACCACATTTAATACACCAGTTGGTCTTTTCTATACCCGAATATTCCTACTTTTGTACCCAATTTGCTCATGGGGAGAGACAGATTTTTCCTCAACATCGATACGAGATGGGCCAGGACCAGCAGAAGCCTTCGGGACCCATTGAAAATTCTAATTTGGACATTTAATCAAGGAGTGGCCAAAGGTTTTGCAGACAGAGCATGAGGGGGCCTATTCTGATATTCGACAGCAACATCAATTGAGTGCTCGGTAATCTCGTCATCATCAAAAATGGAAACAGGAAGGGAGCTAGGGAGAGGGGCATCCACATCAATCTTCACACATAGACGGGCATAAAGGAGAGGCTCAAATTCTTTAGTAACTTTGTCAAAGAATAGAGGCTTACCAATCCCGCTAGCAATATAGCTAATACCTTCGGCATTCCAATAAGAAAGAGGAATGTTATGAAATTTAACCCAAATCGGAGCCTTCGGACAATATTCATTGGTGATATCAATACCCTCTTTCCAATGCTTAAGAAAGATTTTCTTATTAGAAATATACCAAGGGCCCAATGCTAGAACATTATCACGATCCTCTGCAGAGTTGAACTTGAAAACATAATATCCCTTTTCATGGAGGAGAACTTTAGAGAGCCCCAAAGAACCCCAAAGCTTTTGGACAATGGGCTCTACAACTTTGAAAGGTAACCTCGAGTGCAGGAAGTAGCCAACAAGACTGTTACACCATATGCCCTTACCTTTCCTTAGAACCTCCATAGGAGATCTAATGGAGACAACTCCATCCTTGACATGAGGAGGAAAAAATTGGGGTGTGACTTTTTTGGGGGAATGAGCAAACACAATAGAGCTCCATGAGGGCTTAACCTTAGGGATAGGGGATAGCTCACCCTCTTCGCGAGCAACACCAGAAGGGCAACCCGGGTCCAGAGAAGTAGAGGGAAAAGGGGGTTCAGAAACCACATTTGATTCCTTTTTGCAACTCAGGACTTTTATCAAACAGGTTTCGTTCAAGACCTTTCTTAATCATTGTTCCAGTCTCTGAGAAGCTATTAATGTCTTGTATAGAGAAGCCCTGAGTAGAGCGAAAGCCCATCAGAGATTGAACCTTGCGCCTTTCATCAACTAGATCTGATCTATCTTGGCGAGAGAAATGTTGAGCTGCTCGAAAAATTTCCTGCATATCCGAGCCCTACCCTAGACCCATTTTCGAATCCCATTCACTATGAGCAGAAGATTCATCTGAATCAAGGAAAACATCAATAGGAGCAATAATCGATTCCTCCATTCTAGGAGAGCTAGGGTTTGAAATCGCAAAATCAGCGAAAAGGTCACAAGAAGGGCTGCTAACATCATTACCCTCCAACAAGTGAGAGCGGCTAACCATGACGAGAAAATGGGGGGGGGGGTTCGAAGGAAGGAGGAGGGAATAGACGAAAACAAGGAGGAAACCCACAGATCTGAGAAGATCGGTGGGCTAAGATAGATCAAATCGGGAGAGGGTTAGAAAGAAGGGGGAGGCTGGGTTGGGCAAACATTTGCTCTTTTTTTCCCATAATTTCTTCCCAATTGAGTTTAATTCCACGTCCTTTAAAAGTTTGGTTGAATAGAATTCAGTTGTGTTTAATATGACCTCCATTTTGATTTACACGAGGACGTATAAAGGTTAAGTGTGGGGAAATTTGATAAGTACATAATATTCTATTATTTTGATTCCTTTATGTTTAGTTTTATTACATGTTTTATGTGTATATGAGCTTATTAAGGTATTTATTGATTTTAGAAAGAATTGGAGCTGAGAAAAAGAAAAGGAAAAAAATTGTTGCTAGCTGGAGGTCTGGCACTACGACAGCGCCAGAAATGGCCTGGAAGATGGCGCAGCAGCGCCATGTGCCAGAATTTAGAAAGGGCTCTCTGGACCCTTAGCGCGCCAACGTCGGTTCCCTTTGTAATCTTAGCGCGGCAGCTTCAGGTCGGCAGTAGGATTTTTTCAGCTTTGTTATTTTTGGAGGAATTCTATTGAAACTTGGATTTTTAATTTTTAGAGCTTTAGGACTTTGGTCTAGGAGTATAAATACATTGTATTAATCATGTTTAAAGGAGAATATTGAAGAAAGCATGTTAGACTAAGTTCTTTATTTTTAGTTCTAAGGGATGTTGAACCTTATTTACACTTGATAGTTTAATCAAGTTAACATTATTTATTCCTTCTTATATGAAATTCATTCTTGATAATTTGTTTTAATTGTTTGAATAATATTTATTTTGATTAATTTAATAATGGTCAGTTAAGTTGATCAAACTATTTTTATTTGCTAGATTAAGGTATAGTATTAAGTAAACGATATTGTATCTGATCATAAGTAGCAGTTAGTGATACATGATTGTGGTCAAGCTTTTGAGTTTGTTATGGTTATTAGAAGACAAGTTAAATAATCTGCAATTGTGTGATTGTTGCTTGGAATAATCTAATTCCTTAGTTTTTAATGTTGTTGTTATATTAAATCTAAACTGATAGTTCTGGGTTGTATAATAGTTAGAGTCTAGTGGGGCGATTGTTGCATGAGATTTAAAACGTAAAGGGGATTTCGGGTAATCAACGATTGTTGTTATCTAGGGTTATTAGTTTCATTGAAGGAAGGAATTGTGTTATACTTGATTATCTTATTACTGTGAAAATGACATACTGAACTGAAGAACTGAAGTCTTTAATTCAGTGGTTATTCTTAATAAATTTAATTTTGTTAGTTTTAGATAAACAGACTCAAAAACCCCCCATCTTTATTATTGTTAATTTATTTCATTAGAAAACAGTAGGATAAATTTAAACAATATCACTCTTTGTAGGTTCGATTCTTATTTGTCACTATACTAAATTTGATTTCATAGAGTGGAGTAAGATATTTAATTTTGGAGTATTAATGACAGCTACTAGTTAGTCTCAGTTATTATATATTAGACATACTTTCTTAAAATTAATTAGCAATAAGAAGAGTTGGTCCTAGTGGAGATGAGATGGAGAACGCTTTTATAAACTATTTAGTAAGAATCCTAATTAATACCCGTCTTATTTATATGACATGTGCTTACATTATGTTTTGTGTACTGATAGCATGATATGGAATTGAAGTAGGTGTGTAACTTGAAACAATGTACTAATTTTTCAATAAATTTAACTTGGGTCAAAATACAAGTAGAATTTCATGCACATGGCTAACATTTGACTCGAAATTAAGAAAAGATCATGCCAAAGTTGAACATAAGTGTCAATTATTGGGGTAAAAGTGTTCACTTTTGCCAATTGACATAATACTTTGAAAATAACTAACAACTTGGAGGGACATACGTATAATTTGGCCTTTTGAATATATTTGCTTGACCTTTCTCTCCACTATGTTTGATGAAAAATTTACAAAATTACACAAAAAAATGATGAAAACCTTATGTAAAAGTAAATATTACTCTTGAAGCTCACATATTTTTAAAGATAGAGAACAAAATCTTACCTTTTATGAAATTTACTTCGGGTGCATTATGCTATTAAAATAAGCAAATACATATGAAAAATTATATATATTATGATTTTATAAATCAACTTTTTTGTCAATTATATGGATAACAATCAGTATTAATTCTCTTAAATAGATACGTAAAATGTTAAGGCATTCTTATAATTCTATTCAATTTTATACATTAATATATTTTTGTAATTGTAATTCGACTGAAAATTCTCTTATACGTAGAATGATTCAATGCATATCAAGCACTTATATGCTATTAAAATAAGCAAATGACCTTCCTATATTATCGAGCGTAGGGAAACGTGGAAAAAATATAAATATAACACTAATATCACATAAGTATCACACACTCACATATTGAAGAAGAGAGGAATGTGATGATCGCATATCAAGTCTTGAAATCTCTCTCACTGTCTACTACACCTCTCTAAGAATTGTATACAGTTGAAAAACAACTATACCTTTATTAAAGTGCATGTGACTAACACATGACTCAAAATTAAGAAAACAAATTAGCCCAAAGAACATAATTAAGTATCAGTGCCAACAATGGGGATGACAATATTATTTTTGCCAAATAAGGGATTACTTTGAAATTTATTGTCAAGTTAAAGGGTTAGATGTGTAATTCAAACCGACGATTAACTATCCAAATAGTCCAAAGCAACCTATCTAATGCAAGTTGATACCACATCAATTATTTATTATTGACCTTTATTAATTACCAACTTGTCTCACAGTCTACAATTTCAATCACCTTACAAAGAAATGGGAACAAACAGCAATTCACATGAAGCCCCAATAGAATGATGATATACAACAAATACAACAATTGCTAATAGCCCATCGATTTTCACTAATTGTAGTTCATAGCCGCTCCTGTTTCATCTCTACTAAGCGAGCTTGAAATTGAATTAATTCTCTTTAAAAGCTTTTTTTACCAATAAGCCACAACCAGTCAAGAGATACACCTGTAAATATTCCGCCTAAAAGGCATAACACTAGCAAATTACCCAATGCATTTTGCTCCGGACCCTGAAACACAAACATCATACATATTATTCCCTTTATTCCACAATAGCTAGCTAGCGAGTCTTGTTTGACCTTGATTCCAAATTAATTTGCGAGTTTTATATGAGTTTGTTTAAATTTTTGAAATATATAACAAGTTTGTATTTGTTAATTAATACTTTTTAAGTAGTACAATATTTATGAATTAGGATCCTTTACATTACACATATCTCCAATTTCTCCCAATACATATTCAGCGACACAAATATTACATTTAGCAATAAAATAATATTCGTCGCAAATAATTAGTGACGTAATAAAATTCCGTAACTGAAGTATAGGTATAATGAAGAGGATCCTAATCCAATATTTACTATTGCATTAACTATAATCAAATAAATTCACAAAAATTTTAAATTTGAAAAAAATTTCGCAAGCCTACTAGGAGAATAAATCAAAAGGAATATGTTCTTTTCTTTTTCTTTTTTTTGAACCAAGGGAGTAATTTTATTAATAGAAAGGTTCAATTTGAATAAACTTATTTAGATGATCATGTTACCACACCTTGTAACCTTTGGGAGCTACTGTCACGACACATACGGTTAGATAACCATTGGTTAACCCTAGGAAAGATACAAGCAGTATCATCCACCCCTTATCGCCATATTTTGCAGTAAAATAAAATGCAGGAATAAGTAAGAAACGTGATAATGTTGCCATCATAAGGCTCTTTCGTGATTCCAGCTTGATGCTTTCTATGAGAGGAACATATCTCCCAATTAGATCCCACACATTGTACATCGCTATCAAAATAAGTGGATACCTGGGAGGAAAAAAAAAATGGTACTTAAACATCATATGGAGGCTTCAAACAAAGTTGGATTTCTTAGAAGTAAATGAAATTCTTTTCCTCAAGTTTTTGTCTTCAAATTTGGACATTTTTTAGCTATATTTTCAAGAATGTCATGATCATGAAGCACTTTCCCAATTAGTCATTCCATTTTGAAGAGTAAAAATAGAGGATGCAAGTATAAAACCTTCTACTTAAGTGAGTTTACCCAATTTATATTTTTTACAATATTGCAAGCCGCTAACTCGTGACATAATTAGTTTTGCATAGGTAATTATATCTTCAAAGGTACAATTTAATTTGATCTAATAATTGTACTTTGAGAGAGAAATTTGTTAATTAGTCAAACTCAATGACAAAAAAAATTATATGGACACAAATTAACACATGGGAGTGTTTTGTATTTTAGTCGGTAAGTTATATCCTTAACTTTTATATTTTTAGTAAGTTACTCTTGTATTTTGAAAATTAGAAGTATTATTTTCAAATAACAAATAATTAATGATGGCACTCCATGCATAACAAATTGACCCAAAAACTACCCACCATTTAATGATTTAATTAAGATACTGTTTGTACATACCATGAGCCTAACTGGTGTGTACCACTGTTTTCATAAAAGAACCCCGGGAAAATTGATAAACTTAGGACAAATATCAGAAATATGTCTATTGCATAATCAATGTTCTGAAAGAACAATTCTTTATTGCTCAGCCTCTGCATAGGTTTAGCATCATCAACATCCTGCAAATCCAAAATTTTGTAAAAGTTTTAAAATCATGAATTTCCTGAATGTGAATTTAATATTGTTGAAAATTTATTTTATTTTTTATGTAGTTTTTCACTTGCTTTTGTTCGGATGCCAGCAGCCGCAAGGTCTGATGAAACAGTTTTTGATCCTTCTGATGCTGCTTTGATGCGGTAGTACTTAACAATTGGTAGTTTAGGGAAGACAAATGCATATAGAAATATGCAGAGAAATTCGATGAACGTGGAGATAGCAAGAAACAACACTGGGAAAAAAAACATTATTCAAAATGAATATAGGGTAGTAAAAATAAGTGTTCATTTAGCTAGCCAGTCAAATACCTTTGCTACCTAATTAATAAGCATAGTAATTACTTATTTACTAATTAAAAATTATATATGAATTAGTTTGCATATGTGACGGAGTTATTTCGATAAGAAATGATGAATTCAGTGGATGAAAGTTTTTTTTAAAGAAATTTAGAGATATTAAGGATTAATGTCTTAAAATATAAATATTGAATTTTAAGTTTTACATTGCGAAAAATTTAAAAGTTTAAAGTGCATTTAAGTCAAACTAATAATCAAGAATTAAACGCTTCAATAGTAACATTGAGAATTTACATACTAGCGCCCTTTCGAAGGCCATTTCCTGATTTTTCAAAGGCCGCTTTCGTAATTAGCCTTAGAGCAGACGTGAGAGCCCCTGATGCAGCCAAACCAGCTAGGAAGGACTGCGAGATTCGTAAGAAATAAATTTACTAAGCTGGCAATCTGACTTGCAATTGAATAGCTAGGGATTAAGTACTGTTTGCAAACAATTTTTAACCCCAATGTTAAATGTTTAGGACATTAAATATTAAAAATTTTGGAGTTTGAGCCATAAACCTTGCGATCACTAGAAACATGGCAATCTCATGCAAAACCACATCAGTTTTTGATGACCGCAAGGCTTCATGTATCAATTCCGAGGGCGTTATTTCCGGTCGAATTTCCGACGGACTAGTCTGTCCGAATTAACGTAATTCCGACGGAATAAGCTTATGTCCGACTAAAAATTCCGTCGAAAATAGGCATTTTTCTTGTAGTGAGGTTTTGTGCCTTAAACAAGAAACATTGGGGTCAAAAACGTTTTTTAGCAAGTAAAATACTCGAGTTTTGTTTGGAAACTCAGTTGCAAGCCTTAAAATATAAATTGAAAGCCAAATATTAACTAAATTTCTAGCTATTATATGAAATTACAAATGTGTTTTAAATTTCAAAATCTGAATTGAGTTGCCAAACATTGCAAATAATTTAACGACGAGGCTCACCTGGATGAACTCAGGGCACATAAAAGAAAGGTCCCCTACCATGCCACCTTGAACATGAGCATCCGCTACTCCAAAAGCAGCAACAAAAAAACATATGCCAATATAATTTTCTACACCCCCTTTCCCTGATGTTAATAAATCCAACTGTACAATTGAAATATGTCTCCAGATTGGTTAAAATTTATGTGAAATTATTGACAGTTCATTTAAAGAGTTAGAAATAATGCAATTTTAGAAGGGAAAAAAAAAAAGGCACAACTTACCACTACAAGTGACAAAGAACTTAAAAAGAAAAGGATGTAACCAATTATATTACGTTTCCTTGTATCAATTTTTGACTCCTTGTAAGAAAGTAATGCCATTGTTCCTAGGGCAAATGGTTGATAGACGAGGGTAAGTACTCGTGCAGGATGGTAATCCTTCAAAAGGAAAAATCAATACTTTGTTAAACAAATATACTGCAAACCCTAAATAACAACATTTATTTTCATGCCTAGAAAACATACAAGTGATGTTCATTTGTAGGCGCAAAAATAGTACTTCGCGTTCCAAAATTACATATACATTTGTCTTTTTTTTCGAGTTCTTTCAAAAACAACATTTATTTTCATGACTAGAAAGCGTCAAGCAATGGGATTGATGGTATTGCGTTGCTCAAGGGAAAGGAGCAAGGTGGTCTCTTAAAGTATTGTTTTCTGAAGAGACTAATTATCTTTGAGCTTGAGAATAATTGTACTTACCTCTGAGCTCTTGTTCAACTCATAGGGTTTACTTTTCAAAAATTCTCAAAATTATGTAACTCTGTTGTGGTTCTATCCATAAATTTTTGATTTATCACATTATGTAGGACGTTAGATTTTTCAGAAAATTTTCTTCTGCCCATTAAAAAACAAAAAATAAGTGATATGGTACTACTAAATCCATACCTAATGCTACTTTTGTTCTAAATTACGAAACCAATATTGACTTTTAAGGTCAACTTTAAAAATTTTAAAATTTATAATTGATATGGATTCATTTAGTTTATATATATCAATTCAATTATGAATGCCGTAAAATACTTAAAAAGTACTAATAGTTACAAAATTTATTGTCTTCAAAACTTAAATAAATTATGCCAAATTTTTAAATTTGAAAATGTATTAAATTGACTGTTAGAATTATTTAAAACGGAAGGAGTACTAAGGATACATTTTGGAACGTAAAAGTATCCTTAATTATGTAGTTTTAGAAATATATCTGTAATTTTGAAATTGAGAAATTAACTAAGAGCTAGTAAGCCACTTACTGGGAACAACTTATAGTAGTAGTCTCCTATTGTGAAAATACTATTCCGCGAGACTAGTGACCCAATTCCAAGAAACCAACATACTAGCATTGCACTATACCATCCCTGAAATTCCAAAGGGAAAAAACACAAATCAATTTTCTTGTAACAAAATTCCACCCTAAAGGGATGAAAAAAATAAATTAGAAGAAGCCACAAACCTCAAGCCTAACTGGAGTTTCACTTGCTTCAGCAGTTGTCATGGCTGTTACTATAAATGGAAATAATGATAAACTTTAATATTTTAGCACTAATTTCTTACTCTTAAAACTGAACTTCTTGAATGGAAACGAGCATTAAAGCCTGGGTTTCTTCTAGCAAATATTACCAAGCTATAAAGTACGTACAAAAAGATAATATATATATATATATATATATATATATATATATATATTTGTGTGTGTGTGTTAAAGTAACATATGAGCTGACAAAGTCTCACATCTGCATTCAAGCACGAAGTTGAAAGCTTAAAATAAAACGTTAGGCGGCCCAACACCTATTATCTTAAGAATCAAGTTGGTTTCCAAAAAAGTGTCGAGTTCTCGAGTAATGTGGAAGTATTAGGGCCTTATTTACAAGGTTGAGTCCAAAATCTATTTTCTTAAGCTTTTAGGTCAAGCTGATCCAACAGGTGTTTTCTGGAGAAAAAAGTATAAACTTCTGGAGGGAACCTATAATAGCTTATTGCATGCCAGTAAATAATAAAGAATGAATACCTAAAAAACTTATATAGAGTAGGGATGAGCTTATGAGTGAACTTGACGTCTGAAAATAGTTAATTTAAATATCCATGCATCCTTCAAAGTGACAAGGACTCTCCATGTGTGTGAGTAATATTCTGATTATACGGCGAATTCGACATATCCAATGAAAAGTATATTTATCAAAAGCCGAAGGCATCAGGCATAAGATAAGAGGATAAAGAAAATACTACCAAAAAACACAGCAAAAATGTGAGGCCTTGTATGTAACATTGTGACCAACTTAAATCCTGGCATCTTCCTAGCTAGCAAACAGTACAAAGAACACAGGAAAACTATACAAGAAGACTATCGAAATAATTAATCTATAAATATTCATCGGATGCGCCGCAATAATAAAAGCAAATGGATGCAGCGACAAAGCACAGCAGATGTTTACCATGTTATATATTAGATTTGGTCCTGAAGTGGCCGTCTTATTAAGTTCTGCGTTTATTGTCTTTTTAAGTTCTGCTTTGGTTGTTTTGCTGAGTTCTGTTCTTTTATGAGAGGCAGCCCGAGCTAGCGAAGCTAAAGTTGTTCACTAATCACTAATATACATGATTACTAAATAACAACCAAGAATACAACAAAGCCTTTTTATTCTAAATTAATTGGGGTAGACTAAATGAATTACACATGTAACAACGAATGGCAAATTAAGAGTAAACTTGATGTTTACTCATCTTCACCTCAATCGGTGTCACTCTAACGTTCTTTCGAATGTCCTCATTTTTAATTCTCTCCAACCTTGTATGCCACACATCAATCTATCTGAGCATTCTTATCTTCGCGATTTTCATCTTGTGTATATATTAATTACTTCTTCATTGCCCAATGCCCAACTTCATAAACCTTGATGGCCTCACCGGGGCGTAGCCAGAAATTTGAGTGGGAGGGGGCTAAACCTCAAGTTAAAAGTAATCATGTAGTATAATGTTAAACTTTAGAATATCTTTTATATTACACTTCACCTTCTTTTATTTTCCTCATTTTTCAAGATTCTGAGTTCCAAAGAAACATAAAATTTAACATTTTTAAGATCCCTAAATAAGAATAGAAACTTTTATAATTTGTTTTTATTGAAAAAAAAAATTGAAAAAGTAAACAAATTAGCGCTACATATATTTGTGGGTATATATAGTGTAACCTTATAGATTATGTATGAGTGGAAGGTGGATTTCGATAAAAGATAATTTATGATAAGAAGCAGTCACTAAGTCCATTGAGAAAGAGAAATTATAAGTGAACCTCTTAATTTTAAATTTATTTGTTTGATTTTAAAAATTACAACAAAATTTAACATGTATTGAAACCTGAAAATTTAATTTTATACATTTTTTTGGGTCTAGTATAGTATAACTTCATATTTTTAAAATATGAGCCCACTATTATAATTTTTTTTACACAATTGGAAAGGAATTAATATAAATTACTAACAAAATATACAAGTACTACTACATACTAGGTTAAAAAAAAAAAAATTTGGGAGAGTCGTGGCCCCCTCCCTTCCCAGCCTGGCTATACGCCACTGTTAAGCCTTTGATACAATAAACGGATGTATTAGATTCACTATACTTCAGTATTTTTAGTATTGCGATGTAATTTTTGGTATTTTGCTGTAACCTTCGTATCAAGCAAAACTTGTATCAGAAATAATTTTTTTTCCTTTCGCTAAGAAAAATATTCTCTATACTTCAGAATCTCTCTTCTACCAGTTCACAATATATATAATATTACTTTTGTTTCAAAATATTAGATCAATTTTTATTTTTTAAAGTTATTTTAAGATATTTTTAAACTCAAATTGAAAAAATAATCTTGTATAATGATTTGTCAATTTATAATTTGTATTGACTATAATGAATGAGCTCATATTTATTTTGAATTTAAAAATATCTCAAATTAACTTCAATTGATCAAAATTAATTTATATTTTGAAGCTCTTCCTCTTGCTCTCTATTTTTTGGTACTTCATCCTCCCTTCATCAAACCCCCATTTAGAAGTGTCAGGGTAAGTGTTAGGGCCTGGGTTCGGGAGGCCCGACCTCACGTGGAGGATCCGACCCTGCGTAGAGGTCTTGGTTGGTTGGAGCGATCCAGTTAAGGAATGTAACTTACTAACTGGATTGACATGTAATTCAACTGAGTAGGTGGGTATGATTTGATTGATGGTGACATAACTTTATACTGTCAAGTGGGGTCCAGGTGTGATGAGTGGATAATGAGATATATATACAAGGCTTCCCTCCTCATTTCAAAGGTAATGCAAACTCTAACACTAAAGCTACAAGCCTCCATTGTTATAAACCTTAAGATAGCATGCACTAATTCTCACGCCTGAGCTATCCCCCGGCGGCAAAACCGCCCGGAACTCTGAGTGTGGTCTCGTTATTGTGATAGACGCGTTTTTGGTGATTGAAGCGCGTGGTCAAATCTTGGCGTTAACATTGGCGCTAGAAGGAGGGCTTTTTAGTGTTATTTATCAATCACTGTTAAGGTTGGAGAAACAATAGAAATGGTGAATACAGCTTTTAATGGAGGAGAAAGGTCGGTTGATTCTCATACCCCCACACGTAGGTCGGTCCTTGACCGACTCAGGTCGTCGACAAGGGAGAGGTTGAGGCCAAAGGGTTAACCTAGGGCGCCCCTGCAAGTCCAGTCTGCCCCGGTTCGTCGTCGCTTGTTTCATGCTAATCAGCAGACGCCAGAACCATCGACCCATATGGCGGGTAATCCGGCCCAAACTCTTGTTTACTCCGGTGATAACACTGATCATGGGGACAAGCGACAATGGATCCTGAATCAATGTAGGACGAAAGATCAGGAGATAATAAAAGCCTTACGTCAGCAACAGCGTGAAATAACTGAGCATTTGGCTAGGATGGAAGGGGAAGAAGAGGTCTCTTCAAGCCGACCCCATGGTCGACAACATGTTTGTCGGAGCCAATCCAGGACAAATCGTTCGGATGATTCTGAACCAGTTCAGAGCAGGCACCATAGCCGCTCCCCAGTTCGGAGCAGGCACCATAGCCGCTCCCCAACTCGGAGCAGGCATCATAGTCGCTCCCTAGTCCGTGGTAGGCACCGAAGCCGCTCGCAGGATGAGAGCAGGCTAAATAGTCGCTCCCAGATCCGCGGCAGGCGCCAGAGCACTTCGCGGCAGATGAGTAGGCGACAGATCCGCTCCCCGACCGTAGAAGGCAAAGAAGTCGCGCTCACAGGACAGAAGCAGACCCATGAGCCGCACGCCAGACCGGAACAGGCGACTAGGTCGTTCCCGAGATAATGTTCTTGAGAAAAGGGGATCAGGACCGGATGGTAAGCCTAGGTCGCCACCCCGAAGGGAGGAGGCCGATCCCCTCGTTAGACGTTTGGCTGAGTTAGAAGAAAAACTAGCCGCAGTCGTTCAGGCCAAGGAGATGCCGAACGCCACTAACTCCCCTTTCACCAAGGAAATAGAGCAGGTAAAGGCAGACAAAACTAAGAAGATGCAGCCTTTGGAGTCTTATGATGGTACTGGAGATCCCTATGATCATACCCATTGGTATAACCAGATAATGAATTATTATGATCATCCCGATGCAGCCAAGTGCCACATGTTTGTTACCACAATAAAACATGCAGCTCGGGAATGGGTGGCGTCCTTTCCCCCAAACTCTGTTGGATCGTGGCAAGACCTGAGTGATAAATTTCATGTGCGATTCGGGAGCAACAAAAAGAGAGGTAAGCTAACTACATCTCTGACACAGGTCAAGCAGAGATCGGGGGAAAGTTTGGGCGAGTATGTGAAAAGATTCCGTGAAATGGCTGGTACCATAACTAGTCTGAACGTACAACAAGCAGTCGGGTTCTTCACCACGGGTCTGGATGCCACGAAATCGAAAGATTTGTGGAAAGATCTCATCCTTAATCCGCCGATGGACTTGGCTGAAACTTATGGTCGAGCCGAAGGGCTCATCACAATAGAAGAAGCCTATAAGAGTTTAAATCCTCAAGATAGATCTGAGGAGAAATTAAAAGAGAGGGATAGGAACTGCATTCCTCGGCCTGATAATTAGCCGAAGCGTAACTTTTATAGTGGTGGTGCTTCGGGAAGTGGTCAGGGAGGGGTTAATTTTGGAAGTGGCAAACTATCTTTCCCGAAGAAGAATGTAAATAAGGTTTATACCCCTTTAACAAAGGGTCGAGCAAGGATTCTCGAAGAAATTAGAGATCAGCCCTCATTTGAACCTTGCCCGACCACTACCCGGTCTCATAGGGGTAATCCTAACCGTTATTGTGAGTACCATCAAACCTCTGATCACGATACGGAGGATTGCTATAACTTGAAAGACTTGATAGAGAAGAAAATCCAGAACGGCGAATTGGTACAGTATGTCGTGGGTCGGCAGGATTCTGGCTCGGATGGCTGAAGAGGGTTGAATCATAATAGGCACATAGAAGCACCACCACCACCGAACCCCCTCCACGAAACTGCGTTGATGTTATCACCGAGGGGACATTCGGAAAGAAAGTTAGGAAGAAGAGACGGGGACTGATGGATGCGATACTGTCGGTTTCAGAACGACATTTGGTGAAAGATCGACAATTTCCCAATACGGTGATATCTTTTACCGATGAGGATTACCCAGTGGAGCCCATCGATCCACATGAAGGGGCATTGGCCATTACGGCGCAGGTCGGGTCGATGGACATGAAGCGTATAATGATCGATAATGGATCTTCGGTCGACATATTATATACTCATGCATACAATAAGTTAGACCTGAGGGGAGTAAGGATGGAGGTGGGTCAGGAATCCCCTTTGTATGGATTTAGTAATGATCCAGTTTGGGTGGCTGGGACTGTTGAGCTCCCGATAATCTTCGGTACGGCACCGAGGCAGGTGGAGGTTAAAGTTAGATTTTTTGTGGTCCAAGTGGATTCGGCCTACAACGCCATCTTGGGTACCCACTTTGGCGGCACTACAGACGGTCACTTCAATATGTCACTGTAAGATGAAATTCCCGACTTTGGAAGGGGTCGGTGAGGTAAAGGGTGACTTGGACATGACGTGAAGGTGCTATCAAAATTCATTGATATCTTCTGCAGTTGGGGTCAGCAAGCAAAAGCAAACGATGGCCATAGAGGTCGAGCCATTCACTGAGGGAAGTACTGAACCCCTAGCTCTGCCAGCTAAAGAGACAGAAGAGGTAGAGCTGATCGTGGAAAAAGGTGATAAGTTGGTCAAAATAGGCTCGGGATTGGCAGAGCCATTTCAGACAAATTTAATAAAATTGCTTCGGGTATATGCAGACATTTTTGCTTGGGAACCTACTGATATGCCCGGAGTCGATAAATCGGTGGTTATCCATAAGTTATGTGTAGACCCATCTAAGAAGCCTATTCGACAGAAGAGAAGGATCTTTGCTCCGACAGGCAGAAGATTATTGATGATGAAATTGCCAAACTGCTGAAAGCTGACTTCATCTATGAGATTGATTATCCAGAGTGGTTAGCAAATGTGGTCTTGGTGCAGAAGCAGAACGGTAAATGGCGAGTCTGTATAGACTACACCGACTTGAATAAGGCTTGTCCGAAGGACTTCTACCCTCTCCCGCACATTGACCAGTTGATCGATGCTACCTCCGGGTTTGACATGCTTAGATTCATGGATGCTTTTTCGGGATACCACCAGATTTCTATGGATAAGAAGGACATCCCGAAGACAGCATTCATTACGCATCGGGCAATATACACTTATAAGAAAATGACGTTTGGATTGCTGAATGCGGGGGCCACCTATAAAAGGATGATGAACTATGTGTTCGCAAAGTTATTGGGCCGAAGCATGGAGGTATATGTGGACGATATGATCGTTAAAAGCATGGGAGTTCAGGACCATCTGGATGATTTGGAGAACTGCTTTGACACGGTAAGAAAGTATAAGCTTCGGCTGAACCCGACCAAGTGTACTTTTGGTCTCGGTCCTGGCAAGATTCTTGGGTATCTGCTCAGCAAGAGAGGGATTGAAGCCAACCCAGAAAAAATCAAAGCTATTCTGGACATGAAGTCTCCACAGTCTTTTAAAGACGTTCAGCGATTGACCGGCAGGATTGCGGCACTTCGGAGATTCATGTCAAAATTAGCTGAACGGTGTTTACCCTTCTTCAATACTCTGAAAGGACCTAAGAATGAGAAGACCTTCCAGTGGACTTCAGAGTGTGAAGATGCATTCCAAAGGATTAAAAGGTATTTATCCTCAGCTCCGCTTTTGGTAAAACCTATCCCTTCGGAACCCTTATATCTGTATCTGGCGGCGAGTTCAATAGCAGTAGGAGCGGTTTCAGTTCGGGAGATAGGGGGCAGGTAGTGCCCAGTCTATTATGTCAGCCACGTACTTCGGGATACAGAAACCAGATATCCCAACTTGGAAAAATTTGCCTATGCACTCATAATAGCCAGCAGAAAGCTGAGGCATTATTTTCAGGGGAGATTAGTGGTAATATACACAAATCAACCTTTGAAGAAGGTCATGAACAAGCCAGACATGTCAGGGCGTCTTTCGGCCTGGGCGATGGAATTGACTCAGTTCGTCCTGGAGTACCATCCTCGAATGGCAATAAAGGGTCAGGCGTTAGCCGACTTTATGGTGGAATGTTCGTTTATCGAACCTGACATAGATTCTCCTGGTTTGACTGTGGGTTCGGTATCGGATTCTCAGATGGATCACACTTCGTGGACGCTTTATGTGGATGGCTCCTCGACTTCAGATGTTAGTGGAACAGGAGTTATTTTGACAAGCCTAGAGGAATTTAAGGTCCAGCAGGCTATTTGCTTTGGGTTTAGGCGACCAATAACGAAGTAGAATACGAAGTCATTTTGGCCGGATTGCGGTTGGCGAGAAGTCCGGAAGTACGACACTTGGTCATTTTTAGCGATTCCCAACTAGTAGTTAAGCAGATATCAGGGGAGTATGAGGCTCGGGGGGATAGAATGACGAAGTATTTGGCCGCAGTTAAAGACCAACTGCATTATTTTGGGTCGCATAGCATACAAGGAGTTGATCGGGAGAACAACACCATAGCCGATGTGTTAGCAAGATTGGCAACAACAGAGGCTACTTCTTTAAACGGGTCGATATATCTGGAGGTTTTGTGTGACCCGAGTATTCAGAGATCAGAAGTGTTCCCGATAGAACGAATGGACTGTTGGCTCACGTCATACATTACGTATCTGGCCGATGGTGTCCTTCCTTCGGATCAGATGCAAGCAAAAAAGATCAAACACCAAAGCTCCTTCTTCATCTTGATCGATGGAGACTTATACCGAAGAGCATTTTCTTCGCCGTTGCAAAAGTATTTGACTCCTTCCGAAGCAGATTACGCACTTAGAGAGGTTCATAAAGGGATATGTGGAGATCACATGGGCGCTAAAGCACTGGCTTATAAGATTTTAAGGCAGGGTTACTACTGGCCGACCATCTTCCAGGAAGCTAAGGAATATGTGAAGAAGTGCCCCAAGTGTCAGTTGAATGGAACAATTCCTCATCAACCTCCCGAAGAGCTGTTCTCGGTCTTGTCACCGATTCCGTTTGCGATGTGGGGGATTGATATTTTAGGACCGTTGCCGAGGGCTAGGAGGCAGGTCAGTTTTGTCGTGGTAATAATCGATTATATGACTAAATGGGTAGAAGACAAACCTTTCTGAACGATCACGGAACAGGAGTGTTTAAAATTTTTCAAAGAATTTGTGGTCTATTGCTTCGGGATTCTGATGGTGCTCGTTTCGGATAACGAAAGGCAGTTTGTAGGTTCAAAATTTGAAGGATTTCTCTCAAATTTGGTAATTCAGCACCGAAAAACTTCAATAGCTCATCCTCAGTCAAACTGGCATGTAGAAGTCACCAATAGAACCCTTCTCAATGGTATAAAAAGGAGACTGGACGAAACCAAAGGAAGATGGCCTGAAGAATTGCTTAGTGTGTTGTGGGTTTATCGGACGACAACTAGAACGACAACGGGTGACTTGCTTATGGGACCGATGCCCTTGTCCTAGTTGAGATCGGGTCTCCATCGCTTCGGGTCAGTCAGTATCAGGAGCTATATAACGACGAAGGACTTCGCCTTAACCTAGATCTGTTAGATGAGGTTCGGGAGTCAGCAGTAATAAAGTTAGCAGCTTACCAAAGGAGGACCGCCAAGCATTACAACAAAGAGGTTAAACTTAGAAGATTCGAAGTTGACGATCTAGTGCTTCGGGAAGCAGCTGCATCTACCCCCCAGAATTCGGGCAAACTTATGCCGAATTGGGAAGGACCCTATGAAGTCGTTGAGGTACCTAAGCCAGGAACTTAGCGGCTTTGGCCTATGGATGGTTCGGATATTAAGAATACATGGCATGCTGGGAGACTTATGAGATATTATCAGTAAGTCATGTTATTTTTTATTTCCGATGACGTAAATTTGTGTGTTTATCAGTATGAAATGATATCAGTTTGTATGGTTGAAAGCTTCGAACTATTTCATTTAATATTCAATGTTGTTACAAATTGTACTTTTTACATTCGGAGTTGAAAGAGTAAACAAAAACTAAAGATTCTAAGAGGTCTGTGATGGAGGTGGATTTTCGGCTTCTTCTTCATCATCCGAAGAGTCGAGAATAGAGATGTCCAACCCAGCTGCCTTCATCTTCTCCTTGATCTTCTCCTTATGGCTTTGGTAGCCTTCGAAAAATTAAAGGATGACCTTGTCCGCCAGCTCGGGAGACTCATTGTATTCCTTGATTATTTGGAGCTTGATCTCTTCGGTCATCGGCGACCCTTGGTTCTTAAGATCGGCATGTTCTTTTTCCAAGGCGTTGTGGGTCTGGATTAGGTCTTTCAGTTTAAAGTGCGCCTTCTCCATCTGTCCTTCAAGGGCAGCTATCGGCTTCTTCTGGTTGGCGTCATTTTTCTTCAACAAAACTCGCTCCTCCATAGTCGGTCATTCTGTTTCTCATGTTCGACAATTTCAGACTGAATAATGCTTATCTAATTCCGAAGCTGATAGTTCTCTCGGCTGGCTTCGGTGAGTTTGTTTTGAGCACCGACATGAAGATATTTCTCTTTCTCAAGATCGGACTCTAAAGTTTGGATGTCGCCTTTGAGGAATGTGTTTTCTGCTGCAATCTCCTTATTCTTTCTTGATAGTTGGATCAGCGACGGAAGAGATCTGGCAAAAACTGAATTGGCCTGTAAAAAGCTCTGTGGGTCAGAGGAGGAGACCAAGTATAAAAGTAGCGTAAAATGGGAGTACAGAACAAGAGCTACCTAGAATTGAAGCCTGGTGAAGTCTTCCAGGTAGTGGTCTGGAGAATAGTTTTTGAATCAATCGTTGTCGGCCGGCAGGACGAAACGATCAAGGAGGTCGTAGGGAAATGGATCCGACGAACTCTGGGGCCATAAAGTTTGGGGTTTGGGCATATTGCTGGATGAAGGGTTTGAAGATGGGAGTTCGGATTGAAGTGGATTAACCCGTTGGTCCGAGGCAGGGGGAGGAGGTGCCGAAGAGGAAGATGTTTCTTTACGAGGCTTTTTCGCGAGAGGTTCCAACGTTTCCTCTTAGATTTCTTCCTCAGTAATGATCTCTAAGGTGAACGGATCGGAATTTGGTGTCGGCAGGGATGGTATGGGTTTGGTTGGATTCTTTTTGCGTAGCTATTTCTTCTTCATCAAGGTCATCTTCTCCGACCTGCTCATCTCCAAAGTACTCTTTTGGGACGATCGGATCATGGAGATGGTTGTTATCAGTTGGGCAGCGATTGGCTATGAGGTTAAGAGTCTTGGATCGGGATCGGGATCGGGATCGGCTTCACCTTCAGCGAAAGCAGGATTGCTGTGTAAACTTGGGGTGCGGCCTATGTCAGCTGGCGCGGTCAGTTTGATAAGCGACACTGAAAAATGAATGATTCAAGTCAATATATTTTGAAAGGGGGTCTTTAAGTACGGTAAAAATTTATATAAAGGATTCGGAACTTACGCCCGTGATTGTACAACCACGTCTAGTTGCCAAGAAGCTCGAAGTCCCACTCTTTATCGGGCATCTTACTGACGAATTGTTTGAATTCGTCCAGTTGATTGGGCGGGAACCCTTTGATATTGTTGGTATTTTTGGAGAAGCTGATCCAATCAGAGATCAGGTGGGTGTCGGGACCTTTGATGTAGAACTAGTGGGAATGTCATCCTTTGTTACTGGTAGGGGTTTTCATCAAAGATCGTTTTTGGGCCCCTTTAACAGGTAACTTGCTGATCTGCCGAAATCCTGATTCTCTTGATCGGATCACGGTGAATAGAGCAAAAAAGAAGTCTAGGGTCGGTTCAACCTTACAATCATGGCATAATGCTATGAAATAAACCAAGTGAATGAAGGAGTTGGGGACGAGTTGGGCGAGTCCGACCCCGACGACGCTGAGGAAAGTTAGGATGAAGGGATGAAGAGGAAATCGAAGCCCATACTTCAGGGCTTGGGAAGGGACGGCAGTCCAACCATCGGGCCGGCGGTACATCTTCTCGTACAGATTGGTTGTGCGTATCTCATAGGTTATGGGGATATGGTATTGTTCGCGAATAGCGATAAGGTCCTGGGTTCCGATGGAGGATTTGGTGTTAATATGGATATAGATTTTATCTGACGAATATTCCTCTAGAATTTTCATAGTTTCTGTGACAATCAGAAGTTTTCAGAAATTATTAATAAATAAAATATATTGAATTATATATTTTATTTAATTTATTTATTATGATATGCTGAGTTTGACTGTATAAATGTATGTGTGCTGTGAATTATGTGAAATTTTGTGTGTGAATATTTAAATGTTTAAATAAATGTAAAGAATATGCATGTATTTGAAAAGTTATATAAGTTATATTTAATGGTAAATAAAACTATTAAATATATTCGTTTGAATTAGCCGCGTTATTAAATGAGTAACATTAATTCACTAATTGAAAGTTAGTGAGTTAAAATGTTTGTTTTAATTAATTAAATAATGAAATTAATAATGATAGTTATATTTATGTTATAATAATGGAATAACATTTAATATTATTTCAAATGAATGTATATTAATAATATGAGGTGCAATATATATATTATATGTATATTGGCATCAAGTTTGTGAATAACATTTATGTTGTGAATAAAGGATAAAATATATTAAATTATATATTTTATAAATTGTTGAAAATAATTTATGGAACGAAAGATATTTAATTTTAATTAGCTGAATATATTAAATTATAATAAACTGCTAGAAAACAATTTAATGAGATGATTAATTTTAATTATACAAAATTAGTTGTATATATTAAATAAGTGAATTAAAATAATTAATTTAATATTAATTATTTTAATATAGTTGGTTCATTGCATTAAATGTGTTATTTCATTTAATATATTAATTCCATTTTTATTGGAAGAAGTATGTAATTATAATATATTAATTATTATGTGTATTATAAATTATAATGTATGTAAAATGTGTAATATATGTAATATTATATATATTATATATATATATACGTAAATATGTACTGTAACATTAGTATGTTATATATGTATATATATTATATCCTAATGCATGTATACTAATTAAACCAAAAGAGTTGCTGACTATTGTCTAATACAAGCTGGAGGTGTACTGCATATAATATTCCTAGACCTCTTAGACTAATTACCAGGCAAAGCTAAGCTAGACTATGTCTGATGAATAATGAAAGCTAGGAATTTATAAACTAGCTTAAAACACATATCAACCCTTCCTTGTTCATTTTCTTCCGTCCCAGTCAAAATCCAAGCTTAGTTCACTGCACCCATATTACCAACAAGAAATCTTACAAAATAAACAAGGAATTGGAGTTGTGGACTGAAACTAAAGAAAACTTAACAGAGAGCAGGAACTTATAATCAAGCAAGCTAAAGGTATTGTAAATTATCCTTGCTATGTTTTTAGTTAAGAATGCCAAGCATGAACGAAACTTAATTATACTTTAAAATTGATTGTGTATGAACCTGTTGTTGGTTGAATTAGAATCAAGGAGATAGGTTTGGGTTGTGCGGCGATATAAGGGGGCTGAAATGGGAATGATAGCTTAGTTAAATGGTCATGAAGTGAGTGGACCAAAACAATGCACACAAGGTATTTGTTAAAAGTCCTATATGGTCTGTTTTGGTTAAAAAGTTAATATTTACCAAATCTGAAGCTAAGGTACAATATATTTTCATTTTGTGATGATAAATATAGAGTTTTGACATAGCCCATGAAAGCGAATAATAATTTTAAACCAAAATGAAACATTGGAATTTCGGTTTTCGTTTTGTGCCAAGCCATTTGTGTGAACACCTGTTTTGGGCAGCCTAGAGAGTCCAAATTAGGAAGTTTATTAATTTATAATATAATCTTATATTGATATATATAACATATTTTAATTTTGTCGTAAATCAGGTATATGAGCTTAAAAAATCATAAAATCGAGAAATGAGAAGGTTAAAAAGAGCTGCTGCCACGGCAGCTGCAGTGCTCGTGTTTGGGCCATGGCTGGGAACTCCCTTGGATTTTTAGTCAACACTGTTAAATTGCATAAGTTGTCCAGTTAATAGGTTTGAAGAATTGGAGCGTATCACCTACATAATAGCTAGAATTTAATGTAAACGAATTAGAAGTTATGAGTTCGCGAACTAGCGGCGGGGCAAAGAAGGCCGTTGCCTGTGCAGCAGCTGCATGCACAGCAATGTGCAGCAGCGTGCGTGCACAGCAGGCCAACTTTAGCAGCAGCAGTAGCGTAGCTGCGTCGGCATGGGTGGGGAGGCTGTTGGCTGTGTGTGGAAGCAGTGCATAGCAGCCCAGCGCGCGCAGCGTGCCCATTATGCAGCAAGTCAGCAGCCCGCGCCACAGCAGCCCATGGCGAATGAACCATGCAGCGCACCCATGGCGAACGAACCATGCAGCGCACCCATAGCGAACGAGCCACCAACAGCAACGCTCGACGAACGAGCCAGCAACAGCAGCTTGGCTTAGCTGAGTTTGTTGATGTTAAAACTCACAGCCCAGTTAGTAGTAGAATTAATTAACCAACAAACCGCTATGACTACTTTACCCAAACTAATTTTCAGGGATTAATTCGCCAATTACCCACTAAGTTAGTTTCTTAATTCCAAACACAATGAATGTATAGAATTTATAATGAAGTATAAATTATTAAAACTAACAAACATACGCGGTTAAAACTTAGAATTATTAAACCAAATAAGAAGTGACAATTACTTAAGTGGGTTGTTAGCATGCTAATAACCACGCAAGTAGCAGCACATGGCTGCTATATTAATATTGGGGCGAACTAGTTTGGCTTCAAGAGATAGTTTGAAAAAGTTAACCATAAGGTTTGGCTTAAACTTTCCTAAACAAACAAATATATGAAATCTATACTAAAGATACAATTCAATATAATTGAATATTAATATAAAGGATAAAGTTTTGAAAAGTGTATGTGTAGTGAATTTAAGGGGGCTGTTTAAGCATTTTGTAAAACGTGTTAAGTTTTAACACTAAAGCTTATAAGAATAAATCTATTAAAATGAGTTGGTAACTACAACTACGCCCAATACACAAAATAAGCTATTAGTTCATCTTGAATACCTAAGTTAGGTGTTGAAGAGGATGGAATAACCATGTATTTAAATTACAAATGGTTTATAAACTACAATTGTGAGGTATTCACGAACTAAAATCACGTCAAAGTTTATTAAAGCAATAAATGTCTATCGAAAGCAAAAGAGTAAGTATTTCTTGAATACGAATATAAGATTTTCTTTTCAAAACATAAGAATAAAACTAATGATAGGGCCAACATAGATATTTAATATATCACTATACAAGTTATGTGTTATGGATATATGGCTAATATATTCATATATGTGACTATGTTTGTATAGGATCTGTGCAAGAAAGATAAACTGAACCTTATTACAATAGTCACCAAACAAGGCAAGTATCCTGATCTTGTTTATTTTTGAGCAATTATCTCAATTTCGTTATCTTCAAACAAGTTCACTTACCTTGAGCAAATGTTTCGCGATCATATATGAATAATATAATGTTATATAATTTTATTCCAATCAGCTGTTTGTTCTAGCTAGACCTCAGATTTAACTATTTCAATTCTTTCATACTAAGTCTTGAAATCGTTCCAGAATTTATAAAGCTGTTCATCCTGTTTGCTTTTGGGTTGAACTTCAAACTGAGTAGAACATCCCTAACTTGGGAACATTTTATATTGCGTCCTGGGGACGGTGACGATGGACACAAGTGTTGTTCTAATAGATAGTATTGATCAATACAGGGCATAACGGGCTGATCACCCACCGTGCCCGTAAGACCAGACGGTTCACAGATGAATTTCTGATAGAACCTTTTCAAGAAAAGAAAAATAAACGTTCATGGTCTTGTGACCACTCAGTATCAGAATTCTGTATATCATTTCAAGAATATAAATGAGTTATACTGTCGTTTAAGAATCGTTCATTTGCTTTATGATATTTATTCTGCTATCAAAGCATATCTCAAAGAGAACATTTATTTCTTGATATACGTGTTTATCAATTATTATTACTTGCTGAGCAATCAAATGCTCATTCTTGCTTTGAATATAAATGTTTTCAGCTAAGCCAGAACACATAGAAGGGTCCGGAAAGGATAAAGGCAAGGGAAAGCTACAGGAGTAGTTATAAATGGCTGTTGTAATAGATAGACTTTTGTTTTAAAAATACAATATCTATCATGTAATAAAGATACTAAAGGTCTTCGTACCTGGGATAGATACCTCTGATATAATAATTATTATTATCTTTTATTATAAGCAGTTTGTATGAATAGTATCGTGTAGCACCAAGTACGGGTTTTAAGTACCCGGATTTGGGGGCGCCACAGTTTCAAGTTCGGCTTCGGTTTTTGGTGATGGAGTAGAGAAAGGGTTGTCTGGAAAAGCAGAACTGGTAATAGGGCCTTGAGAAGTGGAACTAGTGCCGGCGACGACGGTGACAACGGTGGTGGTGACCGTTGTGGCTTCTGTTATCACAGCTATGGTAGGAACTGGAAGCTCATTAGCGGCAGCTGCGGAGGCAGAGGTTTTGGACGGATTGAATGAGCTTGAAGCATCTGTAGTCGCCATTGAGTGGTGGAAAAAAGAGTTATCGGAGTTGATTTACTGGTAAGGGTTGAAAATCACGATGAGAAGATAGAAATTGCAGAGAGAAGATTCAAGGGTTTGAGAAATCTGGTATGAAAAGTGGCGGTCGATTTTTGGGGGCTAAGTAATTTTATTAAAGGAAACCCTTTGAATTTGGCACGATTCCCATAGACGGCGCCACTTCATTAAATATGGTGGGCCCTTTGAGGGCACGTGGGGCAATAATAGTGGGTTAGGTTCCGAAATGGTTTAAGGCGGTTACATCTCTAAGGGATTGTTTGGGTCATTGGCTGAATTAATTAAATTCATTTTTTGTACTCTTTTATTATATACCTTCTTTTTTATAATGAAAGAGTAGGGGGCAATGTTAGGGCCTGGGTTCGGGAGGCCCGACCTCACGTGGAGGATACGACCCTGCGTAGAGGTCTTGGTTGGTTGGAGCGATCCAGTTAAGGAATGTAACTTACTAACTGGATTGACCTGTAATTCAACTGAGTAGGTGGGTATGATTTGATTGATGGTGACATAACTTTATACTGTCAAGTGGGGTCCAGGTGTGATGAGTGGACAATGAGGTATATATACAAGGCTTCCCTCCTAATTTCAAAGGTAATGCAAACTCTAACACTAAATTTACAAGCCTCCATTGTTATAAACCTTGAGATAGTCTGTACTGATTCTCACGCCTGAGCTATCCTCCGGCGGCAAAACCGCCCGGAACTCTGAGTGTGGTCTCGTTATTGTGCAGGATAGACGCGTTTTTGGTGATTGAAGCGCGTGATCAAATCTTGGCGTTAACAATAAGGAAAAGATGACAAGAAACAAGTCCTTAGAATTTGCCTCAAAGGAAGGCTTTATCCCTTGTTGGGGGAGCACATGATGGGTTTGTGATGGAGCTATAAATTATTGGCAATCACATGACTCATAATATTAACAAAGGATGTATTAATTATTATTCACAACAAAGGATTATGCATCATTAATTAAAATCTTTAGCTAAAAAAAGCCTTAGCAAAGTGGAAATCGGTGGGTGCATACCTTATCGATTTAGCTACAGTCGGCATCTAACAGGAACTATAGGGTTTAGCGACTATCATGACTTTTAATCTAATTTTATGGACTTTTTAATTTATTTTTATGACGGTTTATATTGTCATAAGAAAAATGATAATGATATTGTCAAATCAATAAATGTCACTTTAAATATCAATATAATAATTATAAAAGCGTCGTTAAAAATATATTCGCTATAATAATTATAGAAGTTTCGTTAAATTAAGCAGTATAATTTTTGCTCTAGCCATGTCAGCGGCCATTTTTATACCCATAATTAACTTATCAATGACATGTTAAATAGTTTAATTTACATAATATATGTTTGTATTATATTCAAAGAAATTATCAACAATTTTGTAATTGTTTTATCAACACTTAAAATTTTAAACGATACGTATTACTCTGACAACATCATTTTCTCTCTAGTAATATCAACTCCCAAAAACAAATGAGTGGGAATTGAAGTAGTATATATTTTCACAAACTATCATGACTGTAGTTACTATTCTTAACAAATTTTTATCAGATAGAAGGAGAGGGTCAGCGAGGCAGCTCAACTTCTTACAAGTGATTAGATCATAATAACGTGATCATCATAATAAACCTCGCAGTTTCCGCCGGTGTTATGTAAGCAAGGTTTGAATAATATTGGTAGAAAATTGTTGAAAAATATGTCTTTTATTTTATATGTAATCATGATATTATTTTTATTTATTTTTTGAACGCGCATTCATACCTTTTGGTTTTTTTTTTTTTGTTGAACGCGCATCATCATGAATTTAATATATTTATCCATGTCTTGCAAAGCTTTAGATCTAATCTAACTCTATACTCCTCTCTTAAAGTCAACTCCCCAAACGGTCTCCTAAATTTGTAAATTCCTTGAAATTTATTCGTGCGTATTTAATTTCCCAATTGGAAACTTTACATTTTTTTATTTCTTTTTTTGTATCATTTTATGGGGCTGCAAACTATTCTTTTTTTTATTACTCCATCCGTTTCTTTTTATTTATCTTTCTATAGAGTGAAAATTGTTCTTTTTTTATTTATCCTTTGTAGATTTTAAAGAAACATCAATAACTTAGTTTATCATATTATACCTACTTTAAATATTAGTTTATTTTCTTTCATCTTTTTGAATAAATTTTAAAGAATAATATTGAGATTTTATATTCATTTTAATTAATCAGACAAAGTATTAATTGAATTTCTTAATTTTTGTATTTTTTTTGAAACATAAATTAAAAAGGAACAGAGCAGTAATAATTATATAGGTTTTTTAGTCAATAGAGCATAGACTTCGGAAAAATAAAGAAGAAAGTTTACAATTGGGATTAATAACGTAAACTACCAAGAAAAGTTCAAATATACTCCAATTGCTTTTTCTTTTTCTTTTCTTTTTTTTCTTTTGTGTAATAGGTTCTGACTAATTCATGTCATAACAAATTATTTTTCAGATGGTGTATTTATGGGAAAATTCCATAATGCTCAAAGAAAAATTCCTTATCTATGTTGTCTAGCTAACTATTATTCTCGTTCATAATCCTTTAAAAAAAAGGTCCAAAAAAAAAACAGAAACATTGGAGGGAGTACAATTTCTATAGAATGGATTTCAAATACCTACGATAGTACCTCTGTAACCATTAAATAATTTTAAGAGTTTAGTCGGTAAAACTGGTGAACCACGTGAGCTGGTTAGATGCCAAAGGTGTACTATCTCTATTGGGCAGTCTTTCCCATAAGGCCCCACCACTCTAAAATCCAAAAATTAAAAACCAAATGTTTTATAAATCCAGCTTGACAAATTGTAGATATATCAATTTTAAATCCTAATTATGCACGTCATTATAAGTTGCCCCTGTTTAGTCAAAGAATTAATTTACAGGAATGCCTCAAATTAAGATCAGCATGATTAATAAAAATTTTGAAAAACTCAAATCAAAACCTTTTTAATTGTTTCCTTCTTCCTTCCATGTAGACAGCTTGCAAAGCATCTTCCCGAGTTTTGACTTTCTTAATTTTTTGACTTTCTTTTTTTCTTTATTTAGATTTCCACCCATATATACCTCCTTCTATATATATACATATAATCTATACAGTATTTTTCATTAACATAAGCTTCATTATGTCTATCTAGCCCCTCTCATTAATTCCCAAGATCCAAAAATGGACTTTCCTGAAGATTTCAGATGCCCCATATCCATGGAGCTTATGAAAGACCCTGTCACCATCTCAACAGGCGTTACATACGAACGTAAAAGCATCGAAAAATGGTTTTTTTCTTATAGGAAGAAGACTTGCCCGGCTACAATGCAAAATATGGATAATTTTGTTATTACTCCAAATCACACCCTCAAGAGGCTCATACTTGCATGGCAAGAAAGCCAAGCTACATCATCTTCATCACCTTCATCACCACCGCCCTCAATCAAGCATGATGAATTCGTTTTGCTAATCGACACCATTGATTCAAGTCCATTCAAGGTAAGTTCACTGAAAAAACTCCGGTCCATTATCGAAATGAGTGATGAGATAAAGCTTGATTTTAAAAGATTTGGAGGTTATGAAGTTCTTGTGAAAATAATTGTCCAAATTTTAGTTGAAAGTTCTGATTTCGCGAGTTTTAGAGCTTGTGAGGAGGCATTAGGTGTTTTATATCAACTCCCACTATCAGAAGAAGATGATAAAACTATCTCATTGTTATCGAAGCCCGAATGCATGAAATCCATGGCTATTATGCTTCAAAGAGGAAGTGCTGAGTCTAGGTTTTACACAATTTCAATTTTCCAAAAATTGGCAAAAGATGGATATGATTGGAGCTTTGTTATTCAAGATCAAGGAATCGATTTGTTTAATGCCTTGTTTTGGCTTGTATCGGATGAAATGTGCCGTAAGGCAAGTTCATGTGCCTTACAAGTTTTAATAGAGATATTGACTTCATTGAAAAAAAGTAGGTTAAAAGCCATTGAAGCTGGCGCAATTTGTACCCTAATTGAGCTTCTTCCGGATTCAAACCGATCAAAATGCGAGAAAATATTGCACTTGATCAAATTATTATGTGAATGTGCCGATGGAAGACTTGCATTTATCGAGCATGGGGTAGGAATCGGTGCTATATCGAAAAAAATGTTACATGTATCCAATGATGCTACGAAAATTGTAGTGAAAATTTTGTGGTTGATTTGTAGTAGTAATCCGGCAGATAGGGTTTTGGAGGAAATGTTGTTTTCCGGAGCAGTGAAGAAGCTTGTGGCCTTCTTGCATATGGATGGCCGTTCGTCGACGAAAGATAAGGTTGTGAAGATTTTCAAGTTGCATGGAAATTTATGGAAGCGGTACCCTTGTTTTCCTATTGATTGGAAGGATTATTTAGGGTTATATACTGAGTGATCATTTATGGCAAAAGTATATGAAAAGAAAAATGTGTAAGATATAATTGTATACTAGCAAGTTCATAGTTTTGTTTGATACTTTGATTCTCTTTTATCATCGTTAATATGGTTGTTTTTTGTTGTTTGGTTTTGTAATTATGACTTACAATTTAGAGAGCTTTTTGTAAGAAGTAATGTAATGAGATTGTGTCTGTTTGTGTGTGTGTTTGGTGCATTCATTTTCTTGTGATAGATCATGTGATGCTAACTGTTTTTACGTGTTAAAGTCAACCAATCTATACCATCAATAGAAGATGGGAGAAAAGTGTATTGTATCATGGAAACTCAAACAAATATATGGAAGTGATTTAGGAAAGACTTTGGCATATCTCTAAAGCATAATGATTTTTATTGAATTTTTTTGTTGATGTATCATTTTCATTCTTAAATTTGATACAATTTTGACTGTTTGCTTTTTTTATATAAAAAAAATAGTTTTGTTGCCACAGTATACATATACATCAATCAAGAGATTAGGCGTCGACCTCATTTCATTGCCTAACTAAGTTCCAAATGACGAGTGACGATTGACTGAACGTACTTTGACAGTTCGCGGTGAATGTTAAAAATTGATGTAGTGTACATTGGGGCAAAGAAAAAAGACCCAAAAAAAAAGTTGATGTAGTGTACATTGGAGTATTAAAAAAGAGAATATAAAAGAGAAAGAAAGAAAGAGAATTAATCTCATTTAGTTGAAGTATGGTCTCTGTTTACACTATCTGTTTGACACCAAAATTGTAGACCGTGAGTTATGGCCGGTGATTAATGCATGAGAAAATAGAGAAGGCAAAACAGAAGTTGGCAGTTGGTACTTGCCAGCTGCTAAGTTTGAATTGAAAGAGGGGATCTCTTTAGTCTTTACTTCCCCTATTCTTGGAAATTGCCCTCTCTTCTCTCTCTTCTGTCTCATGCCATTGGTTCTCATCATCTCATGTGATCTTATTACTATTAATTCTTATGCTCTACAATTCTGTTAAAGGTAGGTCATTTCACGTCAATATTAAAAGATTCATGATTTTTAACTCGCAGCTAATTTATCTTAATACTCTCCCGTCCCTTAATATAAATTGTTTTAGAATTGTGTATAAGTATTAAGGAAATAATTGTATAGCATTAAATATAATATCAATTACCTATATTGTCCTTGTATTAGAAAAAAAGAGTGTTATTTATTGGACAAAAAATAGTGAGAAAATCAAAGTTATATTTAATACTTAGGATAATATTGGAAACTAAGTAATTAATACTTACTTAAAATTTTCAAACGTCATATATTAAGAGACAAAAATACTTCTCTAAAACGACTTATATTAAGGGACGAAAGGAGTAATCGTTAAGTTTTTTGTAAGTCTTTACCAGTTGAGTTAGTCCTATAGTTAAATGTAATTTTAAATTATTATTCAGCTTGTCAAAAATTATTAGTTTTAATTGATGAGGTAATCTTCAAGTATTAAAAAAAAATATGAACCAAATGAAATTTAATTATTTGCAAAAGTAAACTCTTTGGAAAATGACATTTGGATTTAATATTTCTTAGCAAAAAGATGCATATGCTTAGCTCCCTTTATTATTTTCTACTTCCAACCAATATATATATTCTTTATAAAAGTTAACATGTACTTGTAAATAGTCAAAACAAATAAAGGAAAAGACAACCAATAGCTATCAGAATGGTTGGCTGATTGTGATAGTGTGTTCAAAAGTTAAGTGGGTCAACAGTCAACAACAATTGTTTGCAATGTGAAGGCAACTAATATACCCAGGGAGAGACTAGCAAAATCTTAGCTTAACCACCAAAACAACCCAACATGGTAACTCAATGTCACAGATTTTATGGCCAGCCTATTCATTTGACATGCCAGTTTTCTAACTTTTTTAGTCAATGCCGCTTAGATACACTACCATGATTTTCATCCACTTTATTTACTTTTTATCTTATCTATATTATAAAGTCTCCGACTTTTAGTGTAACTGAGTCACACATCTGCCTAAGATAATCTGCTTCATGTGGTTGACCTCTTTTTTATAATAAAAAAATTTACTCTTTTTACCCCTACAATTTTAAATATATATCACTATTTCATCCTTTTTAATTTATTTTTTTAAGTTCTTATTTTACCCCCTCACAGCCACAAGTAAAACTAAAGTATGATCATCCAATTGCTTTGTGGTTTGACTTATATGCAGTGCTTTTATATGTATATATATATATTGTGCAACCTACATCTACTACTCTTACTATGTTCATAGAAAAATTAGTGTTTCACAAATTATGCATGCACACAGAACTAGAAGGCCATAGTAAACTATGTGCGGGTGACTGCAACGAAATCATTAACTTTACTGAATATTGATTTATGCCTTAAAGTAGCTCATTGTTCATTATCGCTTGAACTAAAACTTGAGCTAAATTTCAACTTTGAAATGGTCTCACATCAACAAGGTTTTTCTTAACTTGTTAGGCGTAACAAGAAATTTTTCTACTTTGCGTCAACAGTATATTATCTCGATAAAACAGATGAAATTTATTATTATCAAAATGTTACGAATTGTTTTAAAGACCCAACATGCGTTCTTTGTGTATTGAACTCTGTGTATTGAACTCTTTCAATAACCGATATAAATATCGGACGTTTTGTGCATAGGACTCTTTCATTAACCGATATAAATATCAGACAAAGTCCGTCATATTTTTTCAAAGAAAAATAAGAAAATGAGTACAAGTGTTCTAAGTCATTATTTTAATTCTTGTAAAAGAACACGACCAAAGTATTTCAAAACGGTTATCTTGACGTATGTTTGCCTCCGGCCTAGATTAACTCAAGTTTGATGCTATTGCTCTGCTTAAATATAAAATATAAAACTTCATACACCCTAAAATTCATATCACGAAACACAAATTTTTTAAAGAGTGCAACTAAGGATTTATCATGTTTTTTTTAAAGAGAATCGGTTGCCGGAAACATGGTAACAATGAATCTGGATATCATTGAGGCAACTATGCTTTCAAACAAGACCTCAATTTCCCAAGCACCAAATAATAAAATGGGTCTCTGCTTTAATCTTTTATAAAACAAAAGAAATATCTACAGAAAAGAAACTATGAAATTGCTCAAAATGCGATAATGCTGTCGAACTTCAGACCTTTTCCTCGCTCAAAATTTGCTCATGACATCTACTGAAACTGCACTTTAACTGAAAGTTTAAAATGAGCCAGGCTGAAATGCAAGTTTAGAGCGAACAGAGACGCAATGGGAAGAAATTATCTATAGGCAGTGCATACCTTTATTACTTTATATAATTGATCATTTTGAGATTTTGCATTTATTTTACAAATGGTCATTCACCTTGATACTTGTTCAGCATCATTGGAGAACATGATTATCTAGCTAATATAGACCAAATCTTCTTAAATGGTCTTATAACAGTTGGTCAATATCCAGAATTTCCTGCTTGTAGACTTCTTGAAGAACCATGCTTTGAATTTGTGAACCCTTAAAAAGTGATACCTAGAGCTTCGCAATGGCATGTACAGGCAAATTAGATCTCGCAGGGAGTTTTAAATCTTCCCAATCTTCATCAGCTATCTTGGAGAAATAATGTTCAACCATATTATCGCTGACAAGCTCGAGTTTAGATGGCTCCCACTATAAGTAAAATAAGGAAACCAAAAAAAAAAAAACATGAGTGAAATTTTAATATACAAGAACTTAAAATTAGGGATTTCAATATATGAAACAATCTAAATTCAAGACTAACAGAATTTCTGTGCACCTTTGGGTTTTTATCCTTGTCCAACAGTAAAGCCCTGCAACCCTGCATTCGAATGTGGGTTATAAACTTATAACCATAAAGGACAGATTATAAATGATAGTTGAGTAAATGTGCACCTCAAAGAAATCCTTGCTGACTTCTCCTTTCATGACATTGCAAACCATTCTGTACTCACGTATAAGGCATTGACCAACACCTTGGAGCCTTCCTTCTCTGATCTGGATAGCAAAAGCAGAGTTTTTAAGAGTTCTGAGAAAAATCAAACAAACTTCTCCAAAATTCATTAATTCTGTTTTATCAACTGAATGAAATGACCATAAGGTTCACTAGATGCAGTAAAACTATCTATGTTTCCAATTTTTATACTTTCAACAAATATAGTACATTCTACAAATATAGTACATTCTGTTAAAGTGCATAATGGGCCAATACCGATCTAAGAGATATTTTAAGACTTGTTGGGGATGCTTTCTTCAACGATTGAATAGTTGAGGAGATCCAACCATCCTTGCTTTCTGCAGCCTCACTCTCCTACACGAGAAAACAAGATTCTGGTCATGCCAATTATGTTAGTTTCATCCACTGCCAGGCACGAGCATTATAAGTAGAAGGAAACAGTTCACAGTTCAAGAAATGAGAACAACATTGAAATGAAAATTTCATCTGAAAAGGAAATGGACATCAGATGATCTCATCCAATGGAACTGATCTAGATCATCGACTTACAAGCGCAGATATTATGTCCTCAATCGTTCTTCGAGAAAAACACCTATCAATGATATCCAACCTGAAGTGTGCAGCAGTTAGAAAATGAGAATTATTATCACTTGATGCAAGACCATACTAACAAGTTGGCGCTTGGATCCAATTGAATGACAGCAAAAAAAGCCTATTTGCATATGTTATAGGTAAACATTAGTATTCAGTTGAAATAGCAAAAAACGGGGCTTATGCAATATGCGTAGGAAAGCAAAAGCAACTATGCCATCACAACACAAACCCACCTATGTTCATATACAAATTAACAAAATACCCTAACCAGGACTATGTCACGTTTAAACTTTGAGTATGGAATGGATGTATGTCTAACTCTAGGTATGGACGGTGAGGTGTTGGCTCTTTTGCTAAGAGGGAACAATATGGATCAAACTGAAATAAGACCAGAACAATTACTATAAACTTCTTCGACGTCTTTATTGATGAAGACAATGATACATAGAACTAAATTATGAAATCCACAGATATGAGAAAATTTGAAGACTTGTTCACCAAGGATTAAATACCTCAATTCAAAAAGCCATTAAATTGATAGAAAATGAGATGGGACTTGAGAGTTAACTAGACGTCTATGTAATTCATGAATGACGTGTTCAGAAAAAACCACACACCCCTTATTACTGATTTACTTATCTAGTATTAACTAAAGAGATTTATGGGATCTTCCTTTTGCACTTGCAAAGAAAACAGGATGATGAGGATAATACATTTTTCAAGAAAAACTGATTGTACATAATGTACCCTTTTTAATTAGGAGAATATCCATGATCAGTTCCAGAAGTGTGTTCTTCCTATTCTAAGCTTCTGACTACCCAAAGAGCATTTAACAGCACAACTGAAGCAGCGATTGCGGCCAAATACAGTTACCAAGCATTCAAACACAACTTTGACATCCCCAACCAATAAAAGAAAGAAAAATAACATACCGGTTATAAGAACTCTTCTCTTGCAAACTTGGAAGCTGAGAGAATTTATTTATAATGGAAGATATAACGGTTGGATCAGTTGAGTCTACATTGCGCAGTGCTTCTTCCAACAAAGGCAGTCTCTGTTTATTGTCATGTCAGTAAAACATTGAAGTTGCATTAGTGCTTTTGAGATAAAACCTATACATCGTACTGTGAAAAATTTGTGACACGGGCATGTTGGCAGTTTATTGGCTAAGATTTATTTAATGAATTTCTTGATGAAATTCTGAACAGTAATAATACAAGATAAACCATCACTAACATTGGGCAACATTCTCAACCCCTCAATCTTGAGAAATAATAGCAATGACAGGATTTGAGAAGTTCCAGAGTAATATATTTTTGGGAACAATATTAATAAATTCCCTATATCAAGATATGGAAAGGTTAAGGCTTTCATCAGTTTCATGTATGTCATCAAACAACATAAATTCAAAATATTGAACTTTTAGTACAGACATTACATTCATTTTACTTAGCAGTATCAATGCTGAGAATTGGCCTACAATTGAATTTTAGATGGAGATATCTATTACCTGTTTCTCTAGCCTCGAGGTTACCTATTATTAACAACCTCTTTCCAATTTCTTTCTGTAAATGAATATGATATTCTGTATTTACTAGTCATCTACAGAAAGATAAAGTGAACAAGTATAAAATTATTTATAGATAGTTTTGGTACTCAGCTAGAGAGAAAATTGTGAAAGTAAACCAGTTCACCTACTGCCTCATATTTCTGACTAAGAGTCCTACAAGTGGCTTGATTAACTATATTACACTTCCCAAGCTCTTTTTACAACAAAACCATGCAGATATATAACAAGAAGCGGCAATTCTTATATTATTATTGATTTTAACAACAAATAGTTATAATATTGCAAAAGTCAGGTATGAGTATACTTCTGATGGGACAAATTGAGTTGCAAGGCCACATGCAAGCATTTCAGCTCCATCTAGCCTAGCACCAGTAAGACCAACGTACTCTCCTGCAAGAAAAGTTTAAATTTAAAAAGTGAATAATTAAGCATAATTGATAATATCCAAAATCTATGAACTAGAAGTCTGCTATTTCTACATAACCTAAAACTGATCAACAACTTAGCCACCAAGAAATCAGGCCTAAATCTGGAAACATTTACATTTGAATATAACTTGTAAGCATATACAGACAAGGTTTTACTGCCATTACCATAGAATCCAGGGAGTCTTGATAAGTAATAAGAAGCACCTACATCTGGAAAGAGTCCCAAAGCAGTTTCTGGCATTGCAAAAACCTGCAAAATGTTGTGAATAAGAACATGCAGATGAAAAAAATCTGAGGTTTGGCTTCGGTAGAACGTTATTGATCTTTTAAAATTGGAGGCTCAGAATCCAGAAAAAATCATTGATAGCAATGGATTTTATTTGTTATTTGAAAGAAAGAAGGCCAGGAGATAATGTATTATAATTTATTTTTCGACATCAACAAAGATCTAACTCAAACAAGGAACCACTGGATAATGCTTAAATCAAAATAAAATAATGTCAACAAGATATATTGGTTAATGCCTTAGACTCTGTTAAGATGGGTTCTTTCAGTACAATTGCCAAGAATGATCAAATCAAAGTTTTAGCTATTCTACCCTTTAAGGAATACAGAAGGCTAAAATCAAAAAGTGGAAGACCAATAATATTAATCTTAAAGCCAAAAGCACTACCAATATAATGTCTACCAAATGTTTGTGTATTGATATCTTGACTTGCTAAGTTCAATACCATTTATCATGTCGAGGTCTATGAGTTAGACTGCTGCCTTAAATCAAGTGGATAAAAGATCATCAGAAGTTTCTACAAGCACTGGCTATTGCAATAAATCTTTAAACAGCCACTGATACCTAGAAATAAGGAGAGGATTATGAAGAGTGCTACTGTCTTTGGTTTATTCTTACAAGCCTCAAATCAGAATGGTAATTTCCGATGAATTCAGCATGCAATAACATATGAAAAAATTCCATATCTCACAACAACTGCAGTCCAGTTTTTTAGTTCAATTCTTTTTTACACTTTCAAGAGTTTTCTACACATGACAGCATTCACTCTACATCCCACTTAATGCTTAGTCATTAAGAACTTAGATAACAATTAACATAAAGCTAGCATAAATGATAAACCATGAGACAGCATGGCCTATATGTTTTATAACTACAAGGTTGGGCAATCAGATAACAAAGACAAATCATGAATTTATAAGAAGAATCCCAGTGTAGGAAGAGAATCTCAGGGTAGGAAGAATCATATATATATATATATATATATATATAAAGGGCAAGTCTATACTTAAAGTGAAGTACAAAGGAGACAAATACCGAATTCTCCGTTGCAACTCGGAATCTACCATGTATCGAAGCACCTGCTCCTCCTCCCATGACAATTCCATTCAGAATTGAAACCTTCAATGAAGTTTGGAACCTAGTATTAATATTTGAGTATCTCCAAATACGTAACGTCAAATCCAACGTGACCAAAAATGCCTTTGCTGCACGTTTCAAACTACATAATTTTAGGAATACACCTAGTACTAGTTTGAATCACCTGTGGTTTACTATATGTTGCCATCAGATAGTTCAAGGTAAATTCTTTGCGAAAAAATGCCGCCCCTAATTTCCAATCACCTGATGCACATAATAAAACATAATGTATCAGCAACCCTGTTATAGTGAGTTTCAGATCTTAAATGGCATAGAAACAGATGACGGACAGGTGACAGGTTTATTAAAACCCATAAAGGCAAGAAAGAGAACTGAATGAGGCAATAGAAGAGAGTTAGAATAATGTGAGCAAACATTTAAGTAAAGTTTCAGAGAAAGGTCACACCTATCAGTATATTAGAGGGAAGAATCTAGAATATCGAGAATTAAGAAGATGCAAGAGGAAAACATGCAAACACCTACCTTGACCAATATCACGTACCACAGCTGCAACATCACCTCCAGCACAAAAAGCTCTACCATTTCCCTACAACCATATGAGCAGAATTAACACAAAATTCAAAAAGGTGGCTGCAGAAGCATCATACTTGGAATGAATGATATTGCCCACAGGGTATATATTCAGGATAGAACAGGTGAACTTCTATTATGTGAGCTTTAGATTCTTGACACGCCCCTCACATGAGCATGACTTTGACACAAACATGTGGACAATTTGTATTGGGTGGCGCTGAGCACTTGGGTCGTTGAGCCAAATACATAGACGAAATTGTCTGGTCTCATTAAGTGTTAAGTTTCTAATTGCTCCAAAATAAAATAATTTGGACAGGACAATAATGTTGTTAGTGCTATTGGATTATTTTTTTTATTTATTTATTTTGGTTTGTGCAGTATGATGGTTTTTATTTTTCTATTCACATTCACGGAAGGGATTGCACATGAGTGGAATATTAAAGCATGATATATGATATATACATACAGTGCCGCCAGTAAAAAAACATATAAGCAAACAAACATGGGTAACGTCTTTGACTGCTCTTTAGTGTAGGGCATTGCCAACATGTGCACCTATGTAATTGTGGGTAAATGGCTTCAAGCCCAACGATAACACCATATAGACTATGGTAACAAAAATGAAAGGCTGATTATCACGATTCCTACATACAGAATCAGATGGATCTAGAGGCTGTGACCCCTAGGTTTGTAGTCCACCAATGATCAACAAGCCAGAAGGCACATCCTTGAAATTTCTAGAGGCTCAAGTTGAGAAACTAAAATTCTTAACTTGGATGTTGGTTGCATTGAGTTTTCTGTTTCTGGGTGTTTTCTGGGTCTTATGGTGTATAAAAAAATTGATATCTAGTATTAGAGACAAAAATGTTACCACTTGATTTCTTCACATTATGCAGTTCGAGTATTAGCATAGATGTTTCAAATAGTAATTACCTTCAAAATTATCAGCTTGACAATGCGATCATCCTCACAGCTATGAAAGAGTTCCAAAAGCCGAACTATCTAAGGAAATGATGATGAATAGAACTGTTAAGATGTTTTTCTAATGTCCAGCTATATCAAGGTAATCACTTCATATAAAATCAACCCAAATAATCGAAACAATATTAGTACAAAAGATGGGATTATAAAACATAAGTCACAGTCTCACAGACATTGTAAGATATGAAAATATATAAATGCATATAGCAATATCCAATACATCACTTGGTAATCGGCATGAGACAATATATAACAGTCACACCAGAAGGGAGAAGAAAATATTAAAATGTTAGACTATATTTGTTCTGGATACAGGAGACTATTTCACTAACTAGGCAACAAGAAGTTATGGCAAAAGAAACAGTACAACAGAGAAAATATTGAGGAGAGCCTCTTAAGATCACAAAATACATAAGACCAATATGTGCTAGTGCTTCCAAAGCAGAATTGCATGAGTGTTCTACTTGACACGATATGCATAATTGTCTAATTCCAAATACAATTAATCGAAGGAATCAAGCTAAGGATGTGACTAGCCAACCCACATTCCACCTAAAATTAAGAGTGTCCATAACACAAATGTGAGATACTAGTCAATAAAAGATAGCATATTAGAAAATTAATACCTATAACACGGTGGGAAAATAATAATAATAATAATAATAATAATAATAATAATAATAATAATAATAATAATAATAATCGAAGGAATCAAGCTAAGGATGTGACCAGCCAACCCACATTCCACCTAAAGTTAGAGTGTCCATAACACAAATGTGAGATACTAGTCAATAAAAGATAGCATATTGGAAAATTAATACCTATAACACGGTGGGAAAATAATAATAATAATAATAATGGACATAAACAAACAATATATGAAATCCCTTGAAGAAATAGTTTAACACTCCCAAATGGAATACAATTTTGAAGACAAGGTAATGCATCCAATACTAGCCACCATACCATTTCAAAGGAAAGGGCATTCAGTTGCTTAGGCCTGTTCAATATAAATGTTCGCACATATCCACTCGTTTCCTCCAAAACCTGTCAGACTCAGAAAAATTAGTATATCTGAACAGACTTAAGAACTTAAAGTAAGACAACAAAAATCAAAGTAGACAACATATCCAATTATACACTCTTCAATCCTTGGGAAATGAAACAATTACTCAGCTAATACTAAAACTTATATTAATGGCTCTATTTGCTTACAAAGAAAACTAATGAAAGTATAGAGTAGTCGTAATGACATATTCACTTTCATAAGGTTTCTAGAGTACACAAAAAAATCAACCAAACAAAGATTAATAGCAGTTAAAGCTTTCTCTACATGCACTTGATGACTTGAACCTCAAGGCCAAATAGAAAGATTTTTTAACATTTATCATTCAAACTACTACTCTTTTTATATATTCTCAAATCAGGGCTGAAATCAGCACGGAATAGCACTACACATTAGCTTTCCATTTGCTGGCAACTAAATGGAGCACGAGTGCAACCTAAGTGCTAAAACAATTTCTCAGCAAATAGTAAAAATTGCATCTCTATTTGCTTACAAATAAAACTATTGAATCAAGTTCAAATTTCATAAGGTTTCCAGAAAATTCAAAAATTATCCCAACCTAATAGCATTTAAAGCTTTATCCAGTACATGCACTCGAATCATCAAGGCCCAAATATAGCCAAAGTACAATTCTTTCTATACATTCTTAAATCATCAAGGAAAAAAAAACACCCATAACACTACACAAACCATACTTCCAACAAAGCTAGGGTTAATTAAAAAAGAAATTTGCAAGATCAACTCAACCCCCAAAATAAATCTGGAATTTATACTTTTCTTTCCATTTCTTGGCAATTAAATGGGGCACAAGTTCAAACCTAAGTCCTAAAATGCTTGAAATTGCTCAATTAACAAATGTAAGGATTTCCGACGGAATAAACACTACATCATTAATTAACATACAAACACTTGATAGATTAGGATCGTATAACTGTGTACTAATTCGAATTAAAGTTTTGAACCTGATCAGTCCCATAGCTGTTAGAACTGATTCGCGCCATGACTTTGTGCTGAATATGAAGCTTCGGTCAGTTGTCTTTGAGGGGCTGTTTGGAGCAGGGACCTTGCCAAGAGTCCGGTCCGAATGTGATACTGAAGAGTAAATGATGATGACGTCAGATTTTGAATTTTGAAGATTTTTTGAGTTGACTTAAAAATTAAAAATATATTTTTAATTTTGAAATTGAAGTAATAAAAATATTATATTTATATCATTTTACATACTATTTGTAACAAAAATTTAAATTTTTTGACATTATTCTACTCGATGAACCGCTGATGCAACTGGACTGGGTTGAGGCCAATTCGGCAATGGTTTTATATATATTACTCCCTCCGTCTCAAATTAATTGCTCAATTTTGACTTTTTAAAATCAAAAGACTATTTTTAAAACTAATCTTTTTACTATTTTTGCTAAAATATAGGTGAAAAGATTATAACCAAAAGAAAGTATATACAATTTATTACTAACCCTAATTTTTATAATTTTAGAAATATATTTATATATGCTTAATTATTAATTCTAAAAATAGTCAATTTGACTTAAAAAAGTTAAAATTGAGCAATTAATTTGGGACGGAGTGATAAATTTTTTATAGAATTTAGAAGAGTAAATAGAAATATAAAAAAAATTAATATTAAAAAAAATAATAATAATATATCTAAAATTATAAGTGCAAAAGAGTAAAAAATGAATGCTTTATAATATCACTCCGTCTCAAATTAATTGCTCAATTTTAACTTTTTTTAGTCAAATTGACTATTTTTAGAATTAATAATTAAGCATATATAAATATATTTCTAAAATTATAAAAATTGGGGTTAGTAATAAATTGTATATACTTTCTTTTGGTTATAATCTCTTCACCTATATTTTAGCAAAAATAATAAAAAGATTAGTTTTAAAAATGGTCAATTTGACTTTAAAAGGTCAAAATTGAGCAATTAATTTGGGACGGATGGAGTATTTTATTTCACATAATTTATACACGCGTGTGATATTTATATATTATAGTCTCTATGGAAGTTTTCTCTATAAGTTTGGTGTAATTGGGTCACAGCTTTTTTTCTTTTTACTCTTTCGTCCTTACAACTTTAGATGTATTACTATTTTGTCCTTTTTAATATTAACTTTTTATATCTTTATATTTACTCCTCTAAATTTTATAAAATTTTTATTTTACCCCCAAATAATTTACACACAGCGCGTGTGCGATAGCGAGTGGTACATATTATTAGGATGAAAGTGATGTTCATGTAAATATCTTCACCTATATGTTAGCAAAAATAGTAAAAAGATTAGTTTTAAAAATAGTCAATTTGACTTTAAATAGTCCTAGAAATATAATTAATTTGGGACGGAGTGAATATAATGGATGAACCGGTAGTGCCCTTGTACCACTTTTTAACATTCCAGATAACGTACGTTTGTTTGCTTCGTCAAAAATTCTAGTTACAAGCCAATGGCCCCACAGACTCACTCAAGCACACCTCATATTTACAACAGTTTTCCATGATTATAATTTAGCCAATAATAGAAGTTATATCGGTTTTTCCGGCACTGGACCATGAGATTCTAAATTAGTTTATATTAAGTTGTTGCAATTTAAAAAGAGTAATTTTAGGTGTTTTAAATTTTTGATATCAAATGATATGATATTGAATATTTTAATTATTAATTATGATATAGTCAATCACATAAGATCTACCTAATCGATAATATGATAACACATCATTTGAGACACTTTGTATTGTAAGATGTATCCACAACCAATGTACAATTATTAAAAATAAAAACTGTACCTCATCTGCATTCACAATTATGCAAATCTTACCGTTGCGACTACATATGTGGTTACTTGTTCTCCCCTATCTAGGAGTCATTTGTTTGTTTGATTTACTTAAAAAAAATGACAGCCAACAGGTCGTGAGTCTTTTGTTTGATAGACATCGCTTCTTAAAAATCTATCTGAAACAACATCCGACAATTAAGGGAATAACTCTTTTGGGAATGTCAGTTGCTCCTGTTGGAAAAAAACGTCTCCTAATACTGTTGTTTTTGATAAATTAACTAAACGATAAAAAATATCAGTACATGTCAAATAAGTTAAATATGCAATTCTAACAAAATAATAATTAATCACTACAGAAAATAAAAATATGAAAATAACCAAGCACAAGAGACAAATTTTTACGTAAAAAACCCTTTTAAACTAAGAGATAAAAAAATCAAAGGACAACCTTCAAAAAATTCACTATAATAAATTAAGAAAATATAAAAATATCTTAATTTGAGTAAACACTCAAATTACCTCGCTATAATAGAATCCCAAACAGCACACTTAATTGTTTGTTCCTTCTCTCTCTCTCTCTCTATTTCAGTCGAAGCTATCTTTTTTTTCCTTCTCTCTTGACAATTTCTTGGTATCTCTCTCTCACCTTTTCCTCTCTCGGATGGATTTTATATTTTTGGTGTCTCACATGGCTGCCTTGGAGGCAAGGTTTTCAGACCTAGACCGGTCATCGAAGCGAAAAAGGTACCGAGTGGATGAGTCATTGGTCCAACCAGTGGTCGAACCGTTATTGACTCAGTGACCTCATTAATATATAAAAAATAAAAAATTATTAAAATATATTAATTATTATTATATATTATATATAATATTTATTAAATATGTAAAATTAATCGATTTATCTGTATAAAAAAAACTAAACTTATTTGTATAATATTTACTTTATACAATTCAAATAAATACTAAATATATATGAAAAGAAAGATCCTAAATCAAATAATACAAATGAACTTAAAGGGAAGGAATATGCTTTTGGCATATTCTACTCAAAACATCCAAGTTCCAACAAGTCCCTTCTTTTATAATATCATAGTAACTTAGTAAGGGAATATGCCAAAAGCATATTCTAGTTAAAATCCTTTTTACAGAGTACAGAACTAAAGAACTTCTCATTATTTGCTCGGTATTCCATATTAAATACATATTATACTCCCCAAATTTGAGGTACAAAGTATGCAATACAGATTATACTCCCCCAAATTGGCAATACACAGAGAACACTTCTTTTGCTTGGTAGTTTATTGGTAGTTCATGGTTCATCGGTAGCCGTAGTTCATTGGCAATTTTTATTTTTTTTCTAAAGTAGGGAACCGGTTTAACTTGTGAACCAGTCACTGGTTCGCTAGGTCAGGCGGTTCAACCGCCGGTTCGTCGGGTTTGAACGGTTTTTGAACAAAAATGGGTCATTGGTCCAAATAGGATTGTGCATTCGGTTATAACCGAACCGAATAGCTTATTCGGTTATAACCGAATACCGAACCGAACTTATTTTTGCTATCTGAAATACTATCAGAATTAACAAATAACCGAATTACCGAAAACCGAATAACCAAATTTACTATTCGGTTATTCGGATAATAACCGAAATTAAGGTCTATATTTCTCCAACAAAGAAAAGTCATTTCAAATTTCCAATACAAGAGTTTCCAATCACAAAATTTTATCAATAAATATTTTTATTTTATTTTTTTTCTTATTCGGTTATTCGGTTAACCGAATAACAAAATTTTTAAAACCAAACCCGAACCCGAAAACCGTATATTAAATCGGATAAAACCGAATTTCTAAAAATAACCAAAAAAATTCAGTTAAAAAAATTCGGTTCGGTTTTTCGGTTATAACCGATTTTTGCTCACTCCTAGGTTCAAACCGGACCGGAAGGCCGATCAGTTCTGATTTTTTCCAGTTCGACTGTCGATCCGGTCCAGGTCTAAAAATTATGCTTGGAGGTTAAATAGGCAAATGGCTTATTCACTTTCCAAGTTCCTGCCACCAATGTACACACACACACACACACACACACACACATATATATATATATGAACAAAGTACAATTTGTACACATATTAAAAAAAATAAAAGTAGAGAAAAAAAGTAAAAAAAAAATTAAATTTATCCTTAGTAGTCCTACAAGATTATATAAAGTGATGAGTGTAGACACCCAAATTTTGCGTTTCCTTCTACTAACCATGACAGGAGGGCGAAATCGTCAATTGAACCGGCTTGCGGGAGCAAAGGAGCGGGCACAAGGGCGAGCGCCCGGCACCGCCGCAATGTTTTGGGCAACCCAAGTTTACGTGACAATAAAGCCGTCCGAGGCAGGCATTTCCGAATGAGGTGGCACGTCTCCCGAAAATTCCCGGACTGCAGAATACGAGCCTGTCAGCGAAAACCGACGTTGCGGCATGAAAATCGAGGCGTGGCACGAAAATCGAGAAAGTCAAGCCCGCCAGCCGCGGATAGATCTGCGGCCAAGTGGGTGCGCCAGCACGGAAACCAGGAAATCAGCACTACCAGCTGAGTGCGATGGGAGGCGCGCCAGCTGGCCAGCCGCAGATCCATCTGCGGCCAGCCGCAGATAGATCTGCGGCTGGCTTTGGCCAGCCTATTTAAGCCCAGCTTCGGGCAGCATACAGGAGGTTCAGCAGTTTGGCGGAAGAAGAAGGAAATCAGCAGCAGTTTTAGATCGGAAATAGGGAGAAATAGCACAAATTCTTGCAACAATTGAGAAAAAAAAGAGAGGAAGTTCCTTTGTTGTTAGATTATATCAATACATCTCATATTTCAATCAAACACACAAGTTTCTACACAATTTTGGTAGCATTTGCAAGGTGAAAATCTCATTATTTTTGCAACTTCTATCATGACATTTGGCTAATTTGATTGCAATTTTCAAGAATATTGTTGAACAATCATGGATTAGGGATTATTGGTGAGGGTTCCGTTGGAACAAAATTCTTCCTAATAATCCGATGATATCTAATTGATGAAATTTCTAGCTTATTTATGGGTATATATTAGGCGTAGCTTGATTGATTGTATGTTTGGGATGTGTTAGGCAATCTACGTTGTTGTTATTGTAGTATTCATTTTGTGAGTATGTAATAATCGTGGTTGTGAGCCTAGGAATGCGACCCCGTGGTCCAAATCCGATGATGGACGTTTTGATACATGTAATGGATGCAAGGTACTCGTTTTGTTGTAACATGTAATCGTTGGGCCTTAAAACGACGCTAGAGCGAGAATCGGGTTTAAGGCCCCGTAATAGTAAAATATGTGATTGTTGGCGTTAGGGGATATTTTGATGGCTTACATGCCCATGAATAGCCCCGACGCGTGTTCATGCTTGATTAAATCTTGTGACACAAAAAATTGATTTCAAAGCTAAACGATAAGATTTTCATAAAATCAATCAAAGTAGGGTATTAGCATCACGAGGCTTAAAATTGAAAGTGCAAATGAATGTCGATTCCTCTTTAACGAGAAGGCAAAGAAAAATCGTTTTCCAAAACATCACACAAATTGATTTTATAAATAAATGGCGTTTTACTAAACCTTGATACATAGGGCGAAAGAGATTCTAGAAATTGCCTACCATTTATGAAAGCAACGTATAAATCTCGATTCCTATTGTGGCTAAGGTTTAACAAACTCGTGTTTTACCAAAACAAACACTTAATAAAAATTTCATAGCTTTTATCAATTTAAAATCAAATCTTTCTCAATAAGAAAATAAGGCTTTCTCGTAAACATCGAAAAGACATTTCTAAGCACTCTCAAAACTAAAGCACTATTTTCCCTAAGAAATCCAAATGATTCTTTCATACAAACTCATCACAACATTCATTTAGGCACACACCCACACACACGCACGCATATACGTTTTATGAATTAAAGGATAGGAAAAGCATCAAGATTGCGGTAACCGTGTTTCACGGAAGTCGAGGGGTGCCTAACACCTTCCCCTCACTTAAGCAAGCCCCCGAACTCCATGAATCTCGATTCGCAGACCAATTAATTCGGAGTCACACATGAGCCAGCGATTTATAAAAAAACGAAAACTCGGATGAGTTGGTACATCCATTTCAAATATACCAACTGGCGACTCTGGTTAATTGGCTCATCATAAAAACGATCTTTCAAAACTCCGTCGACATCAATGCCGATCTTTTCCAAAGAATCATTAAATCAAAAGGCAAAAAATTGGAAAAGACTAGAGAAGCGGAAACCCGGCGTCGACAGCTGGCGACTCTGCTGGGGAATCTTTAGAGGGCTTAAGCCGCGTTTAAATCGTGATGCTATCCTATCCTTTAAAATTCATAAAAATGTGTGTGCATGCGATATTTTGATTTTTTACTTTTGTTGTGCGAATGTGTGTTTTGTCCAATAAATGAATGTTTGTATGGAATTGCTTTACTTTAAAAGTAATCATTTGCATACGGTGAGGACGATGAATGTGAATGTATGTTGAGATTGTACCTCCTCCTGAGGCGAACCCGTCGGTTGCTTATTACTGGACTCGATGGGGCTGCTCCCCGGAGATGGCTCAGGAAACGCACCACTCAAATCCGCTCCAATCGAAAGGACTCAAACGAGTAGATTGCGAAGATTTGGGAACCTTCATGCCGAAAAGCCCGCGAGAGTAACCCTAGGGTAGGTCAGCCTCAGATTAACCCAACGCAGGAAAAGTCTCTTCATGCCTTTTTACGTTTATATGTCTAAATGTCATGATCTCATTCAATATTCATATATCCCTTTTCTGTGTCAAAAGAGATTACTAACCTCTGTGAATTGCAGGAAATAGTTGGGGGAGCATAATAAAGCCATGTTTAGCATTTGTTATTACACTAAAGGACTACTAACTTTCTCTTTTACAGGGAAAGATTAAAAAACCCAAAAAACACCAAAAATTTACAGTTTTAGCATGCATCCATGTTTTCATTTCCCCAGGACTAAACTTCGAACCGTTGTCTCTGTAGGATTGCTCCTCAAACTCGTTCGCAGTCTAAGAAAGCCCAAAATCCTACATCTGAAATGGCTGATATTCCTAATCATAGTTCCATATCTCGGGAAGAGTTTGATGACTTCAAAAAACAGATGATGGAAATGGCCACGATGCTAAAAGAGCAGTTCCTACTCAGACAGGATCCGCCAAGCCAAGGACCACATAATATTCCACCACCAGGGGGTGACCAGAATCCTCCTAAAAATATTGTAAACCTGGGTAAGGATGACCAACCCCAACTCAAGGACGAGCCAGTCATTACAAGGGCCGTTCCCATACCTAGCAGGACAGTGGTTACTATCCCAGAAAAAGGGGACAATGACGACCTTCGGAGAAAAATGAAACACATGGAGGAGACCATCCAATCTCTAAGGGGCATAGGCTCCCTGGGCAGGGTTAATTATTCGGATCTATGTGTTTTCCCCGGAGCCAGATATCCAGAAAAGTTCAAAGTTCCCGAGTTTGAAAAATACAATGGAAAGGGAGACCCCTATACACACTTGAAAATATACATTGGAGAACTCGGGTCTTATGCCGAAGACGAGGGGTTAAGAATGCAACTATTCCAGAAAAGCTTAACAGGGGAGGCAAGAATCTGGTATGCCCGCCTCGACAATGCCCGAATCCACAACTGGGAGGAATTGGCCCATACCTTCTTAACCCAATACAGCTTTCAGGCCCAGATGGCTCTTGACAGGTACCAAATGACAAAGGTTAAAAAACAGCCTAGGGAATCCTTCAGGGAATATGCACAACGATGGAGGGGCATGGCCGCACAGGTAACCCCCCCGATGAGCGAATCAGAGATGGTAATGACCTTTGTAGACATTCAGGAGGCACCGTATTATGAGCGGGTCATCTCGGGGATTGGAAGACCCTTTGCTGAAATGATTAAACATGGAGAGATGGTTGACATGGGGTTGAAATCGGGTAAAATCCGTGATCTTACTGCTTTAGAAACTGCTGCCGAGCAAATACAGAATGGAAACTACGGTAGCACTTCCCGGAGGGTCCAAAAGAAAAAGGAGGAGGATGTCTCCCTCATCCTACAGGGGTCATCCAGAAAAGCAGAAGGTCATCCTCCGGTTGCAGGTGCAGAGGGGAGGGCCATCCCGACAGCCAAACTTCACAGATCAAAGGGCAGAGGGGCGAAGAAGATATGAGGCCTCGCAGAATCGAGTATTCACCCCGCTCGGGGAGCCGCTTGAACGGGTACTAGCGGTATTAGTAGCCCAAAAGAAAATAGTTGGTCTGGCACCACCAAGTGACCCAAAGGGTAGAAGGTTTGACCCGAGCAAACGATGTGCATACCACTCCAGTTCCCCTGGCCATGATACACAAGATTGCTGGACGTTGAAGCATCGAATCCAAAACATGATAGACAGTGGGGAAATTGTGGTGGAACAACTGGACTCCCCGAATGTTAAAGCAAATCCCCTGCCAAGACATGATGGAGGGGGAGTTAATGCGACGGAGGCAGGTGAGGCTGGGGGGCCGCCAAGGTTGAACTATGTGCAGAAAATTGAGGAATTGATCAACGTGATACATGATCATGGGAGTGCACGGGGAGCGCCCATCAGGTTGATAGGGATAAGTACAAATGGCATGGAAAGACCTGTCAAGTTGACAGCCCCGAGGCCCATCATCCTTGCAGCAAGGCCGCAACTCCCTATCAGTAGTCTGAAGACTGTACCCTGGAATTATGGGGGAATACCAGAGGAAGCGGCCAGTTGTGCTTCCGTGACGACCAAGGGGAACCCCTTATATCTTCCCGGGCGAGTCCTTGAGAGCCAAAGGAGAAAAAATGAAGAGGTTTCCGAGGAAAGGGCCATAAAGTTTTTGAAAAGGATGGATCACCCAGAAACGAGGGGGATCCAGATTTTAAATGAGGAATCAACCCTAACATCAGTCATGGACTTGGTGTTGTCATCCAGTGAGCATTGCAAAACCCTGACGAAGGTTCTGGAGGAGGCATTTGTGTCCAAAGAAATTAGTGAGGAGGGTTTCGGCCAGCTGGTAGGCCACTTATTGGAAACCGATGCAATATCCTTTACGGATGAGGACATTCCCAAAGAGGGAAGGGGGCACCGAAAACCGCTACACATCGCGGTAATCTCCTCAGGATATGTCATGAATGGGGTGCTGATCGACGGGGGATCGGCATTGAATATATGTCCTCTCAGCACGCTGAAGAAAATGAACATCAGTCCCAAGCACCTACGGGCCAGTCATGTGGTGGTTCGGGCTTTTGACGGATCCCGGAGGGATACCATCGGAGAGATAGAATTGCCAGTGGAGATAGGGCCCTGTACTTTTGATATATCCTTCCAAGTCCTAGATATTACGGCAAGCTACAACCTGCTGTTAGGGAGGCCGTGGATACACATGGCCGGGGCAGTTCCTTCCACGCTCCACCAACAAATCAAGTTGATCATCGATGGGAATCTGGTAACAATCTCGGCCGAATGTGATGACCCTTCTCCTCCCAGGAGTGGCCTACCAGTAATCAATGTGGATGAGTCAGCGGCGCCTGCCAGCTTTCAAGCACTAGAGATTAGCACTCCCCATTATAGATGCCGGGGAGCTCCAGCTGTGAAACCAAGGGTCTCTCCGGAACTCACCTTTGTGGCAAGGGAAATGATTAAAATGAACTTCCAACCTGGACAGGGACTAGGGAAAAGCAGTCAGGGAATCACCGAGCCCATCCACCTACCACAGCAGATAGGCAAAGCAGGATTGGGATACCATGTGGGCGCAGTACGGGGACACCGTCAGGGTGCGACTCCGATTCGACTAGTTGGCAGTCCAGTGACCAAAGCCGACAATAAGCAGGGGATCAGCGGACCTGTGATTGGGGCAGGGAATGAAGAGTTAACCCCCACACGTAATGAGTCGGCCCGGAGGGAAAGTTTCCTGCGGGAGGTCGCAAAAGAGTTTGAAACCAAATGCTATATCCCCGGACAATCAACAAGCAGTAAGGAGGGGACGAATGTTATCACACCACCGGGAGCCCAACAAGTTGTACCTGTCATCGATTGGGCAGGGCTGATTATTCCTGGAGAAGATATGGAGAAGGACCTAGGCGACGTATCCGTAATCATCGGGGAGGTATCCGATGTGAGGCCTTCCTTTATCCAGCGCATTTCATCTGACCTGACCATCGATAATTGGACCCAGAAACCAGTGATATCCAAACAAGGGTAAAAGCTCGACGTCAGGGTGGTCAACCCTAGAGGATGGGGGAATGAAGGAGTTTTATTTTGTTGTTGTTTTATTTCTGCATAATTGTGTCGTTTCTTCGTGTTATTTGAAATTGCGATCGTCGTGAAAAAATGATTTATATATGACAAGTATTTTGTTTCATGTCAGGTGTACCCATTTGAGTAATCCTTGCCTAACAAATGGTCTTTCAAATTTGAATGATGATTATGATTTTGACATTGAGCTGGATTTCGATTTAATGGGCATTGAACAAGACGAGACAGATTACGACGACGCACCTGACGAGATCAAAGGATGGGTCGAGGATAAACCCAAACCCAACTTGGACCAAGCCATCACCGTTGATATTGGAACCCCTGACAAGCCAAAGGAACTCAAGATAGGGACGGACCTCACCCCCAGCCAAAAAGCAGAAATAATTGAGTTACTAAGCCAATATGAGGATGTCTTTGCCTGGTCGCACGAGGATATGATCGGATTGTCCACCGACATTGTGGTGCACCGGTTACCCATCAAGGAGGGTTTCAAGCCTGTCAAACAAAAATTGAGGAAATTGAAACCGGAGTGGAGCTTAAAAGTGAAGGAAGAGATCATCAAGCAGTTCAGGGCGGGAATCATTATGGTATCCACTTATCCTGAATGGTTATCCAATGTGGTCCCGGTAGCTAAGCCTGGAGGAAAGGTGAGGGTATGTGTAGACTACAGAGATCTAAACAAGGCCAGTCTCAAGGATAACTTCCCGGTGCCTTTCATACACATCCTGGTAGATAACACAGCCCAGTACGAAATGTATTCTTTTGTGGATTGCTTCGCAGGATATCATCAGATAATAGTGGCAGAGGAGGATCGGGAAAAGACCGCATTCATCACCCCCTGGGGCACTTTCTGCTATAGACGACTGGCTTTTGGCCTCACAAACGCGGGGGCTACTTATCAGAGAGCCATGATGGCCTTGTTCCACGATATGATGCACAAGGAGATAGAGGTCTACGTGGACGACATTATTGTGAAATCGAAGGTAGAGTCCGATCATATAACTCATCTCAAAAAAAGCTATTCGATCGGCTCAGAAAGTATAATCTGAAACTCAATCCAGCCAAGTGTGCTTTCGGAGTACAATCGGGCAAGCTCTTGGGTTTCCTGGTTAGTGATCGGGGCATTGAGTTGGACCCAGCAAAGATTAAGGCCATTGTGGATATGCCGGCACCCCACACAGAGAAGGAGATAAGAGGATTCCTGGGGAGAATAAACTTCATCAGCCGTTTTATATCCCACTTGACGACTACATGTGAGCCGATTTTTAAACTGTTAAGAAAAGGGGTGTCCAAAGAATGGATATGAGCAATGTCAGAGGGCGTTTCAGACCATTAAGAAACAATTGACGGAGGCACCAGTGCTGGTACCCCCGAAGGATGGGATCCCTCTGTTTATGTATATATCGGTAAATGCCATCGCGATGGGATGTATGTTGGGACAGAAAAATGAGGCGGGAAAAGAGCAGGCCATCTATTACCTCAGCAAAAGATTTAGCCAATGTGAGCAGAATTACACTCCCATTGAGAAGACCTGTTGTGCTCTGGCCTGGGCTGCAGGGAGATTACAGCACTACCTCCATGGGCATACAACGTACCTGATATCAAGAATGGATCCCCTGAAATATATTTTCGAAAGGCCCATGCTGAATTGTCGACTATCAAGATGGCAGTTAATTTTACAACAGTTTGACATGGTGTACGTGACCCAGAAGGCCATGAAAGGGCAGGGAATTGCAGATCAGTTGGCAGAAGCCCCGGCAGGAGGGATGGAGCCATTAGAAACTCCTCTCCCGGGCGAGGATATATTTTGGGTATCGCGCGAAAAATGTGATGACGAGGGACAATTTTGGAAGCTGTATTTTGATGGTGCCATGAATGCCGAGGGGGCAGGAGCCGGAGCGGTCCTAGTCTCTATCACCGGAGAACAATACCCCGTGGCCACTAAACTTCGTTTCAGCAATTCGAACAACACCGCTGAATACGAGGGGTGTATCTTGGGACTCCGATTGGCCCGTGACATGGGAGTAAAAAGACTAGCGGTGTTCGGGGATTCAGAATTGGTAATCAGACAAGCAATTGGGGTATACAACACTAAGAAGCTTCGGTTACTTCCATACCATCGTTGTGTTACCCAGTTGATGCAAGAGTTCGAAGATATCGCTTTTCGACATATTCCCCGGGGGCGGAATGATTTTACAGATGCATTGGCAACCCTGGCTTCCTTAATCCATATAATCAAAAGGAAGGACATTCCACAGATCGAGATAGCTGTACAGAATGCCCCGGCATATGAGGAGCATGTCGCAGTACTGTCAGACGAGGTGGTTGTGCCAAGGCAGGCTTGGTATCACGATATAAGGGAGTATTTGAGGGATAGATCCATTCCCGACCAGGCGAGTCGAACTGAGAGGATGAGAATTCAAAGGATGGCCATGAAATTTTACCTGAGTGGGGATTCACTCTACAAGAGGGATGCTGGGTTGGGACTGTTGCAGTGCGTAGATGAAACACAGGCCCGAAAGATTATGAATGAAATACATGGTGGAGTGTGTGGGCCCCATATGAGTGGACCGACGCTTGCCAAAAAGATTTTGAGGACAGGGCATTATTGGTTGACGCTGAGGGCCGATTGCGAAGATCATGTCAAACGGTGTTATCAATGTCAGGCGCACGGTAATGTGATCCATACGCCTCCCAATGAACTGCACTGTATGACCTCCCCGTGGCCATTTTCAATGTGGGGAATGGATGTAATTGGACCAATAGAGCCCAAAGCAAGCAACGGGCATCGATTCATCTTCGTCATGATCGATTATTTCACCAAATGGGTAGAGGCAGCTTCTTTCCCTAAAGTAACTCAGGAGGTCATCGTCAGCTTCATCAGGAATAATGTCATTTGTCGATATGGGCAACCTGAGGTTTTGGTATCCGACAATGCCAAGAACTTGAATAACGCCCTCATGAAGGGGTTGTGCGACCAGTTTAAGATCAAACACCTCAATTCTGTTATTTACCGTCCCAAAATGAATGGGGCAGTGGAGGCTGCCAATAAGAACATCAAGAAGATCATGGCAAAAATGTCTGCTAATCATCGGGGATGGCCAGATCTGTTACCCCTCACCTTGCTAGCCTACCGAACGTCAACGCGTACTTCCACAGGGGCAACCCCTTACGCCTTGGTATATGGAATGGAGGCTGTCCTGCCAGTTGAAGTTGAGATGGCGTCCCTCAGAATAGTGATCGATGCTCAGATAAGCGAGGAGGATTGGATGCAAAGCCGATACGACCAATTGGCCCTAATTGATGAAAGGAGGGTGGCTGCTGTTTGGCACGGCCAGCTATATCAACAGAGGATCTCCCAATCATACGACAAAAGGATCAGGCCTCGGAAAGTCAAGGAGAATGACCTGGTGCTAAAGAGAGTCATGTCTTGTCAGGACGAAGCCAAGGGGAAGTTTGCCCCGAATTGGGAAGGACCATTCGTGATTAAGAAAGTGCTATCCGGAGGAGCCCTCATATTGCAAGAAATGGATGGTGAGGTATTTCCACAACCCCTCAATTCTGACTCGGTGAAGCGGTTCTACGCTTAAATCATCAGTTCTTTTTTCCTTTGAGAGCGAACTACGTAGGACCTGATCTCCCAACTTGTGGGGGTACGTAGGCAGCCATCATGGCGCGGTCCGATCCTTTAAAAAAATAATCCTTTCCCTAACCAAAACCAATTTTCGATAGCCAGATAAAACCTTCCTACACCCTCAAAACCTTCCCGAAACTAACTGCCTAACCAGTTTCATCCCAGAATACATACCCTGATCCAACCCAAACAGTTATCCAAAATCTGAGATTCAATCCGACGAAATCAAAAGGTGTGCGGCAATATCTGTCAAATCTCCATCAAGTCTTGAGGAAAGAAAGAAGGCGAAATGTCAAAATCATGGTCAGTTGGATAAAATGATGATCCAATGGAGGGCAATGATACGACAAAAGGGGAAAATGACTAAATTTAAATGCATGTCTATATATATAAGTCCTTTTATTACAAGATTTCTCTTTCAATAACTGATGAAACCAACATAGTCTATGCAGGAAATAAAATAATCTACAAATCTGAAACTAGCCGAAGCAGGATGGACAGGGTGGTGGATAGATCTGAAGCATCAGCATCTCCTGCAATCTGCTGCCCCATCATATCAATACGATCCAGTAAAGCGGTAGCTCGGCTGACAGTCCCAAAATGAGCATCTACCACTGCCCTGGTCTGAAATACAATGGCCTCTCTATCAGCAATGGCAGAGCATCTCTAGCCCGAATGGCCTCATCTCTCTCGGCAAGGGCGGCATCCCTCTCGGCTTCAGTAGTAATCAGGGCCAGGCGGAGTCGGGAATCCTCAGCGACCCGACTCGGGGCAGAATCGGCTGAAATGGAATGGTCTGTGGTATCTTCTGTGAAAATCACTCCAGAGTCCATCAAAGGCCCCAGTCCGACTCAAACTAGCCGAATCCAGGTCTCCACGCAACCACTGTACGTAGGCAAATGTCTGGATGTGACAGCTCGCACTATATTCGGCAAAGATCCTGTGATCCCAAAGCTCGTATACCTGCAATAGATCCCTCTCTGTACAGGATGATATAAGGAATCGGTATGCGGCTGCACCCGCGAAGGGGTGTAAATCCTGTGTCTGATCAAACTGCCCCATAACCGCCAGGGGATGATAGGTCGTCACGCCCCTTAACCCAGCAATGGGAATGAAATCCATGTCAGGCACATGAGTCAAGAAGCTCATGAAGGAGCAATAGCCCGAGTAAACCAATAGATGAAAGGGGTCCTCAATGATAGACAAGAATGATGTCCAGGAGGCCACATCAGTACAACTCGCGGGACGAAGCGAAAACTGCGTGGTTATGTCATGGCTGAAGCAAAAACCCTTGGCGACGGAAATGGCCGATGGGGCTAAGATGACTCATGAACCACATATACAATAAGGTCGAACTCCCTCTGAAGAATCTCCCTCGGAAGGACTGGCAATATGTGGCCGACATATAGGTATCCGCCAATATCATGGGGAGAATGGTGTGATCCTCCTGAAGGGCCCCAACGGCCGCAACAATCCGCATGTCCAAATGATCGGATCCTGCAGGCAAATACAAAACTGAGATGACACAGGCCATCAGAACGCCCACTCGCAAGGCATCCCAGCGCTCCTCGGACACGGAAAAATCACCGAGGAAAAGACGGAAACTGTCAGGTGAGCCAAATCGGTCAATCAAGAATTGAAGAGGAACCATATGGTCTGATGTGATTACCGGTAATAAGACAGCACTCCGCAAACCGGTGAAAGTCAAGAATTGACGGCGCATGGAACCAACGGTAACCCTAGCACAGGGACCATCCAACGGCAAGCCGGTGAAGCGAGCATACTCCTCAAGGGTGGGGGTCAGCTCTACTGTCCCAAACCTAAACACCTGACGGGCAGGGGCCCAATAGCTCAGAAGACCATCCACAAAGCCCGCTGGCACCCGGAAGGTTAATAAGGACCAAGAATGTCCCAAAAGACCATCTACGATAACCCTATCTGCTGGCAGTAGACTGTCCAACCAGCGGAAGAGGCTGCCAACCAACCCTGTGGGAGGAGTGGAATCCAAACGAACCACGACATCTGAGGACGACATCTGTGAAAAAATAGTATCAAAAAAGACTGTACAGGGGTCATTCTCTACCCATAAATAAAAAGCATGCATCATACAGTTAATAATAAAGCAGGTGAATCCCATAGAGATGAAAAGAAACTGTGCGTAAATAAATAAATGAGTTCAGTACATAGTGCATAAATGAAAAAGAAATCTAAGCAGGTGCCGATACAAAGGGCCCTATCCTATCCTGGTCTAAATAAAATCAGTATCATCTATGAAAGCAGGATCCTCGAACTGATCCCCCGGAGTCGTCGAGCTCGGAGGACCAAAGTTCATATCAGGGATGTAGGGATGCGCTGTGGCATCAGATGAACTCGGGCCTGCATCATAACCTGCACCGTCAGGATCGTAGGTGTAAGCCTCCTCCGGGGTCCCGGCCCAACCCCCGAATAAACAGCGACAACTGATCCACCTGACGGGTCAATGTGGCGATCTGCTCAGCGTGGGTAGGGGTCCGAACACAGGCAGCCCAATCGGTCATCGTAACCGAGCCTGGAACCATGTCTCCAAGAAAGAAAGTGGCCCGAGTCTGGGGACCGATGGTACGAGGTATCCACCAAGTCCTGAAAGCCTCACTCGTACTGGGGCCTGTGGAAAGCATCCGACCATTCCTCCCCGGCGAGCATGATCTCCGAGGGCTGAGAATCCAGCGGCCAGAAAGTAGTGAAAGAAAGGGAGTGCGGGATGCGGATCTCCCCAGTGACGCATCTGAATGCGCGCTCTCCCAAATACATCACCCAGCCTCCAACACTCTGCAAAGTGAGGCGACGGGTGGAAAGCTCGAACTCCGGGCCGGAAGGATGCCCGTCAGCAAACCCCACAGTCAGATGATCGGAGAGGTAGGGAATCCAGACGACATCGGCAGCCGTGATCAACTCCAGCTGAATACGACAATGTGCAAAGCTGCCCGACACGGGGACCTCCTCCAGAGTACTGTGATGCCATCGCCGACCCCGAGGATAAGTGTCCGGGCCCAGAGTAGTGATAGGCCTCAGACATGGCAGCCGCTCGTAAGCCCAGAACTGTGAATAGAAACAAGGCAAGGCATGAGTCACTATCAAATACAGAAAAGAGATGAAAGGAAAAGAAATACAGTAAGAGAGAGGAGGAGGGGACTCACCAACAGAAAGTGGTAGAAGCCGAGCCAGGCTCAGTCTGTCCCTCTGAGCGTAGACGCATGCCATGGAGGAAATAGGCAAAGGTGAATGACCCCCAGTCATAGTCACCGATGCGGTCCACGTCTCTGACCGCTCCTACGACGCTGAAATGAATGGTGGAGGAGTTGTTCCCCAGAAAACAACCCCTCATGATGGTCAGGAACAGGCGTCGTAGCAGAATGTCCCTGGTGCCCTGATCCGCGGGAATGGGCAGTGCGTACAGACCCCCAACGGCATCGACGGCCAAAGCCCCGGACCGAATACTACGGGCCTTGAAGACCCGATCATCAGCAGCGAAGCCTAGCAAAGCTCGAACCTCCACTGGAGTGATATCAAGATCCAGGGGGACACGGGACCCAGTGAACTCTATGCCCGTAATGTACCTCCAATCCCAGGGGGTCAGCACGACCTCGCAGTCAAGAAGATGGAGAGACTGCGTATGGTGGAACCATCGCTCGGATAAAGCCCTCATGTAACCCCAGGGGCACTGACGGGGAATGATAGTGAAGAAATGTCGAAAGCCCCAAGAGTCCACCATCTCCCGGTAATCACTATGCAGGGCCGCGTAGAGAGAGTAAATGTTGAACCAATTACCCCTCGGCTGGGTAAACTCAGGCACCTGTGAAAATCACCAATGGGTCAATTCAGATAGAACCGGAAATTGAGAAATCAAGAACAAATGAAAAGCCGAATCGAGGATACCTCATTAGCCACAAGAGATGCCGAGGGATGACGACTGAGATCCCGACCCAATAGATCGGGTATCTGGACAGAAGCGCCAGATAAGGCGCGATGAGTGGGGGGAGCTGATGTGCTGGAAGACGGCTCCTCCACCGCAACCTCCGGAGGAGCAACCTCCTCAACGCCCGGGTGATCAGGGCGGATGACAGACTCCGCCAAGCGACGAGCCTGACGGGTACGAGGGGGAATAGGGGCAGGTGCAGCCCTACGACGGCGAACACCCGAAGTCCGAGAGGCGGAGGAGCTACTGGGCGCATCACGATCCATAGCTGGAATAGAACGGGCGAGAAAGAAGGTAAGTTCCCTTTTAAAATTATGTAATGAACATTTTAAATTTCTAGCCTCATCATATGATTAATGCAACATGATGCATGGTTATGGTAAAAAAAAAAAAAAATAAATAAAAAAAAAAAAAAATTGGCAGAGTTCCGTTTGTAAAATGGACATCCCAGGCATAAGCCAAACGTGTTTTCCATCAATCAAAGCCTCAAACAGATTTAAATTGCATTCATTATGTGTAATTACATCATGTAATGCATGTTTCTCTTGCAGAAAAGGAATAACAATATGTGGGACCGCCTCATGAACATAAAATAGGACCCACACAGTTAATACATAGCATGTGCATATGATAGTACATTACATAGCATTGTAAAGCATACATTTTATCTCTAAACATGCAAATAGGCAAATGTATAGCAAAACATTGACGAAATTGAAAAGTGACCGGTCAAAGTGTTACCTGTAGCGTGAAGATCAATCCTACCGGAATAGTTTTTGCAGGAAAGTTGAAAAATCGACAAAAGACCCTTGCGAACAAGCAAAAATCGAGAGAATCTCTGAGGATTGCAAGTTGAAAGTGACAGATCTGGAGGAGGCGCGTTGGTTATAAGACCCGATCTTGGCCGCAGATCAATCTGCGGCTGGCCGCAGATCCATCCGCGGCTGGCCCTGATGGGCCCCACCTTGCTCCCTTGAAGCCATTTGACGTGTTGAAGTGAAAAGTTTACGCGATGGGTGACCGGCGACGATACCCGGCCCCGACATGACGATCGACCGGCGACGATAACCGGCGATCACGAGATGGATGTCCGGCGACGATAACCGGCTCCGACAGATAACCAACCGGCGACGATAACCGGGGGTTACGCGATGGGTGACCGGCGACGATACCCGGCCCCGACATGACGATCGACCGGCGACGATAACCGGCGATCACGAGATGGATGTCCGGCGACGATAACCGGCTCCGACAGATAACCAACCGGCGACGATAACCGGGGGTTACGCGATGGGTGACCGGCGACGATAACCGGCCCCGACATGACGATTCGACCGGCGACGATAACCGGCGATCACGAGATGGATGTCCGGCGACGATAACCGGCTCCGACAGATAACCAACCGGCGACGATAACCGGGGGTTACGCGATGGGTGACCGGCGACGATACCCGGCCCCGACGTGACGATCGACCGGCGACGATAACCGGCGATCACGAGATGGATGTCCGGCGACGATAACCGGCTCCGACAGATAACCAACCGGCGACGATAACCGGGGGTTACGCGATGGGTGACCGGCGACGATACCCGGCCCCGACATGACGATCGACCGGCGACGATAACCGGTGATCACGAGATGGATGTCCGGCGACGATAACCGGCTCCGACAGATAACCAACCGGCGACGATAACCGGGGGTTACGCGATGGGTGACCGGCGACGATACCCGGCCCCGACGAGACGATCGACCGGCGACGATAACCGGCGATCATGAGATGGATGTCCGGCGACGATAACCGGCTCCGACAAGATAACCAACCGGCGACGATAACCGGGGGTTACGAGATGGGTGGCCGGCGACGATACCCGGCCCCGAACGAGACGATAGATTGAAAGAGTGAACCCAAAGACTAACAAACACGGTCAAGGGGTTGATACATTGACACTCTTACGAATGTCTTGCATGCATTACATCTTATGTTGCACCATAAGCTATATGAGTGGCATCATGTATGTACTGTCATTCTTACGCACTATCATTCATGCATCGAGTGTCTATTCTTTATCCTGTTCATTTCATTTATCATTTCATAAACATGATAAAGAGGGGCAGCTGTAGACACCCAAATTTTGCGTTTCCTTCTACTAACCATGACAAGAGGGCGAAATCGTCAATTGAACCGGCTTGCGGGAGCAAAGGAGCGGGCACAAGGGCGAGCGCCCGGCACCGCCGCAATGTTTTGGGCAACCCAAGTTTACGTGACAATAAAGCCGTCCGAGGCAGGCATTTCCGAATGAGGTGGCACGTCTCCCGGAAATTCCCGGACTGCAGAATACGAGCCTGTCAGCGAAAACTGACGTTGCGGCATGAAAATCGAGGCGTGGCACGAAAATCGAGAAAGTCAAGCCCGCCAGCCGCGGATAGATCTGCGGCCAAGTGGGTGCGCCAGCACGGAAACCAGGAAATCAGCACTACCAGCTGAGTGCGATGGGAGGCGCGCCAGCTGGCCAGCCGCAGATCCATCTGCGGCCAGCCGCAGATAGATCTGCGGCTGGCTTTGGCCAGCCTATTTAAGCCCAGCTTCGGGCAGCATACAGGAGGTTCAGCAGTTTGGCGGAAGAAGAAGGAAATCAGCAGCAGTTTTAGATCGGAAATAGGGAGAAATAGCACAAATTCTTGCAACAATTGAGAAAAAAAAGAGAGGAAGTTCCTTTGTTGTTAGATTATATCAATACATCTCATATTTCAATCAAACACACAAGTTTCTACACAATTTTGGTAGCATTTGCAAGGTGAAAATCTCATTATTTTTGCAACTTCTATCTTGACATTTGGCTAATTTGATTGCAATTTTCAAGAATATTGTTGAACAATCATGGATTAGGGATTATTGGTGAGGGTTCCGTTGGAACAAAATTCTTCCTAATAATCCGATGATATCTAATTGATGAAATTTCTAGCTTATTTATGGGTATATATTAGGCGTAGCTTGATTGATTGTATGTTTGGGATGTGTTAGGCAATCTACGTTGTTGTTATTGTAGTATTCATTTTGTGAGTATGTAATAATCGTGGTTGTGAGCCTAGGAATGCGACCCCGTGGTCCAAATCCGATGATGGACGTTTTGATACATGTAATGGATGCAAGGTACTCGTTTTGTTGTAACATGTAATCGTTGGGTCTTAAAACGACGCTAGAGCGAGAATCGGGTTTAAGGCCCCGTAATAGTAAAATATGTGATTGTTGGCGTTAGGGGATATTTTGATGGCTTACATGCCCATGAATAGCCCCGACGCGTGTTCATGCTTGATTAAATCTTGTGACACAAAAAATTGATTTCAAAGCTAAACGATAAGATTTTCATAAAATCAATCAAAGTAGGGTATTAGCATCACGAGGCTTAAAATTGAAAGTGCAAATGAATGTCGATTCCTCTTTAACGAGAAGGCAAAGAAAAATCGTTTTCCAAAAATCACACAAATTGATTTTATAAATAAATGGCGTTTTACTAAACCTTGATACATAGGGCGAAAGAGATTCTAGAAATTGCCTACCATTTATGAAAGCAACGTATAAATCTCGATTCCTATTGTGGCTAAGGTTTAACAAACTCGTGTTTTACCAAAACAAACACTTAATAAAAATTTCATAGCTTTTATCAATTTAAAATCAAATCTTTCTCAATAAGAAAATAAGGCTTTCTCGTAAACATCGAAAAGACATTTCTAAGCACTCTCAAAACTAAAGCACTATTTTCCCTAAGAAATCCAAATGATTCTTTCATACAAACTCATCACAACATTCATTTAGGCACACACCCACACACACGCACGCATATACGTTTTATGAATTAAAGGATAGGAAAAGCATCAAGATTGCGGTAACCGTGTTTCACGGAAGTCGAGGGGTGCCTAACACCTTCCCCTCACTTAAGCAAGCCCCCGAACTCCATGAATCTCGATTCGCAGACCAATTAATTCGGAGTCACACATGAGCCAGCGATTTATAAAAAACGAAAACTCGGATGAGTTGGTACATCCATTTCAAATATACCAACTGGCGACTCTGGTTAATTGGCTCATCATAAAAACGATCTTTCAAAACCCCGTCGACATCAATGCCGATCTTTTCCAAAGAATCATTAAATCAAAAGGCAAAAAATTGGAAAAGACTAGAGAAGCGGAAACCCGGCGTCGACAATGAGTATTTTTTTATATTAATAGACCCCACTAAATGACTAAATTACTCCTCTATATGTACTTTATCTCATATTTTTGTAGACAAAAATATTTGTATATTTACTCATCCTTTTAGGGATTAGGGGAGTATATATATGTACAATACATGCATACATGCATATATACATATATACATATGTATATGATCTATAGCAAATACTTGTTATGGATCAAAAATGAGCAAACATCATCTCTATTGTTCAATAAAAGATTAAATGATTGAGACTAGAACTGAAAAATCGGCATCGACTACTAATAGTAGCGGATGACTCATTTACATAACTATCCCTCAAGTCAAGGCTGGACAACCAATAGTATAGGACGAAAAATAAAATAAAACTGTCGTCCGCTACTAATAATTGCGAACATATATCAGTATACTCTCAGACCAAAACTCACATCGCTTGACAAATTAGGACAAATTATAGCCCTAGGGTTAAAGGTTTATTAACTAGGATTTATGATTTATCAACTAGGTTTAAGATTTATTAACTAGGGTTTAGGATTTATTAACTAGGATTTAGGATTTATTAACTAGGGTTTAGGATTTATTATTTAGAGTTTAAAATTTATTAATTAAGGTTTAATGTTTATTAATTATTTAGTTTATTTAATATAGAATAGTTAACTAAGAATTTAATATAATACTATTATATAATTTAAGAGCTTGCTACATAATTGAACTATAATACATATATATATATATATATATATATTGTTCTTCATCCGGTAATAATACTAGCAGATGGTTTAATACAATATTATTATGTAGTTTAATCTAGGGGCTTTATGGTAACAAGTTTGTCCACTAATAGTGGCAGATTCCGCTATTATTAGTGGCAGATGACTTTTATTTTTTTATTATTATTTTTCAAATCTTGGTCGTTAGTTGCTACAATAGAGGATATTGATGGTGTATGTCATATTTTCCTCCATAATCAATACTTGTTATGTATTACACCCCATATATATATATACATATATATATATATATATATATATATATATATATATATATATATATATATGAGGACTGATCCATAACCAACGTTGTAAGTATAAGGTTATCTTTAAAACACATCGTGACCATCCATTCGTTGATCGAACGGTAAAATAGACTCCTCATCCACAGTTTAATTCTCAGTATACCACAGTTTAATATTACAAAGGAGAAAAATGACCAAAATACCTCTCCAATTTTTTATTTTTTGTTTTTAAGATTTTCGGGCTCGGGATGCCAATTTCTCTATTTCTCTCTCTCTTTGTTGGCTGCCTACAAATTGAATCCTTCATATTAATTGGCTCACGCCCATCACATGTAGTAGATTATTTATGAATTAAACCCCCTTTAAAAGAAAAACTCATTATCAGATCCATTCTCTAGAACTCACTTGCTCTGTAATCATGTCGCTCTGTTCCATGAACTAACTAAAGTTGCAACCTTTATGGCTTCTTCTTCTGGATGTCGGCTCTTTGTATGTATTCAAGTTCCTTTCCTCCATTCTTAAATGGGTTTATGTTAATTTCTTCAGAGTTCCAAAGAATCTCAAGGAATATTGATCATGGGCATTGGTAACCAGGCCAACTGACGGTATTGGTAAGGCTTTTGCCTTTCAGTTGGCGGGTAAAGGACCCAATCTTGTTCTCGTGGGTTGAAATCGTGACAAGCTTAAAGATGTTTCAGAAGCAATCCGGGCTAAATTCTGGCAAACCCAAATCACGACTGTTGTTGTTGACTTTTCTGGGGATTTATCGGATGAGATTCAAAGAATTCGTGAAACAATTGAGGGTTTGTTAACTCAGTTATACATACTCTATCTTTGTTTTTGTGTGGCTATGCTTTTGTCTCTGTGGGTGATTCAGGACCGTTAACCATTAGATTTATTTTTTCCTATTTTCAGTTTTTATACTTTTTCTGGTTTTTCCATTGGATGTTACCTACATTTTGTGAGAGGAAATTAAATATCCCAAGAGTAGTAGTTTGTAGTAGGTAGTACATGATGATATGATAATTGATAAGTACTGTTGCCATCTCAATTTCTAGTTTGCTTTTGTAATTGGTAGGAAAGAAGAGCTAGCTAGCTATTCATGAGTACTGAGTTTTTGTGATTCTAAATGCTAGATACTCTGTTTTTTATGTGGAAATATGCTTTTCTTGAATTTGTTGTTGCTTATCCTAGTTCTTGGTTTCTTAAATTTGGTGGTTCAGAAGGAGAAGATGGTTTGTGCGAAGGAGTTGGTGGGTTAAATCTAGGCGGTGGAGAAGCCTTTGGTGGGGTTGGTGTATTCCTAAGTCTATTCCCAAAAGAGTTCCATTTTTTAAAAATATTTTACAGGTTCCGTAGTTTAATAGTTTAATAATGCGGATGTCAATTTTTTTTTTAAATTTTATTTATTTATTTATTTTTCACTTTTATAAGCCCCCTTTCTTCCCTCCTCTATACATACATATATACGTATATGTGTATATAGCTAGGGAGACCTAGGGAGACCAAGAGAACAGACACAATTACTTGAATAATAAAAAGAATATAACTTTCGTACATTATTAATGTATACATGTAGATTATGACACCTCATTAATTAAGTATCTATGTTATATAAAATTATCTTAATTTTAATGATGTGCCATGATTTTAAATATATAAAAAGAATATATATAATTATAAATCTAACTATCCATACTTTTAAAAAATTTGATAGTAGAAACAATGTTAAAATATAGTGGAAAAAGTGAATAAAACTGCTCCAATAAAATTTTCGATTTCGTTTCCGTTTCCGTTTCCTTTTCCTTTTCCTTTCCCTGCCCTGAACCAATAAAATTTTTGATTTCAAGAACTTGAAGATGATGTTGACTTAATTTTTGTCTAATTGAAGCCAGTATAGACTGGTTTTTATGGATTCTTCATGCATGCTTAAAAATCCCTAAATAAGTAATGTTAACGCTTGATTTTGTCCGCGCGTCCAATCCACTCTCCGCGCGTGTACCTGCACAAAAGTCCCAACGGCTTGGGCCGTGTGGAGACTCCTCGGGTGTAAGAGTAAGTAACAAGCTCAAGATACGCTAACAATGGAGGTCAAATATTTAGTAGGGTCAAAGTGTTGTACCTTGCCTTCATTGTTACTTGGGTATTTATAAGGATTCACTTGGCTACTTTCTACTCATATTAGGAGTGCTCTGCCCAGAATCCTTATTAGACCCGGATTCAACTACCTTGATCCGATAGAAGTATAATCCAGTAAGGAACCACAAGGGCTTAGAATACTGGCCCAAGCCTTTTCGGACTGGAGAGTCCTCATATAATCCGCTAGGTGTGATTGGCCTTTGGGCCGAGCCCAACTTAAGAAGCCCAATCCAGCCTGTTAGGATTTATATCCGAACATTGCCCCTACTCCCTTAGTATATGATATGTACTGGGGGAGTGAGTCAGAGGATTTGATCAGCCGGAAATTTATAACAAGGAAAGAGGATAGATGCTCTCGGGAACCCGGAGGCGTCAGAGACCGAGGATATCTCTCCTCCAGGTGTCTTCAAGTGTTAGCCCGAAGATAGGGACTCTCGAGGGCGTCAGACCAAGGATAATGCCCTCTCGGGTGCACGAAAAGCATGAGAACCGAGGATAATGCCTCTTGGGATCCCGAGAAATGTTGTCCCGAGGATGGAGAATCTGGTCACGATATCGGGCTTCTCTGATGGGTAAGTCCCGCTCACAAATGTGTATTTGGGCCCAGTCTTTTTGTTTCGAAGCCCAATAGTGATATCCCAGCACGAGCAGCCCAACAGTTATCAGCGACTAGGACCTTAGGAATTCCGAACCGATAGACCACCTGCTCTTTAAGGAATTGAAGACATGTCTTCTTAGTGATCTTTGCTAGTGGTTTGGTTTCGACCCATTTGGTGAAGTAATCTATTGCCACAATAACAAATTTTACTACTATCAGCAAAGCAGCCTTTTCGACTAGAGAGTCCTCTTGTAAGTCGCTGAGCATGATGGGCCTTTGGGCCGAGCCCAAGATGGAGAGCCCGATCAGTCTCATGAAGATTTATATCCAAACATTGCCCCCTACTCCCCTAGTATAAGACATGTACTGGGGAAGTAAACTGAAGGCTCTAGCAGTTCGTAAACTCGGATTACTGAATAGGAAATCGATCTCTTCGGGATCCCGAAGAGAGATGCTCCTAGGGACTCTTGAAGGCATCAGACCAAGAGTGTTCCCTCTTTAGGTGCTCGAAAGTATTTGAGCCGAAGAGGAATACTCCTTGGGATCCTTAGAGGTGTCTCCCCGAAGAGGAATGCTCCTTGGGATCCTTAGAGGTGTCTTCCCGAGGGCGCTTTTTCTTCAGGTGTCTAGAAATGATCAGTGCGTAAGCCAACTTCTCTAAGTTTGGGTATCTAGTTTCTGCATCCCGAAGAGCATGGCTTACGTAATAGACCGCTTCTGTCCCCGTGAATCTTCCCTGATTAAGGCTGGCCCGACCGCTGGCTGTGTTGTAGATAGATATAACTGTAAATCCTCTTCGGAAAGAGCTTTACAGAGGATCGGGCTACGAACCTCCGAAGAGCAGCAAGTCTTCCAATTAACCCTTGAACGTCTTTAAAGTTCCTCGGGGACTGCATTTCAAGAATAGCCGATATTTTCTCAGGATTTGCCTCTATCCCTCTTCGACTAACCATGTATCCCAAGAATTTGCCTGACCCGAGACCAAAAGTGCACTTGGCGGGGTTGAGTCTCATGTTGTGGATTCTGACATTTCGAAAGCATTCTTCAAGATCTGACAGGTGATCTTCATCCCCCATGCTTCGGACAATCATATCGTCCACATAGGCTTCCATGTTTCTTCCATGTTTAGAGATCAGATTGGAAGAAACATGGAAGCCTATGTGGACGATATGATTGTCCGAAGCATGGGGGATGAAGATCACCTGTCAGATCTTGAAGAATGCTTTCGAAATGTCAGAATCCACAACATGAGACTCAACCCCGCCAAGTGCACTTTTGGTCTCGGGTCAGGCAAATTCTTGGGATACATGGTTAGTCGAAGAGGGATAGAGGCAAATCCTGAGAAAATATCGGCTATTCTTGAAATGCAGTCCCCGAGGAACTTTAAAGACGTTCAAGGGTTAACTGGAAGACTTGCTGCTCTTCGGAGGTTCGTAGCCCGATCCTCTGTAAAGCTCTTTCCGAAGAGGATTTACAGTTATATCTATCTACAACACAGCCAGCGGTCGGGCCAGCCTTAATCAGGGAAGATTCACGGGGACAGAAGCCGGTCTATTACGTAAGCCATGCTCTTCGGGATGCAGAAACTAGATACCCAAACTTAGAGAAGTTGGCTTACGCACTGATCATTTCTAGACACCTGAAGAAAAAGCGCCCTCGGGAAGACACCTCTAAGGATCCCAAGGAGCATTCCTCTTCGGGGAGACACCTCTAAGGATCCCAAGGAGTATTCCTCTTCGGCTCAAATACTTTCGAGCACCTAAAGAGGGAACACTCTTGGTCTGATGCCTTCAAGAGTCCCTAGGAGCATCTCTCTTCGGGATCCCGAAGAGATCGATTTCCTATTCAGTAATCCGAGTTTACGAACTGCTAGAGCCTTCAGTTTACTTCCCCAGTACATGTCTTATACTAGGGGAGTAGGGGGCAATGTTTGGATATAAATCTTCATGAGACTGATCGGGCTCTCCATCTTGGGCTCGGCCCAAAGGCCCATCATGCTCAGCGACTTACAAGAGGACTCTCTAGTCCGAAAAGGCTTGCTTTGCTGATAGTAGTAAAATTTGTTATTGTGGCAATAGATTACTTCACCAAATGGGTCGAAACCAAACCACTAGCAAAGATCACTAAGAAGACATGTCTTCAATTCCTTAAAGAGCAGGTGGTCTATCGGTTCGGAATTCCTAAGGTCCTAGTCGCTGATAACTGTTGGGCTGCTCGTGCTGGGATATCACTATTGGGCTTCGAAACAAAAAGACTGGGCCCAAATACACATTTGTGAGCGGGACTTACCCATCAGAGAAGCCCGATATCGTGACCAGATTCTCCATCCTCGGGACAACATTTCTAGGGATCCCAAGAGGCATTATCCTCGGTTCTCATGCTTTCGTGCACCCGAGGGGCATTATCCTTGGTCTGACGCCCTCGAGAGTCCCTATCTTCGGGCTAACACTTGAAGACACCTGGAGGAGAGATATCCTCGGTCTGACGCCTCCGGGTTCCCGAGAGCATCTATCCTCTTTCCTTGTTATAAATTTCCGGCTGATCAAATCCTCTGACTCACTCCCCCAGTACATATCATATACTAAGGGAGTAGGGGGCAATGTTCGGATATAAATCCTAACAGGCTGGATTGGGCTTCTTAAGTTGGGCTCGGCCCAAAGGCCAATCACACCTAGCGGATTATATGAGGACTCTCCAGTCCGAAAAGGCTTGGGCCAGTATTCTAAGCCCTTGTGGTTCCTTACTGGATTATACTTCTATCGGATCAAGGTAGTTGAATCCGGGTCTAATAAGGATTCTGGGCAGAGCACTCCTAATATGAGTAGAAAGTAGCCAAGTGAATCCTTATAAATACCCAAGTAACAATGAAGGCAAGGTACAACACTTTGACCCTACTAAATATTTGACCTCCATTGTTAGCGTATCTTGAGCTTGTTACTTACTCTTACACCCGAGGAGTCTCCACACGGCCCAAGCCGTTGGGACTTTTGTGCAGGTACACGCGCGGAGAGTGGATTGGACGCGCGGACAAAATCAAGCGTTAACAAGTAACAAGTTAAATGTATATTTTTTTTTTTAAAATTCTTAATTATTTTTTTTAAATGTAGGTGGAGCAATCAACTGCTAAAGCCACCGCTACTAACCACAACATTTGGCGCAGTGGTGCAAGCCGCCCTGGGAAAGAACCGTAAACTCGGACGACTCAGGATCGACTCTCACTAGCAACATTTGGAAGACACTAAAAATGCTCTACTGTGGCCACAGTACCCCCGGCGTAAATCGGGTAGCAAACCGCTCTGGTATCGGGCTGAGGAGATTAGTCGACCCGCGGGTCGGAAACTCCACATTAACAAAAAAAAAATAAAAAAAATAAAGCCACCACTACTGATACCACCTCACAGGTATTCTATGGCTTGACAAAAGAAATATAAAAGCTACTTTCCATTTCTACTTGTTCTACCCTTTTCCTATTTGCTTGATTAATAATTTATTTTTGCATGCAAAATAAATAATTATAAAATTTGTATCGACATAAACTCAATAAATTTATATCAATTTTGAGTTTAAAAATATTTAAAATTGACTTTGAAAAAGTCAATAACAGAGCTAGCACAAGTGATGGTGAATTAGGCTTTGCTAGTAAATGAGAGGCTAACTAACAAAATTTATGCTATAGTTAAAATGCATCTATTGATTTAATTTGATCACTTAATTTGGTTATGGAAAATGCAAAAGCAACAAAAAGTTTATTATGTACATTGACTTCAAAACAATTATCAGGAACTGTATGATTGGAATACACGTTACAAGCAGAATTAAGTTTGGATTTATTTTTATGATATGTGCAACTGCATTTATTTTTACTTTGTATAGTTGATCTATTTTTGTGATTCTGCATTTATTGTAAACCCTTAAAAAACGATACCTAGCTAGAGCTTGGCAATGGCATGTACAGGCGAATTAGGACGCGCAGGGAGTTTGAAATCTTCCCAATCTTCATCATCTACCTTGGAGAGATAACGTCCGACCATGTCATCACTGATGAGCTCTGGTTTAGATGGTTCCCACTAGGGAAAAAAATGGAAAAAAATATGAGTGAAATTTTAATAGACAAGAACTTAAAATGAGGGGTTTCAATATATGAAGAAAAAAAAAATTAAAAAATTTAGGAATGAACAGAATTTCTGTGCACCTACCTTTGGGTTCTTATCCTTGTCCAACAGTGAAGCCCTGCAACCCTGCACTCGAATGTGGGTTTATAAGCACAAAGGACAGATTATAAGTGATAGATGAGTAAATTAGCACCTCAAAGAAATCCTTGCTGACTTCTCCTTTCATGACATTGCAAGCCATTCTGTACTCACGGACAAGGCATTGCCCAACACCTTGGAGCCTCCCTTCTCTAATCTGGATATATAGCACAAACAGAGCTTTTAAGAGTTCCGGGAAAAATCAAACAAACTTGTTGGTCAACAACCAACAAAAGTTCTCTATAGTTCTTCACTCTCTTTTTCTGTCTAGAGGGAATCCTTTGTTCTCAATCAAGATGCTTCAACTAGATAAATTCACTTATTTCACGCAATTCTTCTGTTCATGCATTTTCTTCTAATTTACTTTTTTATATTGCCATATGTAATGATGGAGATAGACTACTTGGGATCAACAAAATTCTAAAATTACGGAACCAATTGGTTTCACACCGGGAGAACAATATTTGGAGCAAGGACCCCGACAGTTTGGAAGATATCTTGAGAAAAGGTTTTATCACTGGTATCTTACACGTACTCTAATTTATTCGAAGTATTCCAATGGTGTAATGCCGTCGATTTATTGGGAAGGAGGAGGAAGATCTCTTTGATCTCTTGTTTTGGAGAAATAAGTGGCTCACGAGGAATGGAAAGAAACATATTCTATTTGATCTCTAAATCCTCATATAGCACTTCTTCCAATCCTAGATGGGGGATCACTTGTAGGAATGACATAATGCTAATCCATGTTCTACATGGCCAGAGAAGCATCGGTTTTTAATCTCATTATTAGTTGGGTCATTCGGAAGAGATTCTTTCTTGATCATAATAGTGGAACGGAAGACACTACAAGAAAAATTTACTCTTTTTCAAATTGCCCAGACATTTAGAAAGGTTCTCGAGATTCTCAATGGCTCTTTTTTTTTGAGTGGGGAGGAATAGTGCAGGAAGGGAGTTAGACCAAGTCCAGCCACTAGGAGAGTAAGCCCTTCCCACGTGTCAAGTAGAATAAAGGTTCTCTAGATGCAGTAGAACTATCTGTCTTTCCATTTTCTTTTTAATATTTTTTTGTTTTCCTCCCTTTCTATAATTCCACTATAGCTTGAATTCAAGAATTTAAATTCCTTTATAATCGTTATTACACAATCAAATCTAGAAAGAATCTAAGCCAACCGAATAACATTAGATCAAATTCAATCTGGCAGTGCACATAACGAGCATAATTTTACATTCTTGAACTCAAATTTCAGATAATCAAAGTTTATTCGTAATGCAATGTCAATGAAGATGTATGTAGGCCATGTTCAGGAAGAGAAGATCAAGTAATGTAACCATCTTCAATATAATTTGTACATTGGCAAAAAAATTTAAGCAAAGTTGCTCTAATCCTTTAGTAAGCAAATTAAATTCAATCATTAAATCTGGCGACTATGGTTAAATTATAAACTTTCAACAAATTTAGTACGTTGTGTTAAAGTGCACGATAGGCCCATACCGATCTAAGAGATAGTTTAAGACCTATTGGGGATGCTTTCTTCAAAGATTGAATAGTTGAGGAGATCCAACCATCCTTGCTTTCTGCAACCTCACTCTCCTACTCAAGAGAGAACAAACAAGATTCTGGTCATGCAAGTTATATTAGTTTCATCCATTGCTAGGTACCAGCATTATAAGTAGCTGGAAGGAAACAGCTCAGAGTTCAAGAAATCAGAACAACATGGGAATGAAAATTTCATTTGAAATAGAAATGTACATCAGATGATCTCTCTCATCCAATGGAATGACCTAGATCATCGACTTACAAGCGCAGATATTATGTCCTCAATCGTTCTTCGAGAAAAACACCTATCAATGATATCCAACCTGTAGTATGCAGCATTAATTAGAAAATGAGATTATTAACACTTGATGCAAGACTATAGTAACAAGTTGCCGCTAGGATCCAATATGGCTATGTACATACATAAATTAACAAAATACCCTAACTAGGACAATGGCACATTTAAACTTTCGAGTTTGCATAGAACTAAAGAGTACACTTCTGGAGGCAATTAAGAGAATATCCCTCCAGAAGTGTACTCTTCCCCTCCTCCTGTTCTAAGCTTATGACTACCAAAGAGCATTTAACCGCACAACTGAAGCAGTACTGATGTCTGCCAAATACAGTTACCAAGCATTCAAACACAACCTTGACATCCCCGAACAATAAAAGAAAGAAAAATAACATGCCGGTTATAAGAACTCTTCGCTTGCAAACATGGAAGTTGAGAGAATTCATTTATGATGGAAGATATAACGGCTGGATCAGATGAGTCTACATTGGGCAGTGCTTCTTCCAACAAAGGCAATCTCTGTAATTTATTGTCATGTCAGTAAACAAAATTACGCATCTCAAAGCTCTTTTTACAACAAAACCATACAGATATATACTACCTCTGTTCCATAATAAGTGACTTTTAAAAAAAAAAAAATTGTTCCAATTTATTTGTCGTTTACAACTTTCTAGGAGAATAAATTATTTACTTTTCAATATCACCCCTAACTTCTCTCATTGTCCCAAGAAATTTTCTCCCTTGTATTAATAGTTTTCAACTTCCCATAAAGGGGTAGTGATGGAATTTCATACAAATTTTAATTATTAAATGATAGTATTAAATGACTTTCTTAATTCATGTGCATGAAGCTAAAACGACACTTAATATGGAACCGAGGGAGTAACAAGAAACTGCAATTCTTATACTATTATTGGATTTTAAAGATAAAATTTTATAATATTGAAATTTGCAAAAGTCAGGCAGAAGTATTATGCTTTTGATGGGACAAATTGAGTTGCAAGGCCACATGCAAGCATTTCAGCTCCATCTAGCCTAGCACCAGTAAGACCAAGGTACTCTCCTGCAAGAGAAGTTTAAAAGAAAATAATTAAAAGAGAAGAATCGAGATCAAAAATCTATGAACTATAAGTCTTCTATTTCTATATAACCACCAAGAAATTAACTTGAGTCCTAAATTTGAAAATATTTATGTTTGTATATAATTTGTAAGCATATGCAGATAAGGTTTTACTGCCATTACCAAAGAATCCAGGGAGTCTTGATAAGTAATAAGAGCTATCTGGAAAGGCTCCCAAAGCAGTTTCTGGCATTGCAAAAACCTGCAAAATGTCATGAATTAGAAAACGCTGATGAAAAAATCTTGGCTACAATAGAACATTATTAGTCTTATAAAATTAGAGTCAACAGAATCCGGGAAAAAACATTGATTGGCATGCTTTTTATTTGTTAATTGAGAGAAAGGAGAGCCAGAGCTAATGTAAGGAGATAAATACCGAATTTTCTGTTGCAACTTGGAATCTACCATGTATTGAAGCACCTGCTCCTGCTCCCATGACAATACCATTAAGAATTGAAACCTTCAATCAAGTTTGGAACTTAGTATTAATATTTGAGCATAATTCAAAGATTTCTTTGTGCACATTTCAAACTACATAATTAATTTTAGGAATATACCTATTACTAGATTAATAAATCACCTGTGGTTTACTATATGTTGCCATAACATAGTTCAAGGTGACTTTTTTGCTGATAAATGCTGCCCCTAATTTCCAATCACCTGATGCACATAATAAAACATAATGTATCAGCAACTCTGTTATAGTGAATTTCAGATCTTAAATGTCATAGAAACAGATGGAAGACAGGTGACAGGTTTATTAAAACTGGTAAAGTCAAGAAAGAGAACTGAATAAGAATATTGTGAGCAAACATTGCAGTAAAATTTCACAGAATCTAGAATATCGAGAATTAAGAAGATGCAAGAGGAAAAATGCAAACAGCTACCTTGACCAATATCACGTACCACAGCTGCAACATCACCTCCAGCACAAAAAGCTCTACCATTGCCCTACAGCCATATGAACAGAATTAACACAAAATTCAAAAAGGTGGCTGCAGCAGCATTCAGCTTGGAATCAATGATGTAGCCCACAGGGTATATAAAATATTCAGGATACAAAGTGCCGGTTAACTTGTCTAATTATGCGAGCTTTAGATTCTTAACACGCCCCCACATGTAGCATGACTTCGATACAAACATGTGGAAAATTTATATTGGGTGACGCCGAGCACTCGAGTCATTGAGCCAAATACGTAAATGAAATTGTCTGATCTCATAATATGTTAAGTTGCCACTTACCAATTACACCAAAATAATTTGGACAGGATTCCCAATAATGTTGTTGGTGCTAATGGATTTTGTTTTGGTTTCTGTTTCTGGGTGTTTTCTGGATCTTATCGTGTATCAAAGTTTAAGATCGAGTATTAGAGACAAAAATGTTACCACTTGATTCCTCGACTATATGCAGTTGGAGTATTAAGCATAGATGTTTTGAATATAAATTACCTTCAAAACTATCAGCTTGACACTGCGATCATCCTCACATCTATGAAAGAGTTCCAAAAGCCGAGCTAGCTAAGTAAATGATGATGAAGAGAACTCATGTTATGATCTTTTTCTGATGTCCAGCTATATCAAGATAATTACTACACATAAAATCAACTCGTATGTGTACTAAGGATGGGATTATAGAACTTAAGTTGCAGACTTTGTAAGAAATGAAAGTACATAAATGCATATAGCAATATCCAATAAATACATCACTCGGTATAATCGGCATGAGACAATAAAATTGTCACATCAGAAGGGAGAAGAAAGTATTAAAATGTTGGACAGGACTATATTTCGTTTTGGATACAGGAGACTATTTCACTAACTAGGCAACAGCAATTTATGGCAATTGCGACCATACCATTTCAACGGAAAGGACATTCAGTTGCTTAGGCCTATTCAAAATAATTGTTCTCACATATCCACTCGTTTCCTCCAAAACCTGCGAGAACCAGAAAAATTGGAAAATCTGAAAAGACTTGAGAATTAAAGAACTCAAAGTAAGACAACTAAATCAAGACAACATATCCAAAGTACTATTATTTACATTCTTAAATCATCAAGAAAAAAAATCACCTAATAGCACTACACATAAACCATATTTCCAACAAAACATGGTTTTTTTTTTTTTTTGTTGAAAAAAAATAAGAAAAAAGGGGGAAATTTGCAAGATCAACTCAAACCAAAAAAAATCAATCATCAATTTATACTTCTCTTTCCATTTATTGGCAGCCAAATTGAGCAAAAGTGCAAACTTAAGTGCTAAAATGCTTGAAATTACATTTATTAACAAATGATGGATTTCTAGCGGAATAAACACTCAATCAGTAATATACGTATATACGCAAACATACAATCACTTATAGATTATGATCGGTACAGTTAACCGTGTACTAATTCGAATTAATTAAAATTTTGAACCTGATCAGTCCCAGAGCTGTTTGAACTGATTGGCGCCATGCATGATTTTGTGCTGAATAATATGAAGCTTAATTCGGTCAGTTGAGGCTTGAGGGGCTGTTTAGATCAGGGACTAGTGGTGAAGAGTAAATGATTACGACGTTAGTACGGTCCTAAGACCATCTGTCCATCTTTCCAGCCACATTGTGGCATTTGGGAAGTACGGAATATATGGGAAGTACGGACGTCTAACTGATAGACACATATATAATTCATATTGATTATTATGGTTAACTCAATTATTTTATATGGGAAGTACGGAATTAATGCGTTTGTGTCCAATTTGTCCCTAATTGAGGAATACCCAGTTACCCCTCCTTCCTCTCTCAAATTCACTCTCTAGTCTCTATCTACCAGGACTCCTTGCTGCTTTTCCAAATTTAAATCCAATCTTTGCAGCAAACCTCTATCCCCACCACCCACAATGTAACCATTCGTTATCCAATCTTCCTTATCATACTCTTCATACTTTTTCTGTTGCCGCCTCTTTTGTCAGGCTCCTCCGGCCACGATAACTTACCAAATTTAACCCCTCTATTTGGCGTTTAACTTTGTGCTTGTCGAAATTATACAGCTTTGCTTGGTATTGGACTGTATTGGTTTCGAATTTTGGTTGAGAAACCCTCTGCCATTTCATCTTGTTGGAAGGATTCGAAAATTGAATAACTTTCTCAAAAAGTGGGTCTAAGAATGGAGATTTATGTTGTGTTTGGTTGATAGGAATGGAATGAAATGAGCTGGGAATTGAATGACCATTCCTTTTGGAATGACTAAAAACATGTTTGGTTAGTCAGTTGGAATGAGCATTCCATTCCTTTAGTTATTCCATCCCTATCTAAAATATTATTTTTCATTCCTTTCTAAATAGGTATGTTTATTTCGTTCACTTCCGCTTTGTTCATTTTATTATTGGTAAACAACTTATCTGGAATATAATAAGCTTATTAGTAAACAACTTATTATCAGTAAACAACTTATTATTCAAACAACTTATTATTGGTAAACAATTTATTTAAACAGCTTATTATTGGTAAACAACTTATTATTCAAACAGCTTATTATTGATAAACAACTTATTATTCAAACAACTTATTATTGGTAAACAGTTTATTATTCAAACAGCTTATTATTGGTAAATAACTTATTTAAATAGCTTATTGGCAAACAATTTATTATTTAAACAGCTTATTATTGATAAACTGCTTATTATTTAAACAGCTTATTGGTAAACAACTTATTATTTAAACAGCTTAGTAGTAAACAACTTATTATTTAAACAGCTTAGTGGTAAACAACTTATTATTTAAACAGCTTATTGGTAAACAACTTATTATTTAAACAACTTATTGTTGGTAAACAACTTATTATTTAAACAGCTTATTGGTAAACAACTTATTATTGGTAAACACCTTATTATTGGCAAACAACTTATTGGTAAATAACTTATTATTTAAACAACTTATTATTTAAACAGCTTATTGGTAAACAACTTATTATTGGTAAATAGCTTGTTAATAGCAAACAGCTTATTATTTAAACAGCTTATTGACAAAAAGCTTATTATTGGTAAACAACTTATTAGTAACAACTTATTTAAACAGCTTATTAGTCTTATTATTGGTAAACAACTTATTATTTAAACAGCTTATTATTTAAATAACTTATTATTTGAACAACTTATTGGTAAACGACTTATTTAAACAGCTTATTGGTAAACAACTTATTGTTCATTATTGGTAAACGGCTTATTGAAACAACTTATTGGTAAACAACTTATTGTTCATTATTAGTCCTTATTATTGTTCATCAAGGCTTTTTTTTAGAAAAAAAAATTCATGCATGAAAGTGTTTATTTGAATTTTAAATGCATTAAAATATAAAAAAAATATTTTTCTAGTGAAGATGTTCTTTTAGTTCTATTTAATTTATTTTTTCATTCATTTTTATAAGTTAGTAGTATATAAAAAACGAAAAAAATCATTTCACATTCCATTCATAATGTAATTCATGTAAACCAAACACCTAAAGTAGAATGGTGATTCTATTCCTGACGGAATGAATGAACAAACCAAACATAAAAATGAGAATGACCATTCCATTCCCATTCTCATTCTATTCCTTAAGCCATTCCATTCCTTAAGTCATTCCATTCCATACATGTCAAGGAATAAGAACCAAACATAGTAGTAATGAATTTGGGTTTAGTCGGAGTCTTGGAAATCAAACCAAGATGGGTGAAGGGTTGAGTGAAAAATGAAAGAGTAGAGAGAAAGGAACTGGGTACTAGGTAGTCTCACAAAAGAAGGGCAAATTGGACATAAATCAATTAATTTATCTAAAAGGTGGGGACCATTGTGGAACTATCAAATTAAGTTGCCGAAATATCAATTCTCTTGATAAATTATTTTCTGTCTTCATATTTTTTCTTCGTGCAAAGTTTGGTATATGTTTCTTATATTAATTAAGAGATTTTGATAAATTATATTAATCTGTGAATTTTTCATTTATGCTTGTCCATATTAATTATAAAATTCATTATTTTAAAAGGAAGGAAAAATACAATTAGAAAAATAATTCAGAAAATAAGAAATTATTTATTATGCTAGTACTTAATGGATTCCGATTCCTAGATAATTTTTCTCATTAATAGTTTTCATTATTGATTATTAGTTTGCATTATTTAATTAATTAATAATCATCTCTCTTATTATTATTTTTGATTTGCTTGAAATATAAATTAAGGGTGCCAACTCTATAATAGACATTGTGCAGTTGCGGTATATATTCATATGTCACTAAGTCATAAGGATTCCCACTGTTGAGATATAGGACCAATGAAGTATATATTCTCTCAAAGTTTTACCCACGAGGCCATGACCCAGTACCATAGGGACAATTTTCCCCTTGTTCCAATAATCCAAGCTACATTTTTAAGAATTTCATCTCGGGCCGTGAGCATATATATATGAACTTCCCAGGTATACTATGATGGTTAGTGATGTGTTAAAAACTGTCAGCCTTTGTTTGTTGCTCTTTCCTCGTCTGCCTCCACTGTGGTGAAGAAGAACTGGTTCTGGAATATTAAAGTACCTCCAAATATTCAGATTTTTTTTTTTTTTGGAAATTATTGCATGCTCACATTGCTACAAGACCCAACTTTATGTGGCTAAATCAAAAGAATTGCCCCATATGCAATATTTAGGTAGAAACGCTAGAACACATTATCCATGAATGCCCCTTTGCCATCACTTTTTGGAAACATATCTATCTATCTATCTATCTCTCTCTCTCTCTCTCTCTATATATATATATATCTCTTCATAGTGTTTCAGTATATTCTCCTTTTTTAACTATGGATTTCATAAGCTGGAACAAACATAACCTTTCCAATTCTCACATAAGTGTTCAAAAATTATGCATGTTCCTTGGTTTCTCCTTCTCTCTTGTACGTGGGCTGTGGCATCTTTGGCTTAACCGTAATATATAGTGTGGTATCCAAAGAGACAGGGTATATCATTCCAACTCTTGTTAAAGAAGTGTATCATGCTCTGTCAATTGTTTTTCTTGGCAGCCCAATGGTTTCTAGCCGTCGCACTTCGCTATTCCTCCTATTGTTACGTGGGTTCCTTCGCCATCCGGATGGATTAAAATCAATACAGATAGATGTTGCATTCAATCCATTCCAAATCATTCTTTTAGAATTTAAGAACGAATAATAACACACTCACACATATATTATATGAAAAATCAAAAAATAAGAACACATGCATGATATATTCAGGTTCACCAATTTAGCTAGTTCTGTTTGTCTGATGTATTCATAAGATGTCTCACACGCTCTACAATAATTCACACACCAAACAATGTTTTATAGTAACTAAAAAACTCTAACTGCTATAACATGAGCTCAAACTCCATGAGTCCCAATACATTAGTAAAACTCGGGTTACTAATAAATCCTCAAGTCCAATTGCACCTTGCACTTGGTTTCTAATTAAGGGGCGCTGCCCCCTTGCAACCCCGCCAGCTCACTGGCGAGCTGGATAACCGTTCGCTCATCGGGAAGTGAGACCTTGACTACCCTATCCTAGTGGTCATTAGTCGAACCCTAGTCGTTATTAGTGGAACACGTAAAAATATGAGCCAATCTCAACACATTCCGAGGGTACTGGAGCTGCAGCTATACTAAGAAATTCTGCAGGTCGGTGGATCCATGGGACTTCAAGAAATTTGTTAGGAACGTCGTCGGTACGGTGGCGGCTGAATTATGGGCAGTTTTTGATGGGTTAAATCTTGGTTGGGATTTGAACTACAGAAATATAATATCATATTGGAGACAGATGCCACTTTAGTGGTTCGGTTTCTCACTAAACCTATCTTTGCTGATTCGACTCTTTTTCATTTGATTGAAAATTGCAGGACCCTCTTGGAAAAACAACGGACGGTGCAGCTCCATGATCACGTCGTGTTTAGAGAAGGCAACCAAGCTGCTGATGCCATGGCAAAGGCTGTTGCTGTAATTCTATGGATAAACACACCTAGAGGGGGGGGGGGGGTGAATAGGTGTAATTTGTATTTAGTGAACAACAGTGATAAATTTTCAAAATGACTTTCTGTAGGAAATTCAGACAGTGATACCCTGTCTGAATTGGTGTCTGAATTAGTATATGTTCTTCGTGATGGTATGAACAGACAGTTATACCCTGTCTGAATTGGTGTCTGAATTAGTGCAAAACAAGACCCAACAACTGAGTATTATGCAGATTTCTTCTAAACAGAATTCAAGCTTCAAGGATCAAACAACACAAATAAGCAAATCATAAACACAACGATTTTTACGTGGTTCGGCCCTTAAACTCTAATCTAGTGGCCTACTCCACGTCCAATACTAATTGGTATTGGAGACTCTTTTTATTAAACTTTAATTCAATACAATACAAGATAACTTCCTTGTTCTTTATAGCTTTCCTCTGTGATGGACACTCCTGTCCCTATGCACCACTGCAATCCATCTCACCACTGAGACCCTTGCTCCACAGCAACCTTGAAAGCTATCTAAGAACAAAACCTATCTACAACTAGATAGAACAAGCCACACACGGCTTACACTTTGAACAATGATTTTGATTACAAGATATCACTCTTCCAGTAGAAAATATGAGAACAATACAACTGATTGCTGGAAGATAACTTAGAAAGCTAATGAACTTATATATATGACTGATTAGAGCTCTTCTAAGTTCACTTCAATAGCCAAGAGGTAGAATGAATTTATAGTGCTGCTTCCAACGGCTATGAAGAAACTAATCCCATGAAATCCTCAATAAATATGGCAAGGATCAGCAGACTCATGAGAGAGAAACCGAATCCATCAGCATAAAATTAATTCCTTGATGATCTCAAACAGCTGGGATAAGAATGCTAATATATATATCCATCCATGCACTTTATTATATAATATTCAAAATTTATGTAACAATTATAGGCGTGCACATATTATATAACTAGTTAATGGATTCATTTGCCCAAGAGAGTGCGGAATGTATATGTAAGGGAATGGGCAGCAATATATTAAAATTATCATCTCCATGATTCGGATGATGGGCAACAAAGAAAGTGGTTCCACCCAATATATAATGCTAGCTATGTATTGGAAGTAGTAATGGGTAGCATGTTTAATGTATTAAACAAATCCTTCATTTATCAAATATTGGGATATAGGGAGAGAATGGGAGTAATATCGGTAGAGGAGGGCAGGTGGGATAAAGTAAGAAAATGGGCAACATTAAATATAATAAAGTGAAAAGCATGTGCCAACATCTATTCTTAATATGAGCAATGGACCATATTCATGCACTATTCTAGGGAGTGGAGGTTTGAAATTTTATTCATATGAATACACTAAAACATGAGGTAGACATGTATACTTAAAATATTAATATGTCATGCTGATAAGTGGAGAGTAAGTAGGCAACATTAGTATGTTATTTAATGAATATCATATGCCTGCAGTATACAAGTGGAAATAGAGAGAATCATTTAACCAAATTAATTTGACCAATCCGCAAGGAAGCATTATTAGGAAATATGATACAACCAATTAGAAAACATTTGATCTATATAAATGTTGAAGGCTTAATATAAATATTTTCATATCTAATTAAATTGCTTCAATAAATATTTTCATGCAATATAAATCTTAGAGTGTGTAAAAATATAATAACATTATAAAATAAGTTGTCATCATTAAAACCAAAAAAAACCATAAATCAACATTCTCCCCCTTTTTGATGATGACAACCTATAATATATAACTCCCCCTAAATATATGGCTCCCCATAAAATCATGCATATAATCACTAAGCACATGTTGAAGCTCCTCATAAATTATAGCATATGCATATCAATTTAAATATCTCTCTCCCCTTTGTCATTATCTCTCCCCCTTTTTCATTATCAAAAAGAATAATCAACCGCAGATAGTCATGCCCAACTCTCTTCGTAAAGTGCAAAAACGTTCTTCACTTAAAGATTTTGTAAAAATGTCAGCCAATTGATGTTCAGTAGGGACAAATACTAATTTTATTAATCCATTAGCAATATGTTTAGTACGAAAATAAAGCATAGAATTTTTTTGGAATATCTATTGCACTAGTATTGTTACCCAAAATAGGCACATTTTCACATATATCATTAAGATCATGCAAAGATGAATCGTCTATAAGATGTGAACAACAACTGCCTGCTGCCAAGTATTCACCTTTTGTAGTGGATAAAGCAACTGATGTTTCTTTCTATAACATGCATAAGCTAATAAAATTCTTATTGCATCCAACCTTGCAACAGGGACAAAAGTTTCTTCATAATTTATACCTTCCTGTTGATTATAGCCTTGAGCTATCAATCTAGCTTTGTTTCTCGTGATTATGCCATTTTCATCAAGTTTATTTGAAAATCCATTTTGTACCAATGATAGATGCATTTCTAGGAGGTTTAACAAGATCCCATACCTGACACCTTTCGAATTGATTTAATTCTTCCTTCTTATGTTCATCCATGTGTTGGGATCACCTATGATCAAATCAGAAGGATGATTTCTCACAGTTCTAGATGATCTAGGAAGTCTGATCGAGGTCATTTGCTCTTCAGGTTCAGGCTCCAGTATATCAAGTTCTGCATCTGACTGGTCATCTGATTTTTCTTCTAATTCAGACGGTTGAGACTGTCTGGGTTTAGGTGTCTGCATGTCAGAGTTTTCTACATATTCAGATGGCTCAGGCTGTTTGATATCTCTTGTATGTTTTCCTGATACGCTTGATTTTTCTTCTGATTCAGACGACTTAGGTTGTCTGAATTGAGCTGTTTGAATTTCATGGTTCCCATTTTCTTCTCCTGCAGAAACCTCATTCTCTTCTTTTGGCAGATCATTGTTAAACTCATCAAATATAATATGCACTGATTCCTCATCAAGACCATCATTTGTATTAAATATAGAGCATTTAGCATAAGATTCTCCAAATAACTTATAGGTAACTTATTTTCTAAAAGTAAAGTACTTTCTAATAATATAGCCAATAATATACTCATCACAATACAATCAAAAATTAATTAAGTGAACATCATAACTATATCAAGGTAACCCAAAAACAATTTACCCAAATAATAGTCCATCCAAATTATCTTTCCGTCTCCTTTTTAGCCTTAAGACACCTACAAAATAAATAAATAATCTCTATCTTTTTGGTACCCAAATCTTCTTGGGTCCTTTTGGGTTAGTAACATATAAATCACATTTCTTTACCCAAATTTGTTTTATTATAATTTTATTACAATTATAATCAAAATGACCTTTAAACCACATTTTTTACAAGTAACAAACGGTGAACAATAAAGTGGTTTATGCATTGGTTTTCTATTAATAATTCTAATATTATTATTAGATTTAAAATCAACATGATTATATCCAATTCCTTGCTTATCAAGACTAGACCTTTGAACACCCAACATTATATTTAAATTCTCTTCACCTTGAACAAATTTTGCAAGGTCCTTTTTCAAAGATATTATTTCTTCATTATTATCATTTTGCATGCTTATAATTTTTCCATCATTAAAAGCATCTCTGCATGTATCTCTCATTTTCAAATTTTCTTTCAAAACTTCATTTTCATTTTTTAGATATTCATTTTCTTTTCTCTCTTCAATAAAAGACTCAACTTCATTCATTAGCTCATTTACACAATTTTTTAAATATGTAGTTTTCTTTTTGAGCTTTTGATTCTCATTTTGTAAAGCAAGATAATCAGATGTAGATATTTCAAAAGCATCATGAAAATTTGTTACCTCAAGTTGATCATCATCTTCAAGTCCCATGAAACAGAGTTGGCTAATTTCTTCTTCTTCTGTTTTACTCATTGGAGTTGAGCTACCTCTTTGATTCTTCCTTTGTTTCTTCCTTTGAAGTAGTCTCTCGAGTTTTCTTGAGATCATTTCAATTTCCTTATCAATATCTTCGAGATCACCTTCACTGTTGCTTTCGGTTTGAAGTGTAAATGTCTTCTTTATTGGTGCCTCATCTTCATCATCATACCTCTTGAGTTGATTTTCAAATTCTTGAAGCTCTCCAAATAAAGTAAGAGTTTCCATAGAACTGATTGTGGTTGAATCTTGAAGGGTAGTCACTTTTGGTGCGAACCGCTTTGGCATTACTCTAAGTATCTTTCTATTTATCTCCCTTTGATCAATTTTCCGTCCAAGCATACTTAGAGAATTCAGTAGAGTGAGGAGTCTAGCTTGGGCTTCTTTGATTGTTTCATCCTTCTCTAACTTGAAGAGCTCATATTCTTGCATCAACATGCTTAACTTGACTTCCTTTACTTTAGTAGTTCCCTCGTGGCTCATTGTGTCACAAATTTCTTTTGCCGTATTGCATGCAGAGACTTTGTCGATTTCAACTTGAACCATACCACTCAGCAATGTGTTCATGGCTTTGGAGTTATAGGAAAACATGTAGCTTTCATTTGCATCCATCTCCATAAGAGACTTTGGTTTGCCATCATCATGCCTAGGAATAGTAGGTCCATTTTCAACAACCCACCATTCCCATGGATCCTTCTTGAGGAAGATCTTCATTCTGAATTTCCAAAAGTTAAAGTTTTCGCTCCCGAGCAATAATGGTGGCCTGCTAGTTGATTGACCTTCTTGAAAGCTTAGGTGTGCCATAGGATCTTTCCCTACGACCTGCAAAGATCAATATTAGTAGAGCCTTTCTCTGATACCAAATGTTATTCTATGGATAAGCACACCTAGAGGGGGGGTGAATAGGTGTAATTTGTATTTAGTGAACAACAGTGATAAATTTTTAAAATGACTTTCTGCAGGAAATTCAGACAGTGATACCCTGTCTGAATTGGTGTCTGAATTAGTATATGTTCTTCGTGATGGTATGAACAGACAGTTATACCCTGTCTGAATTGGTGTCTGAATTAGTGCAAAACAAGACCCAACAACTGAGTATTATGCAGATTTCTTCTAAACAGAATTCAAGCTTCAAGGATCAAACAACACAAATAAGCAAATCATAAACACAACGATTTTTACGTGGTTCGACCCTTAAACTCTAATCTAGTGGCCTACTCCACGTCCAATACCAATTGGTATTGGAGACTCTTTTTATTAAACTTTAATTCAATACAATACAAGATAACTTCCCTGTTCTTTATAGCTTTCCTTTGTGATGGACACTCCTGTCCCTATGCACCACTGCAATCCATCTCACCACTGAGACCCTTGCTCCACAGCAACCTTGAAAGCTATCTAAGAACAAAACCTATCTACAACTAGATAGAACAAGTCACACACGACTTACACTTTGAACAATGATTTTGATTACAAGATATCACTCTTCCAGTAGAAAATATGAGAACAATACAACTGATTGCTGGAAGATAACTTAGAAAGCTAATGAACTTATATATATGACTGATTAGAGCTCTTCTAAGTTCACTTCAATAGCCAAGAGGTAGAATGAATTTATAGTGCTGCTTCCAACGGCTATGAAGAAACTAATCCCATGAAATCCTCAATAAATATGGCAAGGATCAGCAGACTCATGAGAGAGAAACCGAATCCATCAGCATAAAATTAATTCCTTGATGATCTCAAACAGCTGGGATAAGAATGCTAATATATATCCATTCATGCACTTTATTATATAATATTCAAAATTCATGTAACAATTATAGGCGTGCACATATTATATAACTAGTTAATGGATTCATTTGCCCAAGAGAGTGCGGAATGTATATGTAAGGGAATGGGCAGCAATATATTAAAATTATCATCTCCATGATTCGGATGATGGGCAACAAAGAAAGTGGTTCCACCCAATATATAATGCTAGCTATGTATTGGAAGTAGTAATGGGTAGCATGTTTAATGTATTAAACAAATCCTTCATTTATCAAATATTGGGATATAGGGAGAGAATGGGAGTAATATCGGTAGAGGAGGGCAGATGGGATAAAGTAAGAAAATGGGCAACATTAAATATAATAAAGTGAAAAGCATGTGCCAGCATCTATTCTTAATATGAGCAATGGACCATATTCATGCACTATTCTAGGGAGTGGAGGTTTGAAATTTTATTCATATGAATACACTAAAACATGAGGTAGACATGTATACTTAAAATATTAATATATCATGCTGATAAGTGGAGAGTAAGTAGGCAACATTAGTATGTTATTTAATGAATATCATATGCCTGCAGTATACAAGTGAAAATAGAGAGAATCATTTAATCAAATTAATTTGACCAATTTGTAAGGAAGCATTATTAGGAAATATGATACAACCAATTAGAAAACATTTGATCTATATAAATGTTGAAGGCTTAATATAAATATTTTCATATCTAATTAAATTGCTTCAATAAATATTTTCATGCAATATAAATCTTAGAGTGTGTAAAAATATAATAACATTATAAAATAAGTTGTCATCATTAAAACCAAAAAAAACCATAAATCAACAGTTGCTTCTCAAGAGATTATTTTTGTCATGCATCCTTATATGTAGCCTAACAGTTTTTGTGTTCAGATAGGCTGGGTCCTAGGTGTTTTGTACATGCATGCCTTGGACTTGGTCATGATGTTTTAATATAATAGTTTTCACCTTTGATCCAAAAAAAATAAAATAAATTATAGGGTCTCAAAATTTTTATTCACTTTTGTCTCAAATTAATTTATATCAGTTGAGACACTATTTGAGATAAAAAATAAAATTTTGAACGTTATTTTAATCAATGAATTAGTGATGTAACTGGACTGTATTGGGGCCAATTCGACAATGATGCAAGAGGATTTGAGTCCGATGATACTGAGTTGTCGGATAGTACATTGATGGCACTGAAATACCATGAGTTAGTGGATCAACGCAAGGAGGGCGGACACTGACGTCTTCGGGGTCGGGAGTTCGGCTCAGTTGACTTCGGGAGTCAGCTGCGGAAATCTCTTCAGGAGTTCGGGGTCGGATGTTCGGGATTAGATTCCTTTAGGAGTTTTTTGGTATTCTTATTTTTAGTTACTCTTATTTTTGACTATGCTTTCGTTCTTTTATGATATTATTTTATTATTAGGAAGTAATTTTTTTTTGTTATTACGTAATTAATTACGGCGTGATTATAGGGTTTTGTTACATTCTGATAAGGAAATATTTTAGCTATAAAGCCCGACTTGTAGGCTGCATGAAAAAATAATTTTTGATTTTTGATATTATTAATTTAAGCATGAGAGAAATTTCTCTACAGAATAATCGCTATTCGATCTGCCCGGCATTAGACAATGGTTTAGCTCTGGTTTTGCGCATCTCGAACCAATTGGAGTCGGGTTTGGTGGGTGAGGTAAAGATGGATCACAGTTGTACAAACTATAGATCCGACCCTGATCTTAGTCCTTGGGGCATATAGGGTTTGGACCGTTTGGTTTGGGTTAGGTCAGGATTGAATCGAGAGTATTTATCTTTCTAAAAAAACAATTAACTAAATTAAATAGAATATCAATTATATCTCAAGTTATAATTTTAAAATGCAAACATAGAGGATTGGTTAAGGTTAGGTTATATATTTTATCTGTTCTAAAATTAGAAATATAATTTAACTTTTGAAGTTAAATTCATATATTAAACTTTAAATTGATATGAATGTATTTAATTTTAATTTATACAATTATTATAATTGTATAGTATATAACAAAAAATATAAATTAATCAAAATATTTGTTTCATTCTAAACTTTATGAGTTATACCAATTTTAAAGTTTAATATGCCGTCGTTTGACCTCAAAAATCAAATTGTATCTCTAATTTTGAAGCGGAAGAAGTATTTCTTAGTTCTAATTAATTCTAACATTTCACAAAACAAAACATTACATATATTAAGTAAACAATAAATATTATATTGAGAAAGAAACTAAATGTTTTTTAACAAATCATTTAGAAACTTCTTCCATTTAGAAACGTTACATATTTTTTTAATGCATTTTTTTATCTATGTTTATTATTTCTAATGTACTATCTTATTGTTTATTTATTTTTATTAGATATACTTAAATACATAGTACATATTCAAAGAAAAATAAAAATTTACATGTGTTTACGACAAATTGTAAAAAATTCTACCGAATGCAATCAGAAATATGAAAATCAAGGTTATTAGACCTGGACCGAATCGTCGGTCGGACCGGTAAAAATCAAAATCGATTCACATTTCGGTCCGGTTTAAATCAATTAATCAGTTTAGGGCAAAACCAGTTCAGACTCGATGATCCGACGGTTCAACTGATTGACCCAATGAACCGGTAATCGGTTCACAGATTTACTGGTTCACAATATACTCTTTCTCTCTCTTCTTTTTCCCCAATTCCCTCTCTTCCTTTTCTCCATTCTTACGTAACAATGTTGATTTCGAGATGCTTCACGATGAAGTTCAACTAGGAAATACCAATTACTCAAATCTCTCTCCAATTTCACCACCATTTAGCAGTAATTGTCATTTCCCCCAATCTCTCTCTCTCTCTTATATATATATATATGATATATCTGATTGGGAAATTTGTTAATTTTGAAGGGTTAAGATAAATTATGGCTTGTAAAAAAGGGTTATTAGGTATGGGCATCCATAGGAACAGAGGCGGTGGATCTCGATTCCCAATTGCCATTCATATCTTCTTCTCACTTCTCGCGCCATTGGTTTTCTTCGTGGGACGTGGACTCTACACTACCACAACTTCAATTGGTCAGTATGAAAAATTATTAATCTGGATACATTGGGTTTCATTTGACCTTTTTGTGATTAACACTTGAGTTCAATTGGGTTAGGTTGTTCAGTTTAAATTAAGAGTAATTTTATGGATGCTAAGTTATTTATATAAGACTATAAGAGTATGCATATATATATATATACACACACACACACATACAACGGTTCGTTAACGGACCGGCTATAGCGACGGTTTCCGTCGCTATAGGTCTATGGCGACGACCCACATATGTGAACCGTCGCCATAAACCTATAGCGACGAAAAAACCCGTCGCTATAGCCGGTCCGTTAACAGATCGGTCCGTCGGAGAACCGACCTCTCTCTCTCTCTCTCTATATATATATATATATATAGGGCGGATTAAAAGCAGAACTCTTAAAGAGCATAACTAGCAGAACTACCTTTAGCGACGGACAGACGACGGTTTTGTCCGTCTCCATAGGTACTGTCTGTCGCCATAGCTTTTAGCGACGGACAACATATAGTGTCGCTAAAAGCTATGGCGACAAAGATGACCTATGACGACGGACAAAATCGTTGTCTGTCCGTCGCTAAAGGTAGTTATGCTAGTTATGCTCTTTAAGAGTTATGCTCTTGATCCGCCCTATATATATATAGTTCCAATCCTTGTTAATATTAGTTACAAAGAGATAGATTGTTTTTGTTTATTTGTGTTTGATTTTATAACTCTTGAGTTTTGAGTTATGAGTATGGTTTAATATCTTTCTTTTTATATAGATTTAGTATTCATTTAAATTTTATAAATTAAACATTATACAAATAGGTTTAGTGTTTTTTTATACAGATAAATTGATTAATTTTATATATTTACTAAATATTATATATATTATATAATAATAATTAATACATTTAATTATTTATTATTTATTACATATTAATGACGTCACTAGGTCAATAACAGTTCGACCAATAGTTGGACCAATCACTATAAGAAAAAAGTTTAATTCCGACAGAAGTTTCTGTCGGAATTAGACTAATTCCGTCGGAATTAGACTAATTCTGACAGAAAATTCTGTCGAAAATTCTGTCGGATATACAACTGTCGGAATTTAAGTCTGTCGAAGATTCGGTCAGAAATAATTATGTTATACGACGGAATAATCCTGACCAACTTTTCGTCAAAATTACGTTGTTTCCGACGAATTAAGTTCGTCGATCATAATCGGTCGAATTTATTGCCACGTGGCAGCTCCAGGGATTTTGTATTGAGATTATTCTTGACGGAATGTTCGTCGGAATTATATAAATTCCGTCGGAAATAACAACTTCTATAATAAATTGTAGTAGCTTAAATTCGACGGAATTTTGGTGGAATTATGTTGTAACAACCCCAAAATCTGGACAATTTCATTCCCGACTTTGCTCGTTAACAATACATTTATAATCTTCCTTTACATCATTAATCGATGCAATAATTAATAAAAATGCGGAATAAATTTTAAACTTTTCTATCTTCTTTCTTTATTTCCCTAAATCACAACCTTTGCGATTACATAACTTGGAATCATGTTTAATTTATGATTCACTTCATCAGACTTATTATATAAGATTAAACATTTGATTACAACATCTTTAATATTTCGAATAATTCAACAATACACTCTGTCATTAAATAGGCATCGTAAAACTACCAAGTACATATTTCAAAACCTTTAGCATGGTTTAATCAAATTCTTGACAAAGCAAGTTTATTTTCTTGTATGCATTCTGATCATCATCATCTAAATGGTAGAAAACATCTCATTATATCCTTAACATGCAAAATGGTTATTTTTGCAAGACTGAGCTCGACAGCTCAGCAAATCAAACAATTTTTATGCATCACATATCACATATTATCATACTCAACTTGTACAATCATAAATATTCTAACATGACATACATGCTACATCTCACATAACATACATTAAGACTGAGTTACTTACTCAATCATCATAGTCATAGATTGACTCTCACATTTTATATATATTTCATAGGCATTTCATATGTAACTCAACATTCTTATAGCAGTACACAATTTCACTAAACAGTTATCAAATTCATATAGCAAATAGGAACCGAAAGACTTGTCTGGCTCGTAGATTACCAATTACAACTTTTTGTCCTTGTAGACTTCCTACACAACATATGATCACACACATCAACTATTAGCCATATAACAACGTTTGGTAATCGTTTAAGTAACTCTACTCTACATTCCATAATCATTCTTTTTAATTTATACACAATGTTTAATTTAGTGTTAAGTCCTGTTAGGGCTCCTCATTGTCCATTCGGTTTATTTATGTTAAACTCCCTTTTCCTTCTCATTACGTTCCACTTTAATTGACACTTAACATTTGGTTAAGTCTTAAACTTTGATTTTACATCACATTAGATGTATGATTTTTGTTAACACTACTTAAGTTAACATTCGTCTCATATTTATTTATCCTTCTCTTTTAGTCAACATAGTTGTCATTACAAGATGTATTACTTTTATTAACATAAATTAAATAATCATTCGTCTTAGGTTCCTCTATAATTTTCACTCAATATTTAGTTAAGTAATTAAAGTTTACATTCACATTGCATTATATGTATATTAGGCTTATTCAATTTAATTATGAACATTCATATTATATTTCAAAATATTCTTTTGAATTGCCACTTAACATTTAGTTAAGTTTTTATAACCTGTCATTATATCAAAATAGGTGAATAATGCTCAATTGAATTTACTAAGTTAATCCTACATCTTAAACTTTCAAATTCTTCTTTTAATCGTTACATAACATCCAGTTAAGTTTCTAAGACTTTTTCTTTTCTCACAATTTGTGAATAACACTTATTAAAAATTTATTAGTTAAGTTTCCCTTGTTCCATGCTCTTAAAAGCTCTTTTCTGCGTCTGGCAGGGTACCGGCGTTGCGATGCCTGGTTTAACTAAGGAACCGGTGCTGCGGCGATGATTTCAATTTGGTTCGGGCAGGGTCGGCGCTAGTTTTGAACTAGACAACGACACTGTGGTGCCATTCATCAGATTCAGTTACTGCAGTTCACGACACAGCACAAGACATCCCAAAAACTCCCAATTTCTTCACCCAAAACAACAATTTAAGCAAACCCAGATATTCTAAACTTTGAAAAAACAAAACCCAACATGTATACAACGATTCTAACAGCTTAAACAACTTAAACAACTTAAACAACCAACTTAGAGACTCAAAAATCAATGTTCATGCTCTATTTTTCATATTTAACATATTTAGCGTAATCAAACACTACAGATTCGTTATTCAACCAAATCAATCCGTTTAACTTTCGTTGTTTTCGTATTTCATCATATTAACAACATCTATCATCAATTTCAGATTCTATACATGAATTCACAATCAATTTTATCTTTAAAACAGACCACAATATACAATAAACCAAAATTCAATTCTTCCTCTTTTATGCACAAATTTAAATTTGATTACTCCAACATCTGACATATAGATGATACTTACAGATTATAATTACGCATTAACACATATATCCTTACCCTTCATCAATTCATACAAAAAACTCTAATTTCAAAAATCTTATTTTGAGAAAAATAAGGATGAAGAGTTTGGATTTCTTACCTCTTTGATCTTCCTTAACCTAAATAGATGATGAAGAAGAGACTCATTCCTCCTTAATTTTCAAAGTTCCTCTCTAATTACACAGAGAATTTCTTCTCTCTAATTCTCTCTTCCTCTCTATTTCTCGCAGCCTTATGAAACAAAGCTGACAAACACCTTACGTATATTTCAATTTGATTAGGCCATCAATTATACAAACAAAGGGTCTCAGTTGTTAAACAATACAAAGGGTCACTAGGCCGTGTTTGGCTAGAACCCAAAAATCTCTTTTTAATTTATTTTAATATTCCACTATTATATGACACATATGTCACTCTTAAATTTAATTAAACTTATTAATAAATCCAATTTAAACCTTAATCATAAAATTATAATTTCTATTTAGCCAAATTATAATTTTATTTAATAAATCATTAATCCTCTAATTTAATTATTTAATTAAATTAGGATATTACCATCTTATTAGCGTAATGAAATACGCACCGAATATAAAATCATTCAACATAATTTAATTAATATTATCACACTTAAATAAATTATTCCACAATAATTTTCATCAAATATTTATTTTATTTAATAAATATCCCAACTAAAATATTTATTTTATTCGATAAATATTTTAACTATTTACGAAATTCACAATCGTATTACATTAACATATTACATTTATATGTAACCTATTGCTTTCTCATTTTATTAAAACAAATATATATTTACATTAATTCACTACTTTAATTAAGTGAATTACTCTCATTATTCATGAAACTTAATTCATAACAATTCCATTGCCAACAAGGCATAATAATCAAATTATATTATTTCATAATATAATTTTCAACTTAATTAAATTAACTAATAATATTCAGTTAATTTGCTTTTCCTAACAATTTCATTTACTTTGTTCAATAGTTTCATCAACTATTAAACCTCATTTTCCCAATATATAAATATATATTTTTGCTTCTGTATTCACACTTAATCTCTTCACACCAAAACCCTCCTTACTCGGTTTTCGTTAAATCTCTTTCACAATTTATCATTGACCAACTCAACACATTCATCTAATATAGGTTTTAAAATTTCTACACCACCCATTTTCTCAATAAATTCTTATAGATTCTACTCCATAATCTTTATTTGAACTCGATACTATTCCGAGTATTACATATTCTTTAACCCTTTCATTACATTTTTCAAAGGATCATCGCCATAGACTCAATTCATAAACACTCGGGATATTACATTTGCCACTTCTTCTAAGAATTTCGTCCTCGAAATTTTAACTTACTAATCTTCGTTCATTCGATATATCAAAATAAACTTTATATTAGTCTTTATTCATTTATTAGGTTCCATGATCAAATTTCTTCTCTAAGAATCATTCTAAGATCATTATATTTTTCACACCTTTATCTCTAAGTGTTCATATTTTCCTTGATAACCTCACCCCCTTCTCTTTTCAGAATTTCATTTCTTACTTGTTCAATTTACTCATCACTACTTGTTGCACTCTACAACTTACTTCTTTCTAAGGAATATCCTCCTTACCACATTCACCTTTCAAAATAATAAGAATCTTCCACAATTGATCAATAATTGGGAAGCGATAAAGCGATATGAAGAACTCAGGAACTTAAAAGATTCCTTTAAGAACTTTCAATATTATGTTGAGGAGTCGTAGAGACTTGAACCTTGTCCTAGGTTAACCGATATTTTAACTGTAACTTTTAACAGTCAAAAGACTATGGACCATCCTTTTTCGTACTCTAGGTGATCAGCTCTTCGTATTATGTATTATGCATATACATATTATCGCTATTGCGTAGCTCAGAATTATAGCCTTCAATAGCATGTCCCCTATTACAAGGTTGGTTCACCTCAGACTTAATACAAATTCCGCACCAGAATAATCTAGCTTGGCATAATTATTCCAAGGACGCTTGAATTTCATAAACATATTTTAACAGTCGTCTAGCCGAATCAACTATCTTAGACTTTTAGCAACAATTCAGGCATCAATCGAAATATTTTTAGCCAACTCAATTGGCATATCTTTTCATAGTTTAAAAAGAAAACCAAAAATTCTTTTATGACGTCATGATACCGTACCGTCTTAATAATACGTTGAGGATTCCGTCATTTTATGACTTTGTCATACTACATTATACCATAGTGGGCTAACGATCCTATGACCACATCTAACACTAGGTTCAATTGCATTAATGACTCCATCGTTCAAAATACATTTTGATAATTTCAAATCATTTTTGTTTAGCTGAAACAATAAGCATAAACATATGAATAATATGATTTTTTTTATAAAAAACTTACTGGTTTAACAATCTGATCCAATATTTTTTTTTCGAAAACACAACAGTGCGAATATCAACACGATGTCAATAAATTTCAAAAATTTAGCATAGCTAGAAGATTTGAAATATCTAATTTTCTCATTAACTTCAATCTTTTCTCCATTGCTTATCATTATCAATCTTCAACACCATTAATGCTCACTATACCAAAGATTCTTAGTTCAACAACTCTCTTATACCTTAATATAGTTCATCAAATTTACCACACATTACGAGTTCAAGAACTTACCACAATAATATGAGTTTAGGAACTTGTCCTAGTAATACGTAATCCAAGAACCAATCAGGGACTGTCCATACGCTTAGGGGTTCAAGAACATACATACGATTATGAGTCACGAACTTACCATAAGCATGAGTTTTAAGAACTCACACCTAATCTTAATATTATCTAATTATCAAATATAAATATAAGAAAAGAATCACTTTCTCACCATATGTATATCGATAGCGCGACACCAATATTCCAACGATTATCAATGTGATAAACTAAGTGTAAGCACAAAACCCTCGCCCATACAAAGGTTTGTACAACTCAGCCATCACATGAGTCCTCAGTTGAAATCTCACCTAATTCTATCTTGCTCTTAACTTACTCTTTGCTCAATACGAAATTTTCGTATTTCATCATTTATAACTCCTCGTGAGTTTACCTTGTACTATTTCATAGTACAATCTCTTTATAGCATGAAGCTATAACTATTTAATCATTACGGATCAGCTGTCATTTTACAACTTAAACAGATCACGTCGTGATCTTATTCTACCATCAACTCTCCTTACAATTCATTCTTATTTTATGATCGTCTTTTTTTTCTTATGATCTTCACTCTTTCTCTTTAATCATGTTGTTTTATGATTATTCAACTCAGGTGTTCTATGACGTCCCCAAATCTGGGTACCTCAAACCCGAGTTTAGTGCTCCACAGTACATCCCATTCCATACAATATAATAGACATGAATGTAATTACTATATTATTACAACACATCTTACTCTCAATCCCAGGTTCTATTACAATAACATCATTCCAAATTTAAGATTATTGTAATTATGTAAATAAACACACCTAGAGGGGGGGGGGATGAATAGGTGAATAAACCCACAAGTAATAACAGTGGACAATTTTTAAATTTTACTGCTGCAGACTATAATCGGACAGGTAACCCCTGTCCGTTTTAGTATATGTTCTTCGTCTGCTATAATCGGACAGGTAACCCCTGTCGGTTTTAGTATATCTTCAAGCAAAGCAGAACACTAAACCCAGATTTCTTTTATATGCAGAATAAAAACTTAAATAGTCAATGCACACAGATTAGCAAACCATAGACATCAAGATTTTTACGTGGTTCAGCCCTTAGCCTCTAACTAATGGCCTAATCCACGTCCAATACCAATTAGTATTGGAGACTCCTTTTATTAAATAAACTTTTCAATCAAAATACAAATACTCCCTATTCAAAGTAGCTTTCCACTGAGTTGGACACCACTGCCCCCTTGCACCTCTGCAACCTTTCTCACCACTGAGACCTTTGCACCTCTGCAACCTTGAAAGCTCTCTTTGAACAAACCCTATCTACTACTAGATAGACCAAGCCAACCTAGGCTTACACTCAGAATAAAGTAGAATGTATTACAATAGATTTCTTATTTTCCAGCCACAAAGAATTAAATTCAATACAAAGAATATCTTGAAAAATAAACTATGAAGGCTCTTGATAATATTTGCTTTGTATAACCACTGATTTATCCTTTAAGTGTGTCACCTTTTTGCCGAAGAATGAGTATATATAAAAGAAGTAAGCAACGGCTAGTTCAATCTGTTAGCATGAATGACTCAATAAAAGATAACAATATCAGTAATATCTCTAACAATAACATGTTAAAGATATGAATATAAGATATGCTATATTAAAGCTGTCAAAAATATTAAAGCCTGTTTCCTTAATCAGTTTTCCTAAAACACTCCAATTCAAATTTAAATTGATGTTCATAGCAAAACAGATTAATAAAGATATACCAATTTTAGCAGCTGTTTATTATAAAATATTTTATCAGGCTAAAATAAAGGAGCTGAAGATATTTTGATAGAATCCACATTCAAATCAACTTTGAATAAATATGCGAGTTACCGTGATGGACTCCAACCTATTTTAAACACCTTTGGGCTAGAAAACTGTTATGCAATCTTCCATGTTATCTCAAGTGAACCATAATATAAAATGGGTCACTATACAAAGCAACGAATTATATAATATAATCAACCCATCAGTCCAAAATATAATCCATGCAATCCATTAAATAACCAACAAGTATAAACATATTGTATTATCATATATTTTTAATACACCATCACAAAGTCAATTTCAGTCCATTTAATAACTCATATACTTATGCATATTGTCATCATTAAAATTATTAAATATAAAAACCAACATTCTCCCCCTTTTTGATGATGACAATATATTAACCTTTATGACCAACATACTCCCCCTAAATATATGGCTCCCCCTTAATTTATGCATATCAATTTAGACAATAATAACAGAACTCATGTTTTAAATTGATAAAATAGATAACCACTAAAATCATAGAATAGCCAATTTCAAACAGATATGCAATATCTCCAATAATATCATATTTTAATCAAATCCACATAATATATCCCAAAAACATTAATCACTAATCCAAATTCATATCAATATATCCAAATAGATATCACAATTATCTCTCCCCTAGAGTCTCTTCACCTTTGTCATTATCAAAAAGAAATAAATGAAACCACATATATTAATCATTAAGCACAAGCTGATTTCGTTATATCTCTTCCCTTTTGTTATCAACAAAAAATAATTCATACCAATTTAGCTAAATTTTATTATCTCACATCCTTTGTCAACATTAAAAAAGAAATAAACACAAGGATATAGAATGACATAAGAGAAAGCTTGTAATAATAGCCCATATATAGAAAGTAACAAAACGATCATACCTTTGTGTATTGTTAGCACATGGCAGCGCAGAGTTCGTCCAGAAGGATTTTGGCGGTCCAACCCCAACAATCCCCCCCCCAAATCCCCTTCTGGGGGCTCGAACTCGGGACCTCTCTCTGATACCAAATGTAATTATGTAAATAAACATACCTAGAGGGGGGATGAATAGGTGAACAAACCCACAAGTAATAACAGTGGACAATTTTTAAATTTTACTGCTGCAGACTATAATCGGACAGGTAACCCCTGTCCGTTTTAGTATATGTTCTTCGTCTGTTATAATCGGACAGGTAACCCCTGTCGGTTTTAGTATATCTTCAAGCAAAGCAGAACACTAAACCCAGATTTCTTTTATATGCAGAATAAAAACTTAAATAGTCAATGCACACAGATTAGCAAACCATAGACATCAAGATTTTTACGTGGTTCAGCCCTTAGCCTCTAACTAATGGCCTAATCCACGTCCAATACCAATTAGTATTGGAGACTCCTTTTATTAAATAAACTTTTCAATCAAAATACAAATACTCCCTGTTCAAAATAGCTTTCCACTGAGTTGGACACCACTGCCCCCTTGCACCTCTACAACCTTTCTCACCACTGAGACCTTTGCACCTCTGCAACCTTGAAAGCTCTCTTTGAACAAACCCTATTTACTACTAGATAGACCAGCCAACCTAGGCTTACACTTAGAATAAAGTAGAATGTATTACAATAGATTTCTTATTTTTCAACCACAAGAATTAATTTCAATACAAAGAATATCTGGAAAAATAAACTATGAAGGCTTTTGATAATATTTGCTTTGTATAACCACTGATTTATCCTTTAAGTGTGTCACCTTTTTGCCGAAGAATGAGTATATATAAAAGAAGTAAGCAACGGCTAGTTCAATCTGTTAGCATGAATGGCTCAATAAAAGATAACAATATCAGTAATATCTCTAACAATAACATGTTAAAGATATGAATATAAGATATGCTATATTAAAGGAGTCAAAAATATTAAAGCCTGTTTCCTTAATCAGTTTCCCTAAAACACTCCAATTCAAATTTAAATTGATGTTCATAGCAAAACAGATTAATAAAGATATACCAATTTTAGCAGCTGTTTATTATAAAATATTTTATCAGGCTAAAATAAAGGAGCTGAAGATATTTTGATAGAATCCACATTCAAATCAACTTTGAATAAATATGCCAGTTACCGTGATGGACTCCAACCTATTTTAAACACCTTTGGGCCAGAAAACTGTTATGCAATCTTCCATGTTATCTCAAGTGAACCATAATATAAAATGGGTCACTATACAAAGCAACGAATTATATAATATAATCAACCCATCAGTCCAAAATATAATCCATGCAATCCATTAAATAACCAACAAGTATAAACATATTGTATTATCATATATTTTTAATACACCATCACAAAGTCAATTTCAGTCCATTTAATAACTCATATACTTATGCATATTGTCATCATTAAAATTATGAAATATAAAAATCAACATTCTCCCTCTTTTTGATGATGACAATATATTAACCTTTATGACCAACATACTCCCCCTAAATATATGGCTCCCCCTTAATTTATGCATATCAATTTAGACAATAATAACATAACTCATGTTTTAAATTGATAAAATAGATAACCACTAAAATCATAGAATAGCCAATTTCAAACAGATATGCAATATCTCCAATAATATCATATTTTAATCAAATCCACATAATATATCCCAAAAACATTAATCACTAATCCAAATTCATATCAATATATCCAAATAGATATCACAATTATCTCTCCCCTAGAATCTCTCCCCCTTTGTCATTATCAAAAAGAAATAAATGAAACCACATATATTAATCTTTAAACACAAGCTGATTTCGTTATATCTCTTCCCTTTTGTTATCAACAAAAAATAATTCATACCAATTTAGCTAAATTTTATTATCTCACATCCTTTGTCAACATTAAAAAAGAAATAAACACAAGGATATAGAATGACATAAGAGAAAGCTTGTAATAATAGCCCATATATAGAAAGTAACAAAACGATCATACCTTTGTGTATTGTTAGCACATGGCAGCGCAGAGTTCGTCCAGAAGGATTTTGGCGGTCCAACCCCAACAATCCCCCCCCCCAAATCCCCTTCTGGGGGCTCGAACTCGGGACCTCTCTCTGATACCAAATGTAATTATGTAAATAAACATACCTAGAGGGGGGATGAATAGGTGAACAAACCCACAAGTAATAACAGTGGACAATTTTTAAATTTTACTGCTGCAGACTATAATCGGACAGGTAACCCCTGTCCGTTTTAGTATATGTTCTTCGTCTGCTATAATCGGACAGGTAACCCCTGTCGGTTTTAGTATATCTTCAAGCAAAGCAGAACACTAAACCCAGATTTCTTTTATATGCAGAATAAAAACTTAAATAGTCAATGCACACAGATTAGCAAACCATAGACATCAAGATTTTTACGTGGTTCATCCCTTAGCCTCTAACTAATGGCCTAATCCACGTCCAATACCAATTAGTATTGGAGACTCCTTTTATTAAATAAACTTTTCAATCAAAATACAAATACTCCCTGTTCAAAGTAGCTTTCCACTGAGTTGGACACCACTGCCCCCTTGCACCTCTACAACCTTTCTCACCACTGAGACCTTTGCACCTCTGCAACCTTGAAAGCTCTCTTTGAACAAACCCTATTTACTACTAGATAGACCAGCCAACCTAGGCTTACACTCAGAATAAAGTAGAATGTATTACAATAGATTTCTTATTTTTCAGCCACAAGAATTAAATTCAATACAAAGAATATCTGGAAAAATAAACTATGAAGGCTTTTGATAATATTTGCTTTGTATAACCACTGATTTATCGTTCAAGTGTGTCACCTTTTTGCCGAAGAATGAGTATATATATAAAAGAAGTAAGCAACGGCTAGTTCAATCTGTTAGCATGAATGGCTCAATAAAAGATAACAATATCAGTAATATCTCTAACAATAACATGTCAAAGATATGAATATAAGATATGCTATATTAAAGGAGTCAAAAATATTAAAGCCTGTTTCCTTAATCAGTTTCCCTTAAACACTCTAATTCGAATTTAAATTGATTTTCATAGCAAAACAGATTAATAAAGATATACCAATTTTAGCAGTTGTTTATTATAAAATATTTTATCAGGCTAAAATAAAGGAGCTGAAGATATTTTGATAGAATCCACATTCAAATCAACTTTGAATAAATATGCCAGTTACCGTGATGGACTCCAACCTATTTTAAACACCTTTGGGCTAGAAAATTGTTATGCAATCTTCCATGTTATCTCAAGTGAACCATAATATAAAATGGGTCACCATACAAAGCAACGAATTATATAATATAATCAACCCATCAGTCCAAAATATAATCCATGCAATCTATTAAATAACCAACAAGTATAAACATATTGTATTATCATATATTTTTAATACACCATCACAAAGTCAATTTCAGCCCATTTAATAACTCATATACTTATGCATATTGTCATCATTAAAATTATGAAATATAAAAACCAACAATTATGTCTTAATATTACATCAATACCATACTATTACAAATAAGGTACTACGTCATCTAGACGTTCATCTTCCCCTTTCCTTTGTCCTTATCGGAACCTTCAACCCGCTCGGACTTAGCTGCAATATTTAATATAAAGCAAGAATGAGCATTCAATTGCCCAACAAGTATAGCAGTTGAATAACAACAATATCATCAATCATATCATTTCTCTTCGACAACTGAACAATAGTTGTGAAATATTATGAATAAACAGGAATAATACTTTACTTTCATTTGAAACATTTTCGAAACGACATACTGAGTGGCCATAAGACCTTGAACATTCTTTTCTTCTTATAAAAGGTTAAACAGTTATTTTACTGCAAACCGTCTGACTTACGAGCACTTCAAGGTGATCAGCTTATTGTACTCTATGTTGATCAAAACTCTAGCTGGAAACGACTATATGCGTTTGTTTAGGCGCCTCTTGGCCTTGTCAGAATTACTAACTAAAAATTACCCCTAATAATAGGGTTCTTTATCTCTTTCATGCCTCGGAATCCTAACCAAAATAATTCGGTTGGATAGCTCTACTTAATCATCAATAACATTTCAAGGATTTGTTTATCAATCAATAAAACACTTCAATATCTATCTAGCCGAAACAAATGGCATCGACGCTCTTCTTAAACAGTTCATGCATAATTAAACTTGAAAGCTTCAACAATTTATATCATATCATAGCTTGAACACTTGTGCAAATACTAAATATTTACATAAGTAAGGAAATTCACACAATCGTATAGGCATTGCGTAAATTGGAACTTCAGAACATCAATAATATTCATAAGAAACTTGTCCAACATAAGGGTTAGACAAAGGTTAGGAAACTTGCCTGGAGCGCTTGCTACTACTTGACGTTAATCGTTATTCAAAAGTCCTACATATTTAAGTACATATCCATATACCAATTAGTCACATAATTGATTCCAAATATTAGTTTACATTACTCTATAATATTTCATTCTAATTAGAAACATAATATCAAACAAGGTTTCACACACTTGATACGATGTTACGACGTTTGCACAACGCACGCCCTATTCGCCTCATATGCATAAGTTTAGCATGTGCATACACTTGTCTAATTCATCATTTATTAATGCTAAGGGTCATTATAAACCATAATGTACAAGTTTTAGAACTTAAAACAATAACTTTTAGCGTTTGAAGCATTACACGTTACATACGTGCATGTACGACGCCCTCTTTTTGCTTCCTAATGCACAATAGTACTAAAAATGGCCATTTTAGAAATTGATTCAAGATGAAATTATCAATTCTAAATAATGAAAATTGTAGGTCTACTTCTTAGCTTTCTAGATCATCTTGAATAATCCAATTTGTAGTTCGTATGAGAAAGTTAGGTCCATTTTACTAAAGGAGGTCATAATTACAAAACTGGAACACGGGAAGCTCACCCCGGCGAGAATCCTAGGCCAAACAAGCTCGCCCCGACGAAGAGTCCCGTGGATAACTTGATTTCATTCTACCAGCAAACTCTATTTTGACACACAAACTTCAAACCTTCATAACTTCTTCGTTACAAGTCGGAATTAGGCCGTTCTAGAGGCTATGAAAAGCTTATAACATGAACTACAAAACCCTCATGGATTCATAATCTTATAGACTCTTTAATAAATCGAAATATTGGCTCCAAAGAGCCTAGTCCAATTAGTTTTCAGCGAAACTCAGAGTTATACCAATTCATTCTTCCTCTTTGTGTCTTAGCTATTATACAACAAGTTAATATGACTTAACACATGCTTCTATTACTAAGCTAAGCAACATAACATCATTTCATCAATTAATCAACACCTAGTTCTTATGTTCTTAGAGAAATTCTTCTATTGGGCATTAAACCAAATGGTTGGTGGGCATGAGTTAGAAACTCATATTGCAGTAGAGTTTAATTATGCTCTAGTCCAGATTTCCAATTGAAATCATTTCCTACATACCTCTGAGCACATAGCAACAATGCTCAACCATCTAACACAACCAATACATAGTGATTACAGCTTCATTAATACACAATAATTGTCCATAACAGTCCATTAATGTCCATTCTTGATTCCTTATGCATAGGTTCTGATTTTCCATTCTTTGTTCCACTTTTACATATCATTAACAAGGTTTCTACAGAGTTAATAACATTTATACATGTTCATGAACCAACTAAGCAAAATCAGCCACATAACTCCAATCAAGCAATCAAAGCAAAACTAGGAACTTGGAAATATTATGGAAATAAGCTAGGCTCTATATTGCTTAACTCTTGAAGCTTCTTTTAGGATGTTAGAAGAATTAATTACAGTTGCTACAACACTCCTTTTTCTTCCTCAAATCACCTGTATACTCTCCTCTCACTCAAATTTTTAGTTTCTAACTTGGCACAATTGAAAGGAATGAAAGGTTAGGCAATGGTTGGAATTTATAGAGGAATGATCATAGCTTCATGGATGGGTAGAGGGGCTGAGCATGCCCTCCCGCAACAGCTCCCCATGACTGGGAGAGTGAGCTTTGCTCCTCTCCATGCTCGGGTAATCCCCCTCCCTTCTCCCCATTTGCTTTATTCCATTCTTCCTTCACCAAATGCAGAATTGCTTCTACTCATGCTATCCCACGTTCTTTGATTTTCTTCTCTTCTCTTCATTCTCTCTTCCCGTTCTCTTCTCCTTCTTCAATTTCAGCTGATGGATATATAACCCATTTCCCCCATGGGTCATGGGTTATAGGTTATGGGTTGTGGGTTTGGGTCATAGACTTGACCCATGGGTTTTGGGCTTCCTATTTGGGCCACTCTTGGACTTCTAATTTAATTCCAATTGGGCTTTCATAAAATCCCACACTTGGATAATTAACTCCTCGCATTAACGCTTTGACGAAATTAATAAAAGTCGTAAAATTGAAAAAGATATTTTTTGGCGCCAATAGTGCCCGAGTAAATAGTACCTGCCCGAATAGTGTTTTAGAGTTATTCCTCGAAATCATTTATTAAGTTTCCATGAAATAACAACACTTAAAAAATATTATCACATACACATCATATGTAGTAATAAAACCTTCAAACACATAACACAGAATAATATTAATAAAAGTTCAATTTATTTAATAAAATCCATAGGCTCGTGTTACAAAGTTATCCACGATCCGCGATCGTTACATGTTTCCTGATCTTTTAGCTCTTCAGACTCTTCTTTGAACCTAATCATTTTATCATAACTTGTTTCATATGATTTCTCTAAAATTATCATCAACTAAACTCTATTTGAGTTTATTCTTATCATTTCTATCATTTTCATCTTATAGACATTGTCTATTTCTTAACACCATCTTTATTACTAGAGTCAGGTAACTCCTGATTCTCATCTTTTATAACTCTTTAAGATTTGTTTTTGAATCTGCTCATATATATCTTAATTTCTTCTTTATGAATTTTTTTTCTAATTTATTCTTTTTTGTCTTCTTTTTTTATTTTCCTTGATCACAACCTTTACGATTACATAACTTGGAATCATATTTAATTTATGATTGAGTTCATCAGACTTATTATATAAGATTACACATTTGATTATAACATCTTTAATATTTCGGATAATTCAACAATACACTCTGTCATTAAATAGGTATCGTAAAACTACCAAGTACATCTTTCAAAACCTTTAGCATGGTTTAATCAAATTCTTGACAAAGCAAGTTTATTTTCTTGTATGCCTTCTGATCATCATCATCCAAATGGTAGAAAACATCTCATTATATCCTTAACATGTAAAATGGTTATTTTTGCAAGATTGAGCTCGACATCTCAGCAAATCAAATAGTTTTCATGCATCACATAACACATATTATCATACTCAACTTATACAATCATAAATATTCTAACATGACATCCATGCTGCATCTCACATAACAAACATTAAGACTAAGTTCCTTACTCTATCATCATAGTCGAAGATTGACTTTCATATTTCATATATGTTTCATATGCATTTCATATGCAACTCAACATTCTTATAACAGTACACAATTCCACTAAACAGTTATCAAATTCATATAGCAAATAGGAACTGAAAGACTTGCCTGGCTCGTAGATTACCAATTACAGCTTTTTGTCCTTGTAGACATCCTACACAACATATGATCACGCACAACAACTATTAGCCATATAACAACGCTTGGTAATCGTTTAAGTAATTCGACTCTACATTCCATAATCTTTCCTTTTAATCGATACACAATGTTTAATTTAATGTTTAAGTCTTGTTAGGGCTCCTCATTGTCCATTCAGTTTATTTACATTGAACTCCATTTTCCTTTTCATTACGTTCCACTTTAATTGACACGTAACATTTGGTTAAGTCTTAAACTTTGTCGTTATATCACATTAGATGTATGATGTTTGTTAATACTACTTAAGTTAACCTTCGTCTCATATTTCGTTATACTTCTCTTTTAGTCAACATAGTTGTCATTACATCGAATTAGATGTATTACATTTGTTAACATAAATTAAATAATCATTCGTCCTAGGTTCCTTTAGGTTCCTCTATAATTTTCACTCAACATTTAGTTAAGTAATTAAAGTTTACCTTCACATTGCATTATATGTATATTAAGCTTATTCAATTTAATTAGGAACCTTCATATTATATTTTAAAATATTCTTTTGAATTGCTACTTAACATTTAGTTAAGTCTTTATAAGTTGTCATTATATCACAATGTAGGATCAAGCGCTTACCACTGCACCAAAAGCTATAGCTGGTGGTGAAGGCGCAACTTTATTTCTTAGCACATGGCAGCGCAGAGTTCGTCCAGAAGGATTTTGGCGGTCCAACCCCAACAATCCCCCCCAGATCCCCTTCTGGGGACTCGAACTCGGGACCTCGCTCTGATACCAAATGTAGGATCAAGCGCTTACCACTACACCAAAAGCTATAGCTGGTGGTAAAGGCGCAACTTTATTTCTTACCATATGACAGCGCATAGTTCGTCTAGAAGGATTTTGGCGGTCCAACCCCAACACACAATAGGTGAATAATGCTCAATTGGATTTATTAAGTTAATCTTACATCTTAAACTTTTAAATTCTTTTTTTAATCGTTACATAACATCCAGTTAAGTTTCTAAGACATTCTCTTTTCACACAATTTGTGAATAACATTTATTAAAAATTTATTAGTTAAGTTTCCCTTCTTCCATGCTCTTAAAAGCTCTTTTCTGCGTCTGGTAGGGTACCGGCACTGTGGCGCCTGGTTTAACTAAGGAACCGGCACTGGTTTCAATTTGCTTCAGGTAGGGTCGGCGCTGTGGCGTCAGTTTTGAACTAGACAACGGCGCTGCAGCGCCGTTCATCAGATTCAGTTGCTGTAGTTTGCGACACAACATAGAACATCCCAAAAACTCTCAATTTCTTCACCCAAACAACAATTTAAGCAAACCTAGATATTCTAAACTTTGTAAAAACAAAACCCAACATGTGTACTGTAATGATTGCGGAGCGTGGGTAGCTTTGTAATACGAGATTTTGAATATTATTAAATAAAATGAATTTTTATTAATATTATTTTGTGTTATGTGTTTAAAAGGTTGTGTGACAACCTAGATTATGTGTATGTGATGATTATTAAGTGTTGTTATTTCATAGTATTTAATAAATTATTTAGAGGAATAACGCTAAAACACTATTCGCGCGGGTACTATTCACGCCAAAAACGTCTTTTCGCCTTTTTTCGATTTTTCTTAATTTCATCAAAGCATTAATGCGAAGAGTTAATTTTCCAAGTGTGGAATTTTATGAAAGCCTAATTGGAATTAAATTAGGAGTTCAAGAGTGGCCCAAATAGAAAGCCCAAACTAAGACCCAAACCCATGACCCGACCCATGACCCATGTAGGAAATGGGTAATAGAAATCAGCAATTGCATTTGAAGAAAGGAGGTGAGTACGGGAGGAAGAATGAGAGGGAGAGGAGACACAAGTGGTAGGAGAGCATGGGGAGAAACCAAATTCTGCATTTGATAGAGGAAAAGGGAGAGACAGCAGCTGGGGAGAAAGGAGGGGGAGTACTTAAGCCTTGGAGGAGCAAAAGCTCACTCTCCCATTCATGGGGAGCTGATGCGGGAGAGCATGCTCAGCTCCTCCCACCTCCAAGAATGTCTGACCATTCCATCTATATATACTCCTCTATTACCAAACCTTCCATTCCTTTCAATTGTGCTAAGTTAAGAAACTAAAATTTTGAGAGAGAAATGAGAGTGGGTGTACGGGAGAACTAAGGAAGAAGGAGAAGAGGATCCTAACAGCTGTAACCAATCTATCTAGCATCGTAGAAGAAGCTTCAAGAGGTAAGCAATGAAAAACCTAGCTTTTTTCCACAATAGCTTCAAGCTTGTAGTTTTGCTATGCTTGTTGGAGTAAAATGTTGTTGTTATTGTTGTTAGTTGATCATGAACAAGAATAGGTGTTGTTAACACCTTAGAACACTGTTAATAATCTATAAAAGAGGATTTCTATAAAGAAATCTGGGTTAACCTATGATTATATGTCTATGAAATCAAGTTTCTAAGACTACGCCCACAACGTGTTTAATTAAATGCTCCAATGAGAAAGATTGGTTAAAATGTGGGAATTAGATGTTATTGTTGTTGTTATTTGTTCATGAACGAGTATAGAAGTTGTTAACGCCTTAACACCTTGTTAATAAACTATAAAAGTGGAACAATGAATGAAAGATTCGAACCTTGCATAAAGGAAGAAGATATGGACTGCTTTAGACTTACATTGTGTAATGATTCGAAACTAGAAGTTAAGTTCTAGGGTGTTATAATGTACTCTTATGAGTGATAAGTATTACCCAATTGAAACGAGGGTAAAAGCTTTAGAAACGAAACCATGACGAACGATTTAGTAAACTATGCCTTAATAAGAAAACCTAGATGAACGATGACCTTCAAATCAATTATGGTATTGTTGTGTTATTAATCAAATTCTAAGCTTATGGGTAGTTGTAGTACACTGAGTTAGGAGTTTGTAGGCTTTAGAACGAACGCATTCCGACTTCGGATGAGGGAGTTATGATATTTGGGAGAAAATGTGTCAAAACAAAGCATGCTAGAAATTCAAAGAAGAACAAAACCAAGTTTGGGCATACAGATGCTGCCCTTACGCTGAAGCTACTGACTTGGGCGTACGTACGCCGGTCACAGGCATATTTTGGGTGTAGCTACACCGGGCAAATGTTAGGCCAGAGTTAGCTTTGGCGTCCTTTAGTAAAATAGGCATAACTTTCTCATACGAACTCCGATTGTGGTTATTCAAGATGATCGGGAACGGTAAGGAGTAGACCTACAACTTTCATTCCTTACGTTTTGAGATTTGAGGTCGGTATCATTTTTGAAATTAAGCATCTTTAGGACTGTTGTGCAGTTAGAGGCAATCAGAGGGCGTCGGGCATGCGCGTGTGCAACGTGCAATGTTCTTGACGCTAAGTTATATTGTTCTAAGTTATAAACAAAGAATATTATGATATGTAAAATACTTTCCATTAACCAATGAGTATTAGATAAATCAAATGGGCGTGCTAAGCATACGCAAATGTGTGTCGCTTGGCGTTCGGGTAGGCAAGTTTGGCGTACGGACGTGTAAGCGTCGTAATGCCGTAACAAGTGTGTATAACCTTGTTTGATATTCTGTTTCTATTAGAATAAAACATTATGGAGTAGTGTAAACTAATATTTGGCATCAATTATGTGGCTATGTACTTAAATGTGTAAGACATTTGAAGGACGATTAACGCCAAGTTATTAGCAACGCATAAGACAAGTTTCCTAACTTTCCTCAAGTTATATTTAAGCGAGTTATCCAACTTCATTTGATTATATTCTTATGAATGTTATAGATGGTCTGAAGTTCCAATTTACGCAATACCTATATGATTGTGTAAATTTCCTTGCTTATATAAATCTTTAGTATTTGCATAAGTGTTCAAGCTATGATGTGACATAAATTGCTGAAACTTTCAAGTTCAATTATGCATGAACTGCTATGAAGAGCGTCGATGCCATTTGTTTCGGCTAGACAGATATTGTAATATTTCATCGATTTGATAATAAATCCTTAAAATGTTATTGATGTTAAGTAGAGCTATCCAACCGAATTGTTTTGGTTAGGATTCTAAAACATGTATGAGATGAACCACCCTAAAATCAGGGTGAATTTTTAGTCAGTTATTCTGATAAGGCATCGAGTGCCTAAACAAACGCATAGAGTCGTTTTCAGCTAAAGTGTTGATAAACATAGGGTACACTGGGCTGATCACCCAACGTGCCCGTAAGTTCAGACGGTTTGCGGTTCCATTACTGCTTAAACCTTTTATAAGAAGAAAAAGAAAGTTCAAGGTCCTCTAACCGCTCAGTATGTCGTTTCAAAATTATATTTTAAAAAGAAAGCAAAGTATTATTCCTGTTTATTTGGAATGTTTCACAACTATTGTTCAGTTATCGAAGAGAAATGAGATGATTCTTGATATTGTTGCTATTCAACTGTTTTACTTGCTGGGCAATTAAATGCTCACTCTTGCTTAAAATTAAATGTTTTCAGCGAAGATAGAACGGACCGAAGGTTCCGATAAGGGTAAAGAGAAGAGATAGATGAACGAGTAGAAGACGTTGTACTTGATTGTAATTATTTAGTACAGATGTAGTATTATATTATAATATGAGATTACGAAGATATTTTTAATGGTCTTAGAACCTGAGATTGTAAGGATATGTCTACAATAGCTATAAATTACATTCATGTCAGTAAGTCTATATAGAGTGGTTGTGTATGATGGAGTAGTATCGTGGAACACCGAACTCGGATTTGAGGTACTCGGATTTAGGGGCATCACAGGTTGGTATCAGAGTTGATAGGTTATAAACCTTAGGTTGGGAAAAAACTTGGGAATACGACCGTAGAGAAAATGGAAAAGTTAGCAGATGAACTCAAATAGAGTTGTTAAGGGGTGAATTTAGGAAATTCATCTAAAGAACTAAAAGTAAACTTAAAATAAACTATTTTTGTTATGTAATAATAATAATTATACATTTTTGCTATGTACTAATCGAGTTAGTAAATTGGATCGTAGATGTCAGTAGGAGAACCCGAATATAGAGATATTCACATAATAGGCGAGGAGCTGATGGCTCAACCCGAGCCAGTAACCGAGCGAATAGCAGATGTCGAGGCTCACATTGATAGTGACCCCCGAGGGAGTATTAAGAGATGAACCTATGGTGGATCTAGGGAACATTCTTGAATATTATTCCAAGATGGTACCGAATGAAGAAATGGGGGAAAATCCTAAGGAGGCTCGTATAGAGCCAGAGGTAGAGGCAGAAGAAGAAGAGAAAGAAAAAGTGGCTACCGAAGTCGATCAAACATCAGCTGAGGTGCAAGCTCTGAATGATAAAGTGTTTTTCCTAACGGAAATATGGAAGGTGGAGAGAGCGTTAAATAGTCATTTAGAAGTGGCATTAAGTAAAGGAGCATAATGAGTTGAAGATACAAGTCGATAAAATAAGAGCCGAATGCAACATATCGCATGAAGCTCAGAATAAGAAAGGGAAAAATAAATGGGATAACAGTAATCTAGGAAATTCTAGAAGCAAGCAGAGAGACCCTGAGAGTAGGGTCAAAGAGTGTAAGAACTGTGGGAAGAGGCATACAAATGTATGTAGGAAAGGAAAGAATATATGTTACAAATGTGGGCAAGAGGGACATATCTCTCCTCATTGCCCTAACCTAAAGAAAGTTGCGTATTTTAATTGTGGATCGTTAGATCATCTAGTGAAAAATTGTCTGATGAAGAAGAGATATGGAGAAAGTGGAAAGAAGTAAGATACAGTCCGATATATAGGACCTTTGGAAGTGGTAAGATAGTACGTGATGAATGAAGCATCGTAGATGATGTATAAATATATATATGTATATATATGTGTAAGGAATATGAATCCCAGTTTTCGTATAACTAGCGGGATATCTTTTGTAAGTCCCAACTTTTGTATAAGTTATGGAGTAGTTGTGAGAATCCCATCTTTTGATAGTAACAGAGGGATGGAGAAAGTATATAGCAGGAATGCTATATGATGTATGTAGTACGAGGTACTATGAGAAGCATATTAATATAAGAGTATTTATTAAATGTGCTTTGTGATGAGTATGTGTATGTGTTAGCATTGGATAAGGATGCATTAGAAGATAATGAATGAGTTAATAGTATGAACTTTCTTATTAACTGAAAATGTCGCCGAGAGGAAGGCCTAGAGGGTAGAGGAACGAAGAATGAGAAAATGAAAAATGAGAATAGGGAATTTAGAAACCCTATGTAGCAGTTCATAGATATGATAGTAGGGGCTTTTAATTGAAACCCCACCAGAGCGAGCGTAAATCCTCCAACTGTGCAAGCAGCCAGTCCTAAGGATTAATTTTAAGAGTGGGTGGATCCTCATGAGAGGGGACCATCGAGCCGCTAGAGGCTCAATCATGGATCAGGAAGTAGAGAAGGCATTTATTATTACCAGGGGGGTGAGGAGCAGAAGATTGCTATTGCTACTCACATATGGAAAGGGGGATACCAACTTTTAGTGGTAAGAAACCAAAGTAGGGATGAAGAAGGAGTAATAGTGTTGGATCAGTTCAAGGAGTTATACTTCGAGAACTACTTCCTTAGGAGTATGTAAAGCAGTATGGAGATACGATGTTTAGAATTGAAGTAGGGGGAATGTGTTAGTTCCCACAATACGTCGCCAAGTTTAATGAACTGGCTATATTCACTCCACATTAAGTAGATACAAAGGAGAGGAAGACGAGGAGGCTTGAGCAGGGGTTAAAACCCTAGCTCTACAATAAAATTTCGATGTTGCAAATTGATTCATTCGAATCCATTTTGGGAGAAGGCTATTATAGCCAAAGGGAAGTGAGACGTTGATTAAGTTCAACGAGGAGAAGAAAAATAAGAAGGAATTATACGGAGGAAGTAATTTTTGTTGAAGATATTTGTAGAAATTATTGCGTTATGACAGAAGTCATAAGTTATAGGTAGATTTAAATCCGATTAAACGGGGAGAATTCGACGTAATTTTGGGAATGGATTGATTGTTTAACCATGGGACAATGATAGATTGCCAAAAAAAGGAGAGGGTAAAACTTCAGACCTCGAATTGGTCTAAGGTAATATTTTACGGTAGTAAATCGCCAAAACATTTTTGTTGTCTGACGATGATGCAAGCTAGTAAGTTATTGAGAAAAGGGATGTGTGGGATATTTAGCCTACGCTGTAGAAACCCAGAGAGCGGGAGCAGAGATGGGTCAGAAACCCATAGTGAGAGAATTCGTGGATATATTTTCGGACAGTTGTCAGGTCTTCCACTAGAAAGAGGGATCTGGTTAGTTAGAGGTGTAGTGCCCGGGGTGGCACCAGTTGCAAGGGCACCATATAGAATGGCCCTAGTAGATATGAAGGAGTTAATGATAAAATTATGAGAACTATTATATAATGAATATACCCCAACCGAGTATGTCTCCCAAGGGGAGCACCAGAGTTATTCATTAAGAAGCGGGACAGATCGTTAAGGCTTTGTTTTGACTTCCAGGAGTTAAACGAAGTAACGATTAAGAAAACGTGTATGTCACCCAGGATCGAAGATTTGTTTGATCAATTGAAAAGGGAAAATATTATTCTAAGATAAAATTAAGAGTGGAGTATCACCAGTTGAAGCTGAGAGGAGATGACGTACCTAAGACACCATTCGAGAATCGTTATGGCCATTACGAGTTCCTAGTGATGTCGTTCAGATTAATGAATGCGCAGACTACATTTATGGATCTGCTGAACAAGGCATTCAAGCAGTAGCTAGATGAGCTTGTAGTTGTGTTCATAGATGATATTCTGGTCTGTTCTAAGACGCGGCAAGATCATGCAGGACACTTAAGACTAGTATTGGAAACAATAAGGAGGGAAAAGTTGTATGTGAAATTCTCGAAATGTAAATTTTGGCTAGAGAGGCCCAACTTTTGGGACACATGATCGCTAAATATGGTATATCTGTAGATTTAACGAAAGTGGAGGAAGCTAAGTATATACGGAGAAAGTGTGAAGAGCTTTCAAGAGCTCGAGGAGGGATTGAGTGAGGCGCCAGTATTATCCATACCGGATGATTTAGGTGATTTGTAAGTGTATAGTGATGCGTCGCATAGAGGACCGGAAGGTGTGCTTATACAGCATGGTAAGGTCATTGCGTATGCGTTACAACAATTGAAAGATTTTGAGAGGGGATACCCTACCCATGATCTCGAATTGGCAGCAGCAATGCTTGCCTTGAGAATTTAGAGGCATTATTTGTATGGCGAGAAACGTGAGATATACACGGACCACAAAGGTCTGGAATATATCGTCACACGGAAGGAGTTGAATATGTGGCAGAGGAGATGGTTAGAAGTTAATCAAAGAATACAATTGTGAGAAAGCGAATGTAGATGCCGACACCTTGAGTAAGAAGAGTCGGGGGGAAGTTGTCAATGTTATCTGCTCGAGATGAACTAATAACAGAGATGGCTAGAATGGAATTTAAGAGTAAAGTTTCGGATAGAGTCGAATGAGAAATTATATGCAGTGGAGGTCGTCCAACATTAATTGGACGGAGTAAAGGAGGCACAACTCAGAAGTGAGGAGTATGAGAGGTTAAATGGAGAATTTTCGAAGGGAAGAGGTCGAGTATAAAACTTGATAATGAGGGAGTATTAAAATTTGAAGAAGAATTTGGGTACCGTTAGTACCAGATATGAAAAGATAGGTTTTGTAAGAGGCCCATGTTCGAGGTACTCGATTCATCACGGCAGCACGAGGGTGTATCAATACCTCCGATAATATCGTTTTGTGCTCCCCTACATTTTTGGGGTGTTCATATTAGTCCAAGAATCCGCACCTTCAATGGTTTGGAAAACTTTAACAAAATTTCATGCAATTATCTGACCGAACAAGGGTTCAGACTCAATCTGAAACAGTACATGAATTATAGAACTTTAAATAATATATAAATCCAAGACTGTACGATCTTAAGTGCACCAAGTGCGAGTATCAATAATTATCATAGATGTGGAATAATTGTGAAGTAATTAAACCACTTAAAGCATGATTGGAAATAAAGTTCCAACAACTCGAGCAAGGTTAGGTAAAACTTGCTTAATAAATAATTTGAGCTAGGATAGGAAACTTGACCAATACAAGGGCCGTACGAGAGGAGAGAAGTCATGGGGTACGATAGCAGTCGTCTGACTTGTTAGAAAGACAAGGCGGAGCATCAGAGAGCAAGAGGGGTGTTACAACCATTCGAAATTCCGGAGTGGGAAATGGGAGCATATCACAATGACTTTTGTGGTAGGACTCCCAATAACGTGAAAAGGGATAGGACGCTATATATAAGTTATAGTGGGTCGTTTGACGAAGTCGACACATTCCTTACCAATCAGAATGCGGTGTAAATTAGACCGATTAGTTAAACTCTATGTTAAGGAAATTATTTCCAGACGTGGAGTGCCAATTTCGACCATGACGGATCGTGATCCGTGTTCTGAGTCGAATTTCTACGAGAGCTTATAAAAATGAATAGGAACGCAGCTGAGGTTGAGTACGACATACCACCCTCAAACGAATGGGCAGCGTGAGAGAACGATACAGACCTTAGAAGAAATGCTAAGAGCCTGTGTCATGAATGGTCTTAAAAAGGGAATTGGGACGACCGCCTACCCTCAATATAATTTGTTTATTTTAATAATAATCACGTGAGTATAGGCATGGTGCCTGACGAAACATTGTATGGAAGAAAGTGAACAATGTACACCACTGAGCTGAGACGATGTAGGGGAAACGTTTACTGCGTGGGCCAGAATTAGTGCTGCAGGCTGCGAAGATTGTTAAAAAGTTTACGCGCACGACTAATAGCGACGCAAGATCGACTTAAGAAGTATGCGGGTCAGCATCAACAGAAAAAAGATTCTGAAGACGGGATGTACATATTTATAAAAGTATCTCCCTAGAAAGGGAAGATAAGATTTGAGAAAAAAGGAAAGTAGAGCTGAGGTTTATAGAACCATCGATTTATTGAGAATGGAGTCATAGGTTGGTATCGGTAACCTTGCCTCCGGAGTTAGAACATATATACAATGTGTTCACCGTGTCAGTATTACGACCCTATAAGTAAGATTTTAAGCGTGTGATAAAATATGAGCCTATAACAGGTTGAAAGAAAGACTGAGAGTATGAAGAAATTCCTAATAATTGATAGGAGAGAGCAAGTCTTAAGAAGTAAGATCATACATTCTGTGAAAGTTGTATGAAGGAACCACAACGCCGAAGAAGCGACGTAGGAACTCGAATGAGGTGAAGAAAAATTATCTCCATCTTTTCGTTTAACCTTATATCGTAATTCTGGGGTCAGAATTCATATAAGGGGGGGGGGGAGGAGGATGTAACGATCGCAGATCGTGGGTAGCTTTGAAATTCGAGATTTTGAATATTATTGAATAAAATAAATTTTTATTAATATTATTCTGTGTCATGTGTTTAAAAGGTTGTGTAACAACCTAGATTATGTGTATGTGATGATTATTAAGTGTTGTTATTTTACAGTATTTAATAAATTATTTAGAGGAATAACGCTAAAACACTATTCACGCAGGTACTATTCACGCCAAAAACGACTTTTTGCCTTTTTCGACTTTTCTTAATTTCGTCAAAGCGTTAATGCGAAGAGTTAATTATCTAAGTATGGGATTTTATGAAAGCCTAATTGGAATTAAATTAGGAGTTCAAGAGTGGCCCATATAGAAAGCCCAAACCAAGACCCAAACCCATGACCCGACCCATGACCCAAACCCATGACCCATATAGGAAATGGGTAATAGAAATCAGCAGTTGCATTTGAAGGAAGGAGGTGAGTACGGGAGGAAGAATGAGAGGGAGAGGAGACATAAGTGGTGGGAGAGCATGGGGAGAAACCAAATTCTGCATTTGATAGAGGAAAAGGGAGAGACAACAGCTAGGGAGCAGGGAGGGGGAGTACCCGAGCCTTGGAGGGGCAAAAGCTCACTCTTCCATTCATAGGGAGCTGATGCGGAAGAGCATGCTTAGCTCCTCCCACCTCCAAAAATGTCTGACCATTCCATCTATATATACTCCTCCATTGCCAAACCTTCCATTCCTTTCAATTGTGCTAAGTTAAGAAACTAAAAATTTGAGAGAGAAATGAGAGTGGGTGTACGGGAGAACTAAGGAAGAAGGAGAAGAGGATCCTAGCAGCTGTAACCAATCTATCTAGCATCGTAGAAGAAGCTTCAAGAGGTAAGCAATGAAGAACCTAGCTTATTTCCACAATAGCTTCAAGCTTGTAGTTTTGCTATGCTTGTTGAAGTAAAATGTTGTTGTTATTGTTGTCAGTTGATCATGAATAAGAATAGGTGTTGTTAACACCTTAGAACACTGTTAATAATCTATAAAAGAGGATTTCTATAAAGAAATTTGGGTTAACCTATGATTATATGTCTATGAAATCAAGTTTCTAAGACTACGCCCATAACGTGTTTGATTAAATGCTCCAATGAGAAAGATTGGTTAAAATATGGGAATTAGATGTTATTGTTTTGTTAGTTGTTCATGAACAAGTATAGAAGTTGTTAACACCTTAAAACCTTGTTAATAAACTGTAAAAGTGGAACAAAGAATGAAAGATTCAAACCCTTGCATAAACGAAGAAGATATGGACATTTATGGACTGTTTTGGACTTACAGTGTGTAATGATTCAAAACTAGAAGTTAAGTTCTAGGGTGTTATGATGTACTCTTATGAGTGATGAGTATCACCCAATTGGAACGAGGGTAAAAGCTTTAGAAACGAAACCATGGCGAACGATTTAGTAAACTATGCCTTAATAAGCAAACCTAGATGAACGATGACCTTCGAATCAATTCTGGTATTGTTATGTTATCAATCAAAGTAGTTGTAGTACACTTAGTTAGGAGTCCGTAGGCTTTAGAACGAACGCATTCCGACTTCGGATGAGGGAGTTATGACATTTGGGAGAAAATGTGTCAAAACAAAGCATGTTAGAAATTCAGGGAAGAACAAAACCAAGTTTGGGCATACAGACGCTGCCCTTACACTGAAGCTACTGACTTGGGCATACATATGCCAGTCACAGGCATATTTTGGGCGTAGCTATGCAGGGCAAATGTTAGGTCAGAGTCAGCTTTGGCGTCCTTTAGTAAAATGGGCATAACTTTCTCATACTAACTACGATTGAGGTGATTCAAGATGATCCAGAACGCTAAGGAGTAGACCTACAACTTTCATTCTTTACGTTTTGAGATTTGAGGTCGGTATCATTTTTGAAATTAAGCATCTTTAGGACTGTTGTGCAGTTAGAGGCAATCGGAAGGCGTCGGGCATGCGCGTGTGCAATGTGCAATGTTCTTGACGCTAAGTTATATTGTTCTAAGTTATAAATCAAGAATATTATGATATATAAAATACTTTTCATTAACCAATGAGTATTAGATAAATCCAATGGGCGTGCTAAGCGTACGCAAATGCGTGTCGCTTGGCATTCGAGTAGGCAAGTTTGGCGTACGGACGTGCAAGCGTCGTAATGCCGTAACAAGTGTGTATAACTTTGTTTGATGTTCTGTTTCTATTAGAATGAAACATTATGGAGTAGTGTACACCAATATTTGGCATCAATTATATGGCTAATTGTTATGTGGCTATGTACTTAAATGTGTAGGACATTTGAAGGACGATTAACGTCAAGTTATTAGCAGCGCATAAGGCAAGTTTCCTAACTTTACTCAAGTTATATTTGAGCGAGTTATCCAACTTCATTTGATTATATTCTTATGAATGTTATAGATGTTCTGAAGTTCCAATTTACGCAATACCTATATGATTGTGTGAATTTCCTTGCTTATGTAAATCTTCAGTATTTTCACAAGTGTTCAAGCTATGATGTGACATAAATTGTTGAAACTTTCAAGTTCAATTATGCACGAACTGTTATGAAAAGCGTCGATGCCATTTGTTTTGGCTAGACAGATATTGAAATATTTCATCGATTTGATAATAAATCCTTAAAATGTTATTGATGTTAAGTAGAGCTATCCAACCGAATTGTTTTGGTTAGAATTCCGAGATATGTATGAGATGAACCACCCTAAAATCAGGGTGAATTTTTAGTCAGTTATTCTGACAAGGCATCAAGCGCCTAAACAAGCGCATATAGTCGTTTCCAGCTCGAGTGTTGATAAACATAGGGTACACTGGGCTGATCACCCAACATGCCCGTAAGTTTAGACGGTTTGTGGTTGAATTACTGCTTAAACCTTTTATAAGAAAAAAAAGAAAGTTCAACGTCCTCTGACCGCTCAGTATGTCGTTTCAAAATTATATTTTAAAAAGAAAGCAAAGTATTATTCCTGTTTATTTGGAATGTTTCACAACTATTGTTCAGTTATCGAAGAGAAATGAGATGATTCTTGATATTGTTGTTATTCAACTGTTTTACTTGCTGGGCAATTGAATGCTCACTCTTGCTTAAAATTAAATATTTTCAGCGAAGCTAGAATGGACCGAAGGTTCCGATAAGGGTAAAGAGAAGATACAGATGAACGAGTAGAAGACGTTGTACTTGATTGTAATAATTTAGTACAGATATAGTATTATATTATAATATGAGATTACGAAGATGTTTTTAATGGTCTTAGAACTTGAGATTGTAAGGATATGTCTGTAATAGCTAGAAATTACATTCATGTCATTAAGTCTATATATATGGTTGTGTATGATGGAGTAGTACCGTGGAGCACCGAACTCAGGTTTGAGGTACCCAGATTTGGGGGAGTCACATGTACAGTGATTCTAACAATTTAAACAACCAACTTAGAGACTTAAAAATCAATGTTCATGCTCATTTTTCATATTTAACATATTTAGCATAATCAAACATTACAGATTCGTTATTCAACCAAATCAATCCGTTTAACTTTCGTTTTGTCGTATTTCATTATATTAACAACATCTATCATCAATTTCAGATTCTATACATGAATTCACAATCAATTTTATCTCTAAAACAGACAACAATATACAATAAACCAAAAGTTCAATTCTTCCTCTTTTATGCACAAATTCGAATTTGATTACTCCAATATCAGACATATAGATGATACTTACAGATTATAATTACCCATTAACATATATATCCTTACCCTTCATCAATTCATACAACAAACTCTAAATTCAGAAATCTTATTTTGAGAAAAATAAGGATGAAGAGTTTTGATTTCTTACCTCTTTGATCTTCCTTAACCTAAATAGATGATGAAGAAGAGACTTGTTCCTCTTTAATTTTCAAAGTTCCGCTCTAATTTCACAAAGAATTTCTTCTCTCTATTTCTCTCTTCCTCTCTATTTCTCTCAACCTTATGAAACAAAGCTGACAACACCTTACGTATATTTTAATTTGATTAGGCCATCAATTATACAAAGGGTCTCAGCTGTTAGACAATACAAAGGGTCACTAGGTCATGTTTGGCTAGAACCTGAAAATCTCTTTTTAATTTATTTTAATATTCCTCTATTATATGGTACATATGTCACTCTTAAATTTAATTAAACTTATTAATAAATCCAATTTAAACCTTACTAATAAAATTATAATTTCTATTTAGCCAAATTATAATTTTATTTAATAAATCATTAATCCTCTAATTTAATTATTTAATTAAATTAGGATATTACCATTCTATTAGCGTAATGAAATACGCACCGAATATAAAATCATTCAACATAATTTAATTAATATTATCACACTTAAATAAATTATTCCACAATAATTTTCATCAAATGTTTATTTTATTTAATAAATATCCCAACTAAAATATTTATTTTATTCAATAAATATTTTAACTATTTACAAAATTCACAATCGTATTACATTAACATATTACATTTATATGTAATACATTGCTTTCTCATTTAATTAAAACAAATATATATTTACATTAATTCACTACTTTAATTAAGTGAATTACTTTCATTATTCATGAAACTTAATTCATAACAATTCCATTGCCAACAAGGCATAATAATCAAATTATATTATTTCATAATATAATTTTCAACTTAATTAAATTAACTAATAATATTCAGTTAATTTCCTTTTCGTAACAATTACATTTAATTTTTTCAATAGTTTCATTAACTATTAAACCTCATTTTTCCAATATATAAATATATATTTCTCTTCTATATTCACAATTAATCTCTTCACACCAAATCACACATTACAAAATATATTACACACACACACACACACACACACACACACACACACACACATATATATATATATATATATATATATATATATATTCAAACCCGACATCTCTCATAATAAGAATTTTATTTATTAAATTCTTATTTAATAATTACTAAAAATCCGGGTTGTCATATATGTTATTCCGTCGGAAATAACCTGTTTTTTTAAAATTATTTTTTTAATTTTGCAGTTTCCTGGTTTTTAAACCCATTTTTTTACCTGTAAACCTGTTTTATCTCAACAACACATACAGTAGTATATGTTCACATACAACATAACTATTAAAACCTAGCTACTTTATCCCAACAACATATACATACACTAATCTAACAAGTTTCAATATGAATTAACTCAACAATAACAAATATAAACTAATGTTCCATAAGTTATATAAAAAATTGTTTAAACTAGAATGATTTACAATATTTAAACTACAATAATGTACAAAACTCGATCAACTCAACTAAAGTACAATTTTTTACATCCAATTAAGCTAAATTAAAGTAAATATGAATAACATATGTACAAATGACCTACAAATGAAAAAATTATATAGAAATGATCTACAAAACTAACTCAAACTAGTACTACTCCCAGTGTGAGGATGATCATCGGGCGGAGGTCCTGCTCTAGTGTATGAAAATCATCGTCGTCATCCCCCCGCTCACGATCGTCATCACCAGTCTGCTCCGCATCGCCACCCTGTTGATACAAGTAAAATAAAACTCATTAGTTTGTATGAGAGAATTAAAGAGACATGTAAATGAAAATTAAATAACATGCAAAATAATTAACTTAAAGTAAATAAAATACCTGAGTAGTCGGAGGGTGACTTCCCATGGGGTCGAAAGCCTCCGAAAGTAGGGTAACCACCAACCGGAGCACCTCGTCGCGTATCGCGATGAACTGCTCCTGTGAGATACCTGTACTCTCGAAGGTGGCCCCTGCTGCAATATCTTGAGCTAGTTGGTCAAGGCGAGCTTGGTTGGGCAACTCCTGACGACAGATAACTGGATCCGTACAAAACGTCTCCGATACCGCCGCCATGACCTTCTGGAAAATCTCGTCGTTTAAGCCAGCGCCTGTATAAGATGGTCCAACAGGTGCTCTTAGACGCTGGCGCTGGCTAGAGCCTGCGAAAATAAATATAACATTACTAATAATAATTTATATTATTTTATAAATTAAGATATAATGAGAAACATTAGAAATATTATTACCTCTAAGTAGTGTATACGTTGGCATCCTCGGCAGGCCCAACACTCGATACCTTCTGGTACTGCTAGTAGGGGGATCCTGAGACGCGACCCCTAGTATTAGCTCCTTATCCCGAGATAAGTCAATCTCAGGCGGAGGGATGGTGGAATCTAACGGCTTAAATTCCCCCCTAGCATCCCGCAACTCAGTTACACGCTGGTCCCAAAACCTCTTAAATCGGTCCTATAATTTACTTTGTATATATGAGTTAATTAAATTATTTTATTAACTACCTAATATTAATAATTACTAAAAATCGAGATTAATCTTATCCGTATAGCTACTGCTGTGGGAGACATAACAGACTCCTTAGGGCATATTTAGAAGTACGTATGTAGATATTATCTTCAAATCTTCGTCGGTTAGGTAAGTCATTGTCTCATGGCCAAATGGTTTAGCCGGGTAGGTAAATACAACTAACTCATCAGCACGAGATTGGGGTTCGACGACCTTATTCCGACTTAAACAGTTGTACTTAGTTGAGATTACATTGTCAAAGTACAAGGAGCAGAAGTTTACAAGCTCTTTCTCCGTATAGCGTTCAGTAATAAAAACCCTCTACACGAGCTTTGTTTTTCACTTTCTGCTTTAATCGACGCATATACCTGAAATACGATGGTTGAATGTAATTAATTCAGAGTACAAGTTATAAATATCATCAAAATTGCACAACGTAGATGATATTACCTCTCAAAAGGATACAACCACCGATATTGCACCGGTCCTCCAAGCTTAAGTTCATATGGTAGATGAATAGGCAAATGCTCCATCGAGTCAAAGAACCCTGGAGGTAAGATCATTTCGAGCTTGCACATTATCAGCACTATATTATTCTTCATCTGCTCCACAACACTATACCTTATAACCGTTGAGCAAAGATCCCAAAAGAATTTTGAAAGTTCAGTCAAAGCATCAACAAATTTCCTAGGTAGCATCTCATGAAATGCAATTGGCATCAACTTCTGCATGAATACATGGTAATCATGACTTTTGAACCCAATAATTTTCAACTGCTTAACCTTACTGAAATGAGATATGTTAGAAGCATATCCATCCGGGAGCTGTAATGCACTTACCCACTTGCAAATGTCTTCAACCTGTTGTTTGGTAAGACAAAATGGAGCTTTTTGTTTTGAGTCGTTAGCTCGGAGCCACAATTCCTGCCTGATGTTCATTGCCTCCAAATCTTTACGTGCTTTGTTATTGTCTTTTGTTTTACCACTCGCATTTAGCATGGTATAAAACAAGTTCTCAAATACATTCTTTTCTATATGCATGAAATTTATACAATGACGAACTGATAGTGTGACCCAGTATGGCAACTCAAACTACATGGGCGAGTGTGTCCAGTTATGAGTTTTCCCGTACCCTATTGCTCTCAACTTACCATGCTCATTCCCTAACGGTGGAAATGTTAGATCATTTAGCCAGTCCAATATCTTGCTGCCCGACAACCGTCCAACAACCCCCTTTTTTCTGTCTTTCTGTTGAACTATGCAGATATCTTTTTGTAACTGTGATCAGTAGGCAAAAATCTACGAACAGTTCCTATACATACTGGACATGACAGCTTCCTGTGAGTCGATCAACCACTGATCATCCTAAGTGCCGGAAAGTCAATAATAGTCCACAACAAAGTTGCCTTCATCATAAAGTTTTGCTTTACCATCAATGACGGACTGATAGTGTGACCTCAGTATGGCAACTCAAACCACATGGGTGAGTGTGTCCAGTTATGAGTTTTCCCGTACCCTATTGCTCTCAACTTACCATGCTCCTTCCCTAGCGGTGGAAATGTTAGATCATTTAGATAGCCCATTATCTCGCTACTCGACAACCGTCCAACAACCTTCTTCTTCTCTATCTTTCTATTGAACTGTGCAGATATCTTTCTGTAACTGTGATCAGTAGACAATAATCTACGAGCAGTTCCAAAGAAACTAGTTTTCCGCTCATTACGTAGCTGTGTGCCTTGCACATCCCCCATATATACTGAACATAACAGCTTCCCGTGAGTTGATCAACCACTGATCATCCCAAGTACCGGAAAGTCAGTGATAGTCCACAACAAAGCTGCCTTCATCATAAAGTTTTGCTTTACCGATTTATCATAAGTTTGAACACCTGTCTCCCACAGCATCTTAAGTTCATCGACTAACAGTCTAAGATACACGTTTATGGCTTTTGTAGGACTCTTATCCCCTAGTATGAGTAAAGTCAAGAACAATTACAGATCCCTCATGCACATTGACGTTGGAAGATTGTAAGCTACCATAAATACTTGCCAAATAGAGTAGGGTTGACTAAAATTATTAAATGGGTAAAAGCCATCCGTAGCCATGCCAAGCCTAACATTCCTAACTTCCTCAGCAAATTCTGAATTTTTTTGATCAAACTTCTTCCATTCATCTCCATCTGTAAGGTGAGTCAGCTGACTAGGCACGACATCCCTTTTTTTATGCCAACTTATATGCTCAGCAGTGTGTGACGACATGAATAGACGCTGCAGTCTCGACACAAGAGGAAAGTACCATAAGATCTTCTTAGGCACATGCTTCTGCTTCCCCCAATGTTTTATCGTCTTGTACTAAGGCAAGTTGTAGATATCACACTAAGCTTATCTCTGTCCTCCCTATAGTATAACATGCAATCCTACTCACAAGTATTGATCTTCTCATACCTCAGATTCAACCTCTTTACCATCTTCTTTACTTCATAGTAATTCGCGGGCAGAGTATGATCCCTAGGTAAGAACTCGTTGATAATAACAAGCAAATCATTGAAACCTCTCTCACTGTAGTCATGCTCATTCTTGAAGTGTAAGAGCTTCGTAACTGTAGATAGCTTTGTGTGCTTATCATTTTCAGGATACAATGGGAACCCCGATTCAGATAACATTTTGTAAAAGGCAGCAGCTGAATCATTTAACTCTTGTTGAGCACTGCTTAACGAATGTTCGTTTTCAGCCCAGTATGAATTGGTAGGGCCAAAATTATCGACCAACATCTCCACGACATCATAGTTATCGACATATGAATCCCCATGAATTGGTTGGTCTACACTGTCGATCGGTTCTCTAAACTTAGCTGATTTTCCGTGATGAATCCATACCGAATACCCATCCACAAACCCACGTGAAAATAAGTCGAATTTAATTTCGTCGGCTTTCTTCCAGATCATGTTTTTACACTTGAGACACGAGCATCTCATCTTTCCATTCGGATCATCATCGTGTTCTATTGCCTTGTTCAAAACATTGCACACCCCTTCATGGTAAGCATCAACTAATCCCCTCCCATCAATCGGTATCTTACGGTACATCCAATTCTGGTCGGCTGACATCTTTAATTGAACAAAATACGCAATTAGCACAGGAATATTCATGTATGTGGTCCATGCATGAATTCTATTTTCCTAGCATGTCCACTCTACAGGGGTTAGGCTTCTATCCCGTTCCTGGATGCGTCTCCTCACTAGTGCCAATACGTTGAGCACGTTTCTTCTGTTTCAAGAAAATTTCGGCAGCACCTCCCTATGGTCTCCAAGTACACGAAATAGACTAAGATAACTTAATCTAAGTATGCACTCGAAGAACATGTAAAGATAACAATTGAAAAATACTCAAAAAAAAACGTACTCAACTCATTGACACCGGCCTAAGTGAGAGACATAACATCCAGTAACAGTCCCAAACTGGAGACTATTCGACATTCACTCCTAATGATTGAATGTCAAACGGGTTTTTAAGCTCCAAACTATACTACATGCACATGTATATATGCAGTTTATTGTAATTGTGGAAAACTAAGCAAATGTTACTTAATTTATTTTTTCAATGATAAACTAAGTAATGACTACTCAGTTTATATGAGAACTATCATTTGAATATATTATACTATTTGTACTTTGTTGTATGTGCTAGTGGAACTAAGTAAATGTTACTTAGTTTATTATATTATATGGTATTGTATTATAATACTTTATTTTATTTTCTCATTTATTTTAATTTATTTATTTTAATTAATTTAAAATAATGTAATTTATATTAATTTAAATTTTTTTATCTAATTACTTTAATTTATTGAAGTAAATTTACTTTATTTTAATTTAATTTAATTTATTTTATTTTATATTATTTCATTCTTTTTAATTTTATTTTGTATTATATTATATTATTTAATTTAAATTAATTTAATTTAATTTACTTTAATTTATTTATTTATTTTAATTAAGTTATTCTATTTTATTTTATTTTATTTTGTATTATATTATATTATTTAATTTAATTAATTAATTAATTTAATTTATTTTAAATAAGTTATTTCATTTCATTTTATTTTCTTTATTTTATTTTGTATTATATTATATTATATTAAGTAATTTACTTTGTTTTAATTTATTTCATTTAATTTATATGTTATTATATTATATTATATTATATAATCTAATTTAGTTTAGTTTAATTTAATTTAATATTAAATTTTAAATTATTTTATTTTGTATTATATTATATTTTATTATATCATATTATTTAATTTAAATTTAATTTAATTGACTTAAAGTAAATTAATTTATTTTATTTTATGCTATTTGATTATATTATTTTATATTATATTATCTTATATTATATTATTTAAAATAAGTTTATATTATTATATTATTTTATTTTATTTAGTAATGCAAGACTAAGTAAATGCTACTTAGTTTATTTCAGTTTATTTTATTAGTAGGAAACTAAGTAAATGCTACTTAGTTTATTTCAATATTGAAAATGAATTAAAATACATAAATATTATAAAGCAGGGCCCACAAAATTTGCAATTGAATAATTCTGATATAAATTCCGTCGGGAATAACAAATATGACAATATTTCACGATACCAATACCAATCAATCAACAAATCCTATGAACAATAACCAACAGAAAATGCAAGAAATTTAAATAACATGAGCCTAATCAATAGCAAATAATTTAATTTTCACACTAACATCAGCCTCAATATCAAATTACGAATAAGCAAATTGCACAAATTAAACCCAACTTAAATGACAAGGCTCCAATTTCAGCTAACATTCAACTCAATATGCAGATTCCCAATTTCAGGAAAAAAAAATTGAATGAAAAGGCTCCAATTTCAGTATGTAATATTCAAAAAATTGAGGTGAACTCAATATGCAGATTCCAAACATACTCATTCCCAATTTCAGATTCAACAATTATTTCGAAATACCGATTTCAGTACATGACAAATTGGGGCACAAAATTATCAAAATCTCAGTTTTAATGACACATTGAATGAAATATTTACTAAATATTTTACAAATTCTTGCACTAACCTTGAATATTAACAAAGAGGGAGAGATTAGATGGTGGAACAACAGAATTCCGGCAGCGGTGTGTCCTGAGGTGTAGCGGTTGGGAACGGACGAAGGGGAAGAGGACTAAAAGATGAGCGGCTGGGCGAATGCAGAGAGGAATGAGAGAGATAGAGAGAGGATTGAGAGAGATAGAGAGTTTGAGAGAGGAATGAAAATGAAGTCACGACGGCTGAAGGAAATGAGATTAGGTTTTATTCTATATTTTCGACGGAATATCCGTCGAACATAAGTCCCTCGAAATTAACTTATTTTCGAAGAATATTCCGTCGAGACTAATATTCTTTCGTCAACATTTTTGTTAGCGCTGACGAGAATATTGGCGCCAATGATCACATGTTACTTCTGACGGAATTCCGTCGTATTTAACCCATTTACAAGGGACTTATGTCCAACGGAACAAGTCCGTCGATATTAAGCTATTTTCGACGGAAAACTGTCTGTCGAATATAATTCCGTCAATATTAAGTGTTTTTCTTGTAGTGAGTGACCTATTCACCCGGTACCTTTTTCAATTCGATGACCGGTTCGGGTTTAAAAATCTTGATGAAAACAACCATTTTGAGAAACACTCTAAATCTAAAAACTTAGATTTAATGGACTAATTGATTTTCCTATTACAAATATTAAGCTTTCTTGATTTAGACACACTTAAGTATAATTTTTCCATTGATAAAAAATATAATTTTTCTAGTAACAAATTCTAGTACTGTTATGAAAACTCGTCTAAAAGATAAATGTGTGCCCAAATTAGCAAACTTTTAGTCAAATTAAAAGAGTGACGTTGATATGTGTCAATACCTTACATTGATAGTTGCATACGCTACATGTATTATAACATTATATATTTTTTTCGTTCTCCAAAATATAAGACCAGTATTGACTTTTTAAAGTTAACTTAAGATATTTTTGAATTTAAAATTGACATGAAATACTTTAATTTTAGTCAATAAAATGATCAATATTATATATTATTTAAAAAGTTTGATAATTTAAAATTGAAAAGAATCCTGCTGTACATTGCAAAAGTTTTCAGCCGAACTATGATTGCACATACACTTTCACGTTGGTCGCAATATAATTTCGTCAAATATTTGTCGACATGTATATTATTTTTCAATTGAAAATATTTAAAGTAAAATTTTAAAAATCAATAATGATCTTATAATTAAAATGAGAAAAGTATAATGTATTGTAATATTATATATATATATATAGGAGAATTTTCAAAAGCGAACTCTTAAAAAGCGAACTAAAGACGAACCGTCGTCTTTGGTGTCTATGGCGACGATTTGACCTGTCGCCAAAGATTACATGGCTACGGCGACGGGTCCAATCGTCGCCATAGACACCAAAGACGACGGTTCGTCTTTATATATATATATATATATATATATATATATATATATATATATATATATATATATATATATATATATATATATATATATATATAAAGACGTGCAAGTATCACATAGAGTGCGTAAATATTATCACCTTGGAAGAAAATCAAACGATCATATACAATTTATATACATCCTAAATTTCGTAATAAATTAGATATAAGCTACCAGGTAGTTTATATATTCAAAGATTTAAGAGTTTCTACATTAAGTTATCATATTAATTCAAAGAGGACTATCCTTTTAAAACTTAACTAGGGTTAAATAAATGACGAGCTAGTTAAAGGCCAATAGCCATACATACATGTATTTTAGCCAATAATAGATGGAATCTTATTTTCCGGCAGTGAACCAAGGGATTCTAAATTTAGAAATTAAGCGCAAGCACCGTCTATAAAGTGCCCGCTATATTGATTATAAAAAAAAAAAACAACAACGTAGTATGGATTTTTATACCGAATAAGCACAATGACATAGACTGTATACAGGTTATTTATTAATTTAACTATTGTGCACAATAGTCGATATATTTTGGTAGCAAGATATTTTATTTTCTGTGTGTGTGTGTATATATATATAACATTCCGGATGACGTTTGTTTGTTTGATTCATCTAAATACTAGTTACAAGCCAATGGCCACACACACTCATTCAAATCAAAGCACACCCCATATTTACAACAGTTCTCCATGATTATGTTTTAGCCAATAATAGAAATTAGACCTGTTTTCCCGGCACTGAACCATGAGATTCTAAATTTAGAAACTGTAATTGTCTATATATATAGAGTGGGTTTTAAAGTTATTTTTTTTTTGTCAATTCAATTCATATATAGGAAAGAGTTGTACTTGTGTATGGCCCAGAGGTGTATTTGGCTTCATGATCTTTGATATTTACTAATAGAACTCTGTTATACAAATGCAACTAATTCTTATAAAATGACCAATGAATTGACTAAAAGTTAACTTCACTAAATCCCGATCCATACCGGGTGCTGCTGCTATATTGAAAAAACAATTATGTACACTTTGTGCTGAGTAAACATAATGATATGGTCTATAAATGAGTACAATTATATGGTGTAATTTATTGACACATCTACTTGTAACAAGAATCGGCATATTTTTACAAATGTTTCAATTTCAACTTAATATATATATATATATATATATATATATAAGGTGATATATAGAGAAAATAATTGCTTCTCTTGAAGCTGTATCACATCTCTCTTTCTTTATCTCTATTTTTTCTTTCATATTTTATAATTCTTATTTTAATGGTTTTTTTAATTACACACAATAGTGTGTGCCACAAATACTAGTATGTATATATAGAAAATGTTATAGAAGACAAGTCTTAGCTAAGTTTAGCTAAGACAACTTATTTATGAAATAACAAATTAATTATAAATTTTAAAAAAAAATTACGTCGTTTTTGCTAAGCTTATTTAGTCAATGTATGCCATAGATTACCTCATATATATATATATATATATATATATATATATATATATATATATATAAATTCTTAGATCAGCAAAAATAAATTTTTGTATATATCCAAAGTAATACAACAGTGACAAATCAAAAAGATTTGGAAAATAAATTTTTATATTATGCATGAACTGGTATTGTCCTTGTAGAGTCACATTGGTTTGATTGATTTATCTAAAAAAAAATGACAGCCGACAGGCGGGACTCATTTGTTTGTAGAGTCACATTGGCTTGTTTGGTTTATCTAAAACAACTGCCGGCAGGCGGCAGCCGAGGGAATAACTCTTTTGGGAATGCCAGTTGCTCCATCAACGACAATAACGGACAGCCCGTTTAATCCTTACATTTTTCCTTCACCATCTTTAAACATTTTGCGGCTAAGGATATACATACATATATATATATACATATATATATATATATATATATATATAAGAGAAAGAGAGAGAGAGAGAGAGAGAGAGTTTGTGTGCAAAAAAATAGATGGCATTTGGGGAGAAAGACTATTTGGCATGCTGTGGAAGTGGAAGATTTGCAAAAGAAATGGCCGCACTGGGACCGCTTAGCTATGAACAAGCTGTTGATGCTGCTAGAGATATCTGGTTCAATAAGGTTGTCTTCTATTTTCTCTTTAGTTCCTCTATTTTTCTGTATCAAACCAAGATCCTCTCTATTATACTTTTCACTAATTTCGTCAGTGCAAAACAAAATTGTTTTTAGCAACGACCCAGCGACACGCATTTTCGATAAATAATATTGTGTCGTCAAAAGTAATATTTTTATTACTAAATATACATGTATTGGGGAAAATTGGATAGAAAGTGCAATGGAGGCGATTCTCATCCATGTATATGTATATGATTTTGTTTTTCCTTTTATCTGAATCAAAAATGGCTAATTGTGTTTAATAGAGAATTACAGGTTCATGTAAATGGGTGGCTTGAAGCTTTTAGCGCTAATCTGCAGATCGGTCAATCCCCTTCTTCTACCCACAAAATTAACCCTACCAGTGCTCAGTTAAGCCCTCCGACCCTCTCTATATATATCTATCTACATGTACAGGGAGACTATTGACCAAGAGTAACAAACCACGGAAAAAATGTCCATACCAAACACCAAATGCATGCAATATTTTTCTATAGAAATAATCAGTTGCATAGTTATAAAAACATGTTGTACTCGGTGCTTATTCAGAATTAATTTTCGGTGGACACAACATTTTCCTAATGAAAATTAAGTGTAGGTGGAGCAAGGGGGAGCAGTCGACTGCTAAAGCCACCGCTACTGATACCACTTCACAGGTATTCTATGGCTTTGACAAAGAAATGTTATGAAAAACTATGGCAAACACAATAAAGATAATAACACTATAAATCAACGCAAAAAGATAAAGACAATAATACAAGATTTTACGCGGAAACTCAAATCGATAAAAAATCACAGAGAAAGGCAAAAAAAATCCACTAAATAAAAATATGAAGAATACAAGATAAAGAGAGAACTATGAGAATTATTATAATGCTTCTGAATGTCTCTTCTCCAAAAACCTAATACCTATATTTATAGGCCATAAAAAAATTCCATAACCAAATAGGATAGGAAATACTAAATTGAGTATGACTAGGAAATATAACTTTCCTAAACCAAAACGGATTCTAGGTAATACCTAAATCCAAATCCAATAAGGATTCATGTCATACCCAACAAATCTCCACCTTGACTTGAATCCTCCAAATATAACACAAACAGTGAACTTTCTCTTCTTCTCAAATGCATAACTCAAGTGCATCGAACACTAACCAGGTCCAAGCAATGTTCAAACTTGGTACGTGATAACGACTTTGTTAACATGTCAGCTAGATTGTCTGCAGTACTAATCTTCAAGATCTTAATGTCACCATTGATATCAATGCAACTACCCCAAAGTAGGATTAATTGAAAAGAAGTTGGAAGTCAAAAAAAATAATTTTTGAGTATGCAGTCAGCTTATACATCTGTCACAGAAATAGTCATAACTTCTTCTTCAGTGGTCCAATTTACGAACCGTTTCTTGGGTTGGAAAGTAGACTTCTAGAGCTTTCTTTTAATATGTGGATCAGCTTCTAATTTCACCTGTGGAAGTTGTAGCAATTCCAAAAACAGAGCCCCTGACCATGTTCTACATAATTCTACTTTTCATTGTATTTGGTCTTTTGTGTCTCATAGTTTTCCTCTCTAAATTAATGTTATTAAGTAGTTTATTTATTATAATTCATGTACTGTTCCATGACATCTATATAAGGGCTAGGCTTTTGAAGTTCAAATTAGATTGAGTTATTTTGAGATTTTTATACAAGTCAAGTGTTCTTGTTTGCTTTTGCTCTATCTCTTTGGTGGATTTCCATTGAGTGTGAGTGTTCCCTTGTGTTTCTTTCTCTCTTTTATGATCACTCGGTGTCAGTTTGGTATCATGAGCCAGGTTTTGATGGCCAATCGTCGTCGTCGTCATCGTGATCCTACCATTGAAGAAACATCGGTATGCGAACGAGACCTTCGTGACATTGAAATAGATGATTTAAGAAGACAAGTGTAGCAGCTTTAAGAGCATTTATAATGCTTCAAACCTTCGAAACATGATGATTCGCGTCATGAGTCGAAGGATGACTTATCGAGTGGAGAAGAAGATGTTAACCCCTTTCATCGTGCTCGTGGCCAAGCATTGGATGAAAAGGATCCTCTACCCCGTCGACCTCGAAGATATCAAAATTATCAACGTGATGATAACATCAAGGTTGAAATTCCAGAATTTGAAGGAAGGATGCTTGGGGATGATTTCATTGATTGGCTCAATACCGTGGAGTGTATTTTTGATTACAAAAATGTGACTAGTCGGAAGGTAAAGCTTGTTGCCATTAAACTGAAAAAAATGCCTTAATTTGGTGGGAGCATCTCAAAAAATAGTGTGCACGTGAAGGAAAACAAAGAATCATCACTTGACAAAAGGCGAAGAAGGAACTTAAGAAGAAATTCTTACTGGATCATTACATGCAAGACGTCTTTCTTAAATTTCATAATTTTAAGCAAGGTGAGTTGTCCGTGGAAGAATATACTACTGAATTTGATCATCTTATGTTGTGGTGTGACTTATCCGAACCGAAAGAACAAACTGTTGCTCGCTACCATGGTGGGCTTAAACAAGAAATTAGCAATGTTATCGATTACAACCTTATTGGAATTATAATGATGTTTTCAAGCTAGCAATAAAAGTGGAGCAATAACTCAAAAACGAAAGTAAGAATCAATTTTGGAGTCGTGACGGCGTTTCCAATCGGGGGAGTGTTTTAACATCCAAATCTTCACCAACATCAAAGGCTAGTAGCTTAAAAGCCCCTAAAAAAGCAAGATGGAAAGATGAGTTCAACTCGACCAACGCCATCCAACTCAAATTCTCGCCAATGTTTCAAATGCCATGGATTTAGGCATATTGCTTCCGAGTGTCCTAATCATAAAATTGTCTCACTAGTTGAAGAGGAGGCCAATGAGGAAGTTGATGAAGAATCACTTTCTAATGAAGGGGACGAAGACGATATCACTTACGGAGACCAAGGTGAATCTCTAGTCATTCGTCGCAGCTTGAATGCAATCCATTTGGAGGAAGATAATTGGCTTTGAAATAACATTTTTCACACTAAGCTCGTTGCACTTCTCATGGCAAGGTGTGTGATGTTGTCATTGATGGTGGAAGTTGTAAGAATGTGGTGGCTACAAAAATAGTGGAGAAGCTTCATTTAAAGACGGAGGAGCATCCACAACCTTATATGCTTTCTTGGCTTCACAAGGGAAATGAGGTACAAGTAAATAAAAGATGTTTGGTACAATTTTCTATTGGTAAAAATTATAAAGATAAAATATGGTGTGTTGTTCCCATGAATGCTTGTCATTTGCTTCTTGGAAGGCCTTGGCAATATGATCAGAACATTATTCATGATGGTTTTAAGAATACATACACTTTTCACAAAGATGGCGTTAAAGTAACATTAGGCCCTTTGAGGCTTGAAAGTACCCCTAAAGCTTCAAAGGCTAATGAAAATCATTTAATCTCAAAAGTTGAAATTGATAAAGTTTTAGTAGAGGGAGATGAGACTTTTGTGCTCGTGGTAATGGAAAAAATTGAAGCAAGATAAGAAGTCTCACCAATAATGGAGTCGCTCTTACAAGAATTTCATGATGTTGTCCCCGAAGAAATTCCACCTAGCCTTCCTCCTATAAGGGACATTCAACATTGCATTGATTTTGTTCCCGGTGCTATGCTTCCAAATAAGGCATCCTATCACATGAATCCTAAAGAACATGAAGAACTTCAAAGGCAAGTTGATGAGTTATTAGTCAAATGATTGATAAGGGAAAATATCACTACAAAAAGGATCATTGGCGATGACAATACCTGTCGCCACTCCCGTTGCCCTAGGGGTCGTCACCCCTAGTTTCCGTCGACCGCCGTCGGTATTGGGGTCATTGGCGACGAGGTTATTGGAGACGGCAGACCGTCGCCAATGTGTCATTAACGACGGTAGGGGTGACGGACTATCCGTTGCCAATGACTATTTAAATTTATTTATTTAAATGGTCATTAACGACGGGCTGTCCGTCGTCAATGACTGATGGTCCGTCGGTAATGGGTATTTATTTTTATTAGTAAAAGGATCAAAAATCCGTCGCTAAGACCGCCCCTATAACTTATTAGCGACGGACATGCCGTCGCCAATGACCTCGTCGCTAATGATATTTTTAAATTTTTTTTTTTAGAAAATTGCAAAACCCCCCGTTCATTTACATATACATAATTGTACTTATTATAAACTAAAAATAAATAAATAATTCTTCACGAACGCATATCAATAACTATCAGATCTTTTGTTATCAACCATCAAATACGTAGACAATGTAATCACATAGATAAGGTATAAAATGTTAATAGATACAATTTAGTTAGATACATAAACCATCAACCTAAGTAGATACAAAACTTTAGTCTGTACAACCCAAAAACTGTATAGGTACATGTATGAAAGTAAAAATATAAACATAAACTAACTATTTCCTCAGATCAGGAGTACCAGCATCATCATCGCCATCTATTGTGCCACCGCCGATCCCACCCTTCCTAGTATCATCAGCATCAGCTCGACGGTCCTCACCATCTCCTTTGGGGTCCTCACCAGCTCCTCCACGGTCATCGTCTTCGCCGCTGCCTCCACCCCCACGAGGCTCATCAACAAGACCCTACAAAATTAAAATATTAATTACGAAGTCCAAAAGAGAGCATATTTAAATAATTCTTCTAAGTTTTCTTTAATATATGTAAGTTAGGTAAACAAGCTAAATAACTCGGCCTCCGAAGCTCGAAATCGAGTCCTGTAAATTGTAACGTGTTCAAAATATTTATGAGGTGTTATGTCTATGGTTTCGTGTCGTTTTGACGCCCGAGACGAGTTTTGGTCTATAGTTTGCTAAGTGTTCTTTAATATATGCAAGTTCAGCAAACGAGCTGATAACTCAATCTACAGATCTCGGAATCGAGTTCCGTAAATTTTAACGTGTTCCAAATATGTAAGAGGTGGGTCTATGATTTCGTGTCGTTTCAACGTCTGGGGCGGGTTTTGGTCTCTTTTTCATATATATTTTTAAGTTTTCTTTAATATATGTAAGTTAGGCAAATGAGCTGATAACTCGGCCTCCGGAGCTCAAAATCGAGTCCCGTAAGTTGTAACGTGTTTCAAATATTTATGAGGTGCTATGCCTATGGTTTTGTATCGTTTCGACGTCCGGAGCGAGTTTTGGTCTATAGTTTGTTAAGTGTTCTTTAATATATATAAGTTAGGCAAATGAGCTGATAATTCGGCCTTCGGAGCTCGGAATCGAGTCCCGTAAGTTGTAATGTGTTCCAAATATCTATGAGGTGCTATGTCTATAGTTTCGTGTCGTTTCGACGCCCAGGACGAGTTTTGGTCTCTTTTTCGTATATTTTTTTTAAGTTTTATTTAATATATGTAAGTTAGGCAAACGAGCTGATAATTCGGGCTCCGGAGCTCAGAATCGAGTTTCATAAGTTGTAACGTATTCCAAATATTTATGAGATGCTACGTCTATGGTTTCATGTAATTTTGACGTCCGGGGTGGGTTTTGATCTTTTTTGTATATTTTTGTAAGTTTTCTTTAATATATATAAGTTAGGCAAACGAGGTGATAACTCGGCCTCCAGAACTCGGAATCGAGTCCCATAAATTGTAACATGTTCTAAATATCTATGAGGTGCTATGTCTATGACTTCGTGTCGTTTCGATGTCCGGAGCAATGTTTGTTCTATATTTTGCTAAATGTTCTTTAACATATGCAAGTTCAACAAACGAGCTGAAAACTCGGCCTCCGGATCTCGAAATTGAGTCCCGTAACTTGTAACGTGGTCCAAATATGTAAGAGGTACTATGTCTATGGTTTCATGTCTTTTCGACGTCCAGGGCGGATTTTTCTCTCTTTTTCGTATATTTTTCTAAGTTTTCTTTAATATATGTAAGTTAGGCAAACGAGCTGATAACTCGGTCTTCGGAAGTCAGAATCGTGTTCCGTAAGTTGTAACGTGTTTCAAATATATCTATAAGATACTACGTTTATGGTTTCGTGTCGTTTCGATGCCCGAGGCGAGTTTTGGTCTATAGTTTGCTAAGTGTTCTTTAATATATGCAAGTTCAGCAAACGAGCTGATAACTCAGTCTACGGATCTCGGAATCGAGTTCCGTAAATTGTAATATGTTCCAATTATGTAAGAGGTGGGTCTATGGTTTCATGTCGTTTCAACGTCTGGGGTGGGTTTTGGTCTCGTTTTCGTATATTTTTTAAAGTTTTCTTTAATATATGTAAGTTAGGCAAACGAGCTGATAACTCGGCCTCCGGAGCTCGAAATCAAGTCCCGTAAGTTGTAACATATTCTAAATATCTATGAGGTGCTATGTCTATGGTTTCGTATCGTTTCGACGTCCGGGGCGAGTTTTGGTCTATAGTTTGTTAAGTGTTCTTTAATATATGCAAGTTCAGCAAACAAGCTAATAACTCGGCCTCCAGATCTCGAAATTGAGTCTCATAAGTTATAATGCATTCCAAATATGTAAGAGGTGATATGTCTATGGTTTCGTGTCGTTTCGACTTCCGGGGCGGGTTTTGGTCTCTTTTTCGTATATTTTTCTATGTTTTCTTTAATATATGTAAGTTAGGCAAAAGAGCTAATAATTCGGCCTCCGGAGCTCGAAATCGTCTCGTAAGTTGTAACGTGTTCCAAATATCTATGAGGTGCTATGTCTATAGTTTCGTGTCGGTTTGACTCCCAGGGCGGATTTTGGTCTCTTTTTCGTATATTTTTTTAAGTTTTCTTTAATATATGTAAGTTAGGCAAACGAGCTGATAATTCGGCCTCCGGAGCTCAGAATCGAGTTTCGTAAGTTGTAACGTGTTCCAAATATTTATGAGGTGTTATGTCTATGGTTTCGTGTTGTTTCAACGCCCGGGGTGAGTTTTGATCTTTTTTTCGTATATTTTTCTAAGTTTTCTTTAATATATGTAAGTTAGGCAAACGAGCTGATAACTCGGCCTCCAGAACTCGGAATCGAGTCCCGTAAATTGTAACGTGTTCTAAATATCTATGAGGTACTATGTCTATGGCTTCGTGTCATTTCGATGTCTGGAGCAAGTTTTGATCTATATTTTGCTAAGTGTTTATTTAATATATGCAAGTTCGGCAAACAAGCTGATAACTCGGCCTTCGGATCTCGAAATCGAGTTCCGTAAGTTGTAACGTGGTCCAAATATGTAAGAGGTATTAAGTCTATGGTTTCGTGTCGTTTCGACGTCCGGAGCGAGTTTTGGTCTCTTTTTCGTATATTTTTCTAAGTTTTTTTTAATTTATGTAAGTTAGGTAAACGAGTTGATAACTCGGTCTCCGGAACTTGGAATCGTGTCCCGTAAATTGTAACGTGTTCCAAATATATCTATGAGATACTATGTTTATGGTTTCGTGTCGTTTCGACCCCGAGGCAAGTTTGGTCTCTTTTTTATATATTTTTCTAAATTGTCTTTAATATATGTAAGTTAGGCGAATGAGCTGATAACTCGGCCTCCAGAGTTCGGAATCGAGTTTCGTAAGTTGTAACATGTTTCAAATATCCATGAGGTACTATATCTACGGTTTTGTGTCGTTTCAACTCTCGGGGCGAGTTTTGGTCTATATTTTGCTAAGTGTTCTTTAATATATACAAGTTCGGCAAACGAGCTGATAACGTGTTTCAAATATATATGAGGTGCTATGTCTATAGTTTCGTGTCGTTTCGACGTCAAGGGCGGGTTTTGGTCTCTTTTTCGTATATTTTTCTAAGTTTTCTTTAATATATATAAGTTAGGCAAACAAGCTGATAACTCGGTCTCCGAAGCTCAGAATCGAGTCCTGTAAGTTTTAACTTGTTCCAAATATCTATGAGGTGTTATGTCTATGGTTTCGTGTCGTTTCGACGCCTGAAGAGGGTTTTGGTCTATTTTTCATATATTTTCTAAGTTTTCTATAATATATGTAAGTTAGGCAAACGAGCCGATAACTCGGCTTCCCGAGCTCGGAATCGAGTTTCGTAAGTTGTAACGTGTTCCAAATATCTATTAGGTACTATGTTTATGATTTCGTGTCGTTTTGACGCCCGGGACGAGTTTTGTTCTATATTTTTCTAAGTGTTTTTTAATATATATGGAAGTTCGGCTAACGAGCTGATAACTCGGTCTCCGGATCTCGAAATCGAGTCCCGTAAGTTGTAACGTGTTTCAAATATATAAGAGGCACTATGTATATGGTCTCGTGTCGTTTTGACGCTCGGAGCGGGTTTTTGTCACTTTTTTTGTATATTTTTCTAAGTTTTATTTAAGTTATATAAGTTAGGCAAACGAGCTGATAACTCGGACTCCAGGGCTCAAAATCGAATCCCATAAGTTGTAACGTATTTCAAATTACGAATAAAAGGTAATAAGCCGGATAACTATATGTTTGACAGTTCATATAAGCAATATAATTACAAATAATATTATATACATAAACACATACATCAATATTTAACTCTCGAATTTGTAGAGCAAAGAGGTTGGCCAAGACTACTGTGCATACACGGACGGCCTCCTCCCGGACCAGACCCATGAGCTCATCGACAAATGTTGTAGGATCTATAGAACCGTGGACGACCTCCTGAGCAAGCTGGTAGATCCGCTGTAGTGACGGTGCGCCTGATTGTATAGCAGTGCTCTCCATGCACCCCTCTATGATGCGCCGGAAGAAATCATCCGATAATGAAGGGCCGATACCTGATCCACTCGCACCACCTGCTCTGGTTGGTGGGTGATGCATGGCTCTCGCAGCAGGCACTACAGTGTAAGCTAGAACCCGTGGAATGCCCACAACTCTACCCTTCTTTGGTCCCCTCGTAGCTTGCAGCCAATCTTCCATCTCCTCATCCTCGTGCGTCGAGGGATCTACGTCGCCATCAGCTCTCTGGCTACTTTGGGTCGTAGTAAGGCCCTCGAACCGTCGCTGAAAAAAACACATAAATATATGAAAAGCACAGTTGTTTAAAGAATATGAATAAGAATTACATAAATTAAAATACAAAGTAAATAAAAGGATAAAATTATTTACAGTAATGCCCTCTGTTTCAGGTGAGATATAACCACCATCACCTTTCTTCTGATGGGCATGCCACCAAAACTCTAAGCAGGAAGGTGGGCGCTTAAGAGTACCCTGTAGTCTTTCCATGAAAAGGTCGTACGACTGAGACCCCGTGTAGTGTGGCAGATGACTCTGCCGTCGCGCTGCTATATGTTGTGTCGACATCTTCTGAAACACAGCGCCCTCCCAAATGTTGCACATCTGCTCCCACACCGCAGCACCAAAGAAATCTGGTCGGACATCTCTAAGCGTCTGTCCATCGACCATCCTGTTTCGGGCCTTCTTCTTCCAGTCGTGGACCCACTTGTGCCAGTTCATCTCTTGATATCCCCAAATAACGGTCATGCCATGGGCTTCCTGACCGTCCTCAAATCCGTAATATCTCTGCACATTACACATTAATAAGCTTAGTAGATAACATAAACCGACATGTAAAAAAACATGTAAATGGAATAGAAAACTAACATATGAATGACATCTTACCCGAAACTCATCGATAATCAACTGGCGTGTGCAGTCATCCACATCCGCCCACCTCATCCACGCGCTTGAGAATCGGTTGCGCACGATCCCAAGCAACGTGTTCTTTGGCGTCGTGTCAAGGATACTGCAGTTGAAATTAATACATTTAAAAATTCTAAAGTATATATACATACATGATTTTATATAAAATAAATGTTAAATGCTACGCACATATTATGAAATTACCTGTTAGTCCCGACGTGACAGATATGAGGCGCCTGGGGGGATTCCCTAGCAAGCCACGTGCTAGTCCCTGCGAAGGCCTACACCGATCACCTATGGAGTGCAATATGTGAAGATTTTTATATAAATGAATATCATGATAATACTATATAAAAAAATAGTTAGATGTAAAAAACTTAACATTTTCCTATACCTGAAGATCCGGCCTGGTCATCACCCCCACGACCTCCACGACCCCTACGACCTGTACTACCAGCACGCCCACCACAATCACTGTGTGGTGTACGGACCATATGTATATAACTATAAAGAAATCAACCAAAAATTATAAGACATAAATATTAATCACAATAATTTTGCACCTTAATGTATAGAATAATATAAGTTATACTATCATAATTACACTACTACAAACAATTACATATAGATACAACTAAAAAGATATAAATAGTAACTACAATAATTTTGCACCTTAATTAGTAGAAAAATATAAGTTGCACCATCATGATTGCACTATTACAAAATATTACATATGGATACAACTAAGAAGACATAAATAGTACATACTCATAATCATTTATATCATCAAAGCCATCAATATCAAAGTCGTCACCTTGGAGCAGTAGCTCTTCATTTTCGCTGTCATCACCATCTTTGTCATCCTCAACGATTTCTTCATTTATATCTTCCTCCTCAACAACATCGTCTTCACTTTCAACAGCGACAACATCATCCTCGTCTACACTAGACTCACTAATAACTATCACATCAGTAGGTGTGACACTAGTAGACTCGACTCGTAAAGGTTTATCGTCTAGATGAGGAGTAATGCCTTGAAAACCACGAGCTTTGGTGGTTATAACATCATACCATGAGCTTGCAGGAGTCTTAACACTCCGTGTGTAGCACCTGCGTTGCTTGACTTGCTAAAATAAAAGGCTCGTTTGAGTTTAGTTTTGACTTAACATTTACTGTCACCAGTCCTGAATTTTTATCTACTCTAACTCTATTTTCAACATCAAACCAGTGACAATTGAAGCAAACCAACTCTTTTTGACCCCAATATTTAAGAACGATGACTTTTAACAATCGTCCACACCAGTCATCCCAAAGATTATCGTAGCAGCTACTTTCAACCACAACACCAGAATCAGATGAAGTGACTTCCCCATTATCGCAACACTTAAATCTGTAACCATTGACAATGCAGCATGTATAAGTATCTACAGATCTTTCAGGGCCATCGGCTATAAGCTTTAGCTGAATGTCAGCTTTATCATCTGTGAGAACCTAATGTACAGTAACACAACATATTCTAAAGTTAATTACGCCTTAAGATTCATTCATGTGGATAAATACATTTAGACATTAATTTAAGAGACTTACTACATCTTTAAACCATTGCACAAATTCACTATTTCTTAAATTTTGCAAGTCCCCGTCCGATATAATCGGATTCGCTTCACGTATCTCAGCATCATATTGACTGCAGTACAGTTATAAATTTAATGTGTATAGCTACTTACTTAATATTATGCTGAGATAGTTATAGCTACTTACTTAATATATGGTGCTACTTCATTCATGTTTACAAGTGCATACAATGTGGCAGCTGCATACCCACTATCAGTCAAGAATCGCCTTTTTTCCCGTCGAATGGTTATACATGATGACTAAAGGCTGTTAATTCTCAATTGTCCTCGTGTGCAACAACCTCGTTTCGACGTAAGCGATTGTGCCTCGTCTAAACATTCGGCTCAAAGTACAACGAGCAGAAATTAATAAACTCCTCCATAACATACCTTTCAGTAATTGGACCCCTCTACACGAGCTCTATTCTTCACCTTTCGCTTTAGACGTCGTATATACCTATGTGTTATATATGCATGTATACATTAGAAAACAAGAACGAACATTTTAGCGTATTAAAAACATTAATGTCATTACCTCTCGAATGGATACATCTATCTATATTACATGGGACCACCAAACTTGGCTTCGTATGGCAGGTGAATAGGCAAATGCTCCATTGAATCAAAAAATAATGGAGGGAAGATCATTTCTAACTTGCGCATTATTTCCACTATCTGCATCTCCATTTTATCTATGTCTCTGAGCTAGAGCTCCGTCAAGCATAGATCTCTGAGGAAATTAGAAAGCTCTATCCGTGCTTCAACCACACATTTCGGTAACAAGTCGATAAATGCCATGTGGATCAACTTCTGCATGAATACATGACAATTATGACTTTTTACACCCCGAAACTTTAGCTATTCGACTATACAACACCTTGCTATATTTGAAGAATATCCATTTGGGAGCTTCAGTCCACTGATCCAATTACATAGCAATATCAACAGTTCCCTGGTCAAAGTATAATCAGCTTTAGGCGTTACCATCTTACCACCCTCCTGATACAACCACAAATCTTCCCTAATGTTCATTTCTACCAAATCAAGCCTTGACTTATTGTTGTCCTTTGTTCTACCACTGGCATATAGGACTGTATAAAAAATGTTATTAAATACATTCTTTTCGGTATGCGTTAAATCTAAACAATGACGGATGCAGAGTGTAACCCAATAAGGCAGCTCAAAGAACATGCAACGATGTGTCCAATTGTGACCTGACCATGACCATAAGCTCACTTTAATCTGTGATTCTTCCTTGGAGGTGGAAAATTCAAGTGACTAATCCAACTCAACACTGCTGTCCTAGAAAGACGGTCAGGTATTTGACGTTTCTTTGTTTTTTGATTGAATTGTCCACTCATCCATCGATAACGATGTTCAATCGGTAAAACCTGTCTAGAAGTTGCAAAGAAACTAATTTCCCCCCATGTTTAAGCCGCATATCTTTAACTGACCCCATGCATAGGGGACATGACAAGCCCCTGTAAGTCGACCATCCACTGATCATTCCTAATGTCGGGAAGTCATTTATGGTCCATAGTAAAGTTGCCCTCATGTCAAAGTTTTGTTTAAGAGATACATCATATGTTTGAACCCCTTTATCCCACAACATCTTCAACTCATCAAATAATGGCCTGAGGTAGACATTGATGTCTTTACTTGGACTCTTATCACCTGGAATTAGTAAAGGCATGAACATGTAGGGATCTTTCATGCACATTGAAGGCGGGAGGTTATACACAATAATAATCACTGGCTAAGTTGAGTAGGGCTTGGTGTAAAGCCCATTAAACAGATTAAAGCCATCCGTAAAAAGTCCAAACCTAACATTGCGAACCTCTTTAGCAAACGAGGGGTGCTTTTTGTCAAAATTTTTCCACTCAAGCCCATTTGTCGGGTGCGTCAGTTGACCTTCGACTATGTCCTATGTTGAGTGCCACCTCATATCATCAGCGGTATATGTTGACATGAACAACCGCTGAAGCCTTGGTGCAATGGGAAAGTAATGTAAGATCATTCTCGGCACGTCTTTTCCCTTTTTCTTGCGCTGTTCATAGTATCTACTTTTACCGCGGATATCACATGACCTCTTATCTTTATTGTCATCACCGTAATACAACATACAGTCATTCTCACAAGCATCAATCCTTTCATACCCTAAATTGAGCCTTTTGACCATTTTCTTCACATCATAGTACGATTCCGGTAACTTATTGCCTACCGGTAAGAACTCTTTCACAATGTTGAGCAGTTCATTAAAACCTCTCTCGCTGCAATTATGCTCGTTCTTGAAGTGTAAAAGCTTAGTCACTGCGGATAAGATGGTGTGTTTTTCGTGTCTGTCATACAGTGACATCGCTGATTTATGCAATAACTGACAGAAACCCTTAGCCCAGTGATTCGGCTCTTACTCGATGCTACCATCATCCCTGTTTGTATTCCATTGGAAGAATGAACTAGCAGTTTCGACTATAATGTTAGTATAGTCAAAGGTATCGTTAGTTCTGGATTCCAATTCGAATTCATGTTCATTTACCCAGGTTTCCCCATAATAGATCCATGTGCTATAACCCTGCTTGAACCCATACACAAATAGGTCGCACATGATATCATTCCTTTCCTTCCACACTTCATTCACACACCTCTTACAAGGACATCTGATCTTATCGCCGCTGACTTGCTTAAATACAAAATTAAGAAACTGTTCAACCCTACTGCGGTACTCAGAGCTAAGCCCACTCTTATGAGTGGCTACCCTACGTTCCATCCAACTTCGATCAATAGATATCTTGAACAACAGGCTGCTATATATATTTATATAGAAAATCAAAACACAATCAAGTCAGAGGGTTAATGTATATGCATGTATATGCTTTTCCTAACTTCATCTCCCACTCTAACGAGTCTATCCCATTCCTGGATGTGTCGCCCCATTGATTCCAACAACTTGCACACAGTCCCGTAAATTTTTAAAAAATTTTGATAACACCTCCCCATGGTCTTCAAGTACACGAAATAGACTAACACACTGTAGTCTAAATATGCACCCGGAGAACATTAAGAGATATATACTCACCAAAATTTCTCAAAATATAAAGACGTGCCCAAGTCGTTAACATCAACCTAAGTGAGATCGAAACATACAGAAATAGTCCCAAAATAGGGACTATTTGAGATTCACTCATACTAAGTGAATCTCAAACGGGTTTCTAAGCTTCCTAAACAAGGAATTACTGCTATTTGTCAATGAAAATATTAAGTCTTTACATTCATTTCAAAACTATTAAAGTAATAAACTCAAACATTTAACTTTACACAATAAAAAGATATTCACTACAAGAAAAAGGCCTATTTCCGACGGAATATTCCGTCGGAAATAAACGTATTCCGTCGGAACTAGATAATTTCCGACGGAATATTCCGTCGAGAATTCGGTCGGAAATAACGTCCTCGGAATTAAGTCTGTCGTAACCTCCGTCGGAATAAAATTAATTCCGACGACTATTTCCGACGGACCGTTCGTCGGAAATAAGGTATTTCCGACGGATTGAATTCCGACGGAATATTTCGTCGGTATTAATTCGCCATGTGGCCCTTCCTCATATGTCTTACAACTAGCTAATTTCGACGGAATTAAGATTTTTCCGTCGAAAATAATATTTTTGCAATATATTATTTATTTTTTGAAATATATTAATTCCGACGGAACTTCCGTCGGAATTACCTTATTCCGTCGAAAATGGGCCTTTTTTTTAAATAATTTTTTTGTTTTTTAAATTTTCCAGGTTTTTAAACCTCATTTTTGTACCTGTAACCTGCTTTATCCAACAATACATATATTACAACACCAATAGCTACTTCCAAGAACAACATATATCATAATCAACTCATAACGTTAAAAAATCTAAAAAATAACTCATTATGTCCCGAAATACATTCAAAACTAAAGAATATTACATTGATTTACAAAGAATCAAACTAAACTTTACAATATATGATTTACAAAACATTTAAGTAAGTTCTAAATACAAAACACCTAAGAAAACTAAACTATATATATAACATGGGCGTATGACTATGGTGTATGCAAATCAACGTCAGCATGCCCTCCGTCGCCATCGCCGTCGCCATCGCCATCGCCATCGCCACCCTGTTGATACAATTAAAAATATAACGCATTAGTCCGTATGAAAGTATTATTTGAATAACATGCAAATTAAATAAGTAAAAGTAAATATAATATACCTGAGTAGGCGGGGGCTGACTCCCAATCGGGCCAAAAGCCTCCGATAGTAATGTAACCACCAACCAGAGCACCTCATCGCGTATCGCGATGAACTGCTCCTGTGGGATACCCGTACTATCGACGGTGGCCCCTGCTGCAATATTCTGGGCGAGCTGGTGAGGGCGAGCTCGGCTGGGCAACTCCTGACAACGGATGACCGGATCCGTACGGAACGTCTCCGACACCGCCACCATGACCCTCTGGAAAATCTCGTCGTCCAAGCCAGCGCCGGTATGAGATGGTCCGACAGAAGCTCTCGGGCGCTGACGCTAGCTAGAGCCTGCGCAAATAAATATATCATTACTACTAATATATGCAGTTACTTAATCTTAACTTATTAGAAATAATATTACCTCCAGGTAATGTATATGCTGGTATCCTCGGCAATCCCAGCACTCGATATCTGCTGGTACTGCTAGTAGGGGGATCCTGAGACGCGACCCATAGTGCCAGCTCCTCATCCCGAGATAATTTAATCTCGGGCGGAGGAACAGTGGAATCTAACGTCCCAGAGTCCCCCCTAGCAGCCCGCAGCTCAGCTACACGCTGGTCCCGACTAGCCTGAAATCGGTCCTGTAATTTATGGCTTATACGTAAGTTAATTATATCATTTTATGAACTAACTAATATTAAACATTACGTAAAATTACGATTACACTTACCCGTATAGCTAATGCTGCGGGAGACATAGTAGAGTCCTTTGGCGTGTGGGCTCTATCCCAGAACTCTAACATAGACGGAGGTCGGCCTAAGCTCTGTCGCATGGCCTAATAAATACATTCATAAAGGAGTTATGAAGTTTACTTGTGAGAAATGAGTAACTAAACAACTAAGTATATGACACTTACCGATTTCGCCTCCTCAAAAGACTGCGAGCCAGTAGTGTGTACCATTCGGAGCTGACGACGGTTCTTCTTTGCCTGCTCTGACTTCTTCTTGAAGTCGTCAGCATCCCAGTGCATACACATAGCCTCCCACACTGCATCAGAGACTATGCGGGGCTGGTAATCTCTAAGTGTGGTCTCAGGCTGGTCATCAACTGCCCGGGCTGCCCTTTGTCGCATCTCATACAGCCAGCCGTCGTAGTTCTTGGCGATGTGTGCAATAACAACATCATCGCCGGCTGCCTGAGAGATGCTCTCATCATATATAAAATATCTCTATAACAAAAGTTTAAAAGTTAGGAACCATTAAATTATTGGGCAACAACTATGTACGTATAAAGTCCGTAAACAGTGAGAAATTTTCATCAAATTTCTTCCATTCATCTCCATCTGCAGGATGTGTCAGTTGACCAGGCACGACGTCTCTTGTTCTATGCCAACTCATATGATGAGCCGTGTGAGACGACATGAATAGCCGTTGCAGCCTCGTCGCAAGAGGAAAATACCGTAGGATCTTCTTGGGCACATGTTTCTCCTTCCCTCCACGTTTTGTCACCTTGTACCGAGGTAAGTTACATATAGAACACTGCACCTTATCTTTGTCCGTTCCATAGTATAACATGCAGTCCTGCTCACAAGCATCGATCTTCTGATAACCCATATTCAACCCCTTTACCATCTTCTTCACTTCGTAATAGTTCGAGGGCAAAGTGTGATCCTTGGGTAAGAACTCGCTGATAAGAGAGAGTAAAGCATTGAAACCCCTCTCACTGCAGTCATGCTCATTCTTGAAGTGTAAGAGCTTTGTAACTACAGATAGCCTGGTGTGCTGATCATTTCCGGGATACAATGGGACCCCAGATTCAGATAGCATCTTGTAAAAGGCAGCAGCTGTGTCATTTGGCTCTTGTCGAGCACTACCTGAAGAATGATCGTTTTCAGTCCAATTGATATTGTTAGGCCCATAAGCATCCACCAACATCTCCACAACATCATAGTCATCGGCATTTGAATCACCGTGAACTGGTTGGTCTACTGAGCCGGTCAGTTCCCTCAACTCAACTGATTCCCCGTGATGGATCCATACAGAATACCCATCCACAAAACCACGAGAAAATAAGTCGAATTTAATCTCATCGGCTTTCTTCCAAATCAAATTTTTACACTTGACACACGGGCATCTCATCTTCCCGTTCGGATCATCAGCATATTTTATGGCTTTGTCCAGAAAGTATCACACCCCTTCACGGTAAGCTTCCACTAATCCCCTCCCGTCAATGGGTATCCTACAGTACATCCAACTCCGGTCGGCTGACATCTTTAACTGAACAAAAGACACATTTATGTCAGGAATATTCATTCATGTGGTCCATGCATGAATTATATGTTCCTAGTATCTCCACTCTACAGGGGTTAGGCTTCTATTCCGTTCCTGGATGCGTCTCCTCACTAGTGTCAACACGTTCAGGACCTTTCTACCTGTTTCAAGAAAATTTCGGCAGCACCTCCCCATGGTCTCCAAGTACACGAAATAGACTAAGATAAATTAGTCTAAGTATGCACTCGAAGAACATGTAGAGATAACCGTCAAAAAATCCTCAAAATAATTAGAAACGTACTGAACTCATTGACACCAGCCTAAGTGAGAGACATAACATCCAGTCACAGTCCCAAATTGGGGACTATTCGACATTCACTCCTAATGAGTGAATGTCAAACGGGTTTCTAAGCTCCTAATTAATGTACTACATGCACATGTATATATGCAGTTTACTGTAATTGTGGAAAACTAAGCAAATGCTACTTAGTTTATTTTTTCAAAGATAAACTAAGTAAGTGCTACTTAGTTTATTGTGTGTATTAGTGGAACTAAGTAAATGCTACTTAGTTTATTATATTATATTGTATATAATCAATTAATATTGTATTTTAACAGCTCATTTAATTTAAATTATTTAATTTAATTTAATTTAATTTATTTAATTAAATTAAATTAAATTTATTTTATTTTATTTTATTTTACTTTGTTTTTTTTATTATATAATTTTAAATTTTTTTAATTTTATTAAATTAAATTAGGCTTATTTTATTTTATTAAATTAAGTTTATTACCAGCTAATTTATTATTATTTTTAATTTAATTTTGTATTATATTATATTATATAATTTATTTATTTTATTTTATTTTAATTAAATTTATTTTAATTTATTAAATTAAATTAAATTAAATTAATTTTAATTTATTAAATTTAATTTATGTTATTCTAATTTATTATCATTTAATTTTATTTTACTTTGTATAATATTATATTATATAATTCATTAAATTTATTTATTTTATTAAATTAAATTACATTTATTAAATTTAATTAAATTTATTTTCATTTATTAAATTAAATTAAATTAATTTTCATTTATTTTCATTTATTTTAATTTATTTTAATTTATTAAATTTAATTTATGTTATTCTAATTTATTATTATTTAGTTTAAGTTAATTTATTTTATTTTATTTTATTTATTTCATTTTATATTGTCAACTAAGTAAGTGCTACTTAGTTGTGTAGTTTACTTTATTATACTGGCAAACTAAGTCTTAATTGTCTTTTATAATTAATTATTGATTTATCTATTACCATATATAATTAACTTCCACTCACAAAATAATTAATTTATTTTGTATTACATTATATTATATTATCTAATTTATTTTATTTTTTTCATTAATTTAATTTAATTTATTTTAATTAATTTATTTTATTTTATTTTTTTTTAAATTTATTTCTCTTTTTCTTAAGTATCTTATGTTTTCATATGTTATTTAATTTTATTATTTTATATTATATTTTCTTATATTATATTATGTAAATACTCGGATATGTTATTATATTATATTATTTTATTTTATTTATTAGTGATAAAACTAAGTAAATGCTACTTAGTTTATTTTAATATTGGGAAATGAATTAAATAATACATAATTATACTTGCAGGACCCACACATTTTGCAATTGAATAATTCTGACAGAAATTCTGTTGGGAATTCCGTCAGAAATAACAAAAGAATCATCTATTCAGTATACCCAAACACTAAACATGTGTATATATAAAATATTACCTAAATTGATACATTCAGTAACCCAAATTGATACAGAACATGCATGGATACTGAATACACTGATGAACAAAACCAAACACACTGATGAACAAATCTCCTCAATATCATATTATAGATATTACATATGTATTTGCACAAATCAAACAATAATTTGAAAACAACAATACAGTAAATATCAAACCCACATGAATAGAAGAGAAATTATAGCCTCAATATCAGATTATAGCCTCAATATCATTTCATATCAAATTAAAACAAATTAAACCCTAAATTAAATATCAAACTCAAAGCCTCAATCAGTTTCATAACAAATCAAACTAAACACTAAATTAATCCCCAAAATCAGTTGTATACCGTATATAATATTCAAACCCTAACACAATTAATTGAAGATAGAAATTGTGTACCTCACTTGATTTGAACACTAGAGAGAGGAGAGAGGAGATACCCACGCCGTTGCCGCCGATACCCACGACGGCGCCGGCCGGAGCTACCTTCAACCGTGACAGAGAGAGGAAGCCCGATCGATGAACTGTGAGGACAAGGGTTTTAATTACCCTAAGCGATGTATATACTGTGAGAGAGAGAGGACGTCGCCGGCGAGGGGGAGAGGAAATGACGGGGGGGAGGTGTCGGACAGAGAGAGTGAGAGAGGAGACACGCCGCTGGAGAGAGAGAGAAGATGGAGAGAAAGAAATGAGAGGAGGAAGGGTCTGATTCCCTAATTAAAATCGACTATTTCCGACGGAATATCCGTCGACAATAGTTCCCTCGAGATTAAATATTTCCGACGAATATTCCGTTGGTTATAACTATGATTCCGTCGAAATTATAATTCGCGCCGGCGCGAAATGTTGGCGCCCTTGGGGTATCATTATTCTGACGGAATTCCGTCGAGAGTACCTTAATACCGACGAAATTATTTTCGACGAAATATTCCGTCGAAATTGAGTTATGTTCGACGAAATATAATCCGTCGAAAATAATTCCGTCGGTCTTAAGGCATTTTCTTGTAGTGATTGAAATTAAAATAAACTCGAACATTTAAAATAATTTAATTATCAGTAAACAAATTTATGTCAAAAGTCAATAATAATCGTATAGTTTCAAAACTAATTTGCAGAACTACAATCTTACTAAAAGTTCGACAGTAAATAACATAAAATTTAAAGCTAACCAAATACATTTATAGTATCAATACAAATCATATATAAGCTTAGATCAACAACCTAGACTTAATTGATTATTTCACAACCTTTGTGTGTATGTGTGTGTGTGTGTGTCTTTCTGAGAGATCGATCGAGAATGAAGCAAAGAATTAGTGATAGTAAAATTAGTTTCATCTTAATACTCCTTGTTTTTCTCCTGCTACTTTCCCTCTCAACAATATCAACATCTACTCGTCATCTCCTTCCTCTACACTACGAAGGTACATACACACCAGTTCACTCCCCCTTCACGTAAGACACACATATTACACGCGCGCACACACACACACACACATATATAAAACCGTTCTCCAACGGACCCAAAAAATGGGTCCAAAAAATGGGCCGGCTATAGCGACGGACAGAACCGTCGTTATAGCATAAACCGTCGTCATAAGTCTATAACGGCGGTTAGCTATGGCGACAGAACCGTCGCTATAGCCCTATGACGACGGTTCTGCTGACGGTTTATGCTATAGTGACGGTTCTGTCCGTCGCTATAGTCGGTCCGTTTTTTGGACCTGTTTTTTTGGCTCCGTTGAAGAACCGGACCCTATATATATGTTTATGTGTGGGTGCGTGTGTGATGTATATATTTACAACTTATATTTACACACACACACACATATATATACACACACATATATATATATATATGTTTGTATGTTTGGACTTATATTTTAGTTGTAAAATGATAATATTTACAACTTTTTTCTTTTCAAAATAGTACTTATATTTTAGTCCAATTAATAGGACCCAACTAATAGGATAACTGCCAACTCAAATCTCATCCTCCCTAAAACTATATAATAGCTATATAAGATGCAATAACATCAATAAGCCTACAACGACATCTATCTTCCTATTCTTCCTTAAACAAGGTTTTCAACTTCTTTACTTCTTAATATATATATATATATATATATATATATATATAACCGTTCTCCAACGGACCCAAAAAACGGTTCCAAAAAATGGACCGGCTATAGCGGCGGACAGAACCGTCGCTATAGCATAAACCGTCGTTTCCTCTCTCTAACATCTTAAATTTATCATCCTTACAAAATTTGTTGTATATCCAATGAACACAACCCAAGGGTATACCAAAGTTCTTAGATTCTCACCCTAAAATATGCTAACAACAAAAACACAATAATCTATAGAGAAAGACATAAAAAGCTTGTCCCCTAATAACTTCTACAAAAAAGAAAAACTAACAAACTTTATCCCCTAGTACTGATATGTATATAGGAAGAGAGAAAGAAACCTTGATTACACTCTACAATAGTTATTCAGGTTACTAAGATAACCTTTGAGTCCCTCAGAATGAAATTAGTGAAATTAGAGGTCGTTTAGTATGAAATAAAAGATTCTCATTAAAAGAGTTAATAAATTTGAGCCGCAAAACTAATATTAAGCTCAAAGACTTGAGGGGAGAAAAATGTCGGCTTTCATTCATTCAATAAATTGACACCAAATTATGGTGTACAAATGGATGAGTAACAGTTAGGATATGTAGACCAATTCCCACATGCTTTCAATGTCAGACTACCTTAATGCAAGTTCTCCATAAGTAAGATAAGTCTGATCAAATTATCAATATCAAATAAATTAGAGCAACAAACAGATGGTGCCCAACAAATCCAAATATTTTTTATTTTCTTTTAAAGATTTTATTTAACGTGCTCCTAAATGCTGAGAGACATGTACAAGATCAAGAGACACAACCACATTGCAAACACCTACTGTCTAACCAAGCAAGGAGAGCAAACAATTAAGGACCTGCAATTATCTTCTAATAAAATCCTAAAACAAAACTCACAAGTATTAACGAACTAGCAACAAAACAAAGATCAGAAGTATTAACTAGCTACCAACGGTAACCTACAAAGCTGACGAAACTTTGTCCAACTAAGATAAAAGAAGAAGTAAATGCACAGGTAGTTGATGCTAATACCTCCAAATAAAAGGCATTATAAGGTCCATCCATCAAAGAGAAGATCATGTAAAGAATGATGGAATTATTAATATCAAGTATTGTAAATTAACAAAAGTAAAATAAAAAAAGAGGATAAATTTTCATGGATAAAGAAAGAGGGCAATAGATTTCCATAGATATCATACCTTGTAATTTAGGGGAAACCAAAAGTAAAGAAGAAGAAGGAAGCAGAGGGGGAGCGGTGGCGGCTGGAGGTATGGTCGGAAGGAGTAGCAGCCGGTGCCGGGTGCAGGGAGAGCAAATGGGGCGAACTGAGATAATGATAATGATGGGACGAACTGTAATCTCCATTGGGATGGTGATGGGGAGAACTGTGATGATTGATTAGGCGAAATGGGATTATCAATTGAGCAAACGGGAGGCTGGGATTGAAGAATTGAGAGGGAAAAACGAAAATTAACTGAAGAGGGAAAAAAAAGAGTAGTTGCCATCAGAAACAAGGGTTTTAAATAGAAGACTCATTCTCGACGGCAAGACCGTCGATATTAGCCCCGTCGAGATTGACTCACTAGCGACGACGAGCCCGTCGCCTATAACAATATATCCCGTCGCCATTAACTTTTCCCTCCACCACAAAAAACTGGCGCCAAATCCTACCCATTACCGACGACGCTAGAGTCATTCTCAATGGCCATCCGTTGACCACCAATCTGCAAAAGGAGGGAAAAAGGCATTATCGATAGGGGTCATTGGCGACAGCAACGCCGTCGTTAATGATGTCATTCGCAATGGGAGTTAGGCCGTCGACAATGACGCCGTCGACAATAACCCATTTTGTAATAGTGTATGAGTTCTTGTGTTGTTTCCGCACTCCTAGTTCCAAAGAAAGATGGCTCTTGGCGTATGTGTGTTGATAGTAGAGCCGCGAACAAGATAACCATCAAGTATCGATTTCCTATTCCTTGCCTTGACGAGTTGTTTGATCAACTCTATGGTGCCTCGATCTTCTCTAAAGTTAATCTCTGAAGTGGTTATCACTAAATTCGCTTAAGGGTGGGCGATAAATGGAAAATCGCTTTCAAGACAAGGGATAGACTATTTGAATGGATGGTAATGCCGTTTGGACTTTCTAATGCTCCTAGTACTTTTATGAGACTCATGAATCACATCTTCAAGTCATTTATTGATAAATTTGTTGGGGTTTAATTTGATGACATTTTTGTTTATAGCAAAAATCAGAAAACACTTGGAACATCTTCGGCAAGTTTTTAATGTGCTAAAGGAGCAAAAGTTGTATGCTAACTTAAAGAAATGTCATTTCTTGACAAAGAGCCTTATCTTTTTGGGCTATCTTGTCTCCGACGAAGGCATAAAAATGGATCCAAGTAAGGTCGAAACAATTATTAGTGGGCCTATTCCTACTTCCCTTTATGATATTCAAAGCTTTCATGGGCTTGCCTCTTTTTATCGTCGATTTATTAAGGGTTTTAGCACTATTATTTCTCTTATCACCGAATGCATAAAGGGAGAAACTTTCAAGTGGTCTCAAGAGGCACAAAAAAATTTTGAGCTCTTAAAGAAGAAGGTAACAGAGTCTCCTATTCTCACACTCTCAGATTTTGAAAAAGTTTTTAAAATTGATTGTGATGCTTCAAATGTGGGAATTGGTGCGGTCCTTAGCCAAGAAGGGAAGCCGATTGCCTTTTTTTAGTGAAAAGTTGAATAAATCTTGCATAAAGTACTCTACTTATGACAAGGAGTTCTATGCCATTATTAGAGCTTTAGAGCATTAGCAACCTTATCTTGTGTCCAAAGAGTTTATTCTCTTTTCAGATCATGAAGCATTAAGGTATATAAATGGTGAACGCAAGCTTAATATGCGACATGCAAAGTGGGTTGAGTTTATTCAAGCCTTTAATTTTGTTATCAAGCATAAATCGGGAGAACTTCATAACATAACGGATGCTTTAAGTCGAAAGCACTTTTTACTAACCACAATATAAGTAAAAGTCTTAGGCTTTGAGTCCTTAAAGAACTTTACAAGGATGATTCTTTCTTTGGGATAATTTGGGAAGAGTTCTTAAAAGGCTCGTATCAAAACTTTTTAATGCAAAATGAGTTTCTCTTCATGAATAATCGATTATGTATTCCCGAATGTCTTTAAGAGAAGCCATAATTATTGAAGCTCACGGTGGAGGACTTGCTGGACATTTTGGGAGAGATAAAGTTTTTTCTCTTATTAAGGAAAATTTCTATTGGCCTAAACTTGAGAGGGACATTATGCGGCATGTTGAAAGGTGTAGAACTTGTCATATTGCTAAAGGTCATGCTCAAAACAGTGGTTTATACATGCCTTTACCAGTTCCAATAGCTCATTGGGAAGATGTGAGTCTGGACTTCGTGGTGGGTTTACCTTGAACTCAAAGAAACAAAGACTATATCATGGTGGTTATGGACCGGTTCTCCAAAATGGCACATTTCGTACGATGTAGCAAGACTTTGGATGCTTCTCATGTGGCTGATTTGTATTTTCGAGAGATTGTTTAACTTCATGGAGTTCCAAAAATAATAACTTCGGATCGTGATTCGAAGTTTGTGGGACATTTTTGGCGTATTCTTTGGAGAAAGCTTGGGACAAAGTTGTAATTTAGCTCTTCCCATCATCCACAAACGGATGGCCAAACCGAGGTGGTTAATCGGAGCTTGGGAAACCTTTTGAGAAGCTTAGTGGGCTGGAATATTTGAAAGTGGGATTTTGCTTTGGCTCAAGCCGAGTTTGCTTACAATTGATCATCAAGTGAAACGGTTAGAACTAGTCCTTTTGAAGTAATTTATAGGAGAAATCCTATTAGTCCTTTAGATTTGGCTCCCCTTCTTCTTTCTCATCACTTTAGTGGAGATGCTAAAGAACAAGCCAAGCACATCAAGAAGTTGCATGAGCAAGTCCATGATCGCATTATCAAGCAAAATGAAAAATACCGAAATCAAGCGAATAAACATCAAAAACCCGCTGCATTCAAGGAAAGTGACTTGGTATGGATTCATCTCCGTAAAGAACTATTTCCTCGAGGGCCTCATGGAAAACTCAAGCCCAGGGCTGATGGTCCTTTCAAGGTTCTTCAACGAATTAGGGAAAACGCGTAGAAATTGGAGCTGCCCGGAGAATATGGTGTTTCAACAACTTTCAATGTTGCTGATCTTTCTCCTTATCTTGAAGAAGACAATCAAGATTCGGGGGCTAATCCTTTTCAATCGGGGAAGAATTATACTAATGCAACTACCCCAAAGTATTAAAATACACAAGGATTAATTGAAAAGAAGTTGGAAGTCAAAAATGTTAATTTTTGAGTATGCAGTTAGCTTATACATCTGTCATAGAAAGTCATAACTTCTTCATCAGTTGTCTAATTTCTGAACCGTTTCTTGGGCTGGAAAGTAGACTTCTAGAGCTTTCTTTTGATATGTGGATCAGCTTCTAATTTCAGCTATGGAAGTCACAGCAATTCCGAGAATAGAGACCCTGACCATGTTCTACATAATTCTGCTTTTCATTGTATTTGGTCTTTTATGTCTCATAGTCTTCCTCGCTAAATTAATGTTATTAAATAGTTTATTTATTATAATTCATGTACCTAGTGCTGGGGGGATGTTCCATGACATCTATATAAGGGTTAGGCTTCTGAAGTTCAAATCAGATTGAGTTATTTTGAGATTTTTATACAAGTTAAGTATTCTTGTTTGCTTTTGCTCTATCTCTTTGGTGGATTTTCATTGTGTGTGAGTGTTTTATCCTGAGTGTGCTCTTGTATTTCCTTCTCTCTTTTCATCACCCGGTGTCAACCATCTTCAATAATGTCTCAAACAAAATGATACCTGACATCAAAATGCTTCGTCTTCTCATGATACATCTAATCCTTAGTCAAGTGTATAACACTCTGACTATCACAACAGACAACAATAACTTTATGATCCATGTTGCTCTCCAAACAAGCCTCGCAACCAAATAGCTTCCTTAATAGCCTCTGTAATAGCCATATATTCTGCCTCTGTAGTAGAGAGAGCAACCGTATGCTGTAAAGTAGCTCTCCAACTAATTGCACAACCTTCAAAGGTAAATATATAACCAGTCAACGACCTCCTCTTATCAAGATCACCAACATAGTCTACATCAACATACCTTATAAGGGTATCACCATTCCTTCCAAACTCTAAACCAACATCGGAGGTACTTTGCAAGTATCTTAAAATCCATTTCAAGGCTTGTCAATGAATTTTACCTGGACGTGATAAGTATCTACTTACCACACTAATGACATATGAAATATCTGGACAAGTATAAATTATAGCGTACATGAGGCTACCAACTGCACTAGAGTAGGAAACACTTGACATAATCCATAATTTGAAGTGAGTAGCAAGTGGAGTACTTACTGATTTGGCATCCTTCATACTAAAACGATCTAAAACTTTCGCGATGTAGTCTTTCTGTGATAAGTACAATTTCTTAATTCTACGATCTTGCTTAATCTCCATGCCAAGAATCTTCTTAGTAGCCCCTAAATCTTTCTTATCTCAAACTCGGTGCTCAACTATAATTTTAGTTTACCAATATCTGAACTATCTTTTGCTGCAATCAACATATCATCAACATAAAGTAACAAATAGATAAATTAGCCATCCTGAAGTTTCACAAAGTATACACAACTATCATATTGACTCCTGCTATATTCAATACCAACCATAAATGAATGAAATCGTTTATACTACCGCCTGAGAGATTGCTTTAAACCATATGATGACTTTTTCAACAAGCAAACGTGGTCTTCCTTTCCTTGAATCTGAAATCCCTGAGGTTAACGCATATAAATCTTTTCTTCAAGTTCACCATGCAAGAAAGCTGTTTTCACATCAAGTTGTTCCAACTCCAAATCATGCATAGCAACCAATCTAAGTAATACTCAAATGGAGTTGTGTTTCATAACTGGTGAAAACACATCATTGAAGTCAATTCCCTCAACTTGACTGAGTCCCTTAGCTATTAGTCGAGCCTTGTACCCAGCGTCTTCAGCTCCTGGGATGCCTTTCTTTTTCTTAAATATCCATTTATAACCCACAATTTTCCTACCTTTAGGTGGTTTCATAAGCTCCCAAGTCTGATTTTTCTAAAGAGATTCCATCTCCTCCGTCATAGTAAACAACCACTTTTCTGAATCATTTGAGCAAACAACATCTTTATAAGTCACAGGGTCACTATACTCAACTGCATCGGTAACTGACAAGGCATAAACAACATAATCTGAATACCCATATCTGTGGTGGTTGCATTATCCTCTTTGCTCCGTCTCTAGTGAGACTACACTGATTATCCACACGTTCCTCCTCTGGAACTATATTCTCATCTACAACAGCAGTAGATGAGAACTGAGAAAACTTCTTATTCCCTTTACAAATGTTGGTGAAGGTAGTTTTTCAATAGTTTCAATCTTTGCTTTATCTACTTCTAAGCTGGCTGCGGACACTTTGTGACTCAATATAATCCCTTCTTGCACCATGAAGTGACACTTTTCCCAGTTAAGCACCAAACTTGTTTCCACGCATCGTTTCAGAACTGAGATCAGATTGTTGAGGCACAAGTCAAAACTATCACCGAATACAGAAAAATCATCCATAAATACCTCCAAATTCTGCTCAACCATATCCGAGAAGATAGTCATTATGCATCGCTGAAATGTAGCCGGTGTATTGCAAAGGCCAAAAGACATTCTTTGGAATGCGAAGGTTCCATATGGACATGTAAATGTCATTTTCTCTTGGTCTTCTAGGGCTATTACTATCTAGTTACATCCCGAGTATCCATCAAAAAGGCAGTAGAATTGATGCCCCGCCAACCTATCTAACATCTGATCAATGAATGGCAATGGAAAATGATCATTGCGAATAGCTTTATTTAACTTGTGGTAATCCATGCACACTCTCCAACCTGTAACTGTTCTCGTAGGAATGAGCTCATTATTTTCGTTTTCCACCACAGTCATTCCCCCTTTTTTCGGTACGCACTACACATGACTTACCCAAGAGCTATCTGAAATCGGATAGGTAATACCGGCGTTTAACTATTTGATGATTTCGTTCTTTACTACTTCCTTCATGATCAGATTCAACCTTCTTTGTTGCTCAATAACCATTGTTGCCCCTTCCTCAAGCAGAATTTTATGCATGTAAAACAATGGACCGATTCCCTTACTATCTGCTATTATCCACCCTATTGTTGTTTTCTACTCACGTAAAACCCTTAACAACTTTTCTTCTTGAGACTCATTCAAGTGAGCAGAAATGATAACTGGTAGTGTGTTGGAATTTCCCAAGTAAGCATACCTTAAATAAGAAGGAAGAGGTTTGAGTTCGAGCAAAGGTGGTTCCTCCAATGATGTTTTGGACCTCTTTTCTCCTCCTTTAGGTCGGTCAAGAGTATCAAATTGCTTGCTGAAGTTTTGAGAGACTGGTAATGCATCTAATACCTTGACCTAATCCAAATCTTCCAAATCATTAAATGTATCTACACCAACCAAGGCAGCTTCTAGTGGATCCTCTAAGTAACTTCTGTTGGTCCTTTCGTTCACTACTTCATCCATTAGGTCTATGCGTAGGCATTCCTCGCCTTCTTTAGGGAACTTCATTGATTTGAACACATTGAAGGTGACTTCCTGATCTTGAACTCTCATTGTCAATTCACCTTTCTGTACATCTATCAAAGTTCTCCCTGTCGCTAAGAACGGACGACCTAGTATAATTGGGATTTCCTTATCTTCTTTGTAATCTAATATGATAAAGTCAGCCGGGAAGATAAACTTATCGAACTTAACCAGAATGTCTTCCACAATACCCCTCGGGTATGTTACTGACCTGTCTGCTAACTGTAAGCTGATATTCGTCGGTTTTGGTGCCTTTAACCCTAGCTGAGTGTAAACTGATAGCGGCATTAAATTGATACTTGCCCCTAAATCACATAATGCCTTCCCAAAAAACTGATTACCAATCTCACATAGAATAGTGAAACTTCCTGGATCCTTTAACTTTGGCGGTAACTTATTCTGTATGATAGCACTGCATTCTTTGGTTAATGCCACTGTCTCAAATTCACCCAACCTTCTATTCTTAGACAAGACTTCCATCATAAATTTGGCATAACTAGACATTTGCTCCAAAGCTTCTGCGAAGGGTATGTTGATGTGCAGTTTCTTAAAAACATCTAAAAATTTAGAAAATTGCTTATCTAATTTTGATTTATGAAATCTCTTAGGAAATGGTATGGGAGGTACTATACTACTTTTCTTGTTCTTATCTGTTTTATTCTCTAAACCTGTGTCCTTTTCCTTTTTGGTATCCTCAGCCTCATCCCTATCCTTGACTTCCTCTTCTTCCTTATTTACTGTTTCTGGCTTTGAATTCCCTTTAACCAAATCAGGCAGCTCTTGCCCGCTTCTTAGAGTCACCGCTTTATAGTGTTCTTTACCATCTGTCCTCGGATTAACCTCACTGTCGCTCGGTAATGCTCCTTGTGGACGACTGTTCAAAACGTGAGCTAACTGTCCCAACTGATTCTCTAAATTTCTAATCGACACGGCTTGACTTTTCACATTCAAATCTACTTGATTTAGCAGCTTATCCTGATCATTCATTCTCCTCTCTGAAGCTGTAATGAATTTTGCCAATGATTCCTCTAAACTCGATTTTCTCTCTGCCTGTTGATTCGGAAAGCCAGGTGGATATTGTTACCTTGGAGCTTGGTTTTGAGCCGGGTTATTACTCCAAGAAAAACTCGGATGATTCCTCCACCCTGGATTATAAGCATTCTGATATGGTTGTTATGGTCGAACTTGATTTCCCAAAAACTGTACGGACTCCACACTGATAGCACACTGTTTCGTCGAGTGATTTCCTGCACATAGCTCACAAACCAGTGCCACTTGAGAAGTTGCTTGCGGTCCCTAAGTTTCAATCTTTTTCGTTAGCGCAACTAACTGTGCGGATAAGGCTGTTACTACATCTACTTCTAATTTCCCTGCTGCTTTCGGTGCATTTCCCCTTGCTGTAGGTCACTGGTAGTTGTTAGTAGCCATAGTTTCTAATAACTGGAAAGCATCCTCGAAATTCTTTCCCATGATAGCGCCTCCAGGCGCTGCATCAATACTTGTCCTTGTGGGCCCATGCAATCCATTATAGAACGTTTGTACCTGCAACCATTTTGGGATCTCATGATGCGGACACTTACGAAGCAAATCTTTAAACCTTTCCCACGCCTCATACAACGTTTCTGAATCAAGTTGATTGAATAAGGTAATGTCATTCCTCATTTTTGCCCTTTTCGCTGGTGGGAAGAACTTAGTAAGAAACTTTTGGGCTAAGTCATTCTAGGTAGTAATTGATCCTGACGGCAAAGAGTGCAACCAACTTTTCGCCTTATCGCGAAGTGTAAACGGGAAAAGTCTCAACCTGATTGCTTCATCAATAACCCCATTGAACTTAAAGGTATCACAAATTCCAGAAAGTTGACAATGTGCTCATTCGGATCATCATTTGGACCACCTCCACATTGTACTGAATTTTGTAACATCTGAATGGTACCCGGTTTGATCTCGAAACTGTTCGCATTGATCGCATGCCTCTGAATACTAGAGTGGATATCTATAATCAATGGTGTGGCATAGTTACAAAGTGATTTCTGCTCCTCTGTAGCCATGTTTACTGGATTTTCACACTACAGGAAAATAGGGCTATGGCGACGGTATTGGCCAGTCGGAATAGAACCTAAAACCGTCGCCATAGGCTATGCCGACGGTACCCTACCGTAGCCGATAGTGCCGTGGCCATAGACCTATGTCGACGTTATGCCGACCCTATGCCGACGGGTCTACCGTCGCCATAAAATTTTCCCCACTAAGCTTTAGAGCCCAAATGCCAACGATATTGTCCTTAATACCGACGGATCCGTACCGTTGGTAAAAAATGCTATAGCGACGGGTTTCGTCGGGGTTTAGGGTGCCCTAAGGCGACAACATGTACCGTCGGCGTAGAGCTAATGTCACCTATTATTTATAATACTATGGCGACCACAGTACCGTCGGCATAGAGCTAATGACATCTATTGGTAATAATACTATGGCGACCACAATACCGTCGACATAGACCTTTCTATTTCACATTCTATTATGGTGGTAGTTATTATATTATAAACCTGTTTATTTAACAACACATACATTAAACTTAAAAGTCAACCAATTTCAAATATTAATTATATAAATTCACTATGCATACACAACCATAACAAGTAATTATATAGTTAAGCTTAATAAGAATTATCTAAAATTCAAGTTAGCTATACAAAAGACATACCAATTCACTTGTAGCTTAAATTTACATATTGACAAATGCTTGACAAAAGGTGCCATCAACATTAATATTTCTACTCAGATGATTCACTTGTAGTGTGCGGCGACATATGGATTGGTAAGATACTTGAACAAAAGGTGCATTAATAATCCTACTCCGTATCACTTGTAGCTTCATATATAAAACTTTAATTCTAAGATATATACTTCAACAAAAGACACTATGAGCATCACTAAGCATCACCCAAGTTTATGGTTCTGGATTGTCCCTACAACAAAACATAAGATATACAAATAATTAGAATACTAACGAGTGATAAAAGCCAAGCTACATAACAAATTAAGTAATAGAATAAAAAAATCAACTTGGAAGACATTTAATTAACATATGACAAGCAATGATGGCATGTAGCTGTGTTGATATGCTAAAGTGCTAAGTGTGTTAGCTTTTTAAAAAGAAATGCTGCAAAATTCAAACTTTGTTGATATGCTAACTATTTATAACTATGAACTAGCACAATAACTCGATCAAACAAAGAACATTCACATTTGATATAGTGCCTTGCACTCCATATCCAAGCCACAATATATATCAGCCCCAATATAAGCTATTGAAGTCTAGGAACATTCCATTAGTACCAATCTATTATACTCTTACTACCATATGACAAACTAGTCTAAAATATAATCATCATATTATCATGTTGGGAAGATACTGATGCAAATAAAAAAATGAAGGAATATAATTGGCAATTCATGCCAAATTCAATAAGTTGAAGAGCATTCTTTCATTAAATTGAAGAATGTTGTTCTACAGATTCAAATGCACAACAAAACAAAATAAGCACAAAAGACAATGCAACATTTGGGAACTGCAGACACCAATGATTACATGCATGCACGTGTATGGGATAATAAGACGGTGAAGAGGTAAAAGAAATTGTCACCTTTATTAGCCTCTTTCTATCATCAGACAAATTTATGTACTACCAGAAGTTGTACAAATGTAAGGGCAGACCGTGAAGCCAATCATTAACAAAATCTCATACAAGAAGTTATAGTCTCAAACCAGTTCAAACATAAACAGTTCTCTCCTTTTTGGCTTTCTCAAAGAATTGCAACAAAAGATATCAAGAATCCCTTCACATATCATTTTTTGTTGTCAGTGCCCCTAATGTTATTAACTGCAGAAAAAAAACTTCAAGGTTCAATCTTTTAGAACTTTCCAACATTACTATTTGAAAACCATTGTAAGACAGAACATGTTTGGTGCGTGAGAAAGGCCTTATTCTACTGCTCTTCATAAAAATAGGATAATCTAGCACTACCCCTCTCTATTTTTTCTTTCTATAAATTCCTCTTGTTGGGAAAATGAAAATAGTAGAGCCAAAATTTTGCAAGAAACTAGATAAACAAGGAAACAAATAGAAAAGAAAGTTAGAATCAATGATATGAAGTTTTCTAGAAAAATTAATATAGGAAGTATTGCCATGAATATTAAGTCTATAAAGCCAGATTATCTCGTCAATGATTATTCAAACCTACCACCCTCTCCCACTCCCCTCTCTTGTTTCCGAAATAGTAGAGGGAGTGGCATAAACAAAGTGAACGACCTCACTCTACTTATTTCTAAAAATCCAATTAAATTTCTACTCCTTGCCAATTTACTAGGCCAAAACAATAACTCATACAGACTTTATCATATGCTGTCTTAATGACCATAACATGCAAGGAGTATAACTCATCATTTAAGGAATTAGCAAAACTGCACAAACACTACTTTTCCAACTTCATGAGCAAGATTAAGTTGGTGTATGCTACACACTCGCATCACTACTTTTATGTTCTATGTTTTGTTTTTATTATAATCTATCTATTCTACAAAAAGAGTTCCATTTATAAAATTTGATACTATTAAAGATATATTATTATTTCATGTATACTCTAAAATAATAAGTTATTAGTTAATAGTATGATATGATAATAAGTTATTAGTTAATAGTATGATATGATAATAGTACATTTTATCCGAATTATGGTTGCATACTACATTCACTGAATAAGGTATGGACTTGGTTCTTAAAACTATATTTTACTCCCAAGTATCATAGGATCAATCTTCCAACTATTTCCGTCATGGCTCAGCTAGTTTAAGATTTGAGAATATATTTGCATTAATTTACAAGCTAAAAAAATGGGACTTGATATGCCACTAGAACTATGTTCATGAGCCATGACATGAATTGGAGGTTAAATGTTCAATAGTTTCCAATAAACTGTTGATAATTTCATATCATTAGCTCTGTATTACTATTATTTTCCCTAGTCATTCCCAGTGAAGTCTGATAATATAGACCCAAACTACCCAGCACTAAATTACGGATGAGTACCAAAGAAATTCATTACTTACTGACCCAACATCCAAACTACCTAGCAATGAGATTTGAGCATGCCTTCAAATATAGTAAACCAGAAAAGATAGAACTTATATCAAACTCAACATTGAGAAATCAGTGAACCATAAACAAGGAACAAATTCAATCCAACAACGAGATAACTAAATAGGGACAACAAGCCAACCACTATTAATGTACCTAAAAAACCTCCTACAAATTGTGTAAAGTCAGACCTCTAATGGAAAGACAAGTTTCACCAACAACCAAACAGAGGGAGGGAAAAAATACCAAGTTTGTTGGAGTGAGACAAAGGCCTTCAGGAAAATGGGTAGCAAAAATCAATTACTATATGACTAAGTGGTGTAATAATAACAAAATGTTACTGATAAGTCACCACAAATACATCTAATAATATCATACTTGAGTATATTGAAGTATAAAATATTTGTAGTACTACCAATTTATTGTATAAAAGTAAAATAACATGTTGCCGCATGCGCATCATATGTGTTTCCTGTTCTTGTTGTAATCTCTCAACATATGTAATCATTTTAGAATCAATAGGTGTATTGTCATTATCGTGAGTCATGAATGTACACATGAAAATTATGAATAAAAAACAAAGAGTTAGTGCATGTAATGTAATGATGAATGTAAACAACAGAAAATAGAACCAAACAACCAAATCTAAGTGCAATGAACCAAAATCAGAAACCATTTTCAACATTCCATCTATAAATAATACAGTCTCATGAATCTAATGCCAAAGTCCTTTCCCTTAAAAAGCCTTTAAAATTTTTTAAATAAACAAGAGGCTCAAAAACCACAACAGTCCACTGTAGAGCTAAAAACAACATTATCTTGAATAAAGATTACAACAACAAAGCACAAAAACCTCTTTACATCACAGGGCCATCAATGAAATCTAAAAATGTGATCTTACAAAACTAAAATCAGAATCAAAGTCTAATGGACTAAAAAATCATTTTGAAGTTTCATCCCTATGGTATTAAACTCTGGTGAATGCAATAAATATCACCAGAAACAATTAAAATAAAGAATAAAGTTAAATAGCTACAACAAAAAAAAACACCACCACAATATTGAATTACAACTAAGCACAAACACCTCGTAATCCTCTTCAAGGTCTCGGGACAGATCTCGGTACTCGAACTAGGGGTCATCCTCTTCTTCATAACCTCATTCCCCCATTTCAACCTATCCACAATCACATCACCACACCATAAAATCCCTTTACTCAGCTGCCCTGACCCAACAATAATCAATTTTGCCGCAATCCCACTATAATCCTCCACATTGGGGGCCAAAGTAGTCCATTAAGCTTGACACTTCTGCTCCATCACTTCCTTTTTATTCTCGGATTTCAAATCTGTCGGCGATAACACCTTTGCCACCTCCACCGATCCATCCAAAACCTTTATCTCCTTCTCATTTCCCTTCTTCTTCACTTCATGTTCTGAAAAGCTACTGTATTTCTCCAAAACGTCATCCAATTTCTTCAATAAATTATCTTGCCCACAAAATTGGAATTTATTTAGCAAACCAAAATTTAAATTGGGTTGGGTTTCAGTTAATTTATGGTTAGATGTTGCTCTCAATTACACTAACTAGCACAAACATACCTACAGTAGAATACATAAACCAAAGACATGCATATACAAAAAAGAATTAGACAGATAAAAGAAAACCCAAAATATGCTAATCTGGAAAATTATTAGGAAGATAAACACACCCAAAGTCCCAAATCGAAGAACAAAATGGGTAATACCTAGAGGCACTGGAGCTTTGGAGAATCACCTGAGAATGAAGAGAAGAGAGAGAAGAGGGAGATCAACACACAAACCACAATTCAATGATAAACACACCCAAAGTCCCAAATCAGATAACAAAATCGGTAATACCTAGAGGCACTAGAGCATTTGAGAATCACCTGAGAATGAAAAAAAGAGGGAGATCATCACCCAAACCACAATTCAACGATAAACATACCCAAATCGGAGAACAAAATCGATAATACCGATCGGGATGTGGCGAAATTACTTGAGAATGAAAGAAGGGGGTTTGGGTTAGAATTTGAGGCTGATAGGATTCGCGCACGGGACTGGAAAACTAAGAGCGGGAGTGGGAAACTAGAAGGGGAAATGGAATTAGAGTATTGAAGTATTAGATAAAATATGAGATATTGGATTTGGTAATATTTTATTATTCCTTTTTAGATCCTATAACGACGGTACTACAGTCGCCTTAGGTTTTTTAGTAGCAGATAAGTGGCGCCAGTGTTCCCGCTTAATCTATGCCGACCGGGTATAAGCAGTCGTCGGCTTATGGGGAATATGGCGACGAGTTTTAGCAGTTGTCGTCATATCTAGTTGCCATAGCCCATTCCTCTTGTAGTGTCAGTTTTTTGTGCCAGTTTTTCTTCTGTATGTACTTCCTCACTAGTTAGCCTCGGTTTCCGAAACTTTCTTTCGATATCTTCTACATAAGGTAAAAGTTCCTCCTTACCCTTTGAAATAGTGTGCATACACGGATGGCAAACCTGCAAGAAGAAATAAACAAATAAAATAAACGTTTAAATTAAGATCGAATTGATTGTAACTAATATGGAATTAAGTATTAAATTCAGATTCCCCAACAACGATGCCAAAAACTTGTTGTCTGATTTCACAATCAACAATTACGTGCAAGTATAAACGATCAACAAATAATAACGTGATAAGCTAGTGTCGAACCCACATGAATCTCTACCTAACAAACCCCAATTACTAGTTTTATATCAATCGAATTTTATTTAGACAATCGAATTTTGTGATTATTAATTAAAAACTAAATTAAAGTAATTAAAGATAAGTGTAACAGAAAAAGTTAATTCAGATGATAAAGGTTTAAGACTACAATATCCCCAATTATGCAGAATAGATTAATTACCCAAATTATCCAATTATTAAATTCATTCGAGTTGTTAACAGAAATTGAACGTATTTATAAGCCTTTTTCCAAGTGATCAAATAAATTTACCTAACTCAATTAATTCTGCGATATTCCTATGCAAAATAAAAGAGTCAGATTCATTAAGTACTAATTCCCAATAGTTACATGCAGCGAAGAGATATCCCTATTCACTTCACAACCCTAATTATTCATCCCATACAAATAATTAAGAATACATGCTACCATATTTAGATCTAACCCTAGATTTCATCTTCTAAATTCATCTAAAGTATCCCGCTAATTGTTGGCCAGACAATTAATCAATAAACAAAAAATATGATAGACAGCTCAATTTGAATAAATAACTGGAATTAAATAATTAAATAATTAATCCATAAACATAAAAGGTTCAATTGTAGCCTTAATTAGAAATTTAGTTCATGCTGAAAATTAAAACCAAAAATCCCAAATAAGTTATCACAATTAAATTACAAATCTGAGATAGAAGAATAGGAAAAACTCAATAAGTTTCTTCAATCTTCAAATCACCAATCTGAATTCCTCGCAATGCTTCTCCAGTCTCCAATCTCAAAAATCAGCTATCTGCTTCAATCTCTGTGTGTTTGTTAGCGTAAGTGTGTAACCCTCTTTTTTCCATCTCTCTCTATCTCTTTTATAGTCTCTGGATCAGATTAGTAGAAAGAATCCCACTCCAATTCAACTCCCAAAACAATTGATTTAAAAATATTATTTTTTCTTTTTCCGCTTTCTCGCTGCGGCGAAGTTATGCCTTGAGGAACTCACCCCGACGAAGACTCTTCTTCAAAATTACCAAAATGCCACCAATCTTCAAGTTTTCCTCTTTTGCCCATCCAAAGTCGCTTCCTACAAAACAAACACAAAAACGAGTAAAAGATACTAAAAAGACTTAAAGATAGTAAAGAATTAAGCCAAAGATATATCTAATTCGCAGGGATAAACCCACTCATCAATTCACCAAGAAAGAAGTTGTGTTCACTACTTCTACCCAAAATTCCTTGCCCAAACCTGCATTTAACAACATGCACCTGACCTTCTCTATCAAGGTTCTGTTTATCTGTTCTGCAACTCCATTATGTTACGGTGTCTTCATAACTATACAATGCCAATTGCGTAACATTTAGAATTATTTCCCATCAAAATAATTCCACAATCAAACGGTTCATATGTGGAGAACCAATCACAAGTAGGACACATATGATAAGAACATCCAGAATCCAAAATCTAGTCACTACTAAGTCTTTCTCCGTCATCGGCTACTAATAGAAGATAATCAACACTATCCTCAGTAACACTAGCCTGAGTAGGCTTTCTTGCCCCCTGATTCTGCTGGTTCTATACATTTTGTCCACTATTAATCTGACCATGATTTTCTCCTCTCTGTTCTTTATTTTTCAACTTCGGACAATTACGCTTTATATGCCCTTTTGCATGACATTAGTTACAACTGAAATTCTTTTTTTTCTGAGATTTTGTTCTGTGTGTACTGCCACTTTTTGAACTTCTCTCAACTGACCTCCCTCTGCCAAACAATTCAACACCTTAATCATCACTATTCCCAAAAGTCATCTCAGAATCTAGTTTTTATTTACTTATAAGATTCGTCTTAACATCCTCAATTGAGATAGTGTCTCTATCATAGATCATAGTGTCTCTAAAGTGCTTATATGAAAGAGGTAATGAGACTAACAACAATAGGGCTTGATCTAATCATCAATCTTAACATCAATATTTTGTAACTCAGTTACAATTGAAATAAACTCAGTGATATGAGATTTGATTTGAGTACCTTATGATATATGCAAAGTGTAAAGACGCTGTTTAAGTTTCAATCTATTGGTGAGGGACTTCGTCAAATAGAGAGACTCTAATTTATTCCACAAATTAGCAGCTGTAGTTTTCGCTAACACCTCCTGTAACACATCATTCAAAAGGCACAACTGAATTGTCGAAAGTGTTGTATGATCCATAGTGTTTTTATGTTGACTCAAACATCTTGCTAGCTTTCTTCGTCTCCCAATCTGTATCAGACATATCTACAGGCTTTACTGGCTTTCCTACAATAGCTTTCTTCAAGACTTGCTGAGTAAGAACAACCTTCATCCGAACCTACCAAAGATTGAAACTAATATTCCCATCGAATTTGTCAATATCAAATTTCGTTAATGAAGTTGAACTCAATGCCATAGTATGGATCGAAAATAACCAGGCTCTTGATACCAATTTGTTATGACAAACTATGGCAAACACAATAAATCAATGTAGAAAGATAAAGACAATAACACAAGGTTTTACGTGGAAACCCAAATCGAGAAAAAACCACGGAGAAAGACAAAAGAAATCTACTAAATAAAAATATGAAGAATACAAGATAAAGAGAGAACTATGATAATTATTAGAATGTTTCTGAATGTCTCTTTTTCAAAAACCTAACACCTATATTTATAGGCCATAGAAAAAATTTATAACCAAATAAGATAAGAAATACTAAATTGAGTATGACTAGGAAATATAACTTTCCTAAACCAAAACGGATTCTAGGTAATACCTAAATCCGAATCCAATAAAGATTCATGTCTTACCCAACAAAATATATAAAAGCTATTTACGTAAAATGAGATATATAGGTTTGCGATGGATTTATATAGAGATCGGAGGGTATCAAATTTTTTTAGTTGCATCGTTTGACTATTTTCCATTTCTACTTATTCTACTTTTGTCCCATTTGCTTGTAATATTCACTCTCCTCATTTAATAATTTATTTTCGTATGCTAAATAAAAGAAGGAAACAGCAACAAAATTTATATGTGATGGCGGTATGGTGAATTGAATTAGGTTTGCTAGTAAAATGAGATGGTAACTACAAAAATTTATGCTATATTTAAAGTCAAAATGCATTTATTGATATTGTCACTTAATTTGGTCGGTGGAAAATGCAAAAGCTACAAAATGTATATTAGTTTATGCTTATCGACTCCAGAAAAATTATCGTCTTAGGTAGATATATAACCCTTTTCATCCATACAGGAACTATATGATTGGAATACTCGTTACAAGCAGAAGTTTGGATTTATTTTTATGATATGTGCAACTGGAAGGAGTACACCTGAAATTCTTGCTGAGCTTAAGGTAATGTCAAAATTAACTCTTTTTTATATTTTTTATAGTTATTCATGTTAGGTCTTTCATGTTAAAGATATTATGAAATGCATCTAAAAAGATTTTCATTGTATCTGAAGTTTCTAAGATTTGTAATTAGGTCTAGAAAGAAATATAAAAGACCATTTTCTTCTTTTCAAGATCCAGTAAAACAATTTTTCTTATAATAGAGCAAGAATAAGAGACACTAAAAATGACGATTCATTCTACCATTTTTCTCCACGTTTGTTATACTTGACTTCTAATCCCCCGTTTCACTTTAAATGTCATGTATGAAACTATATGACACAAATTTTAAGACGTGTCTTGTTGTTGACACATTTATTTGGAATAATAATTTTTATATTTCTTTATTTAAATTCACTTTAGACGTTAAAGAATAATTTAGAAGAAACTATATTAATTCTCTACTCCAGTGAACTTAGTTCAGTAAAATCTTTTGTCACAAAACTAGTTGAACATTGAGAATGGATTGCATATATAAGCATTATAGTAGAAAGAAAAGAATAAAAATAAAATGATAAAATATATTAAACAAGAAAAGAATAAATTAATAACTAAACAGAAAAGAATAAAATAGATGGAGATAAGGAGAATGTTGTTAAAGCGAAAAATGTTGCTTAAAATATTAAGAGTCGTTACAACTATTATAAAAGTGGCGTTGAGTGTATATTTACTGTTATATCATCATTTTTTGGACTAGGATCTCTTCCATTATATTTATCTTCCAATTTCCTCCAATACACATTCAGTTAAACAAATATATATTGTTTTTAGCGACGGTAGAAGCGACATATTTATTTGCAACGAATTTTATTATGTCGTTAATTATTTGCGACAAATTTAAATATGTCGCTGAGTGTATTGGAAGAAATTGGAGGATAAGTATAATGAAGAGGATCTTAATCCATAATTTTTATTCTGACAATATCAACGATCAAAATAAAAATACATCAACACATATAAGTATACATACATATATACCAAAAAAAAGAAGAAATACATAATTGGCGGTTTTTTTTGGGGGGGTGGGGTGGAGGTGTTTAGAATTTACTTATGAAAAAGAATAAAAAACAAAAAAACACAACAAATAGGTAGAACACTTACTCTCCTCTACGATATGCGGTCGATCTCATAAAAATCTTCTCATTTATGCAAATCTTTCATAGACATCTCCTATACCACATTAACAATACATGAATATCTTTTTTTTTGGTTTTTTTTTTTACATTGCTGAATATAAAATCCATTTTTAAATGTATTTTTTGAATGTTACTGAACTTGTGTCACAAATATTGTTTTGAACCATGAGATTAGTATTCTCTCAAGCAAGATCATTCATATTCTATGCTAACAAAGTGAGAAAAACATCACTTGGTTCAAACTATGCGTAATATATAAATGTATGCCATATATTTTCTTCGTTTTAAATTATAAAATTATTATTGACTTTTGAAAATCAATTTGAGACATTTTCAAACTCAAAATTGAGATGATTCATTAAATATTATAAATCAATAAATCTTGCAATGTCATGAGTAATACTTGTTATATAGTTTACAATATTCATTATTGTACTAACTAAAATTATTGGAATCTATGTCAATTTTGATGTTAAAAATCTCTTGAGTTGACTTCAAAAAGTCAATAATTATCTTAATTACATTTTGAAATGGAGGAAGTACTTGTTTTCAAGCTACAATTTTCTCTTCACTGGAAGCAAAAATAAGGTCATCATGTTTGAGACTAATAAATTTATGTTGCTTTCTTGTAGAGACGCTACCCAAATAGGCCAATAGATGAGTTTGAGATTGCAGCCAAGGAGCAAATGAAAATAACTGAACTACGTCTTAACAAGCTCTTTTCAGCTACAACAAATGCTAGTTTGGCTACCACTGATCAGTCCACCAATACAGATGCTATAACGAAAGTAGAAGGTGATTTTAACTTAAAAACAACTTTTTTTGCTTCTTCCCAAACCCAAGTTTTTCAATCTTTGTAATAAAGCCATGATTTCTTTGTTTGTCTTTGTTACATAATTTCTTTGTAATTAAGTTAATTCGGTATGTATGCAAGTGTACCATATAATAATGGCTAATGGTGTCTTAGCATGAATGTCAAGCTTGAGACTCTGGGACTTTTAGATGTTAAATTTGATTATACCCTTGCAATGTAATCAGATAGTGTTAGTTTACTGGTATTCGTACTGTGTGTAATTCTTGGACTTTGCTCCATTCAATTGAACTTTTTCTCCAATAAACCAAAATATTAATAATATTTTTTTAGTAACGATGCAAATACATTAATCAATAGTTCATTATATAGAGATCAATTTTGCCAAAAAAAAATAAAATAAAAATAAATAGAAATCATTAAAATTATTTTTACAATTACTACTAGAATTTACTTCTTCAGAGTTGGTCGCAGATTCCGTCGCTGTTACGTAATTAGCTACACACCTGTGTCATCAATGGCTTAATCGTGTCGCTGATTTTGTCTTTTCCGCACTTACTAGTGACAGATTTATTATTAGACAGACAAGACGTCACGAAGAGCGACAACATATAAACGACGGAAGTTCGTCGTTGTTATGTGGGAAAATGTAATAACAGGAAAAAATAATAATAACAAAATTAACTTAAATAAATAACATTTAAATTTATATTTTAAATATTTTATTGGACTTTTCTCATGTTTGGGGTCAAATTGTATTAAATTTATGTGGATTATAACAAGTAAGGGATTACATTTTTATTACTCATTTGTGATTCTTTTAAAGTGTTATTAGGCCTAATTTGTGAGGTGGGCCTTAGTAATTTTATTTGATAAAATTAACTTGATAAAACTTGGGCCTTAAAACTGATTTAACGCAATTAAAAATCTGATTAGTATTATTATACTAGGTTTAACCTTACTAATATTTGTTAAAAAAAAACAAACAACGAAGTAGAGAGAAAGTCATTAAGCGAGAGAGCTGTTGCGCTGCGAGACGGAGATCGTACGGAGGAGTAGACTCCACTTTTCTGTAGCAGGTATGTATGGTATTATTAACTGATACTTGTATAATAGATAACATGTTCAACATATATAATTATATAAATACACTTAAATTTTGACTAAGAAACTTTATTGTCAATAGTAGTTGAGGAAGTCAATTGGGTGAAGGGTGAAAGCACCCAATCATTGAGAATTGAAATCATGCCTATTACTAATAAAATAATTAAAGTATAGGGAAGCTTTGTATAATCCACAAGTGTTGCTATGCAAATAATAGGTAATGACTATATAATCTTAATAATATAAGTAATTATATTTTGTACTCATGACCAAAGAGAAGGGTTCATATTTCATTTTATAATTAATTGACATATGGTCTAATAGTTACAAAAAGTTATCAAACTAAGCTTGCGTGATCCTTTAATGTTCTGGTAATGTAACTATCTATTAAATTAGGTAATTAGATAATATTAAAAATTATTCTAATCATCATTCGGTTAGTAAAAAGATTATACAATTTATTTTACAATACATTTAAAAATATTAAATTGTTGATGATTGGGTTTGTAATTAAATTTTATTAAATTTATTAGGTCGGACGGAGGGAGTTTAACGAGTGTTATATTTGGATTATTTCGGAGTATTACATTACTTATTCCAGGTACGGATTCTGTACTCCTTCAACGATCATCCTTTTAATTTTGATATGTTCGTTTTGCTCTTCGTTTAGAAGTTAGTTATTGTTTCACCTAATTGTTCTTTCTCAAATTCGGCATTGGCACTTAGAACTCGTATTTGTACTCTTTAAACTAGTTAAACATGTCAATATATTTTTGAGACTTTATTCGTTTGTATCCTTTTTCGTATATTTTCGTTCACATTCGAGAGTTATTTTGATCGTTGGTATCTTGTGATAGTTAAGTATGTTCGTATTTGAAATGATTCGATGTCATTTAGAGATGGTCATGTAAGCCTTGTGATTTGAACCCCTTTTGGCTTACATTTTGTAGTTCGATCCTTAGGGTATACTTGAGCTAACTACCTGTGGGGGTACCACAAGCATGTGCTCTTGACACCAGGGCATGACACCTTCCGTGACAGTGTGATCAGTCCACGACGTATCCTTTTATTTTGTCTATTGCTCTGGATGTGAGCTTTGGCCATTTGATATGTTTGTTTAGGATATGTATGGGTCGACCCAGTATTTTATTTGATTTGATTTGTTTTGCGGATTAGTGACGTATGTGTAATACGTATTATCCGGTTTGATTTGCATACATCATGGTACCAATGTATTTTGTTAGCCTTTGACTATTTGTATTTGAGCTCAGTATGAAATTGTTACCTTATAACCATTTGATTCAGCCTTATTTTGTTTGGAATCCTTTTGACTATAATTGTCCGTTCGACGGTGTTAATCATTTGTACCTTGTCTCACTAATTTCGATATATTCATAATTGGTTCGTAGTTTGTATTTGTTCGTTCATTCAACTCTTTTGGGTACTTTATATATTGTTATATATATATATATATGTGTGTGTATCTTTATATCCGTAGTGGACAATTGGCTTACGCTGTGTTTTTCTTTCGGTAGGTTGTAGGGGCAGTTTAGGGTTTCGTGTGAAGAGAGCTACCTTTGACCGAATAGGCTCATTTAATTTTAGGTTTTGATTATTCTATAATTTTTTGGAGAATTGTATTTAATTCGACATTTATGGATTACTGACTATTAAATATTTTGAAGTTATTATTGCTCTGTTTACTTATTTTGAGGTTTATTGTGCTTTGCACTTGACCTTCCTTTCCTATTCGGGAAATGGGTGTTACAGAGATCGTATCAGAGCTTAGGTTATGATTACGTAGATTACCTTTAGGCTTGACCTGTGAGTTATGGGTAAACCATTGGGTAGGCGTACGAGTTTGTTTCAATTTGGTTCTCTGTTTGGTTGGTATTGATTTTGACCAAATGTTAGTCTCTTTTCGTTTTGTAGTTGATTTGAGGAAGGTGAGATAATTTGTCGAGGTTATTATTGTTATGCGATGGAGCAATGATATTAGTTAAGAAGTGTGATTGGATAATTAAGGAGAATAAAGCAATATTTTGGGCTATTAAGAAATTATCATATATGTAATACGATTATAATATGTGTATTTGTATCAGTAAGTATTTGATTTTAGAGAATTATTTGTTAGAGTTATTTTTTGTAACAATTTATTATGATCTTAGAATTGAGGATTTGATTTAGGTTATGCTTTGATTTTTGTTAAACTTATGGATAACTTGAGGTATGTGTATTGATGGAATAATATGATAAAGAAAAAACTATTAAGTACAGAGGATCTCTTGTAAACTTGATTTGTAGATATTCAAGGTAATTAGATTAATCATTTGAGGCTAATGATCAATTTTGTGGCTATTTCCTAGTAGGATATTGGAGTTATGTTGTATGAAGTTTCCTTGTGATAGTAAGAGAATATCTTTGAATTTGTTGGGTTAATATTTGCAATAAGAGAATGATTGATTAATTAAATAATTAGATACTAAGTGATGAAATTCAATAGATTTTGAGAGACCTTGAACAGTTTAGAGTAGACAGTTTGCTTATACAGATAATAGAATGTGACTTAGAGTTAGATATGGTGATGAAGAGATCTTAGTAGTATATTATTTAGTGTAACAATATTTGAGAACTAATTCAGATTGAGGTTATGATATCTTGAAGCTTTTGAGGTGCTCAAGAGAGTTGGTAATATAGTTTGTAGAGTTGTTTTGTTTATCCGATATCCTTGGAGTTTTGTACAAATTTATGTAAAATAAAAAAAATAAAAATAAAAATAATTTGTTAGATACTAGTTGTGGGCAAGGAAATCGTACCTTGCTAGGGTTAGGGTTTCGTGTTGGCTGGAGAGGAGAGAAATCCACGAAGAGCACGGAATTGATTGATTGATTAAAAAGGGGAGAAGAACAGGTGGGCGATTACTCCAATGACACGTGGCAGAACCCTTAGAATCCAGAAACCGGGTTAGGGTAGCAGGGATTCCAAGAGCCTTCTTGAGTCTTCGAGTTGAGAGAGAGTTCCAAGTGTAATGAGCTTCCAAGAGTCTAAATGTAATGTCTTGAGAGCGATCCCCTTTTCTTAGAATAGATGGACTATTTATAGAGCTTGCCTGGGAAATAGTCACATGCCAGGCACATGTTTTAAAGAAAATTCCAAAAATACCCTTTAGTCATGTTTTATAAAGAAAATTCCAGAAATGTCCTTTAATCATCAAAGTAATGCCCAAATTGCCCTGTTCTTCTAGCCACCAATCCAATCCCTCAATCAATTCCCAAAATGGGTCGCATCCACGAGTCTTCTGCCTTGGAACACGTGGAGACTTCTCCGGGTCTAGCGCATTTATTTTTGTCCAATCTGTACATTTAATTAGGTCACATGAACCCTAATTTTTACATTTAATTAGGTTTTTGTAAACCCTAATTTGTACATTTAATTCAATTAGGTTATGTGAACCCTAATATGCACTTGGGCCCACATTTGCCCCCTGCGCGAGAGTCACGATTCCTGATAGACGCTCGTGCAAAATACTCCAAGCTTTCGAATGATTTTGTGTGACTCCTTTTGTTCAAGTTTTGAACACAAGAGTTCTAGAAGAGGGAATCCCTAGGGGCCAAACCATTAGGGTTAAACCCTAGGAAGGCAAGACCTAGAAGGGCTCTTCCTTGAACCTTTTGGTAGATCATCTGAAAGCTTCCTCATTTTGCTCAATATTTATTTCCTTATTTTCTGAGAATTAAAACAAGGAAGATCATCAGATATCACTAAATAAAATCCAATAATCAAATCTTAGTTTATTAGTTGGAAACAAAATCTTCCTTTATTAGAGTTTTATAAAGCAAGATCTTTTTCCTTATGAAAATCAAACATTCAATATATATATATATATATATAATAATTTCGAAATTGTCCTACTGTTAGGAATAAAATATCAGATATTGAATATATATATATATATTCGAAATTTCATTAAAATACCCAATCTAAACAAATTTTGAAAATTTATATTTTTATTTAGAAATAAGCTCAAATAAACTTATCTTTATATTGCGAAATCTTCCTTAAGAGGAAAATAAAGATTGCTTCCTTTGCTATTGCAAGCTTGCAGTTGGAATATATACATCTCCCAAGTCACTTAGGCTTTTCTTTTCATCGTGCAATTTTTTCTCTTGGCATGTTCTCTTCTCATTCAAGTCTTATAGGGTCATCCTTCCTTCTTCTTTTTCTTTCAATTTTTCAGTTTATTTGAGTACTTTCTGCCGAACTTCTTCTTGACTTGCTTCTCCTACGTTTTTTCTCAGGTTATTGTAGCTTTTCTTTTGTCTTCCGAGCCCCGTTACTTGGATTATATCTCGGTAGGGTTCCCTGGGATAATAAAGAAAAACACAATATTTATCGACAAAGAAGCATCCGTTCCGAAAAATTGATTTGTGGGGCATCAAAATTTTCAAGGTACACAAAAGAGATCCCCCTAGGGGGCCGAACCCTATAGGTGGCCAAATACTTTTTTTTTGTCCGCACCCTAGGGTGGCCGAACCCTAGGAGGGCCGAACCCCAGGGGAGCCCGAACCCTAGGGGAGTCGAACCCTATAAAGCAAATTTATTTATTTATTTATTTATTTATTTATTTTTTATTTTTTTTGTAGGAGGCCGAACCCTAGGGGGCCGAACCATGGAGAAATATCACCAAAATTTGAACATTGGGAATCGTGATCGCTGTTTTGACCATAACTTTTGTTCCGTTTGGAGTCTCGGGGCCTATAATATATCAAAACGACCGTATCGACGAGTACTTCAAAAATCACGGCCATGACACATACCAAAATAATCCAAAAAATGGCTCCGAAGGATGTATTTTGGCTGTCCGAAGTTTTTTGGAAAAATTTCAAATCTTGTTTTTCTTTCATAATTGTGATTTTGATCCTTCTCTGACTTCATTTCTTCTTCTTTTCAGGTATTCTCAAGTGAAAATCTCAGATTCTCCCCTTGTCATGGTAAGCCTACTCAAGCTCATATGCTTAACTTGACATCCTTAGTACTCTTATGTGGAGTCTTCCTTACTTGCAGGCCTCGTCTACCAGATGCTCTGAAGACTTGAAGACTTCCAGGGTAACTCCTTTCGTCAATGATTGGGGAACGACCCCCTTTTTTTTGGGCCTTTTAACACCCTTTGGGAACGAGTCCGGACTTACGATTGCACAACTTTTCCTTCACTAGATAAAGAAGGCTTGTTTCTTTATGTCGCGGCGTGTGGAGGTTGGGACGACTTCCCCCATTCCGGTCGCATTCCCCGCATGTGCATAGAGAAACAAGAATATCCTTTCAGTCCCTGTCTGACTCATCTAGCCGTCTTCAAGGATGGTAACATTGGACTGACGAAATCCTCGGAAATGTTGAGTATAAGGCTATACTAAATAGCGCGGGCATATATCGCTGCATTCAGCTATGTAGGGCATTCAGCTATGTAGGGCATTCAGCTATGTAGGGCATTCAGCCATGTAGGGCATTCAACCATGTAGGGCATTCAGTCATGTAGGGCATTCAACCATGTAGGGCATTCAGCTATGTAGGGATCTACGTATCATGACGCCCTTACTGTGTTGATTTCCCACGGGTACTTTTCTTCATGCACATTCATTACTGTTTGGGAGAATTCACCCATACTCTAGAGTATGTCTGCTTCCTTTTTTTTTCAAATTATGTTCTTATTCTAGATTATATATATCCTGCAGTCTTCTTGTTGTTGCTTCGGCTTCTTGTAGCCCATCTAGACTGTCTCCTAGGGATACCAAGTGCGTTGCATACTTGATAGAGGCTTTCAGGCGGACTGACAATTATACTTCATGATTTCATAGTGACACAATCCTTTCAGACTTCGTCTTGGGTAACTCCTCGAGTTCCTCCCCCAGGATCCTCTGCTGTCGGGGAGATGAGATTTACTTGCTCTAGAGTAAAGGCGAGGATCCTTATTTTTAGATTGCCGAGAATGATGATGATGATGATGATGATGATGATGATGTTCCCATTGGATTTCTTATGGGTACGGCAAGTGAGGTGACGACTTCCACTACTTGTGAGCCTCGCTGACATAACATGATTGTTGTCGAGTCCTTCTCACCTCATGATGATTGTGTCACCCTTAATGTTGACGATTTCATGTCTAATGTAGGCTTAGGTCCTGCTGTGGTTAATACAGTTCCTTCTTCACGCCCACATATAACATCTTCTCATGACAGCTTGGAGGGTACCGGTGACACCCATGTTGATGCTGATGCTATTATGGTAGTTAATCCTCCTCCCCCGAGGGGGAATCCTTCGAAACCTACTGTTGATTTCCATCCTCCCTAGAAGGATTCTCCCGAGGCTTCACCTGAAAGGGAGGGTACAGTTGCTAGTTCTTTGGGTGGGGCATCGATATTTTACTTTCTTTGCCCATTGAGGAGCTCACCTTATTTGACTTTCTTCATCTTCATTCTACCACCTCGCCTTTTAGTGACCTTGGCTATCCACCCAACAACAAATATGTCGTGGAGCTACAGGCATTCTCTAAGCCCGTGATTTGTGCAGCCCCTCTCCCGATGAATATCTTTTCGTGCTGGGCTGGATCTCCTTACTTTTAGGTATGGCTTTTTGTAGCTTTTTGTTATTTCCTATATCAAAGAACTCATTTATATGTCATTTATCATAATAGAGTTTCTTTAGCATTATTAATTGCCTTTAACTTGAATTTTCCTTAAGACCCAATGTTTAGCATTAAATCATAAGTTATTCAAATTAATACTCCAAGACAACAATATTCATAATAGTGATAGTAAACATGCAAAATATTTTTTTTAATTAACATGCTTTTTTTCCGATTTCTCACAAACTAACACTTGAATCCATACTTTTAAAATCGAAGAATATTCAAGTATAAGTGAAAGTTTGACATTTTTATTAATAATCATATTGCTTTTAACGAAAAGCACAACGTTTTAAAAATTTTCATAAAGATAATAATAATAGATTTTGCTTTTGTCAGATAAAGCATAACATTCGCCACTTTTAGAGATAAAGTATAACTTTCTCAGGTTTGAGGGCTTATAGTCAGGTTTCTCGCTTACTTTTAGAGTTGAAAGTATAACTTTGAGGACTTATAGTCAGGTGCCTCGATTACTTTTAAAGTTGAAAGTATAACTTTGAGGACTTATAATCAGGTGCCTCGATTATTTTTAAAGTTGAAAGTATAACTTGTCAGTTCCGAAGGTTGTAAAGTCAGGTTCCTCGGTTACTTTTGAAGTTAAAAGTATAACTTGTGCCTTATCTCTTGGTACGTCGTGCCAATTGTTTGGCTTATAGGATTTTATAAGGGCTTAAGTTGCATGCCTCGTCACTTGGTCGTCCAATTTCTTGGCAAGTGCAATCTACGAGGACTTGGCCACCATTTAGAGTGGACCACCATCTTGGGTGGATTTTTTTTTAATTCGTCAATTCTTGTGTCTCCTCCCTTGGTCATCCAATTTCTTGGCAAGGGATACTCTTGAGTACTTCAACCACCATTTTCTAGTGGACCACCATATTGGGTGGATTTTTGATATTCTCATCTTTACAGTTCTGAGATCTTTCGATGGTAGAGCCAGTATTTGGTTTGTCCATAGTGTGCCCCCTAGAGGCCGAACCCTAGGAGGGGAACCTTTGAGTTCTTCTTCTTTTGCTCTTTTTTTTAATTTTCCATCCTTTCGACTTCTTGGGCTACACCATGGGTAATAATGTTGCATGCTTCTTTTCCTTTGTGATTTGGAAGTGGCTTTTCACACACGGTGCTTTTCTTTTCATAGTTCGATTTCTCCGATTGCCAGCTTCTCATGATATATCCTCCACAGACTGTAACAGTCTATAGTGGAATGTCCTGCGTACTGGTGGTATACATAAAAATCTGGTCTTCTTTTCATCTCTTCCGTCACCACAAATTTAGGCTTTGGAGGTTTCACCACTCCGTGCTCAACCCATTGGTCGTACAGGCCCCTGAATGCCTTCTCACTGCATGTGATAGCCTCTGGAACTGGCATCCTGGTATACTTGCCCCCAAGTTTTCCTTTACTTTGTTCAAAATTTCGCTCGTTCTTCTCCCTCTTGCCCCCTTGTGGGTTTGACTGAGAGTCAGCCAAAGCCACAGTTGCTGTTCTCTTACCCTTCCATGTAACCATCGCATGGTTGATGGGCACTGTCATGATTCCTCCCAAATCTTGTGCGAAGGATGAGAGAGTCACAAATGAATCACATGCCTTTGTAATGAGATGGGGCTTGAAGGAGTCTAGAGCACCATCGTTGTATATGCTGACCAAGTTCTTCTCCTCAATTGGCTCTGTACACTTCTGTGCTTGGGCCCTGAATTTGTCCATATAATCTGACAGCTCCTCATTCGGCTTCTGCTTGAATCGCATCAGATCTACAATAGTTACCTGTTTCTGCACATAGAAAAATTTCTTAAAAAATTGTAATTTTAGATCATCCCAATCATAGACTAATCCCTTCTCCAAGTTGTAGTACCAACTGAAGGCACTATCCGTCAAGGTCTTATTGAATTTCCTCATCAACAGATTGTGGTTATTCACCTCATCATAACCCAACCATGGAGATATCGACTCCACGAACCTGGAAATATGCTCCCTGGCATTCCCTTTCTCCCCGTTATACTTTGGGAACTGCGGGGGGTGCTCAATATACCCTGCCGAGTAAGGTTGTCTCCGTACATGTGTTGGGTAGGGTGGAGTAAAATCCAAGTCTGAAGGTCGGGATGTCTGCTTGTGAAGTTGATTGATCACATCGATCATATCATCCTTCGTCACATACTGGCTCGTGGTATGGATTCTTTGAGGGGCTGTTATGTATTGCTGCATAGGCGGTGTGTATAGTAAGGGAATTGGCTGGTGTACACTTGCATCTTGCACAATTTGTATCGGTGGTGTTTGTTGGCTTGTTCATTGGATGTGCCTCGGTATGGTGGGTATCTGTACTTGTGAAAATGCTGGGAGAGTGGTCGGGATGATGTTGAGCTGAGGCTGACTTGCTTCCAATCTGAGTTGTGGCACATCACCGCTGTTTTGGGGCTCCAAGTTGATGATTGGAATCGGTTGACTCTCCGTTGTTGGAGGCACAGTCTGATTCTCTTTGCTGTTGTCCTCCAATTCTGCTCGTTCCTCCTGCGAACTTCCTCGAAACATAGCCCTGAAAGTGGGGATTTGCATCAACTGCTGGCGGAAATTCCTCATCTCTTCTTGCTTCCTCTGCATTTCCAGCATCATGGTCATCATCATCCCTTGACCTTCTCGTGCCTCCTGTAATGCCTTGAGCATCTCCATCTGCACAGCATTCGCAGTTGTCTGCGCTCCAGTTACTTCCTCACCTTGTCTTCCCGTGTTTGTCTGTCTGGCACTGGTTTGTTGTTGATCAGTCATTTGCGGTGATGTTGAACTTCCTTTCGATGCGTCTTCTATGATAGGTTGGTCGAAATCCAGATTCGTGCCTTGGAAAGGTTTGTTTGCTTGTCTTGGAACTGGATTCGGTGAAGTGATGCTTGTTGTCGGTGAAACTCTTCCTGTAGTTCTCCCACTTCGAGTTGTGGGCATACCCTTCACGAATTCTACACCTCCCCAGCAGAGTCGCCAAATAAATGTGGGCAAGAAATCGTACCTTGCTAGGGTTAGGGTTTCGTGTTGGCTGGAGAGGAGAGAAATCCACGAAGAGCACGAAATTGATTGATTGATTGAAGAGGGGAGAAGAACAGGTGGACGATTACTCCAATGACACGTGGCAAAACCCTTAGAATCCGGAAACCGGGTTAGGGTAGCAGGGATTCCAAGAGCCTTCTTGAGTCTTCGAGTTGAGAGAGAGTTCCAAGTGTAATTAGCTTCCAAGAGTCTAAATGTAATGTCTTGAGAGCGATCCCCTTTTCTTAGAATAGAGGGACTATTTATAGAGCTTTCCTGGGAAATAGTCACATGCCAGGCACATGTTTTAAGGAAAATTCCAGAAATACCCTTTAGTCATGTTTTATAGGGAAAATTCCAGAAATGTCCTTTAATCATCAAAGTAATGCCCAAATTTCCCTGCTCTTTTAGCCACCAATCCAATCCCTCAATCAATTCCCAAAATGGGTCGCATCCACAAGTCTTCTGCCTTGGAACACGTGGAGACTTCCCCGGGTCTAGCGCATTTATTTTTGTCCAATCTGTACATTTAATTAGGTCACATGAACCCTAATTTGTACATTTAATTAGATTTTTGTAAACCCTAATTTGTACATTTAATTCAATTAGGTTATGTGAACCCTAATATGCACTTGGGCCCACACTAGTCATGTGCAGAACATGAGCTTTTTATGAATTAAAGATAATTTTGAATATTTTGGGTATTCGAACTTTATTATAGATGTAGAGAAAATTATGAGTTTTTGAATTATATTTCGAAGAGTACGTTTGCATGAATGAAACTCAAAGAAATTGACGGGGGCCTGCACCAGCTGTGGAGCATGTGGTTTAAGTCGATGCACAACGAAGAATCTTATCGGGGCTTGACGCGGTAGCTACTGAATCTTCTACAAATACATGGATAATTGTGTGGACCGATAAACTTACCAGCTTTGATCGTTACAAAGGGCGATGCTACGTCTTAACTAAAGTTCATAAATAATTATTCACTTTAAATAAAATTAAAAATAAAACTTTTTGTAGCTTATTTTATTTGAATTCCGAGGACGAAATTCTTTTAAGGGGAAAGAATGTAATAACTCAGATTTTTGTTAATAATTAAATATTAATTAATTTTATTTTATAAAAGTGTAATTGAATTGGAGAAAGGGTAATAGAAGGACCCGAGTTAGTAAAGATTACTACAAAGTTCGGTCGCGGCAAAAAAATAAAATAAAATAAAATAAAATTGTGCTGATAAGCATATGAGGACCTTAAAGTTTGAACCTTGTGAGCATGTGTTTTAAAAGTTTCTCCTTAGGAGGGCATTCGACGATTTGGGTTAAAAGAGAAACTTAGTCCGTGTTATATTGGTCCATTTGAGATCTTGGAGAGAGACGATGAGATTGCATATTGGTTAGCTTTGCCTCCACAACTAGCTCATGTGCATAATGTGTTCCATGTGTCGGTGTTAAGGAGTTACCATTATCATCCGTTGCATGTGGTGCAATATCCATTCGATAAGATTCAGGAGGATCTTACTTGTGAGCAGCAAGCCGAGGCGATTTTAGATCTTGAAGAGCGGATTATAAGGAAGAAGACATTTTTGTTTGTTAAAATTTTCGGAGCAGGAAGCCACTTAGGAGATGGGGGACTCTATTCGAGTAGAGTATGTGACGACCCGAGAAATCGAGTAGCCTTGTAATAGGGTTTTAAATATTTATTAAATAAAATGAATATTCTGACAAAAATGCTTATGTGTTATGTGTTTAAAGGTCAATTTGGACCTAATGAATGTGATATTTGATTTTTAACATGTGTCACGGTTTCATAGAAGGAATAAATTTTTTTCGAGAAACCGCTACATCACTATTCATAAAAACACTATTCATCGCATGACGGACTCGTTAATTAGTTTTTTGACTTTTCAAGCGATGTCATATTAATTAATTGATATTGGGAGACGAAATCTCCAATAAAAATATTTTATTGAGAAAAGACGTAAAAACACTATTCACGCTAAAAACGCTTTTTTGTGTTTTATAATTTTTGAATTACGGCATAACGTTTATTCGCAAAGGTGAGATATAATCTTTAATAAAAAAAATCTGTAAGAAAATTTTTCGGTTTGATTAATCGGATTAGGAAACCCTAACTAGAAAGAAACTAGAAATAAAATTAGTTTGGATGTAACTAGGCCAATTAAGCCTAAGATTTTAATATGGCTTGGCTAGGATTTTAATATGGCTTGTCTAGGGTTGAGCTTTGGCTCAAGCTTAAGGTTAAAACCTAATACTTGGAGCTAAAGACTTGTAAATTCCATGTGTCACTTGTTGGTTAATTAGCACAAGGTTAATTGAATGAAGAAATGAGTCATGAGAGAGAGAGAGGGAGAGTGAGTGGCCGGATGATGGAGGTGGGGGACCAAGAGGGATGAGTCACATACTATAAATGGAAAGTATTATCCAATAAAATCAAGAAGAAGATTTGTGTCCCCTCTAATCTCTTTAATTTTTGCCAAACAAGGCCTCTAGGCATGATAATGTCTAGCTTGGGTTAATTTAATTAGAGTTAGTTATATTAACTAAAGCATGGTTGAAGGCCTAAATATATCCTACCCTAGCTTTGGTCATCTTTTAAATAAGAGGAAGCAAGTATACTTGTGACAAGCCAAAAATTCATGTAATCGATTATTTGGGTTTATGAATATGAAAATCTAATAAAATGAGTTTTATGAATATTATTGTGTGTAAATGTGATTGTATGTGTTTAAAGGTCGTATTATGACCTAGACGGTGTTTATGTGGTAGAATTTACGAACTAGGGTTTCGTAGACGAAAATAAAACTTTTTCGAGAAAAAGACGTAAAAACACTATTCACCCGATGAAACCTAAGGGTTAGAATAACCTAAGCTTCTTAGAGAGATGTGTATGTCGTAATAACATTTTGTTTCAAGATCTATCGGTAATATGTTGTGAAAAAACGTATTATCCAATAAAAGTTTTTCTCGAAAAGCGTGAAAGATAATAAGACGAAATAGGGAAAAGACGAAAAATATTGTTATAGACTTTTTGATCGTCTAACCATTTTCTGAGAAATGGTCGCCGAAAACACTATTCACCTAGAACGCTTTTGCGTTTTTTGATTTTTTGAAAAATGAGGTAATGTTAAGATGAAAAGGATAGACGGAATATCTAAAAAAATTTAGAAACGAAGAACGTAGTTTTTTGACTGCGAAACGAATTTCGGTAGTTAAAATATCATGGAACAACGAAGCTTCGAAGAGAAGTTAAGAAAAGATTATTCCCGGAATATGCTAGGGTGAAAGGGTAATAAGTCATATGTTAAGGAATATTCCAAGAATATGCTAGGGCAAAATAGTAATAAGTCATGGTTGATATGACAAAATGACCAAAATGCCCCAACTCTTGGTTTTCTATAAATAGCAAGGTTAGTTCTTCATTTTTCTCACCAATTTTAAAGAGCAAAATTACTCTCTAGATATATATTTTAAGTATTGAAGTTGCAAAGAAATATTTAAAGCTTGCAACTACAAGAGGTAAAATCCCTAGTCGTTGTTGTGTTCAATTTTCTTTCATTTTATAATCGAAAAGCTCAAGAACATAAGTCGTTACCATGTAAGATCTTTTTCGACTAAGTGTTTCTTTATGTGTTCTTGAGCAAAAGTCATAAAACTTTATATAAGTAGGTTTATGATTTTGTTATTTGATGTTATAAAGTGGTAGAACATGGTGGCCTAGCTAATTAATGCTTGTGGCATCAAGTTTTAAGTAATCGAAACGAAGAACGATGGAACTTAGTTTTCACCTGTTCTTTGTGTTCTTCGTGTGTTCTTGAGCAAAAGTCATAATACTCTATATAAGTAGGTTTATGATTTTGTTAGTTAATGTGATAAAGTGTTAGAACATGATAACATAACATTTTGATGCTTGTGGTGTCATGTTTTACCAAATGAAATGAAGAAATTGTGAACAAAATCACACTTCTGACCTTTCTGCCCATTTTCCGAAAATGTAAAGTCCGAATATGCTTCTGAAATGTACAAAAACTTTGTAGAGGGGGGAATTCTAATTAGAATAGACTCCAGAATCACCCAAAAATGTTTTGGAATGAAAGAGTTATGGCTGTTTTAGTATTGTTGGGTCTAGCTGCCAATATTTCTGCAGGAGCAGTTTTTAATCTGCTTTTGTAAACTCCATAACTCTTGATATATAAGGAGTTAGGATGTGATCTTTATATCAAAAGAAAGCTATGGAAGTAGGATAAATACATAATTAAGAATTACCCAAAAATGTTTTGAAACGAAGAAGTTATGGTCGTTTAAGTGAGTCGGAGTCCTGTAGCCTATAAATTGCAAGGCATTCGGGAATTAGACCTTAAAAATAAGGTTTTGTGTCTATAAATTTTTTAATTCATGCCACCTATGGGGGTAGTTAGGCCATGTTATAAATAGTTCACGATCCAAAGTTGAGACCATTCCGAGGTTGGTTGGACGTAATTATGGATTAAATAAGTTTTGAAATCAATTATTCAAAAACTTAAAAATACGAAGTTATGTTCATGTTTAAAGGCTAGTTAATATAAACCAATAATTAGCGTCATTATGTGGCTAATTAGTGTATCATCATACATATAAATGTGTAGGATATTCGAAAGGCGAATTAGCGTAAAGTTGTAATTAAGCAGCGCTTAAGGCAAGTTTCCTAACCTTACTCAAGATATATTTGAGCAAGTTTTCTAACTCTTGTCTAAACTTTATGTTATGCAAGATTTCTATCTATGTGCAAATATTTTATGTTTCTACAAGATGTTTAACTGTTGATTTTGCTATGTGCCAATATCTGCATTTATGTGCTATTGAGATGAACTGTTCAATATGCTAAAGTTCTGTTATTCACGAACTATGTAAGAAAAGTGTCTATGCCAATTGTTTTTGGCTAGACAAGTATAAGTGTAAGACATTGAAGTTAAGAAAAACTGGTATAAATATGAGAGTAGAGCCTTATATAGGTGATAGACTCCACGACACGCTTGCGTGAGGTGGTCGTCGCCCGGATCTTTTCTAGTAAGCAATTTCAATGGAGCTCTCTCGATACCTTAACCCAACGTCTATTTTAAGACGAGAATCTTGATAATCTAGATCAAGCAATTGAATTCGCGTGGTATGGAACAACAATAACAACACTTAGACCCTCGTTTATGAACAAACGATAATCTTCGTACGATTGTATGATGCGGTAGAATAACGACACACACAATTATGGATTGTTGTATGATAAGTTAATCAGGAATCTCAAAGAAAAATTAAGAAAATAGGTTAGAAATTCTTCAAAGAACCAAAAGTAGAGAATAACTCTCAAGTATGAATAAACTCTAATTAATATTGAAATCTCTCCATGAATTACATTCATAAAACTTATTTATAGTATCCACCAAACCCTAGAACTCATAAAAGGTAATAACAATTAACTAGGAATCAAAATCCTGAATAAAAGTAACCTGATTACACTAGGAATCTTAAAATATACTGTAAACAATCAAATAACTAAGGAAATCCGCGTCAAAATCTTGAAAAATGTGTCAGGTTAAACTTTGATAATCCCGCCGGGGTGAACTCATTGAACTGCAAATTCTGCGTTGGGGCGAGCTTGTTGGCTTGTAGGAGCTCGCCGGGGCGAGTTCGATAGAGAAGACTGGACTGGGGCGCCGCGCTGGGGCGAATTGGGCAGAGACGAGCTCGCAGGGGCGAGCTCAATAGGCTTGCTGAGCTCACCGGGGCGAGCTCCCTGAAATCCAACCTCCAAGTTTGCTTTCTTGTACAATGTTTGGCTTAAGATCACTGCTTTGGCCTGTCACTCGTATTATATTCACAAGCTTAGATGCCACCTCCAAAGCTCCCGTACTCGTTCCTTTCTCTTTCCAAGCAGCTTGAATAAGAGCAAGTAATCCATCCTTGAAACGCTTAGCTCTAGCCCTCGTCACTGGTCCAACTGAAACTTGCACCGGATCCGATCCATGGTTGTCATTCACTCCTGAGCTAAGGATGTCCTCATCAATAGGTGAGTTCAGAATCAAGAGATGAACTAGACACATGTTGTATTATAATAATGAAGTAGACTCAGGATGTCAATTTAGGAAAGAACAGAGAGAAAGGTTAAGGTCTTGAGGATTGATCAGTATGTCATTTCAAAAATATTAAAATGAGAGAAAGTTATTATTCTTATTCGAAGTTGCTTCACAACTATTGTTCAGTTGTTGAAGGTTTCAGAGAATATGTTAATATTCGTGTTGTTATGGATTGTTTATTCAACTGTTATACTTACTGAGCAATTAAATGCTCACACTTGCGTTAAATAAAATATTTTCAGCAAAGCTAGAACGAATCGTGAAATTCGGTGAAGATTAAAGAAGATATCAAGTATTTGATTTGAAGAATATATGTTAATTTTATATGTATCTGTTGTGGTGGATAGAAGTCACATGTGTATTGTTGTAATAGACAAATGATGTAATAATCATTATTTGAATGTATTGAAGATGTAAAGGTACTAGAACCTGGTGTTAGAAGGTGACATTTTGTAATACATTGAAGTTACATTTATGTCTTAAGCTTATATGAGTTTGTGTGTTGAATGTTTAGCACCGTGACGCACCGGACCCGAGTTTGAAGGTAGATCCGAATTTCGGGGGCGTTACAATTGGTACCAAAGCTGATAGATTATAAACCTTAGGTGGGGGAACCTTAGGCTATAATCGGGGAGGAATGATGAAGATAGGAAGGAGATAAACTCAGATAGAGTTTTAAGATATGAATTAAGGAAATTCATCAAAAGAAGTAAAAGTAACACAATTGTTATGTGATAATAATGAATATATATTATTATGAGTCAAGTTGTGACCTTTGGAGATATACGTGAGTTCTTAAAACTTATACTTATGGCAAGTTCGTGACTCATAATCGTATGGTAGGTTTTTGAGCCCATAGGTGTATGGACAGTTCTTGATTTGTTCTTGAACTACATATCGCTATGACAAGTTCTTAAACTCATATTATTGTGGTAAGTTCCTGAACAGATAACGTATGGTACGTTCTAGGAGCAAAGCGTTATTTCTTGAATTGCAAGTCTTAAAGAAGTAAAAGTTGTTAATTGATATGTGTTAATTAAGATATTAAATTGATCAAAAGATGTTAAAAGAAGAAATTAGAGGTTATCAGGTTATTGATAAGGAGCTAGTAGCTATACCCCAGCAAATAGCAGTGGTAGTAACTAAGAAATGAGCAGCCCTAATATTAGAGGTATTGTTCATAAGGAGTTAAGACAGACATAGGAGGTATCATAGAAGAACAGACACAGACGGTGTCATAATAAAATAGACATCGGTAGTGTCAAAATAAAACAAACACTAACGGTGTTAAAACAAACACAGGTGGTGTCATAATAAGACAGACACTGGCGGTGTCACATTAAAAATAGACATAGGCGTTGTCATAACCAAATAGACATAGGCAATGTCACGGTAGAGCAAGCATAAGTGAGGCCATTTAATCCAGAAAGTTCTGGAAATAAGAAAGGAAGATTAAGTCCGAGAGTTATAGGACTTTTTGAAGCACTAGAGCGATAAGTATGCGGGTAGCAGAACGCTATGAGATATAAGTACGGTGTACTAAGAGATGCATATTAATATAATATGTGTATTAATATGTGCTATGTGATGAATACATTTTTTTAGCATTAATAACGAATGTTTTAAAATGAAGGATGAGAAAATAATATATTTTTATTAAACAGAATAATGTCGCTAAGAAGATGTTAAAACGATCAAGAAGAGGTAGAAAAGGAGAATAGAGATCAGGCAAACCCTTTACAACAATTTGTAGATCTTTTAATAGGGGCACTAAATAGAAACCCTGCCCAAGTAGATGTAAATCCTCCAACGTTGCCAGTGGCATGTTTCAAGGATTTCAAGAGTGTGGGACCGCCTGAGTTTAAGGGGACCACTGAGATAAAGAATTTACTTTATCCTTAACTTTTTGATGTAAATTTGTAATAGTGATTTCGGGGACGGAATCCTTATAAAGGGGAAGAATGTGACAACCTGAAAATTCATGTAATCTATTATTTGGGTTTATGAATATGAAAATCTAATAAAATGAGTTTTGTTAATATTATTATGTGTAAATGTGATTGTATGTGTTTAAAGGTGGTATTATGACCTAGATGGTATTTATGTGGTAGAATTTATGAAGTAGGGTTTCGTAGACGAAAATAAAAAAATTTCGAGAAAAAGACGTAAAAACACTATTCACCCGATGAAACCTAAGGGTTAGAATAACCTAAGCTTCTTAGAGAGATGTGTATGTCGTAATGACATTCCGTTTCAAGATCTATCGGTAATATGTTGTGAAAAAATGTATTATCCAATAAACATTTTTCTTGAAAAACGTGCAAGATAATAGGACGAAATAGAGAAAAGACGAAAAATATTGTTATAGACTTTTTGATTGTCTAACTATTTTCTGAGAAATGGTTGCCGAAAACACTATTCATAAAAAACGCTTTTGCGTTTTTCGATTTTTTGAAAAATGCGTTAATGTTAAGATGAAAAGGAAAGGCGGAATATCTAAAAAAATTTAGAAACGAAGAACTGCAGAACGAATTTCGACAGTTAAAATATCATGGAACAGCGAAGCTTCTAAGAGAAGCTAAGAAAAGAATATTTCTGGAATATGCTAGGGTAAAAGGGTAATAAGTTATATGCTAAGGAATATTCCAAGAATATGCTAGGGCAAAATAGTAATAAGCCATGGTTGATATGACAAAATGACCAAAATACCCCAACTCTTGGTTTTCTATAAATAGCAAGCTTAGTTCTTCATTTTTCTCACCAATTTCAAAGAGCAAAATTACTCTCTAGATATATATTTCAAGTATTGAAGTTGCAAAGAAATAGTTAAAGCTTGCAACTACAACAGATAAAATCCCTAGTCGTTGTTATGTTTAATTTTCTTTCATTTTATAGTTGAAAAGCTTAAGAACATAAGTCGTTACCATGTAATATCTTTTTCGACCAAGTGTTTTTTCATGTGTTTTTGAGCAAATCTATTATATAAGTAAGTTTATGTAATTTCAATTATAAAGTCTTATAATTACATATGTAAGCCGTTATAATGCCCAAATTATTTCATGTATGTTATCGAAAAGCTCAAGAACATAAGTCGTTACCATGTAAGATATTTTTAGACTAAGTGTTTCTTCATGTGTTCTTGAGCAAAAGTCATAAAACTTTATATAAATAGGTTTATGATTGTAATGACCGTGAATTTTTAAACTCCATTATTAATTAAATATAGATTTAATTTTAATGAGTTAGTTTCGTATGATTATTTAAAATCTTGTGTATTTAATTGGTTATGTGATTATATGATTTCGCGTAACTGTTAGGTTTAATTAAGGGGAGTCACTAATGGTTTAATTAAATTACTGAACTAACCCTACGATTTTAATGTTAAAAGAATTGATAGAGTGCCGATTAATTAAATATTCAACTTAATTGAATATAGTGTGGGAATAGATATTTAATTAATTTAAAGGGAGTCTCAGCAATAGAATTATTAAATTGATGGACTACCCTAGGTTATTTAATATATGGAAATTTATGAATAATTAAGTATTAAATATTTAATTATTTTGAATATAGTAAATTAATTAATATTACCTATTACTTAATAAGGATAATACAATTAACAATATTTATAGTCCCGTTGGTAAATAAATAATAATTGACTAGTTAAATTTATTTAATTAACTAGTAGCAAAATAATGGGACAAGAATTTTGGGGCATACCCCATTTTATTTCAACCGTGATCTGCAACTTAGGAAAAGAAAAAAAAAATTGAATTAAAACAAATAGGGATGAACAGTACAAAAATCTCATCCAACCGCTTATGGATTATGTGCGGCATTTCCTGCCGAAAATCGGTGGCTGAAGATATCCGCGGCCATTGCCCATTAGCTTCTTCCCATTCCCGTTGGGTAACCAAATTGGGCAATTGCATTGACTGGGTTGTTAGTTTGTTATAAATCAGAACCTCGGCTCCTCCTTCAAATAACACTGACTGTGTGAAATCTACTAAGAGAGAAATCGAGAGCTTGGAAGGGAGAGGAATCAGAAGGAGGGAGCCAATTAGCGAATGGTCTCTGAATACATTGTTTACTGCAGAAGGAGGAGGAAAACAACGTCTAAGTCTACTAGAAGGTAAGCTTTTCCTATTACAGTGGACATTGATGAAAACTCTGTTTGTATGCTTGGAAATTAATTCCCCAAATTAGGTGTATAAAACTCATAATTAATAGTAATATATGGTTAATATTGAGTTATGCATGCCTGGAAATTAGTTTAAATGGTTAAAATTTGAGTAAAACTGTTGAAAACCATCGGAGAAGATGAACTCTGGTTCGTCATGCCGCAGCGGCAGTAAGTGACGCCGCAGCGTCACAACGAATTAGCTGTCGCGCTGCAGCGGCAGCATGACGCCGCAGCGCTGCGCCTAAGGGCCTTGACGCCGCAGCGCCAAGCTTGCTACTCAAACCCCACGCCGCAGCGCCAAGCCCGCGTGCTGAGCTGGAATGACACGGACCTCGCGCCGCAGCGTCAGCCTTGCCTTAATGGCCTCTCGTTGCAGCACTAAGGCCGTGTTTTTGGCCGGGTTGGTCCGGATCGGGTCGATTCGGGTCGGGTCGTGCAGTTTGAGAATTAAACACTTTTAATTTAAAATTCTTATTTAAGTTACATTAATTAATAATTAGTTAATTACTATTTAATCAATAGTAGATAATAATTATGGATAAATGCAGTTAATTATTTATTATCAGGTTTGTATTAAATAATAAATAAGGATAATTAGTTGATTATTACTATTAGGTAACCATTTAACAACCAAGATTAAATAGTGTTGTCTTAAGGCAAAAATTGATTAACCTGGTTATAACTTACGTTTGGTTTCCAGGGGGCGCTGCCCCCTTAGACCCCCGCCAGCTCACCGACTGGGTAGTCGTAGTGGCAATCAAAGTACTTTAATGATGCTACGTCAGTTTTAAATCTAGTATATAAGTGACTAATTATTATACGAATATGTACTTAATTGTGTAGGATTTTAAGGAGCGTGTGTTAGTATATTGTAGCAGATGCACCAGGCAAGTTCTCTATCCCGAAACTTTAATTGTGCAAGTTGCCTTGACTTCTATTGACTTGTGCAAACATATTATTGTTGAGTAAGTATTATTGAGGACAAGTTCCCTTTTTCCGAAACTTCACTTTGTACAAGTTCCTAACCTTAAACTTCTTACGTTGTTGCAAGTTCCCTGAAACCATTCTTGTATCATTTATTGCAAGTTAATATTTAAGCTTGAATCTTTAATTTCTCAAGCATGCTCTAAGTGGATTAATTACTTAACAATTATTCCACATCGTTGTTATTGGCACTCGCACATCGTGCAATTGTTTTCGCACAGACATTGACTTGTATTTTATTTAAAGTTCTATTATGGATGAACTGCTATAGTTAAGTCTTAGCCATTGTTCGGCTAGACATTTGCAGTATAGATTTTAAAAGCTATCCAAACCATTTGATGGTGCGGAATCTTGGACTATATGAACACCCCTAAAAATATAGAGGAGTACCCCACGTATCGGAATATAAGATACAAAGAACAGAAATTAAATGTTATGCATACACATCGGGTGCTAGAGGCTGATCCCCTCGAGTACTTATTTCTGAGCCAGTAACCAAAGGGTCAATTAGCTATTGACTCCCTTGGACGTTTATTGTTCAAAGTCTATTTGACTAGCATTCGTTCTAAAAGCAATTATTATTCTTGCTTTCGGTGTTCATATTGTTGAATTCCTTTATTTACATTCCGTTCATCATGATATATCCTTTATTATTGTATTTAAACTTGCTGGGCAAACTAGTTGCTCACCCTTGTTATATCATGAACCTTATTGCAGTTAAGTCCGAGACCTCGGGAAAAGACAAGGGCAAGGAAAAGATGAAGTATTAGTCTTTTAATGTCTGTATTTTGATCGAGGCATAGTTAAGAAACTTCTATTGTTATTTAAACCCTAAAGCACTGTATTAGGGCATATTTGTACTTCTGTATTAAGGTTTTCGAATCTTGGGACTAGTAACACCTTTTGAATGAACAACATATGTTTATTATACTCCGTATTTAGTTATTGTATGCTGTTTGGAGGTGGATGTTTGTATTGGATCGTGATGACCAAATCCGGGTGTTTGAGACCCGAATTTGGGGGCGTCACAATGATTTTGTTATTTGATGTTATAAAGTGGTAGAACATTGTGGCCTAGCTAATTAATGTTTGTGGCATCATGTTTTAAGTAATCGAAACAAAGAAGGATGGAACTTAGTTTTCACCTGTTCTTTGTGTTCTTTGTGTGTTCTTGAGCAAAAGTCATAAAACTCTATATAAGTAGGTTTATGATTTTGTTAGTTAATGTGATAAAGTGTTAGAACATGATAGCATAACATTTTGATGTTTGTGGTATCATGTTTTACCAAATTAAATGAAGAAATTGTGAACAAAATCACACTTCTGACCTTTTTGCCCATTTTTCGAAAACGTAAAGTCAGAACATGCTTCTGAAATGTACAAGAAAGTTGTAGAGGGGGAATTCTGATGAGAATAAAATATGTTATATTTTTATCCCTTAATGCTTAATCTTTTATATTTATTTTATTCCTAAATACACTCATTATTCTTATATTTTTATTTAAGGTGCAATTAAAGGAGTTCGTGACTTTGGAAGTGCTTTGGAGACAAATTGAACATTATTTGGACTTAAAGTAAAAGGAGGGGCAAAGTTATAATTATGCGAATACAGGGATTTAATATTTTATTACAATAAAGTCAATATCTTGGTGATCAAGCAATATTCAATGCTCCTATTCATGGAAGGAAAGAAACAAGAAGAATCCTACAAGGAGAATGAAGATTGATAGGTATTGTGTAATCTGAATTTTGATTTCTTTTTGACAACTCTTTGGAAGATTGATAGGTATTGTGTAATCTGAATTTGGCTTTCTTTGTTGATTATTACTTTATTTGAGACCCTTCATTCTTGAGGACATGTCTATTTGGTCAACCTAGTTTTAACTTGGAAGGAATTTATTTGATTGAATGTTGAGAGGAGAAATTTTGGAACTCTATTGCTCGTTTGATCATAATTTGAAGTGAATATGAGATATTATTTAAGAGAGGGGAAATGATTTAGGGAAATTTTGCAAGTTTGAAAAAAAAAGAAAAAAAAGGAGGAAATAGAAAAAAATAAAGATTCATGTAGTGGGTTGAGATGGAGCGTAAAATGCACTCACTCATAAACACGTGATATGCGAGATGGAGCGTAAAACGCACTCGCTAGTAAGATGGAGCATAAAATGCACTTACCGAGGAAAGAAAAAAAAAGTAAAAGCCTTTTGATCCTCTGGTGTGTTATCTGCTTGTGTTAACTAAGAATGGTGTGAAAATAAGTGTTTAAGTTTCTCTTTTTCCTTCAAGACTTTGATTTCACAAGTTTTTCTGAGTTCTGATTGGATTGGTACATTTGGATTCACACACACACAAGAAAGGTTGAGAGTAAAGTAAGATTGATAAAGGAGCTTAAGTTCTAGATGATACATTGTTTTGAAGTTTTTCAAGAGTTATTGTGTTGAATCTTTAAGGTCAATGTTGAAGTTCATATTAATTTGTAGCTCAAGTTTGTCAAGCTTGTTAGTTGAATTTTTGTATTATAATTTATTTTTGTTTTGCCCGAGGACGAGCAAAAAATAAGTGTGGGGAAATTTGATGAGAATAAAATATGTTATATTTTTATCCCTTAATGCTTAATTTTTTATATTTATTTTGTGCCTAAATATACTCATTATTCTTATATTTTTATTTAAGGTGAAATTAAAGGAGTTCGTGACTTTGGAAGTACTCTGGAGACAAATTGAGTATTATTTGGACTTAAAGTAAAAGGAGGGGCAAAGTTATCATTACGCGAGTACAGGGATTTAATATTTTATTACAATAAAGTCAATATCTTGGTGATCAAACAATATTTAATGCTCCTATTCATGGAAGGAAATAATCAAGAAGAATCCTACAAGGAGAAGGAAGGAGGTGGAACAATCTCGGTGAGCAAGTCAAATCCAATGAATGAAAGGAAAATCTACCTAAAAGATCTTTTTGAAGGAAGTTGATTGCCACTAGGAAGTTGAAACTTACATGGAAAAGAATTAATGTCTTATGCCTATAAATAGAGGATTACCAAGAGAGCTTAGGGACTGGTCTACAAACTTTCCTCTCTATAATTCTTTGGTATTTTCAAGGTCATGTGTAACTAAATTCTTATTCTTGGATTAAGGAGACGGAAGCATCAGATTATTACACTGTGAGATCTAATTGGTTTTAATTGTTCAATTTATATTTTGAGTATTGATTATTCTTTTGTGCTTAAATTAAATGATTGAACTGTTTAATTGCTAGGTTGCAAACTAGTTTATTATTCATTGAAATATACTGCTAAATTAGATATCAAATCCATAATTGTTTGGTCACTCTAATTTGCGAAGCAACTAAGGTTAATAATTGACTGCAGATCACGAGATTATTATATCTTAGGAAGAATACTCAACTAAATTAAATGCAACCGCTTCTGCTTGTGTTGTTTAGTTTCATCGGGTTTTCTAATTCTGAAAGCATCTACTAAATTAAACTTTTAGTGCTTGTCTGAAGTTGTTTAGTAGTTAGGGTTATTTAGATCGCTTGTTTTTATCTAACTTAAATTAAGGAAAGACACGGAATGATTCAGAATGGTGAATTGATTCAAAATATTAATTGATTATGCTTGAGTCAATGATCAGTGTAAGTTTCTGAGGTAGAAGTTGATTTAATCCAAGGTTTGTTTTCTCTAATTTACTCTAATAAATTATTTTGCATTATTTTTAGTTTACTTTAATAATCACAATCAAAACCCCCAATTTTGGTTACAAAGCATAAAAACAAAACAAATCATTCTCTGTGGAATCGACTCTTACTTGCAGTACTACATAATTATCTTTCGTAGTAAGGTTTTATTTTTGGTTGCCTGTGAAAGCACACCAAATTCTAATGAGAATATACTCAAGAATCACCCAAAAATATTTTGGTATGAAAGAATTATGGTTGTTTTAGTACTGTTGGCTCTAGCTGCCAATATTTCTGCGGGAGCAGTTTTTAATCTGCATTTGTAACTCCATAACTCTTGATATATAAGGAGTTAAGATGTGATCTTTATACTAAAAGAAAGCTCTGGAAGTAAGCTAAACACAAAATCAAGAATCACCCAAAATATTTTGAAACGAAGAATTTATGGTCGTTTAAGTGAGTCGGGGTCCTGCAGTCTACAAACTACAAAGCATTCGGGAATTGGACCTTAAAAATAAGGTTTTGTGGATGTAAAATTTTTAATTCATGCCACCTATGGGGGTAGTTAGGCCATGTTATAAATAGTTCACGGTCCAAAGTTGAGACCATTCCGAGGTAGGTTGGACGTAATTATGGATTAAACAAGTTTTGAAATCAATTATTGAAAAAGTTAAAAATACGAAGTTAGGTTCATGTTTAAAGGCTAGTTAATATAAACCAATAATTAGCATCATTATATGGCTAATTGGTGTGTCATCATACATATAAATGTGTAAGACATTCGAAAGGCGAACTAGCGTAAAGTTGTAAGCAGCGCTTAAGGCAAGTTTCCTAACCTTACTCAAGTTATATTTGAGTAAGTTTTCTAACTCTTGTCTAAACTTTATGTTATGCAAGATTTCTATCTATGTGCAAATGTTTTATGTTTGTTCAAGATGTTTGACTGTTGATTTTGCTATGTGCCAATATCTGCACTTATGTGCTATTGAGATGAACTGTTTTGTTATTGAACTTTTCAATATGCTAAAGTTCTGTTATTCACGAACTATGTAAGAAAAGTGTCGATGCCAATTATTTTCGGCTAGACAAGTATGAGTGTAAAACATTGAAGTTAAGAAAAACTGGTATAAATATGAGAGTAGGACCTTATATAGGTGAGTTCAGAATCAAGAGATGAACTAGACACATGTTTTGTTATAATAATGAAGTAGACTTAGGATGCCAATTTAGGAAAGAACAGAGAGAAAGGTTAAGGTCTTAAGGATTGATCAATATATCGTTTCGAAAATGTTAAAACGAGAGAAAATTATTATTCTTATTTATTCAAAGTTGCTTCACAACTATTGTTCAGTTGTTGAAGGTTTCAGAGAATATGTTAATATTCGTGTTATTATGGATTGTTTATTCAACTGTTATACTTGTTGGGCAATTAAATGCTCATCCTTGCTTTAAATAAAATATTTTCAACAAAGCTAGAACGAACCGTGGAATCCGGTGTAGATTAAGGAAGATATCAAGTATTTGATTTGAAGAATATATGTTAATTTTATATGTATCTGTTGTGGCGGATAGAAGTCACATGTGTATTGTTGTAATAGATAAATGATGTAATAATCATTATTTGAATGTATTGAAGATGTAAATGTATTAGAACACGGGGTTAGAAGGTGACATTTTGTAATATATTGAAGTTACATTTATGTCTTAAGCTTATATGAGTGAGTGAGTTGAATGTTTAGCACCGTGACGCACCGAACCCGGGTTTGAAGGTAGACCCGGATTTCAGGGGCGTTACAATACTTGCTTCCTTTTAGATCTTTTCATTAAAAATCCTAAGTAAAGAGAGAGAAAGCTTGAGAGCAAGAGCTTGAGTGAGAAAAGAAAGGAATAGGGACGGATTATATAGAGAGAAAGAAGAGGACCAAGAGCTAGCTTGAGTCAAGATTAAGATCAAGAATAAGAACACCAGGGTAGGTAAGAACAATAAAACATTTACTTTTCATCTTTTTATATTTTTAAAAGCTTCTTAGTTTGTTAAAGAAGTGCATGTTGGTTGTTGATATTTGGTGAGATCAAAGAAAGATCTTGGAGTGATAAGGCTTTATGGTTTAATCTTGTTAAACTATCGGTAAATGCCATGAAAGTGAAATCAAATAATAAAAAATTACAAAACCTATGCGTAAAGGACGGAAAACTAATTAGTGGACTGTTTGGACCTAATTTTTTTATAGTGCTTCAAATCCGAAAATTTAGTTCATGGGTGTTATGTTATACTCTTATGAGTTATGAACATCACCCAATTGGAATGGAGGAAAAAGCTTTAGTAACGAAGTCATGGTGAATTTTTTTGTAAAACTAGTTAAAAGTTGAAAAATCTGTTGGTACACTGACTTTAGAGTCAGTTTTCCGGATAGTTAAAGCTTTCGGAAATGTGTTATTTTCTGGGGAGGTTTGTAGTTTGTAGTATAAGGAAGTTGTAGGCTCAAGAACGGACACATTCCGACTTGGAATGAGCGAGTTATGACATTGCGAATTAGGTACGAGAAGAACGAAAACTGCCCAGATAATAACCTTGCATGCAGTGAGTTTAAGGCATAAGCAGACACCTAAAGCAGGCGGATCATACATGTCTGGATTATAACAAAATAAAATTTTTGTCTAAAGCAGACACCTGAAATAGACGGGTTATACTGTCTGGATTATAACTGAACAAGAACTTAGTCTAAAGCAGACACCCCAAAGCAGACTGGTAAAGTTGTCTACTTTATACCTGTAGCGTAAAATGTAAAACAAAGGTTGGTCGCGTAAATTTAATTATAAACCGTGAACCACATGAAAGGTATTGGAGTTAATAAAGTCATGGAGGGATTTTGAAATGTAAGTCTAAATTATGAATTAAGCTAAATAAAATAAAGTAAACTGAGGTGTATGGACTTCTGAACGCCGAGTCGTCGTGCGACGTTTAATAAGATATGCTGGGTTATAAAACACGAACATCATAAAATATTAAATAAGTTAACATAAACCAATATTTGAAGTCTATATATGACTAATTGGTATGTTCGACCTGAATGATATAAATAGGTCATTTGAAGAGCGATTGGATAGCATTTCGTTAAATCGCGTAGAAGGCAAATTTCCGATACTTGTTTAATTTTTGTAATTAAGCAAGTTTTCTAACTTCGTTCAATTTTTGTATTGAATGCAAGTTTCCTATCTTGTACAAGTTGTTTATTGTGCAAGTATTATATGACTTTGTACATGTTATTATCTGTGCAAAACTTTCATTTAAACGGTGGAATTTCATTTGTTATATGAAATCCATTATATGTTGTGAAGTGTTTATAATAATGAGTATTGTTATTCGATTCAGCCTAACTCAATTTGTTGAGCTATTCCAGTCGGAATATTTATTGATGCAATATGAATTATAATGATTTTTGAATTGTGATAAGCTAATAGTGTCAAATAAAAATAATTTGGGCAAGCATTTGTATGTATTGTACCCCGTGCATTAATGTGTTATGTGAGTAAACGTTGTTAATATTTAAAAATAAAGGGAACCTAATTTATTCCTGTTTATTCAAGCTGTTTCATAACTATTGTTTAGTTATCGAAGTTTTCAAAGAACAAATATCTGATTCTTGATTTTGTTGTTTATTCAACTACTATAACTTGCTGAGCAATTAAATGTTCACCCTTACTTTAAATAAATATTTTCAGTAAAGCTAGAACGAACCGAGGAATCCGGTGAACACTAAAGAAGAGATCAAGTTTTAAATAGATGAATTATATGTATTTGTTGTGACTTATAAAGGTCACCAATGTAATATTGTAATAGATATTAGTCGATGTATTAGTTAAGGTCTTCCTACCTGGGAGTAGAATGTAAAATTCCGCATTGTTTTTAAACGGATATTATGTTTATTCTTATGATGTAATAAGATGTATTGGATGAGTAACACCAGATTCCAGTTTTGAAGATAGACCCGGATTCAGGGTTGTTACAGAGTATCCACATCTTTTTGATAATTAGGTACGTTCCATTCTTTTGATTCCGGGGACGGAATCCTTTTTAAGGGGGGGTGTTGTAATACCCGAAAAAAAATAATAATAATAAAATATAAATAAATAAATACATAACATTTAAATCTATATTTTAAATATTTTATTGGACTTTTCTCATGTTTGGGGTCAAATTGTATTAAATTTATGTGGATTATAACAAGTAAGGGATTACATTATTATTACTCATTTGTGATTCTTTTAAAGTGTTATTAGGCCTAATTTGTGAGGTGGGCTTTACTAATTTTATTTGATAAAATTAACTTGATAAAACTTGGGTCTTAAAACTGATTTAACCCAATTAAAAATCTGATTAGTATTATTATACTAGGTTTAACCTTAATAATATTTGTTAAAAAAAATACAAACAACAAAGTAGAGAGAAAGTCATTAAGCGAGAGAGCTGTTGCGCTGCGAGACGGAGATCGGATGGAGGAGTAGACTCCATTTTTCTGTAGCAGGTATGGTATTATTAGTTGATACTTGTATAATAGATAACATGTTCAACATATATAATTATATAAATACACTTAAATTTTGAGTAAGAAACCTTATTGTCAATAGTAGTTGAGGAAGTCATTTGGGTGCAGGGTGAAAACACCCAATCATTGAGAAATTAAATCATGCCTGTTACTAATAAAATAATTAAATTATAGGGAAGCTTTGTATAATCCACAAGTGTTATGCAAATAATAGGTAATGACTATATAATCTTAATAATATAAGTAACTATATTTTGTAATCATGCCCAAAGAGAAGGGTTCATATTTCGTTTTATAATTAATTGGCATATGGTCTAATAGTTACAAAAAGTTATCAGACTAAGCATGTGTGATCCTTTAATGTTCTGGTAATATAGCTATCTATTAAATTAGGTAATTAGATAATATTAAAAATTATTCTAATTAAATCATTCGATTAGTAAAAAGATTATAAAATTTATTTTACAATACATTTAAAAATATTAAATTGTTAATGATTGGGTTTGTAATTAAATTTTATTAAATTTATTAGATCGGACGGAGGGAGTTTAACGAGTTTTATATTTGGATTATTTCGGAGTATTACATTTCTTATTCTAGTTACGACGTACTCCTTCAGCGATCATCCTTTTAATTTTGATTTGTTCGTTTTGTCTTGGCATTGCCACTTAAAACTCGTATTTGTACTCTTTGAACTAGTTAAACATGTCAATATATTTTTGAGACTTTATTCGTTTGTATCCTTTTTCGTATATTTTCGTTCACATTCTACTACTAGAAAAATAAGAATACGTGACGAAACTTTGTGACAGTTTTTAAAAATAATCACAAAAGATAAAAATTTATGATGGACTTTTTGAGCAATCACAAAATAGTAGTATATATGATTACTCTTAGTGATGACTAATTTTGCCATTAATATATTATAATTGTGATGACCATATCAATCACCAAATTTTTCACGCAAAATAAATTTTCTTTTTGTGATGCACTAAGCCATCACTTATGGATATACATCATTTGCGGAATAAAAACATAATAATAGTTAAATCTCGTTACATAAGCTTTATCAAATAAAAGTAAATTATTCTTCATTATTTGTTCATCTTGCCCTTACCCTTGCTCGTAGACGGCTCATCAGACTTCTCAATCTTAGCTGCAATGTTTATGCAAGGGTGAGCAAAACAATTGCCCACCAGGGTAACAATAACAATAATAACATAGAAATAATCAATGAATAGATTTCAATTGAATACTATAATCTTTCCTGAAGTCAGTCAATGATAATCAAGAACTGATAGCTCAATAGAAAATTCGGCTTTTGAATCAAAATTAGAAAGCAAGATCAAAAGTACATCTGAGGGTCACAAGACCATGAACTATGTCCTAGGATAACAAGTATCTCTACCATAACTTTTAACAGTCTTATAGACTATATGGATCATCCAACTCGTACTCCGGGGGATCAACCCTTCGTACAATGTATTGTGCACAAACATTTTAACGCAATTGCGAAGTAGAATCCCCTATATTAGGGTTATTCATCTCAACTTTGACATTAGAGTTCGTAGCAAAAGAAGTTTAGTTTGGAATAGCTTCAATAGAAATTCTAGATTTTAGAACGCTCATCAACTATGGACTAGTTGAATAAAAATGGCTCACTAGCCAAGCAACAGTTTGATATCAACAACAATATAAGCTTTGTAAAGTGGAATTTTCAACGATATTAGAATACAATGATCGCAAAGGAATACATTGAACCACGCGCATTTGAAAATCTAGAAAGCTCAATCAATATATAGGAACATTATAGAAAACCTCGCGCATTTGAAAATCTAGAAAGCTCAATCAATATATAGGAACATTATAGAAAACCTCGCTTGAATAATAATAGCCAAGGTTAGAGAACTTGCTTAATGAAAAAGTAGAGTTTAGGAACTTGCCTGCTACGTCTTCTACAATTAATGTTATCTACTTGCTCTTTGAGTGACCTATACATTCAAGTCACGTTGAACAATTAATAATCATAGCTCAACTAACTGTTTCTTTTGTTAAACAATTGTTCACTTTTAGAAACATAACATGGACCCACATTCTTAAACTCTTGCTATTATAACACATACTTATCATGTTGCATCATATATGTGAAATTATTTTATTTCAGAATCTGAAAAAATTTTATTTTCTTGGTTTTTGACCCGACCCGACCCGATTTTGACCCGGACCGGTGCTGCGGCGCCAGGATTTGGCCTTGAGCCGGCGCTGCGGCGCTGGCCTAACTCATCAATTGGACCCCGGCGCTGCGGCACCCGATTTATGTTGTATGAATGGCGCCGCAGCGCCGAACTGCAGATTCAGTTTCTGCAGTTCGCGGCAGCACTCTGCCTCCAACCCAAACTCAAAATATAATCCTCTAAACACCAAATTAACTATTCTCATATGCTATAAACTCACTAAACACAGTAGCATACAATTACAGAACAATTCCTATACTTCAGAAACTCTAAACAATCCTTTTAATGGTTTAAATTCTCTGTTCATGCTATTTTTTTTTCTATTTTGGTATAATATACAAGATCATCCAACCCAGATTCGTTTCTCAACAAAATTGATTCATTCAAACCACATTATTTTTGTTTATGAGAGTACTACATCTCTATCACCCATCAATTTACAGATTAAACATGAACTCACTACCAATTTTACTTCTATGTCAGACCAAAACATACGAAATAAACCAACGTCTAATTCTTCTTCTTTTAACACATTCACACGAAATTGATTACTTCAAAACCCATTATAGAAGTTATACAACAGATTATACATATCCATAACCCTATATATCCAAATCCTTTATCAATTCATACAACCAATCAAATTTTAACAAACTAATAACTTAGAAAACAAATATGAAGAGTTTAGCTTTTTCAACCTCTTGAATCCCTCTCAAGCTTAGCTAGATGATAAGAATTGTTTGATTCCTCCTCTTCTCCTTTGAATTCTCAGTACCTTATCTCAAAGATAAACAGAGAACTCTCTACTCTCACAAATTCTCTCTTTCTCAGTTTTTTCAAAAAAATAAAACTGACAAACTAATAAAAACTCTCAAAAAATAAAACTGAAGAATATATTAACATGTTTTTAATTTGTCAGTTACATAAAACAAAGGGTCTCAAGGCCTTGTTTAGCAAAAACCCTATTAAACTCGTACAAAGGGTCTGACAGGTTTGCAGGGGCGGTTTAGGATTTCGTATAAAGAGAGACCTTTGACCGAATATGTTTATTTAATTTTAGGTTTTGATTATTGCGCTAATTTTTAGAGAATTGTATTTAATTTGTCATTAATGGAATATCAACTATTAAATATTTTGAAGTTATTAGTGCTCTATTTACTTATTTTGAGGTTTATTGTATTTTACACATGACCTCCCTTTCCTATTCGGGAAGGGGGTGTTACAGAGATGGTATCAGAGCTTAGGTTATGATTCTATAGATTGCCTATAGGCTTGACCTGTGAGTTATGGGTAAAACATTGGGTAGACATAGGAGTTTGTTTCGATTTGATTCTTTGTTTGGTTGGTGTTGAATTTGACCAAATGTTAGTCTCTTTTCGATTTGTAGTTGATTTGAGGAAGGTGAGATAATTTGTCGAGATTATTATTGTTATGTGATGGAGTAATGATATTAGTTAAGAATGGTGAATATTGGATAATTAAGGAGAATAAAGTTATATTTTGGACTGTTAAGAAATGATCATATATGTTATACGATTATGATGTGAGTATTTGTATCAACAAGTATTTAATTTTGGAGAATTATTTGTTAGAGTTATTTTTTTTGTAACAATTTATTATGATCTTAGAATTGAGGATTTGATTTAGGTTATGATTTAATTTATGTTAAGTTTGTGGATAACTTGAGGTTTGTGTATTGATGGGATAATATGATAAAGTGAAAACTATTGAGTATAGATGATCTTTTGTAAACTTGATATGTAGATATTCGAGGTAATTAAATTAATCATTTGAGGCTGATGATCAATTTTGTGGCTATTTTTGTAACGCCCTCAAATCCGGGTCCCTTGAACCTCAGACTTGGTGTGTCACGGTACATGTGACACACCCAAATCTCTACACTCCCCTGTAGCAGATCTGGTGCTCACGTGGAACTATACAACTATAAATATTCAATAAAATATGACTTCTATCTATCCAAGGTTCACAGTATCCCATAACAGATAATAATTCTCGTCAGAACGTTATCCGTGTTTGGATACCCTCACTTGGATGTACAGATTCATATCTTGTGGATATCTCTTTCATATCAATATTCCCTATCTATCTGACATTCACAGTATTAATGATAAGATTATCCATAGAACTGAGGGGCGCATTCCGGTAAAGATGGCACCTTACCGGCGCTCATTAAGTGTAACCCCAGAGCTTATAGGACTCTCAACATCATTTAAATACCCTCATTCAGATGTATAGTTCGTATAGACACTGTATTTAACTTAGTACAACTATTCTAAAGAATTTAAAGATCAGAGTATAACGCATTCTATAACATAAAGGATCATAATATATTACATAACATTTTGTTCGGTTACATCATTCGTTATACTAAGTTATTACAATAGCAAGTCTTTAAAAAGACTTAAAGTATACACCAATAAACATTAAAGCTAATAAGCATGGCTTTTCCCCTTGTTAGTCCCAGACGTGCCAGGGATATCATTTATAGCTGCAAAAGAAGATATGCGCAAGAATGAGCTACAAATGCTCAGCAAGTTCATTTGAATATGTAAACACCATGTGTTTGATTTGAAAGATGTCAATGATGTATACTGAGGGTTCTGTACATGAACCATATATTTCATTTAGTTCTATCAGTCTTTAATGACTTAGAACCATTTGAGTTTTGGATATCTGGTAGGTGATCAGCCTCACCAATATCCTAGGAGTATGCATATCATCCTAGCAATTTATGTTGATATATTATCAACTGTTCGTCACCTTATATTAAGGGAATTTCGTCACCTTATTTTAAGGGAAAATTTCGGGTTCACCTTACATCAAGGTGTTCCATTTCTCAGTATCAGATGTCGTACCAAACAATTTGGCTTGACACAACAATTTAAGCTCGAACAAGCAATATATGAATAATAATTCATTTCTTAAGTTATGCTGAACAAGAAGCAATAACTTCACAATAATTGATAGCAAGATGTATAATACTTGCTTAATATAAATTGAGAAAGGTTAGGACACTTGCCTTAGCGTAGCTCACTATAATTTTAGTACAATCGGTCAACGCACGTAGTCTTACGTATACCAAATAATAAGCGTTAGCACGTATATAAACATGTATCACGCTAATCTAAACAAGTTTCATTAAGGTTCGACGTTGATTCGGTATCTCGGTCACATCCTTAATGGCTAAACACATAGATTGTTTGATAAAACTTCATTTGGAAGTCTAATTATTAGTCTAAATAATTTAATTATTATTTCTAACATTTTTAGAAGCTTGGTATTATTTTTAAATAATTTTCAGAAGCTTGGAAGTAATTTTAAATAATTTTACAAGCTTAGAAATATTTTTAAATGATTTAATTATCATTTAGAATAATTTTAAAACATTTAATATGTTCTTTAAATAATTTATTTATCATTTAGAATATTTTTAGATATTTAAAATATTATTTAAATGATTTATTTATCATTTATAATATTTTTAGAAAGATAGAATATTATTTAAATGATTTATTTTATCATTAATAATATCTCTAGATTTTATTTTATCATTAAAATAATTTATTTATTATTTATAATAATTTTCAAAACTTAATTTGATATTTAAATGATTTAATTATCATTTAAAATAATTTTTAAATACTTAATATATTATTTAAATGATTTATTTATCATTAATAATATTTAAATATTTAATATTTTATTTAATTATTATATATAATAATTTTATTTACCTTAATATCATTTTTAAATAATTAATATAATTATTTAATAATTTAATACCATTTTTAAATAATTAAAACAATTATTAAATGATTTATCATAATTATTAATTATTATTTAATTAAATTAAATAATATTTCAGAATATAGAAAAATATTAAAAATAAATTTTTATAATTTAAAATTGAATTGTCGGATTTATTTATTAATTATTAATAATTATTTAATATTTATTTTATATTTTATAATTTATTTAATTAATTTTTATTTTATTTTTATTAAAAATCCGTCGCTAAAGGGCTTTAGCGACGGTCTGCTTATTTTTCTTAGTTTCTGGGTTTTCACATGCATTTCGTCGCTAAAGGTGTTCTTCATGAAGAACACCTGGTCAACGCTGATCAGCCTACTTTGATCTCAAATTTCTCCTTGATGCTTAAAGGTTTGTGTTTGATTCTTGTTTGTTGTTATAGCCAACATGGCAGTGTACAACGACATAACAAATTCCATCTTAAAATATATCATAACATGCTCTAAATTTGATGGTCAAACCACCGGGTTCAAACTGTTCTTGAGTTTCTGGGTTACCCAGAAACTCAAGCAGTCATGGTCAGTCAACATGGTTTGACCATGAATAACTTTGATTCTGTGTTTGATAAATGTGTTTTTATGTTACCAGATTGTACTCTACCTAGCATAGAACAAGTCTAAACCAATAAACTACACAAAACATGTCATCTAGATCAATTCTGGGTAGCATGAACTTCTGACAAACCTTGTCAGAGTTCTTCATAAGTTTCTGGGTTACCCAGAAACGTGCAAAATCAGAGCGGTCAAAGGACTTTGACCACTTATATCTTTCATCCTAGTTATTTGGTTGCTATGATACACGTCGGGCTTTAAAGATAACATGGCAGGCTACACATAGATGCATAAAAACAGATCAAACAACTACTCTAAGACGATCAAAAGGCCTGACAAAAAGGCCTGTCAGACTGTTCTTGACTGCCAAGAACAGTTTGAGTTTTTGGCTTGATTTTCATATCTAGATGTTATGTAAACATGTTTTGACCGCCCAGATCACTTATTAACACATTAACAAGTATTCCTAAACATCTAAAACACAAAAATTTTCCAGGCTTGAAGATCAAACATAAATTAGGGTTTTGTGCACCTTTTTCTTCAAATTTTGATTTCTGGCTTCTGATTCTGAGCTTGTGATTGCTAGGGTTTGTTTAGGCTGGATATGTGAGTGTATAAACTTTAAAATTTCGTAGGTTTAAGCTCAGCATCTCATTCTACTTATAGCAACTTGAATTTAGGGTTTCCTAGACTAATTTCCAAACTTTGCTCCCAAAAATATCTAAGCTTGGAACTTGTGGTGCTTATCATCTGGTGTGATTCACCTACTTGTGCTGGAGTGTGTCAAGCACAAGCTTGCACACTCCTAGCTTCATTTTCATTGGCTAGGATTTTAATTTTCATTTATTTACTTACTAATTAATTCTAGATTTTTGTTAATCATGATTGGTATGTTAATTTAGGTTTAGTAATACCTTAATTAAGATGTTATATCATAATTAAGATTTATAACTCCATAATTTAGTGTTCTTGAATCAAATTAGGGCTTTAGGGTTTCTAATTAGGGTTTAGGGTTTTCAATCCTATAATTAGGGTTTTAATCTTTCGTTTAGGGTTTAATTTAATCTTAATATTTCATAACTAATATTATGATTCATTACTTAGATCTTAATTATATCAATTAAGATTATTGTACAATAATTAGGGTTTTAATTAATCAATTCGGATAATTATTATCAATTAGGGTTTTCAAATTAGGGTTTCTATTTCAGTTTAACATTTTAAACCCTATTTAACTTATTTTAAAATTTTATCATTTAATATAATATTATATTAATGTCGAAGCACGACAAAGCACTTCGTCAATTCTAAGTACGACACAACAGCTTACAAAAATAATTTACCGAAACGCTTCTCGGTGAATTCGCCGGAAGCACGACAAATCATTTTGTCCGATTAAACACGACACAGCTACTTGGCGAAAAAAAAAATTTTATTTGACCTAATTGTTTAATAAAATACGAAATCACATAATACCAAGTCAGAACAAGAAATTTCATTTATTAAACACATAATTTATATTTATAAATCTTATTAGGGTTCGGAATATTACAGTACATCATCTTCATACACATTCTATAAACTAACGCGGAATATATATAAACAAACATTGTTTATTTGAAATGATTCTACAACATTTCCCAAGGTCTACAACCTTAACTCAATACATACCTTAATAACTCAAAAGGTTTACATATTATTTACATAAAATAAATGTAATAGTTAAACGTACATATGGAACTATTCCCCAACTTTGCCTTTGACTTTATCCTTCTTCTAACACTCGGGCTTAACTGAAATATTATCATGATATAGCAAGAGTGAGCAACTACTTTGCTCAACAAATTTAAATACAATAAAGATATATCATGATTGAAGAAAAGAATATAGCTTTCTGAACTTTCAACAATATATAACCATTGTGAAAGAATGAGAATCAATTTCAATAAATGAATAACTGAATCAATAACATTGAGTGGCCAACAATGGTCATGAACAAATTTGGTAATCAAGGTGATCAGCCTTTCATACCAGGTGAACATATGCAACTTGCACTAAGTGCGATTAACAATAAATTTCATTAATGTAGAATAATTGACAATAATTAAACCACTAGCATGCTTGAAAATATTAACTCAAGTTTGAGTTAGGAAACTTGCAATAATGTAAGAAGTTTAAGATTAGAAACTTGCTCAATATAAATTTGAGTAAGGTTAGGGAACTTGCCTTGATTGGAGATTACCACTATAATTTAACTTAACTTCTCTCCACAAATCCTACACAATTGTATTTACATGCATACACATTTAGATAATTAAATATGTCGCAAAACATGCATGTATATTCATTATCCATAAATATTAGTTTATAAAAACTAATATTATTTATACTTAATTCAAAACCAATCTTGGTTCCTTTAAAAACTTTATTCATTTTAATCCTTAATATAAACAATAAAGTTCTCACACATTTTAAGATGTAAATATTTTACATCTTCAAGCTTAAACCATTTATATTCCATTTTAAAAATATCTTTTACCTTTACTCACAAATTAGGATTTAAATAGCTAATATATAGCTTTTATAGTAAAATTTAATTTACTATATTATTTCTTTAATTTAAATAATTTTTTATATCATTTTATCTGTTCATGAGTCAACACGGACCGTTGCCTCATATATAAATATTTTATTCTATTAGCAGGTTATCTTCGTGTTTCATTTAGCAAATAAATCACATTTTCGCTTTATACATATATTAAGTATATATATATACATCACTATATGAATCTCGGCTCAAAACCTCCATTTTGAACCCCGAAAAAAAATATTTCGCCACTTTTATGATTATTACACTTTTTAACGATTTCACGCTTTTAATTTCGCTATAAAACCATTTTACAAACCCTCGCCGGCTTCTGTTTGCTTAAAAATGAAATTTCATGTTTTTATTATATTTTTATTGCATTATTTATGCCCGGAATAAATTTTCGTAGCATAAATTTATCAAAAACGTCAAAACTCTCATATTGGGACTTTATTAGACTTAACATTGCTTAAAATCTCGACCGAACGCGATTCGGAACGACGAATGTCAAAACAGCCCGGCATGTCGACGCTCGACATCGCTCAAATTTTAGTTCTGACATGCCTTTTTACCTATTCTTAATTCTCAAACCATAACTCGAATCACAGCGAATTCTTGGTATGTTAGAGTTCTTATGTCATAGTATTTTTAAAATCTAACCGCGAAAACGAATCAAGAAAGCCAATCAAAACAGCGAGCACAAAGCAAGTCAGGCAGCTGCCCAGCAGCGCGGCGCGCAGCAACTGCTACTGACCGACCCCTTTTGCGATTTTCTAACGCCTTGCTCGTTTATCGGATTGATCTAATTTTTGGATATGTTAGACTTGGCATACCAATGTATTTAAAAAATATAACCCCTCCATTCCGGGTTCGGTACGCTGCCTAAACAATGTGCTGGAAAGCGCTGCAGAGGCTAATTTTCAGACTTTGCGTTCACAAGCCAAAACTCGTCGTGGTTCGTTCCGACTCGTTTTGCTTCACAACTAAGTCTTGTTTAACATATTAAGACGCGTTTAAAGTCTCGACTTCGTAAAATTCCAAGTTTTTCATCATTTTTACGCTTTATGGTCACTAATTTTCAATCTTCGCGTTTAGAGGTTAAAACTCGCCTCGACGCGTTCCAACCCAACTTGCTTCACTAATAAGTCTTATTTAACATAATAAGACTCGTCTAAATTATCGACTTCATTAAATTCCATGATCTTATCCGATTTAGTTCTTTATGGCCATTTAACGAACATAACGCGTGCGATTTCGTTTTCGTTCGATTTCTTATCAATTTGTTAGCGGATACTCCATAATTCCCATCCTTATAATACCGCACAACCCAAACCTAACCACCAAGCCACTAAGTTCATGATTTCATTCACGATACGTACAAAATATCAAGCTAAAATAACTTTTAGCAAACTAAAGCTTACTAACAAACTCATATTTTGATCTTTTGATTCAAAATCAATTCTAACTACATATTATATATACATAGACCAAAACTTGATTCATTACAAAGAAATTTCATTAAGAATTACATCATAACCTTCTAAAATTCCAAAATTCCAAGTTTAGCAATAAAATTACATATTACAAAAACTTCAATTAAACTTAAAATTGAGTAAGGAATTATACCTTATGCTATATCTTTTCCATGTAGCAAGGCTTTGCAAGCTTCAATTTGGTTTAAGGCTTGACCCCAATTTATCTATGGCTCCATGAAACCCACGATTTATCACTTCTTCATTTTGGAAATTTTAAAAATTCTAAGGGATGACAGAGAGAGAGATTTCGGCTATAAGGGGGTGGGGAGAGAACTTTCGCTAACTTTGTAAGCTACTTCCAATTTGGAGCCCAAGGATATTATATAACCTCCACACTTCCTCTTTCTCCTTCTCCCACACGGTTTTGCAAAAATATAAGCAAGCTTGGAGATTAAGCTTTCAACAGTGTTTTGTTATAAGAATAAAATCCCAATTTGCTTAATTAAATATTTAGATCAATTACTCTCTTATTGCTTTTATTAAGTAATTTAATTACCCAATATATACTTAGTAACTTAATTTTATTAAATAAGTTACTACCTTACCCACTTGTAAAATATTTTCATCCTCTTGGAAATATATATGCAATATGTACACAAGATAATTGGTATATATAAATTATATATATCCCAAAAATAAAAACATACATAATAAGCTTTCATTACATATTTATTTGTAAATGCCAAATAAATATGCAACACATAATTTCTCATGTAAATTTAATTATTTACTTACTTAAGATATTATAATAAATATAATATCCTTGCTTTATTAAAATAAATTCATTTAAGAATTTATTTTAATGCTCTTGGGTGCTGTGTATATAAATATTATATAATTAAACCGCTTCTTTCCCTTCGTTACGCAAATTGTTCTCAACAATTTTATTTCCTTGCGTAATAACTATATATTTATTATCTCACAACTAAGCATCACACCACACATGTGCACATATTACTGATAAAAAATAAATAATGAATTTATCCTCTCACAATGCATATTCCATATAAATGGAATTTATTCCATAAATAAGATATTGCAATTAAAAATAATATTCTCTCTTTATTAAAATAATTCAATGCTAGAATTTATTTTAATATCCTTTATTTAAAGTATACAATATTTCTGTATACTTAAACTAATTATTTCGCTTCGTAATATAAATTGTTTCATAACAATTTATTCATGCGCGATAAATATACATACCTATATTTATCACATATAATAAAATACAAATTTATTTACTCAATTCTTATTTTAATATTTATCGAGAAATTCGAATTATTTTCTTTTCCCTTCTATAAATTATTTTCAACAATTTAACTGTAGTAAATATCATAATATATTCACTATATTAGAAACATACATACATTTCATCCACTAACGTAATATATGATTTCCTTAATAAAATGGTGGTTATACCTTAAGTATATTTAATGCCACCATGTTACCACATTAAAAATAATTTAATATTATAAATTATTTTGACTTACTTATTTAAATCTTATCCATCTTATTTCCTTTAATAAATTGTCCCTACAATTTATTTATATTTAATAAATATATAATAAAAATATATTTATTAAACATAAAAATTACATATTGCATAGTTCGTATTCACTTATACAATACAATCTCACCTTTCGAACTCCAGGTCTTGTACCTTAACCTTTATTTAATCATTGATGACTTTATTATTAAGTCTTAAATATCAGGGATATCACAATTTTCTAGTAAGATATTAAAGTTATGTTGTATGAAGTTTTTGTGATAGTAAGAGGAGATCTTGGAATTTGTTGGGTTAAGATTTGCAGTAAGAGAATGATTGATTCATTAAATGATTAGACATATAGTAAGTGATGAAATCCAATTGATTTTGAGAGACCTTGAACAACTATAGTTTGCTTATGCAAATAGTAGAATATGACTTGGAGTTTGATATGGTGATAAGAAAATCTTACTAGTATATTCTTTGGTGTAATAATATTTGAGAACTAATTCGAATTGAGGTTAGGATTGTTTTTGAAGCTCTTGAGGTGTTAGTGAGAGTTAATAATATAGTTTGTAGAGTTGTTTTGTTTATCTGATGTCCTTGGAGTTTTGTATGAATTTATGTAAAATATATAAATAAAAATAATTTGTTAGACCCTAGTCATGTGTGGAACATAAACATTTTACGAATTAAAGATAATTTTAATATTTTCGTTATTCGAACTCTATTATAGATATTAAGAAAATTATGTGCTTTCGAATTATGTTCCGAAGAGTACGTTCGCAAGAATGAAACTCGAAGAAATTGACGAAGGCCCGCACCGGCTATGGAGCATGATTGTTTAATTCGATGCAATGCGAAGAACCTTACTAAGGCCTGACGTTGTAGCTGGCGAATCTTCTACAAGTACATGAATAATTGCATGGACCGATGGATTTACTAGCCTCGATCGTTACAAAAGGGCGATGCTACGTCTTAATTAAAGTTTATGAATAATTATGCATTTTAAATAAAAATAAAAATAAAACTTTCTGTAGCTTATTTGAATTCTGAGGGCGGAATTATTTTTAAGGGGAGAAGAATGTAATAACCCATATTTTTGTTAATAATCAAATATTAATTGATTTTATTTTATAAAACTGTAATTGAATTGGAGAAAGGGTAATAGAAGGACCCGAGTTAGCAAAAAATTACTACGGAGAAGGTAGCGGTGGCCAAAACAAATAAAAAAAAATTAAAAAAAAAATTTGAAAGAAGTTCGGTCGCGGCAAAAGTTTCTCCTTGGGAGGGCATTCGGCGATTTGGGTTGAAAGAAAAACTTAATCCGCGTTATATTGACCCATTTGAGATTTTGGAGAGAGTTGGTAATGTTGCATATCGGTTAGCTTTGCCTTCACAGCTAGCTCATGTACATAATGTGTTCTACGTGTCGGTGTTGAGGAGTTACCATTATCATCCGTTGCATGTAGTGCAATATCCGTTTGATAAGATTCGGGAGGATCTTACTTGTGAGGAGCAAGCCGATGTGATTTTGGATCGTCAAGAGCGAATTATGAGGAGGAATACAATTCCGTTTGTTAAGACTTTGTGGAGGAATCATTCGGAGTGGGAAGCTACTTGGGAGATGGTGGAGTCTATTCGAGTGGAGCATCCGCATCTTTTTGATAATTAGGTGCGTTCTTTTCATTAGATTCCAGGGACGAAATCCTTTTTAAGGGGGAGGTAATGTAATACCCGGTAAAAAAATAACTAACTAAATAAATAAAATTATATATTTTAAAATATATTAATTGGATTTTTTATCTTTTATTTGGGTCAAATTAGTCATTTAATTTATGTGGGCTAATAACTATTAATTAGTGATGGAGAAATTAATTTGGTAAAATTGGGTCTTAAAACTAATTGGGTTTAAAATTATATGTGGGTAATAATAAATCCTATTAAATTTTGGAGAGTTAATAAGATATATTAATTAATTAACTAAAACCTAATCTTACTCACAATATATCTGATACAAATTGATTAAGAAGTGGAAAAGGAGTGGCGACTCAATAAGGGAAAAGAGGAAACTCATCTTGTATCTAACCGAAGGAAGTCAACAAGTATGGTAAAAATCACTTTAAAACAAATAGAGAATTATTTTAGGACCTTCATTAATTGATGTACGTATATATTGATATATTAAAATATGTATATTATAGGTATGTATGTGATACATTAATGGTGAATTGCATGTATGTATACTAATGGACATAGGCAGGATTCTTAATTATTAAAAGCCTTACCATGAAATCTTATATCATGCTCCTGTGATGGAACGTAATTGAAAAAAAAGAATTATATAATGATTATGCACTTGTTTAACTAGGTTAGGGAGTGAGGGCAGTAAACTTTGTTTTAGTACCTTCCTGCAGTTCGCATGAATTGTGTTAATCAGTAAGAAAAATTATTTTATGAACAGTATGTTATTATTTATTATATATACACTAATAAAATGTACATATTTGAGGGTCGAGAATGATGATCAGGATAATTATAAAATTGTAAGATTATAAGATTTAAGTTATAACTTTATATTAAACTGATAAATTATTCATTTATTTTTTTTAAGGAGTTTAAACGAGTTTTATTTGAAATTTTCTGGGTATTACATTGCTTAATCTAGCTCGAGCGGAGAGAATTTAACGAGTTATAATTGGATTATAATTTGGGCATTACATTACTTAACTCAGGTACGGATTTTGTACTCCTTCAACAATACTATTGTTAAATTTAATTATTTCGTTTTATTTCTCATTTCCAAATTGACTATTATTTCACATAATTGTTCTATGTGAAATTAATATGATAGTTTCATGTTGGCGGCTATACATATATCTCGTGTTTGTACTCTTTGGACTACTTAATAATGTCTGGTATTTCTTTTGATATTTGTAGAAAAATACATATCAATACATTTTGGGGACTTTATTCGTTTGTATCATTATTCGTATATTTTTGTTCACATTCGGGAAGTTATTTTATTCATTGGTATCTTGTGATAGTTAAGTATGTTCGTATTTGAAATAATTCGATGTCATTTGGAGATGGTCATGTAAGCCTTTCGATTTGAACCCCTTTTGTCTTACATTTTGTAGTTTGATTCTTAGGGTATACTTGAGCTAACCACCTGTGGGGGTACCACAAACATATCCTCTTGATACCGGGACATGACACCTTCCGTGGCAGTGTGATCAGTCCATGGCGTATCCTTTTATTTTGTATGTTGCTCTGGGTGTGAGCTTTAGCCATTTGATTTGTTTACTCAAGATACGTATGGGTCGACCCAGTATTTGATTTAATTTATTTGGCGGATTAGTGACGTATGTGTCATGCATACTATCTGATTTGATTTGCATACATCATGGTACCGATGTATTTTGTTAGCCTTTGGCTATTTGTATTTGAGCTCAGTATGAAATTGTTGCCTTATAACCATTTGATTCAGTCTTATTTTGTTTGAAATTCTTTTGACTATAGTTCTGTTCGACAGTGTTCATCATTTGTATCTGGTCTCACTAATTTTGATATATTCGTAATTCGTTCGTAATTCACATTTGTTCGTTCATTCGACTCTTTTGGTTACGTTATACATTGTGGTATATTTGTACAGCTTTATATCCGTACTGGGCATTTGACTCATGCTGTGTTTTTCTTCAAACAGGTTTGCAGGGGCAGTTTAGAATTTTGTGCAAAGAGAGACCTTTGACTGAATGGGTTTATTTAATTTTAGGTTTTGATTATTGTGCTAATTTTTAGATAATTGTATTTAATTCGTCATTAATAGAATATCAACTATTAAATATTTTGAAGTTATTAGTGCTCTGTTAATTATTTTGAGGTTTGTTGTGTTTTGCACGTGACCTCCCTTTCTTATTCGGAAAGGGGGTGTTACAGTATTCGTATGTAGAGAAACAGTCACAATATAAATATGAATGACAATATAAATACCACTACCAGCATAAGTATGGACAGAAACAATAGTATATCTTTACGAACTACAATATTGGAATACTGGAGGAAACTAAATATAATTCTTGATAATCAAAAAAACAAACATGATGAACTCTCAAAAATTAAATTCCTACACCCTACACATATATGAATGTTTGTGTTATTGGACCGAAGCACTGGATTAGCAAAACGGACAACTATGGCTGCATCTTCTATACTTCTATCAAAAACAAATTGTACCATATTTGAGTATTTTTTTTTTACATAAAACGATTGTTATAAAAATAGGGTATTGTTTTCTAAGTAAAAATTGATATTTCCACAAGATCTCTCTCACATAAGAGTAAAACCTATTTACTATTCATGTGAGAGAGAACTTGTGGAACTATCACTCTTGATTGTGAAATATCAATTCCTTAAAAATAATTGAAATTGGTTATGTTTTGACCCTGTTTACTTTATAAAAACATAATACAGCCAATTATAGTAAAAACATAAGACAACCAATCATAGTAAAAATATAATGCTAGTGAAACAATGCGGTGCAAATGCATTGTGGACAAACACTTTCATCAGATATTAGTTAGTTGCTAGTTAGTTGCTCAGATTGTGTTCGTAGCTTCACCATAACAGAGTAGATAGCAGTGGCAGGACGAGTGTTGAATGGAGATGTTACGTGTTTTGTTGCTTTGTTTCCATATGTTGAAATCTACACGTATTTTTTATCTTGCCCAACTATTATGGTTTAAATGGGTATTTTGTAGTAATGAGCAAAAATAAAAAATAAAAAATAATTCTGATCCTGCTTTTTCCTCTCACTGTAAGTTTATTGTAATTATGAATAAGAAACCCAGTGTCAATTTATTGTAATAATGAAAGAGAAGTCGATCTTGATTATTAAGTTTCTATATACTCTCAATAAAGATGAACTATATATACTTTTAAAAAAAATCTAATATTAGAAACAATGCTAAAATATATTTGATAAAATAAATAAAAATACTCCAACGAATTTTTAGATTTCCTTTACTTTTTCTTTTCCTGCCTTTACCTCAAGAACTTGAGGATAATGATGACATAATTCTTGTCTAATTTTGGATTCTTCTGATCAATTCAGTATATACAAATTCATATGAGACACCGTGCGCAAAGGAAGGAAATTAAGGAAGAAAACCCAATTCACAATCACATGAAATTACATTCTAGGATAAAACTGACTAAGTAACCACAATATTATATTAATAAAATCTGATAATAAGAGTTAATCTTAAAACACACAAAATTATTCTTTAAATTCTAAACAATAAATTGAAAACCCTAATTACGAAAGGGATAACAAAATCACGAAAGAATCAAATAAGTTCAATATATAACTAGTAAATACGTACTTTAGAGGGCCCAAACATATTTTTTCCAGCCTCTTATGGGCTTAAAACAACATCTATCATAGTCATTGGCAATAAGTATTGTAGCTTTCATCACTAGCTTCGATGCAATATTCCAAAAACCCTTGTAATAAATTTTGTGAATATAAATGCAATTATTATTAAAGTTTAAATTTTAATTCTTGATTATTGTAAAATATATGTGTAGAATGTATATAAATACATATATTAATTGAGTAAGTTTAATAAAGGGAAAAGTAACTAAAAAATGTAACACTTTAAAAATTACATAACCATATCAAATAAAATGCAAGTATACATACATAAAATTAAGTCAAGTATACTTACATATATACAACTAAAACAAGCATACATGCATATAAATAATACAAGTATGCTTACAATTAATCTAAGTATGTATACATGTATAAATCACATGTGTACATACATACACATGTGTGAGTGTCATCTATATATGTGTGTATATATATATAGCAATGCCTCCAAACAAATGGTCAAAAAGTCAAGACATCTAGAGAATTTCTTAAATTGCCAAATAAGCTAGGAAAAAAAAGAAAAAAAGAGAGAATTTACTATGCAAATTTAGGTTGGCCAAGAGACAAGGGAGGGGGAGATATTTTGTGGGAAACGTTATCCAACTTTTGACTATAAATACCAAACTTTTTTTTTAGACAACCCACTACAAAAAAAAACAGGTCATAGGCGACGGGTTTTTTGTCGACGACATATAAGTTGTCGATAATGACCACATAAACGATAGCATTGCCATCGATAATGACCTCCGTCACTAGTTCCCTCGATCCCTGACATATTGGTCGACGACAATCTGTTAGGAAAGAGGTTCCTGCAGTCGTTAATGACTTAAGTTTGGCGCTATAAATTCGCGGGGGAGGGAACTAAAGGAGCGACGGACTAAAACGTTATTGCCGACGGAGATGCCGTCGCCAATGACTTATTCTCGATGGGGTCATTATCGTCGGCGTTGCCGTCGAGAATGACTTTTTAATTTAAAAGCCCTAGACTCGACGGCAGGGGAAGTTTTATACCCAAATTCTAAATTTTAGCATGCAATTCCCCAGCTTCCCTCTCCCTCTTCCCTCGACCCTGTTCACCCTGTTCACCAGTGGCGCCATCGTCTTGTCGCTCCCCTTTTTACCGGCAGTGACTCTCTTCTTTCTCTCTCTTCCTTTTCGTCTTCCTCGCCCTCTTCCTTCTCCTTCCCATTGTGGCCGCATGTACAGCAGACAGGAGGAGCTGGGCTTCAAAGGTAAATTTAATTTCCTATATATGTTCTTCTTCTTCTTCTTAGAACTTATTAGTTAAACCTAAGCCTCCTTCCTAGAGTTGGCCTCATGCTGCTGTTGATTTGATTTATTTGGTAAAATAAATATAGGCTTAATTTCTTTCCATGTATTCTCAGAGTCCATTAATTTGGGCCAGACAAAAATTTTAGCTTTAACTTAACCAAATATGATCACTCTATCAGATTTTTGGTGTAACTTAGAGAATTAGTACCTTGCTAACAAAGGATTTACAAGGTGTTATTTCTTTACTTAAGTGTGTGTGTATATATATATACATATATATATATATATATATATATATATATATAACGAGGTCAACGGACCGGCTATAGCGACGGTTTTTTCCGTCGCTATCGGTCTATGGCGACGGTTCACATATGTGGGTCGTCGCCATAGACCTATAGCGACGGAAAAAACCGTCGCTATAGCCGGTCCGTTAACGGACCAGTCTGTTGGAGAACCGCTGTGTATATATAACTGAAGCATCTTGAGAACTCACAGGACCATGAAAGTTTGAAGTTAAATGCTTTAGACTCTATGCAGAACTAGAGCTTTATAAGATAACTGAAGTGATAATAAGTTAGAAGTTATCATTGTTAGCTAGACTGTTATGTATAGATAGACCTTACATGCTTAATTATCATGGTGATAATTTAACATTGATAGTGTGAGAGTTTGAAGTATAATCACACTGTTGGGAAGGTATTGTAAAACAATTTTCATTGAAAACAAATCGGTTCATTTTTCAAACCTCTGAGGGTTTTCAGCTTCCTGTTTTACCACTTTAATTTTTATTTCCAAATGCATTTAGGAGTAATGTGTGCTTATGATATGTTTTGAAGTGATGCATTCCCTAGTGATGACTAATTAAGTCCTATATATTATTCTTTACTTCTTTCTTTTTTCTTGTTATGTTATTCTCTAGTGTTTCTGTGTAGTATAATTAAGAAATTGGTGCTTATTTTGGTGTGAGATGCTAGCTTACAGTAGTGTAGTAATTTTCTAATGTGTAAAATGGTTCTGCTTAACAATTTGTTGTAGCTTAGCTTAACCAAATATGATCACTTGGCAATTTCTAATAGTATTTTGGTGTAACTTAGCTTAACCAAATATGATCACTTCAGGTTCATTGCAGCCGATACGCTACAAAAAATTATTATGTTGGTTGTGTTAGGTATTTGGACTAAAGTTAGCAAAAGGGGTTGTTTGGAATGGAGTATAACACTATTTTCATTGTCCACTCTTCCAAACACTTTAGTTATGGGTATTCCTTTGCTTAAGGGTATGTATGGGGATTTCTTTGGGAGTTTGATGGTACAAATTGTGGTTCTTCAGTGTATAATTTGGTATACATTGATGTTGTTTTTTGTTTGAATGAGGTGCAAAGTTTTTGATTCCTGAGCAGTTTCCGAATACGACTGGCTCGATTGTGTCGATTCATGTTGATTTTGATGTTATGTCATTGGATGGACATCAGGCATTGATATACTTTATCGAAGGAAATTTTCTATAGATTTTTCTGTTTCTTAGATGAAGTTGGAGAACCATTTCTTGGGAAACAAAAATCAATTGTGCATCACTACAGTAATGTTGATAACATTTATAACAATGTTATAAATGTTACCAAAATCATCTATCTGATAAGTAATGTTGGCCCCAAGTATGGAGATTGAAACTAAAGAAAGAGTTTATTGTGCCTAATTTGGGTTTTGTTATCTATATAGGAGTATTTGTTTTCCTTTTTTTGTCTTATCAAGGATTTAAGAGAGAGTGACATTTGAGTCTGTTTTCCAAGCTAGCTTTAGAGCAACAAGCAAGTCTTCTCTGTTTTGTAGTTTAATGTTTTTTAATGATCAATTCTCTTTTGCAACATATGGATCGAGTAATATATATTTTGTTGCTGTGTAATTATCGAACAGGAAGTAGATGTTGTGAGGAGTTATTACAATAAGCTAATGACTTTCAATTTGGCTTTGAAAGCAAAGAAAGCTACACTACAAGAAAATAGGATAATTCTGACGAAATTTTCAGTTGGAATTAAGCCTATTCCGTCGGAATAAGCTTATTTCCGAGGTGTAGACACCCAAATTTTGCGTTTCCTTCTACTAACCGTGACAGGAGGGCGAAATCGTCAATTGAACCAGCTTGCGGGAGCAAAGGAACGGGCACAAGGGCGAGCGCCCGACACCACCGCAATGTTTTGGGCAACCCAAGTTTACGTGACAATAAAGCCGTCAGAGGCAGGCATTTCCGAATGAGGTGGCACGTTTCCCGGAAGTTCCCGGACTGCGGAATACGAGCCTGTCAGCGAAAACCGACGTTGCGGTACGAAAATCGAGGCGTGGCACGAAAATCGAGAAAGTCAGGCCCGCCAGCCGCGGATAGATCTGCGGCCAAGTGGGTGCGCCAGCACGGAAACCAGGAAATCAGCACTCAGCAGCTGAGTGCGATGGGAGGCGTGCCAGCTGGCCAGCCGCAGATCTATCTGCGGCCAGCCGCAGATAGATCTGCGGCTGGCTCTGGCCAGCCTATTTAAGCCAGCTTCGGCAGCATACAGGAGGTTGAGCAGTTTTTTGAAAGAGGAAGAAGAAATTCATTAAGAGCAGCAGCAGAAAATCGGGAATAGAGAGGAAAAACACCATAATTTTTGCAACAAATAGGAGAGAAAGGAAGATCAAAAGAGAGGGTTATTACTCTTTGATTTGATTGTAACACACATATTTCTTCTATTCCAATACACAAGTCTACTTCCATTTTGGTATCAATTGCAAGGTGAAATTTCCCTTTATTCTAGCAATTTATCATATCATTTGGCTAAAATTAATGTAGTCTTCATGTAATTTATTGTGAAACTATGAATTAGGGATTATTTGCGAGGGTTCCATTGGAACAAAATTCTTCTTAATAACCCGATGATATTCACGTTTTGATTTCTTGCTTGTTGTATAAGAGATGTATTGGTTGTGGTTCTTTTAATTTGCTATTTAGGATGTCGTGATATTGTTAGAATTTCCGCGTTGGTTATTTATTGTAATGTTTGATTTGTGAGTACGTAGTAATCGTGGTTGTGAGCCTAGGAAAGCGACCCCGTGGTCCAAATCCGATGATGGACATGTCTTGATGTATGTAGCGGGTAGGATGTAGCCTCCTTGTAACATGTAACCGTCGGGCCTTAAAACGACGCCAAAGCGAGAATCGGGTTTAAGGCCCCATATTAGTGGAACTTGTGATTGTAGGCGTTTGGGATTATTTTGATGGCTTACATGCCCATGAATAGCCCCAACGCATTTTAATGCTTGATTTGATTTACGACACGAAATTGATTTCAAAGATAAATGATAAGATTTTCATAAAATCAATCAAAGTATGATATTAGAATCGCGAGGTTAAAATTTGAGAAATGTTAATGAATGTCGATTCCTATCTAACGAGAAAGCTAAAGAAAAAAAATCGTTTTCCAAAACAACACACGAAATGATTTTATAAATAATTGACGTTTTATTAAATCTTTGTGCATAGGGTGAAAGAGATCCTAGAAATTGCCCATCATTTTATGAAAGCAACGTATAGATCTCGATTCCTATTTTGACGAAGGTTTAAAACTCTTGTTTTGTTAAAACGACACTTAATGAAAATCCATAGTTTTGGACAATTAAAATCAAACCTTTCTCATAAAGAATAAAGCTTTCTCGGGTACATCGAAAAGACATTCCGAAGCGTACTCAAATTAAAACACGATTTTCCCTAAAATCCAAATGATTCTTTCATACAAACTCACCACAACATTCACATAGACACACACCCACACACAAGCGCGCGCACACACACATTTCATGAATTAAAGGATAGGAAAGCATCAAGATTGCGGTAACCGTGTTTCACGGAAGTCGAGGGGTGCCTAACACCTTCCCCTCACTTAAGCAAGCCCCCGAACTCTATGAATCTCGATTCGCAGACTAATTAATTCGGAGTCACACATGAGCCAGCGATTTATAAAAAACGAAAACTCGGATGAGTTGGTACATCCATTGTAAATATACCAACTGGCGACTCTGGTTAATTGGCTCATCATAAAAAACGATCTTCCAAAACCCCGTCGACATCAATGCCGACCTTTTCCAAACGTCATCTAAATCAAAAGGCTAAAATTGGAAAAGACCAAGAGAAAGAGAAAACCCGGCGTCGACAGCTGGCGACTCTGCTGGGGATATTAGAGGGCTTAAGCCGCATTAAAATCTTGATGCTATTCTATCCTTAAAAAAATTCATGAATATGTGTGTGCATGCGATATTTTGATCTTTTGTGTTTTTGTTGTGTGAATGCGTGTTTTGTCCAAATGAATGAATGATTGAATGGAATGGCTTTACTTTAAAGAAATCATTTGCATACGGTGAGGACGATGAATGTGAATGTATGTTGAGAGAGTACCTCCTCCTGAGGCGAACCTGTCGGTTGCTTATTACTGGACTCGATGGGGCTGCTCCCCGGAGATGGCTCAGGAAACGCACCACTCAAATCCGCTCCAATCGAAAGGGCTCAAACGAGTAGATTGCGAAGATTTGGGAACCTTCATGCCGAAAAGCCCGTGAGAGTAACCCTAGGGTAGGTCAGCCTCAGATTAACCCAACGCAGGAAAAGTCTCTTCATGCCTTTTTACGTTTATATGTCTAAATGTCATGATCTCATTTAATATTCATACATCCCTTTTTCTGTGTCGAAAGAGATTACTAACCGCTGTGAATTGCAGGGAATAGTTGGGGGAGCATAATAAAGCATGTTTGGCATTGGTTATGGCACTAAAGGACTACTAACTTTCTGTTTTACAGGGAAAGATTAAAAAACCCAAAAAACATACAAAAAATTTACAGTTTTAGCATGCATCCATGTTTTCATTTCCCCGGGACTAAACTTCGAACCGTTGTCTCTGTAGGATTGCTCCTCAAACCCGTTCGCAGTCTAAGAAAGCCCAAATTTCTACATCTGAAATGGCTGATATTCCTAATCATAGTTCCATATCTCGGGAAGAGTTTGATGATTTTAAAAGACAGATGATGGAAATGGCCACGATGCTAAAAGAACAGTTCTTAATCAGACAGGATCCGGTAAACCAGGGATCGCATAATATTCCACCACCAGGGGATGATCAGAATCCTCCTAAAAGTGGTACAAACTTGCTTAAAGAGGACCAACCCCGACTCAAGGACGAGCCAGTCATTACAAGGGTCGTTCCCATACCTAGCAGGACAGTGATTACTATCCCAGAAGAAGGGGACAATGACGACCTTCGGAGAAAAATGAAACACATGGAGGAGACCATCCAATCTCTAAGGGGCATAGGCTCACTGGGCAGGGTTAATTATTCGGATCTATGTGTTTTCCCCGGAGCCAGATATCCAGAAAAGTTCAAAGTTCCCGAGTTTGAAAAATACAATGGAAAGGGAGACCCCTATACACACTTGAAAATCTACATTGGAGAACTCGGGTCTTATGCCGAAGACGAGGGGTTAAGAATGCAGCTATTTCAGAAAAGCTTAACAGGGGAGGCAAGAATATGGTATGCCCGCCTCGACAACGCCCGAATCCACAACTGGGAGGAATTGGCCCATACTTTCTTAACCCAATACAGCTTTCAGGCTCAGATGGCTCTTGACAGGTACCAAATGACAAAGGTTAAAAAACAGCCTAGGGAATATGCGCAAAGATGGAGGGGCATGGCTGCCCAGGTAACTCCCCCGATGAGCGAATCAGAGATGGTAATGACCTTTGTAGACATTCAGGAGGCACCGTATTATGAGAGGGTCATCTCGGGGATTGGAAGACCTTTTGCGGAAATGATTAAACATGGAGAGATGGTTGACATGGGGTTGAAATCGGGTAAAATCCGGGATCTTACTGCTTTAGAAACTGCTGCCGAGCAAATACAGAATGGAAACTATGGTAGCACTTCCCGGAGAGTCCAAAAGAGGAAGGAAGAGGATGTCTCCCTCATCCTACAAGGGTCGTCCAGTAAAGCAGAAAACCATCTTCCGGTACAGGCACAGAGGGGAGGGCCACCCCGACAGCCCAATTTCTCAGATCAAAGAGCAGAGGGGCGAAGAAGATATGAGGCCTCGCAAAACCGAGTATTCACCCCGCTCGGGGAGCCGCTTGAACGAGTATTAGCGGTATTAGTAGCCCAAAAGAAGATTGTTGGGTTGGCACCCCCGAGTGACCCAAAGGGTAGAAGGTTTGACCCGAGCAAGCGGTGTGCATACCACTCCAGTTCCCCTGGCCATGATACACAGGATTGCTGGACGTTAAAGCATCGAATCCAAAACCTGATTGACAGTGGAGAGATTGTGGTGGAACAGCCGGATTCCCCGAATGTTAAGGCAAATCCCCTGCCAAGACATGATGGAGGGGGAGTCAATGCGACGGAGGCAAGTGAGGCGGGGGAGCCGCCAAGGTTGAACTATGTGCAGAAAGTTGAGGAGATGATAAATGTGATACATGACCATGGGAGTGCGAGGGTAACACCCATCAAGTTGATAGGGGTAAGTACGAATAACATAGAGGGACCTATCAAGTTGACAGCTCCGAGGCCCATCATTTTTGCTGCAAGGCCACAGCTCCCTATCAGTAGTCTGAAGACTGTACCCTGGAATTACGGGGGAATACCCGAGGAAGCGGCGAGTTGTGCTTCCGTGACGACCAAGGGGAACCCCCTATATCTTCCCGGGCGAGTCCTTGAGAGCCAAAAGAGAAAAAATGAAGAGGTTTCCGAGGAAAGGGCCATAGAGTTTTTGAAAAGGATGGATCACCCGGAAATGAGGGGGATCCAGATCTTAAATGAGGAATCAACCCTAACATCAGTCATGGACTTGGTGTTGTCATCCAGTGAGCATTGCAAAACCATGATGAAGGTTCTGGAGGAGGCATTTGTGTCCAAAGAAATTAGTGAGGAGGGTTTCGGCCAGCTGATAGGCCACTTATTGGAAACCGATGCAATATCCTTTACGGATGAGGACATTCCCAAAGAGGGAAGGGGGCACCGAAAACCGCTACACATCGCGGTAATCTCCTCAGGATATGTCATGAATGGGGTGCTGATCGACGGGGGATCGGCATTGAATATATGTCCTCTCAGCACGCTGAAGAAAATGAACATCAGTCTCAAGCGCCTACGGGCCAGTCATGTGGTGGTTCGGGCTTTTGACGGATCCCGGAGGGATACCATCGGAGAGATAGAATTGCCAGTGGAGATAGGGCCCTGTACTTTTGATATATCCTTCCAAGTCCTAGATATTACGGCAAGCTACAACCTGCTGTTAGGGAGGCCGTGGATACACATGGCCGGGGCAGTTCCCTCCACGCTCCACCAACAAATCAAGTTGATCATCGATGGGAATCTCTGGTAACAATCTCGGCCGAATGTGATGACCCTTCTCCTCCCAGGAGTGGCCTGCCAGTAATCAATGTGGATGAGTCAGCGGCGCCTGCCAGCTTTCAAGCACTAGAGATTAGCACTCCCCATTATAGATGCCTGGGAGCTCCAGCTGTGAAACCAAGGGTCTCTCCGGAACTCACCTTTGTGGCAAAGGAAATGATTAAAATGAACTTCCAACCTGGACAGGGACTAGGGAAAAGCAGTAGTCAGGGAATCACCAAACCCATCCACCTACCACAGCAGATAGGCAAAGCAGGATTGGGATACCATGTGGGCGCAGTACGGGGACACCGTCAGGGTGCGACTCCGATTCGACTAGTTGGCAGTCCAGTGACCAAAGTCGACAATAAGCAGGGGATCAGCGGACCTGTGATTGGGGCAGGGAATGAAGAGTTAACCCCCACATGTAATGAGTCGGCCCGGAGAGAAAGTTTCCTGCAGGAGGTCGCAAAAGAGTTTGAAACCAAATGCTACATCCCCGGACAATCAACAAGCAGTAAGGAGGGGACGAATATTATCATACCACCGGGAGCCCAACAAGTTGTGCCTGTCATCGATTGGGCAGGACTGATTATTCCTGGAGAGGGTATGGAGGAGAACTCAGGCGACGTATCCGTAATCATCGGGGAGGTGTCCGATGTGAGGACCTCTTTCATCCAGCGCATTTCAGCTGACCTGACCATCGACAATTGGACCCAGAAACCAGTGATATCCAAACAGGGGTAAAGCTCGACGGCGGGGTGGTTGACCCCAGATGAGGGGGAATGAAGAAGTTTTATTTTGTTGTTGTTTTATTTCTGCATAATTGTGTCGTTTCTTCGTGTTATTTGAAATTGCGATCGTCGTGAAAAAATGATTTATATATGACAAGTATTTTGTTTCATGTCAGGTGTACCCATTTGAGTAATCCTTGCCTAACAGATGGTCCTTCAAATTTGAATGATGATTATGATTTTGACATTGAGCTGGATTTCGATTTGATGGGCATTGAGCAGGACGAGACAGATTACGACGACGCACCTGATGAGATCAAAGGATGGGTCGAAGATAAACCCAAACCCAATTTGGACCAAACCATCACCGTTGATATTGGAACCCCTGACAATCCAAAAGAACTCAAGATAGGGACAGACCTTAACCCCAGCCAAAAAGCAGAAATAATTGAGTTACTAAGCCAATATGAGGATGTCTTTGCCTGGTCGCACGAGGATATGATCGGATTGTCCACCGACATTGTGGTGCACCGGTTACCCATCAAGGAGGGTTTCAGGCCTGTCAAGCAGAAACTAAGAAAGTTGAAACCTGAGTGGAGCTTAAAAGTGAAGGAAGAGATCATCAAACAGTTCAGGGCGGGAATCATTATGGTGTCCACTTACCCGGAATGGCTATCCAATGTGGTCCCAGTGGCTAAACCTGGAGGAAAGGTGAGGGTATGCGTGGACTACAGAGATCTAAACAAGGCCAGTCTCAAGGATAACTTCCCGGTGCCTTTCATACACATCCTGGTGGATAACACAGCCCGATACGAAATGTACTCTTTTGTGGATTGCTTCGCAGGATATCATCAGATAATGGTGGCGGAGGAAGATCGGGAAAAGACCGCATTCATCACCCCCTGGGGCACTTTCTGCTATAGACGACTGGCTTTCGGTCTCACAAATGCAGGGGCTACTTATCAGAGAGCCATGATGGCCTTGTTCCACGATATGATGCATAAGGAGATAGAGGTCTACGTGGACGACATTATTGTGAAGTCGAAGGTAGAGTCCGATCATATAACTCATCTCAAAAAGCTATTCGATCGGCTCAGGAAGTATAATTTGAAACTCAATCCAGCCAAGTGTGCTTTCGGAGTACAATCGGGCAAGCTCTTGGGTTTCCTGGTTAGTGATCGGGGCATTGAGTTGGACCCAGCAAAGATTAAGGCCATTGTGGATATGCCAGCACCTCGCACAGAGAAGGAGATAAGGGGATTCCTGGGGAGAATAAACTTCATCAGCCGTTTTATATCTCACTTGACGACTACATGTGAGCCGATTTTTAAATTGTTAAGAAAGGGTGCTTCCCAAGAATGGAATGAGCAGTGTCAGAGGGCTTTTCAGATCATTAAGAAACAACTGACGGAGGCACCAGTGCTGGTACCCCCGAAGGATGGGATCCCTTTGTTTATGTATATATCCGTCAACACCATCGCGATGGGATGTATGTTGGGACAGAAAAATGAGGCGGGTAAAGAGCAGGCCATCTATTACCTCAGCAAAAGATTTAGCCAATGTGAGCAGAATTACACTCCCATTGAGAAGACCTGTTGTGCTCTGGCCTGGGCTGCAGGGAGATTACAGCACTACCTCCATGGGCATACAACGTACCTGATATCAAGAATGGATCCCTTGAAATATATTTTTGAAAGGCCCATGCTGAATTGTCGATTATCCAGATGGCAGTTAATTTTACAACAGTTTGACATGGTGTACGTAACCCAGAAGGCCATGAAAGGGCAGGGAATTGCAGATCAGTTGGCAGAAGCCCCAACGGGAGGGATGGAGCCGTTAGAAACCCCTCTCCCGGGCGAGGATATATTCTGGGTATCGCGCGAAAAATGTGATGACGAGGGACAATTCTGGAAGCTGTATTTTGATGGTGCCATGAATGCCGAGGGGGCAGGAGCCGGAGCGGTCCTAGTCTCTATCACCGGAGAACAATACCCCGTGGCCACTAAACTTCGTTTCAGCAATTCGAACAACACCGCTGAATACGAGGGGTGTATCTTGGGACTCCGATTGGCCCGTGATATGGGAGTAAAAAGACTAGCGGTGTTCGGGGATTCAGAATTGGTAATCAGACAAGCAATCGGGGTATACAACACTAAGGAGCTTCGGTTACTTCCATACCATCGTTGTGTCACCCAGCTTATGCAAGAGTTCGAAGATATCGCCTTCCGCCATATTCCTCGGGGACGAAATGATTTTGCCGATGCATTGGCGACTTTGGCTTCCTTAATCCACGTGATCAAGAGTAGGGACAGTCCACAGATTGAGATCACCGTACAGAATGCCCCGGCATATGAGGAAAATGTGGCAGTGTTATCAAACGAGGGGGTGTTGACAAGGCAGCCCTGGTATCACGACATCAGGGAATATCTGAGAGACAGATCCCTTCCCGATCAGGCAAATCGGACTGAAAGGATGAGAATTCAAAAGATGGCGATGAAGTTTTACCTGAGTGGCGATTCACTTTACAAAAGGGATGCCGGTTTGGGACTGTTGCAATGCGTAGACGAAACGCAATCCCAAAGGATTATGAATGAAATCCATGGCGGGGTGTGTGGGCCACATATGAGTGGACCGATGTTGGCCAAAAAGATCTTGAGGACAGGGTATTATTGGTTAACGCTGAAGGCCGATTGCGATGATCATGTCAAACGGTGTTATCAATGCCAGGCGCACGGTAATGTGATCCATACACCTCCCAATGAACTGCACTGTATGACCTCCCCATGGCCATTTTCAATGTGGGGAATGGATGTAATCGGACCAATAGAGCCCAAAGCGAGCAACGGGCACCGGTTCATTTTCGTCATGATCGATTATTTCACCAAATGGGTAGAGGCGGCTTCTTTCCCTAAAGTAACTCAGGAGGTCATCGTCAGCTTCATCAGGAATAATGTCATTTGCCGATATGGGCAACCTGAGGTTGTGGTCTCCGACAATGCCAAGAATTTAAACAACGCCCTCATGGAGGGACTGTGTGACCAGTTCAAGATTAAGCATCTCAATTCCGTCATTTACCGTCCTAAGATGAATGGGGCAGTGGAGGCTGCAAATAAAAACATCAAGAAGATCATGGCGAAAATGTCTGCTAATCATCGGGGATGGCCGGATCTGTTACCCCTCACCCTGCTGGCATACCGAACATCAACGCGTACTTCTACAGGGGCAACCCCTTACGCTTTGGTGTATGGAATGGAGGCTGTTCTACCAGTTGAGGTTGAGATGGCGTCCCTCAGAATAGTGATCGACGCTCAGATAAGCGAAGAGGATTGGATGCAAAGTCGATATGACCAATTGGCCCTGATTGATGAAAGGAGAGTGGCTGCCGTTTGGCATGGTCAGCTATATCAACAGAGGATCTCTCGATCGTACGATAAAAAGATAAGACTTCGGAAGTTCAAGGAAAATGATTTGGTGTTGAAAAGAATCATGCCTTGTCAAGACGAAGCCAAGGGGAAGTTTGCCCCGAATTGGGAAGGACCATTCGTGATTAAGAAAGTGCTGTCCGGAGGAGCCCTCATATTGCAAGAAATGGATGGTGAGGTATTTCCACAACCCCTCAATGCTGACTCGGTGAAGCGGTTCTACGCTTAAATCATCCTTTCTGTTTTTCCTTCGAGAGCGAACTACGTAGGACCTGATCTCCCAACTTGTGGGGGTACGTAGGCAGCCGTCATGGCGCGGTCCGATCCTTTAAAAAAATAATCCTTTCCCTAACCAAAACCAATTTTCGATAGCCAGATAAAACCTTCCTACACCCTCAAAACCTTCCCGAAACCAACTGCCTAACCAGTTTCATCCCAGAATACATACCCTGATCCAACCCAAACAGTTATCCCAAATCTGAGATTCAATCCGACGAAATCAAAAGGTGTGCGGCAATATCTGTCAAATCTCCATCAAGTCTTGAGGAAAGAAAGAAGGCGAAATGTCAAAATCATGGTCAGTTGGATAAAATGATGATCCAATGGAGGGCAATGATACGACAAAAGGGGAAAATGACTAAATTTAAATGCATGTCTATATATATAAGTCGTTTTATTACAAGATTTCTCTTTCAATAACTGATGAAACCAACATAGTCTATGCAGGAAATAAAATAATCTACAAATCTGAAACTAGCCGAAGCAGGATGGACAGGGGGTGGTGGATAGATCTGAAGCATCAGCATCTCCTGCAATCTGCTCCCCCATCATATCAATACGATCCAGTAAAGCAGTAGCTCGGCTGACAGTCCCAAAATGAGCATCTACCACTGCCCTGGTCTGAAATACAATGGCCTCTCTGTCAGCAATGGCAGCATCTCTAGCCCGAATGGCCTCATCTCTCTCGGCAAGGGCGGCATCCCTCTCGGCTTCAGTAGTAATCAGGGCCAGGCGGAGTCGGGAATCCCCAGCGACCCGACTCGGGGCAGAATCGGCTGAGATGGAATGGTCTGTGGTGTCTTCTGTGAAAATCACTCCAGAGTCATCAAAGGGCCCAATAGCTCAGAAGACCATCCACAAAGCCCGCTGGCACCTGAAAGGTCAGTAAGGACCAAGAATGTCCCAAAAGACCATCTGCGATAATCCTGTCTGCCGGCAGTAAACTGTCCAACCAGCGGAAGAGGCTGCCGACCAACCCTGTGGGAGGAATGGAATCCAAACGAGTCACGACATCCGAGGACGACATCTGAAAAAATAGTATCAAAAAGACTGTACAGGGGTCATTCTCTATCCATAAATAAAAGCATGCATCATACAGTTAATAATAAAGCAGGTGAATTCCATAGAGATGAAAAAGAACTGTGCGTAAATAAATAAATGAGTTCAGTACATAGTGCATAAATGAAAAAGAAATCTAAGCAGGTGCCGATACAAAAGGCCCTATCCTATCCTGGTCTAAATAAAGTCAGTATCGTCTATGAAAGCAGGATCCTCGAACTGATCCCCTGGAGTCGTCGAGCTCGGAGGACCAAAGTTCATATCAGGGATGTAGGGATGCGCTGTGGCATCAGATGAACTCGGGCCTGCATCATAACCTGCACCGTCAGGATCGTAGGTGTAAGCCTCCTCCGGGGCCCGGCCCAACCCCCGAATAAACAGCGACAACTGATCTACCTGACGGGTCAATGAGGCGATCTGCTCAGCATGGGTAGGGGTCCGAACACAGGCAGCCCAATCGGTCATCGTCACCGAGCCTGGGACCATATCTCCAAGAAAGAAAGTGGCCCGAGTCTGAGGACCGATGGTACGGGGCACCCACCATGTACGGAATGCATCACTCGTAGTGGGACCCGTGGAAAGCATCCGACCATCCTCCCCGGCGAGCATGATCTCCGAAGGCTGAGAATCCAGCGGCCAGAAAGTAGTGAAAGAAAGGGAGTGCGGGATGCGGATCTCTCCAGTGACGCATCTGAATGCGCGCTCTCCCAGATACATCACCCAGCCTCCAACACTCTGCAAAGTGAGGCGACGGGTGGAAAGCTCGAACTCCGGGCCGGAAGGATGCCCGTCAGCAAACCCCACAGTCAGATGATCGGAGAGGTAGGGAATCCAGACGACGTCGGCAGCCGTGATCAACTCCAGCTGAATACGACAATGTGCAAAGCTGCCCGACACGGGGACCTCCTCCAGAGTACTGTGATGCCATCGCCGACCCCGAGGATAAGTGTCCGGGCCCAGAGTAGTGATAGGCCTCAGACATGGCAGCCGATCGTAAGCCCAGAACTGTGAACAGAAACAAGACAGGGCATGAGTCACTATCAAATACAGAAAAGAGATGAAAGAAAAAGAAATACAGTAAGAGAGAGGAGGAGGGGACTCACCAACAGAAAATGGTAGAAGCCGAGCCAGGCATCAGTCTGTCCCTCTGAGCGTAGACGCATGCCGTGGAGGAAATAGGCAAAGGTGAATGACCCCCAGTCATAATCACCGATGCGGTCCACATCTCTGACCGCTCCTACGACGCTGAAATGAATGGTGGAGGAGTTGTTCCCCAGAAAACAACCCCTCATGATGGTCAGGAACAGGCGTCGTAGCAGAATGTCCCTGGTGCCCTGATCTGCTGGAATAGGCAGCGCATAGAGACCCCCGACTGCATCGACTGCCAAGGCACCAGATCGGATACTGCGGGCCTTAAAGACCCGGTCCTCAGCAGCGAAGCCCAGCAAAGCTCGAACCTCCACAGGAGTGATATCAAGATCCAAGGGGACGCGGGACCCGGTAAACTCAATGCCAGTAATGTACCTCCAGTCCCATGGGGTCAACACGACCTCGCAGTCGAGGAGATGAAGAGACTGCGTCTGGTGGAACCATCGCTCGGATAAAGCCCTCATGTAACCCCAGGGGCACTGGCGGGGGATGATAGTGAAGAAATGTCGGAAGCCCCAAGAGTCCACCATCGCCCGATAATCACTGTGCAGGGCCGCGTAAAGGGAATAGATGTTGAACCAGTTACCCCTCGGCTGGGTAAACTCGGGTACCTGGGGCAATCACCAAGGGGTTAATCCGGGTAAAAGGAGAATGGAGAAATTGAGAATGAAATCAGAATAGAGCTGAAATATACCTCGTTAGCCACGAGAGATGCCGAGGGGTGACGACTGAGATCCCGACCCAAAAGATCGGGTATCTGCACAGAGGCGCCAGAAGGAGCCTGATGAGTAGATGGAGCCGGAGTGCTGGAGGATGGCCCCTCTGCCGCGACCTCCGGAGGAACAGCCTCCTCAACGTCCGGAGGACCAGGACGAATAACAGCCTCCGTCAAACGACGAGCCTGACGGGTCCGAGGAGGAACAGGAGTGGGTGCAGCCCTACGACGGCGAACACCCGAAGTCCGAGAGGCGGAGGAGCTACTGGGCGCATCACGATCCATAGCTGGAATAGAACGGGCGAGAAAGAAGGTAAGTTTCCTTTTAAAATTATGTAATGAACATTTCTAAATTTCTAGCCTCATCATATGATTAATGCAACATGATGCATGCTTAAAAAAAAAAAAAAAAAAAAAAAAAAAAAAAATCGGCAGAGTTCCGTTTGTAAATTGAACATCCCAGGTATAAGCCAAGCGTGTTTTCCATCAATCAAAGCCTCAAACAGATTTAAATTGCATTCATATATGTAATTACAGCATGTAATGCATGATTTTATTGCAGAAAAGGAATAACAATATGTGGGACCGCCTCATGAACATAAAATAGGACTCACATAGTTGATGCATAGCATGTATATATGATGGTACATTACATAGCATTGTAAAGCATACATTTTATCTCTAAACATGCAAATAGTCAAATGTATAGCAAAACATTGACGAAATTGAAAAGTGACCGGTCAAAGTGTTACCTGTAGCGTGTAGATCAATCCTACCGGAACAGTTTTTGCAGGAAAGTTGAAAAAATCGACAAAAAGCCCTTGCGAACAAGAAAAATCGAGAGAATCTCTTTGAATTACAAGTTGAAAGTGACAGATCTGGAGGAGCCGCGTTGGATTTAAGGCCCGATCATGGCCGCAGATGTATCTGCGGCTGGCCGCAGATCCATCTGCGGCTGGCCGCAGATCCATCTGCGGCTGGCCCTGGTGGGTCCCACCTTGCTCCCTTGCAACCATTTGACGTGTTGAAGTGAAAAGTTTACGAGATGGGTGACCGGCGACGATACCCGGCCCCGACATGACGATCGACCGGCGACGATAACCGGCGATCACGAGATGGATGTCCGGCGACGATAACCGGCTCCGACAAGATAACCGACCGGCGACGATAACCGGGGGTTACGAGATGGGTGACCGGCGACGATACCCGGCCCCGACGTGACGATCGACCGGCGACGATAACCGGCGATCACGAGATGGATGTCCGGCGACGATAACCGGCTCCGACAAGATAACCGACCGGCGACGATAACCGGAGGTTACGAGATGGGGGACCGACGACGATACCCGGCCCCGACATGACGATCGACCGGCGACGATAACCGGCGATCACGAGATGGATGTCCGACGACGATAACCGGCTCCGACAAGATAACCGACCGGCGACGATAACCGGAGGTTACGAGATGGGTGACCGGCGACGATACCTGGCCCCGACATGACGATCGACCGGCGACGATAACCGGCGATCACGAGATGGATGTCCGGCGACGATAACCGGCTCCGATAGATAACCAACCGGCGACGATAACCGGGGGTTACGAGATGGGTGACCGGCGACGATACCCGGCCCCGACGAGACGATCGACCGACGACGATAACCGGCGATCATGAGATGGATGACCGGTGACGATAACCGGCTCCGACAAGATAACCGACCGGCGACGATAACCGGAGGTTACGAGATGGGTGACCGGCGACGATACCCGGCCCCGACGAGACGATCGACCGACGACGATAACCGGCGATCATGAGATGGATGTCCGGCGACGATAACCGGCTCCGACAGATAACCCACCGGCGACGATAACCGGGGGTTACGCGATGGGTGACCGGCGACGATACCCGGCCCCGACGAGACGATCGACCGGCGACGATAACCGGCGATCATGAGATGGATGTCCGGCGACGATAACCGGCTCCGACAAGATAACCAACCGGCGACGATAACCGGGGGTTACGAGATGGGTGACCGGCGACGATACCCGGCCCCGAACGAGACGATAGATTGAGAGAGTGAACCCAACGACTAACAAACACGGTCAAGGGGTTGATACATTGACACTCTTACGAATGTCTTGCATGCATTGCATCTTATGTTGCATCATAAGCTATATGTGTGAGGCATCATGTATGCACTGTCATTTCTTACACACTGTCATTCATGCATCGAGTGTCTATTCTTTATCCTGTTCATTTCATTTATCATTTCATAAACATGATAAAGAGGGGCAGCTGTAGACACCCAAATTTTGCGTTTCCTTCTACTAACCGTGACAGGAGGGCGAAATCGTCAATTGAACCAGCTTGCGGGAGCAAAGGAGCGGGCACAAGGGCGAGCGCCCGACACCACCGCAATGTTTTGGGCAACCCAAGTTTACGTGACAATAAAGCCGTCAGAGGCAGGCATTTCCGAATGAGGTGGCACGTTTCCCGGAAGTTCCCGGACTGCGGAATACGAGCCTGTCAGCGAAAACCGACGTTGCGGTACGAAAATCGAGGCGTGGCACGAAAATCGAGAAAGTCAGGCCCGCCAGCCGCGGATAGATCTGCGGCCAAGTGGGTGCGCCAGCACGGAAACCAGGAAATCAGCACTCAGCAGCTGAGTGCGATGGGAGGCGTGCCAGCTGGCCAGCCGCAGATCTATCTGCGGCCAGCCGCAGATAGATCTGCGGCTGGCTCTGGCCAGCCTATTTAAGCCAGCTTCCGCAGCATACAGGAGGTTGTGCTGTTTTTTGAAAGAGGAAGAAGAAATTCATTAAGAGCCAGCAGCAGAAAAATCGGGAATAGAGAGGAAAAACACCATAATTTTTGCAACAAATAGGAGAGAAAGGAAGATCAAAAGAGAGGGTTATTACTCTTTGATTTGATTGTAACACACATATTTCTTCTATTCCAATACACAAGTCTACTTCCATTTTGGTATCAATTGCAAGGTGAAATTTCCCTTTATTCTAGCAATTTATCATATCATTTGGCTAAAATTAATGTAGTCTTCATGTAATTTATTGTGAAACTATGAATTAGGGATTATTTGCGAGGGTTCCATTGGAACAAAATTCTTCTTAATAACCCGATGATATTCACGTTTTGATTTCTTGCTTGTTGTATAAGAGATGTATTGGTTGTGGTTCTTTTAATTTGCTATTTAGGATGTCGTGATATTGTTAGAATTTCCGCGTTGGTTATTTATTGTAATGTTTGATTTGTGAGTACGTAGTAATCGTGGTTGTGAGCCTAGGAAAGCGACCCCGTGGTCCAAATCCGATGATGGACATGTCTTGATGTATGTAGCGGGTAGGATGTAGCCTCCTTGTAACATGTAACCGTCGGGCCTTAAAACGACGCCAAAGCGAGAATCGGGTTTAAGGCCCCATATTAGTGGAACTTGTGATTGTAGGCGTTTGGGATTATTTTGATGGCTTACATGCCCATGAATAGCCCCAACGCATTTTAATGCTTGATTTGATTTACGACACGAAATTGATTTCAAAGATAAATGATAAGATTTTCATAAAATCAATCAAAGTATGATATTAGAATCGCGAGGTTAAAATTTGAGAAATGTTAATGAATGTCGATTCCTATCTAACGAGAAAGCTAAAGAAAAAAAATCGTTTTCCAAAACAACACACGAAATGATTTTATAAATAATTGACGTTTTATTAAATCTTTGTGCATAGGGTGAAAGAGATCCTAGAAATTGCCCATCATTTTATGAAAGCAACGTATAGATCTCGATTCCTATTTTGACGAAGGTTTAAAACTCTTGTTTTGTTAAAACGACACTTAATGAAAATCCCATAGTTTTGGACAATTAAAATCAAACCTTTCTCATAAAGAATAAAGCTTTCTCGGGTACATCGAAAAGACATTCCGAAGCGTACTCAAATTAAAACACGATTTTCCCTAAAATCCAAATGATTCTTTCATACAAACTCACCACAACATTCACATAGACACACACCCACACACAAGCGCGCGCACACACACATTTCATGAATTAAAGGATAGGAAAGCATCAAGATTGCGGTAACCGTGTTTCACGGAAGTCGAGGGGTGCCTAACACCTTCCCCTCACTTAAGCAAGCCCCCGAACTCTATGAATCTCGATTCGCAGACTAATTAATTCGGAGTCACACATGAGCCAGCGATTTATAAAAAACGAAAACTCGGATGAGTTGGTACATCCATTGTAAATATACCAACTGGCGACTCTGGTTAATTGGCTCATCATAAAAAACGATATTCCAAAACCCCGTCGACATCAATGCCGACCTTTTCCAAGCGTCATCTAAATCAAAAGGCTAAAATTGGAAAAGACCAAGAGAAAGAGAAAACCCGGCGTCGACACGAGGGAAACTTCCGTCGGAAATGCCATCGTAACTAAGTTCCTTAGAGATAAGGTTCGTCGAAATTTTCATCACAATATATACATATATCTCCGACGGAATTATACCCGACGGAATTAGTCCGTCGAAAATTAATCTCCGACGGAATGTCCCTCGGATATAAGATATTTCCGACGGAAAATTAGATTTCCTTAAAACCATTTAGTTTCTAATTCCGACGGATTTTCCCTCGAGAATACCTTAATTCCGACGGAAAACGAAATTCCAAAAAAATATTTAGTACCTACTTCCGACGAAATATTCTGTCGGAATTAATTTATCTTCGACGGAAAATATGAAACAATTTGTTTGAAAATATAATGCCGACGGAATATCCGTCGGAAATACCTTTTTCCGTCGAAAATAATTCGTTTTTTTTAAATAATTTTTTTAAAAGTGCAATTTTCAGGTGTTTAAACCTATTTTTGTACCTGTAACCTGTTTTATCCCAATACAAACAGACATTTATATATATATATATAAGTTGTAACTTGAATCATCTCATCATCAATAACTAAGCTAACAATTAAAGATGATGTAGTAAATCATCATCAACACCATAACTAAGCTAACAATTACATATATAAGCTAACAATTACAAATGATGTACTAACTTATCAACAATTACAAATATAAGCTAATGTGCCATAAATACATTCAATATGATCTACAAAACTTGTACAGACGCAACTAGACTACAATATGTACAAATGATCTACAATTGAATAAATAAAATGAATACTAATGAACTATAAAATAGTAGTCGGATCATCATCAAGCGGAGGTGAACGACGATACTGTTCTGGTGTATAAAAATCAGCGTCGTCATCCCCCTGGTCGCCGTCGCCAGTCCGCTCGCCATCGTCAGTCCGCTCTTCATCGCCACCCTGTTGATAGAATTATAAATAAAAATCATTAGTTCGTATATATATGTGAGAATTAAAAAGATACTTTTAAAATGAAAATAACATAAACATGCAGAATATATACCTAAGTAGGCGGGGGCTGACGAAAAGCCTGCTCTAGAAGGGTAACCACCATCTGGAGCATCTTGCCGCTCAACGCGTCGAACTGCTCCTACGGTAAGCCTGTACTCTCTGCGGAGGCCCTTGCTAGAACCTCCTAAGCGAGCTGGTGAAGACGAGACCTGTTGGGCAACTGTTGACGAAAAAAATCGGATCGGTATGGAACCTATCCGACACCGCCACTATCAGCCTCTGGAATAACTCGTCATCTAGGCCAGCGCCCGTATGAGATGGTCCAACGGGTGCTCTCGAACGCTGGCGCTGACGTTGGCTAGAGCCTGCGAAAATATATATAACATTACTAATAATAATTTATATTATGTGATAGGTTATGATAATTCTGTGAAACATAAAAAATCTTATTACCTCTAGGTAGTGTATATGCGGGTATCCTCGATCGGTAGGCCCAACACTTGATACCTGTCAGTACTGCTAGTAGGGGGATCCTAAGACGCGACCCATAGTCACAACTCCTCATCCCGAGATAACTCAATCTCGGGAGGGGGGATGGTGGAATCTAGCGACTCAGAACCTCCCCTAGTAGCCTCCAACTCAACTATACGCTGGTCCCGAAGCTTCTGAAATCGGTCTTGTAATTTATTTTGTATGTGTGAGTTAATTATATCATATTCTTAACAAGTGAATATTAATAACTACTAAAAAGTAAGATTAGTTTTACCCTTATAGCTATTGTTGCCTGAGACAAAATACACTGCTCCTTAGGCGTGTGGGCTCTATCCCAAAACTCTAACATGGTCGGATCTCGGCCTAAGGTCCTACCCAAGGCCTAATAAATACATTCAATAAAAAGTTATTAATTATTCGTGTGAGAATTTGATAACTAAACACCTAAATATATTACACTTACCGTCTTCGCCTCCTCAAAAGACTGCGAGCCAGTCGTGTGTACTATACGGAGCTGGCCACGGTTCTTCTTTGCCTGCTCAGACTTCTTCTTGAAGTTCTCATTATCCCAGTGTACACACATAGCCTCCCATGCTAAATCCGAGACTATGCGGAGCTGGTGATCTCTAATGGTGGTCCCGGGCTGCTGCTCAACTGACCAGGCCGCCCTCTGTCGCATCTCATATAGCCAGCCGGAGTAATTTGATAAGTGCATAATATTCATTTATTTTCATTCCTTTATATTTAGTTTATTGCATGTTTTATTGTGTATATGCACTTATTAGGTTGTTTATTGATTTCAGGAGGATTCAGAGTCAAAAATAGAAAAAGATGGAAAATCGGAGCCAAAACGAGAAAAGTTGAAAAATTGGAAAATTGTGGTTCTCGCCCCGGCGAGAACTTTGTACTGGAGTTTCTCGCCCCGGCGAGAAACCTTCTGCCCGTTTTCGCCCCAACTGATCCAGAGCTCGCCTCGGCCCAAAACTTTCTGGTCGTTCTCGCCCCGGCGAGAAACCTAGGCATAAAATTCTTGCCCCGGCGAGAAAGGCAGCGTTGACCAAGTTTGACCAGCTTTGACTTTTTGTAATTTTTGAGGATTTCTACTTCAGATTGGATTCTTAATTCTTACAGACTTAGGATATTATCTTAGGACTATAAATAGATGTTTTTAGGGAGATCTTGACAACTACAATTGTAACCCTAATTGGAGGAGATTGAAGGCATGTCAGACTAAACTCTTACTTTCAGTTCTAAGGGATGTTGAACCTTTTTCATAATTAATGGTTTAATCAGGTTTTATTTATTTATTTATTCCTTCTTGCATGAGATTTATTCTGATAATCTGTTTTAACTGATTATATGTTATTTAATCTTTTGATTTGATTTGGCCAATTGAATTGATTTGATTAATATCATCTGCTAGATTAAGATATAGTATTAAGTAAACGATATTATATCTGATCATAGGTAGCGATTAATAGTATTTGATTGTGGACAAGCTTTTGGATATTATTAAGATTATTAGAAGGCAAGTTAAATAATTCCTGATTGTGTAATTGTTGCTTGGAATAACCTAATTCTCTAATTCTTCATGTTGCTGTTATATTAAATCTAGACTGATAGTTCTAGGTTATATGATAGTTAGGGTCTCTTGAGGCGATTGTCACATTAGATTTACACATAAGGAGAATTTCGGATAATTAGCGATTGCGGTTATCTAGGGTTATTAATCTCATTGAAGGATAAATATTATCAAACTTGACTTTTCCATGATTGTGATGAGGTGATACTGAACTGAAGAACTGAAGCTTTTTATTTATTGATCATTCTTAATTACTTTTGTTAGTTTAGTGAATCAAAGTCAAAACCCCCCATTAATAGAAATAATAGGAATATTAGAATAAGTAAAAGACTAATTCACTTCTCTGTGGGATCGATCCTTGCTTGTCATTATACTAAGTTTTGTGCTAGTAGAGTGTTAGTAAGGTATTAATTTTGGAGTGTAAAACGACAGCTCCCAAATTTTGGCGCCGTTGCCGGGGAAGTGTTATTTATCTTTATTTATTCATCATTTTATTTTATTTTTGTTTATTATTGTAGTTTATGACACGATCCTCTCAATCCGGTGATTTGAATTTTGATCCAGAAATTGAGAAAACTGCACGCAGGCTAAGGAAAGAAGCTCGTCAAGCTCGAGGCATCACTGCAGAGTCAGACGAAATTCCATCACCGGGACTCAACATAGCACTTGAATTACTGTCAAATACATCATCCACCGATTCAGAGGAAGAAGAAGAAATGGCGGTGCCAAATAACAATAGAACACTTAAAGAATTAGCCACTCTCAATCTCAATCAACAACCCTTATGCATTGAATATCCTACATTAACTGCTGCTTTTGAACTTAAATCGGGACTAATTCATCTTTTACCTACTTTTCATGGTCTCACAGGTGAAGATCCGTACAAGCACTTGAAGGAATTCCATGTGGTGTGTTCCACCATGAAACCACATGGAATAACAGAGGATCAAATCAAGCTAAGGGCATTTCCATTCTCATTGGGAGATCTAGCGAAGGACTGGCTGTACTATCTTCCTTCAGGGTCAATACAGTCATGGAATGACATGAAAAGGCTGTTCTTGGAGAAGTACTTTCCTGCTTCAAGAGTTGCCAACATCAGAAAGGAGATATGCGGCATTCGACAGTTCAACGGAGAGACACTGTATGAGTATTGGGAAAGATTTAAAAAACTGTGTTCCAGTTGTCCTCCCCATCAAATAGATGATCAACATCTGATTCAGTACTTTTATGAGGGATTATTACCAATGGATCGGAGTATGATCGATGCTGCAAGTGGAGGAGCACTAGTGGATAAGACACTGGAGGCTGCAAGGACTTTAATTGCAAATATGGCTGCTAATTCTCAGCAGTATGGGACAAGGAATGACCGTGCACCTGTAAAAGTGAATGAGATTACCACGAGCAATCTTGAACAACAAATTTTTGATTTGACTGCGATGGTTAGACAATTGGCTACAGGAAATACACCAGCAGCAAAAGTTTGTGGGATTTGTTTAATGGATGGTCATAGTACTAATTCTTGTCCGACATTGCAAGAGGATGAAACCGCACAGCAAGCTAATGCAGTGGAAAATTATCAAGCACAACCTCAGTGGAAGTATGACCCATATTCAAATACTTACAATCCAGGATGGAGGGATCACCCTAACCTTAGTTATGGAGGAAATAGGCTACCAGCGCAAAGCATGTATCCGGTTAGACAACAAGGGTTCCCACAAGGCTCTCAACCAGCTCCACATCAATATCAACCTAGACAGGCAGCTCCTGCAAATTCTGGAACATCTTTGGAAGACATGTTCAAGGCATTCATGAGTCAGACACAGCAGTTCCAGCAGGAAACGAAAAATTCTGTTCAAGACTTGAGAAATCAGATAGGTCAACTTGCCACCACAGTGGGGAGGTTGGATGCTCAGGGTTCAGGAAAGTTGCCCTCCCAAACAGTTGTCAATCCAAGGGAGAATGCTAGTGCGATTACACTAAGAAGTGGAAAAGAGTTGGAAGTATCCAAAACAGTGACGGAAATTGAAAAGGAGAAGGCTAGTGATGAGATAGAGACACCGAGGGAAGCTGTTACCCCATCTACTTCAGTTAAGACCCCACCGTTACCGTTTCCACCTAGACACACAAGACTTCAAAGAAGGAGGAAAAGGATAAGGAAATCTTGGAAACCTTCAGGAAGGTAGAAGTCAATATTCCTCTTTTGGAGGCTATCAAACAAGTGCCCAGGTATGCAAAGTTTTTGAAAGAATTGTGCACTAACAAAAGAAAATTGAAAGATGATGAAAAAGTCACTGTAGGAGAGAATGTGTCAGCAGTGCTTCAAAGAAAAATGCCTCCTAAATGTAAAGATCCAGGAATATTTACAATCCCATGCAGAATAGGTAATACCAGATTTGAGAAAGCCATGCTAGATTTAGGAGCGTCAATAAATGTCATGCCATTATCTGTATTTGCTTCTTTAAATCTAGGACCTTTGAAACAAACTGGTGTTATCATTCAACTTGCTGATCGTACTAACACTTACCCTCAAGGGGTAATTAAAGATGTCTTAGTGCAGGTGAATCAGTTAATATTTCCTGCAGATTTTTACATTGTGGATATGGAAGATGACAGATCTCCAAATCCCTCGCACATCTTGCTAGGAAGGCCATTCTTGAAAACAGCAAGGACAATGATCGATGTGCACAATGGGACCTTGACCATGGAATTTGATGGAGAGAAAATTCAGTTCAATATATATGACGCCACGTGGTACCCTAGTGATGTTGATCATATTTTTGCCATTGACATCATTGATTCTATAATGCAGGGATCTTTTGAACAAGACCACAAGGAAAGCTTGGAGATGGCTATTGCTAACAACTTGGACATGGATAAAGAGGAAGAATTTGACCAGAATCAGGAATTGAAGGAAGTTGTGGCTGCATTGCACTCTTTACCAAAATTCACAGATAAATATGCAGCTTAATCAATTCAATTGCTTGTTTCTCATAAAAAACTGTTACCATCTGTGGAGCAAGCTCCAATCTTAGAATTGAAACCCTTACCTGCTCACTTGAAATATGCATATTTAGGGACTAATGAAACTTTACCTGTGATTATTGCTAGTAATCTAACCAAAGTGCAGGAAGAGAAATTGTTGAGAGTCCTAAGGGACCATGTCACAATGTTTGGTTGGACGATAGCAGATATCAAAGGTATAAGCCATGCGATGTGCATGCATAGGATTCTTTTGGATGATGGAGCAAAGCCCACGAGAGAAGCACAACGAAGATTAAATCCACCCATGATGGAGGTAGTCAAGAAAGAGGTGATTAAATTGCTTGATGCAGGTATAATCTACCCCATCTCCGATAGTCAGTGGGTGAGTCCGGTACATGTAGTTCCGAAGAAGTCTGGAATAACTGTCATCATGAATGACAATAATGAGTTGGTGCCCACACGGATACAAACAGGATGGAGAGTGTGTATTGACTACAGGAAACTAAATACTGTAACCAGAAAAGACCACTTTCCTCTTCCCTTTATTGATCAAATGCTAGAAAGATTAGCGGGGCATACTTATTATTGCTTTCTAGATGGTTTTTCAGGTTATAATCAGATCGTGATTACACCCGAAGACCAGGAAAAGACCACATTCACGTGTCCATTTGGTACTTTTGCATACCGGAGGATGTCGTTTGGACTTTGTAATGCACCAGGTACTTTCCAGCGATGCATGGTAAGCATTTTTTCTGATCTTTTAGAAAATTGCATCGAGGTCTTTATGGATGATTTCACAGTACATGGTGATTCTTTGTATTTGTGCTTGGACAATCTAACTCGTGTGCTAGATAGATGCTTGGAAACTAACCTTGTTCTTAATTGGGAAAAGTGTCATTTTATGGTAGAACAGGGTATAGTGCTTGGTCATGTTGTGTCAGCTAAAGGTTTAGAGGTTGATAAAGCTAAGATAGATATTGTGTCTGCTTTGCCTTACCCCGCTAGTGTGCGGGAGATTCGCTCTTTTTTTGGACATGCAGGTTTCTATCAGAGATTTATCAAAGACTTTTACAAAATAGCTCTGCCATTATGTAAGTTGCTACAAAAAGATGTGGAATTCCAGTTCGATGATGCGTGCAAGGAGGCATTTGACATGTTGAAGAGCCTATTGACCTCTGCACCTGTGATACAACCGCCAAATTGGAATCTTCCCTTTGAAATAATGTGTGATACAAGCAATTATGCAGTCGGAGCTGTTTTGGGCCAAAGAGTTGACAAAGTTGTCCATGCCATCTATTATGCCTCTAGAACATTGAATGCAGCTCAGATTAACTACTCGACAACAGAAAAAGAACTTTTGTCTGTTGTTTTTGCTTTAGATAAATTTCGATCTTATTTACTTGGCACTAAAGTTGTAGTTTATTCTGACCATGCAGCTCTCAGGTATTTGTTAACCAAGAAGGACTCTAAACCCAGGATTATCAGATGGATTCTGCTGTTGCAGGAATTTGACTTGGAAATCAAGGATAAGAAGGGAGCGGATAACTTCGTAGCAGATCACTTGAGTAGACTGGTGAGAGATGAGGAGGCACTACCATTATATGATTCTTTTCCGAATGAGCATCTCTTTTATATTCAGGAGGAATTGCCTTGGTATGCTAATATTGTTAATTATTTAGCAAGTGCTTATATTCCTAATGAATTTTCTAAAAAACCAAAAGGATAAGCTTAGGAGTGATGCTAGACATTATGTTTGGGATGATCCATATCTGTGGAAATTTTGTGCTGATCAGATAATCCGTAGATGTGTGCCTAATACTGAAACATTGTTTATTCTAACCTTTTGTCATTCCTATGCTTGTGGAGGTCATTTTGGACCAAAACGGACTGCTCATAAGGTTTTAGAAAGTGGTTTTTATTGGCCAACAATTTTTAGAGACTCATATCTATTTTGTAAATCATGCGAGAATTGTCAACGAACAGGTAATATATCACATAGAAATCAAATGCCACAAACTCCCATTTTAATTGTTGAGATTTTTGATGTTTGGGGTATTGATTTTATGGGACATTTTCCTGTTTCTCATGGTAATATTTAAATTCTCTTGGCTGTCGACTATGTTTCTAAATGGGTGGAAGCTAAAGCCACCAGGACTGATGATTCTAAAGTTGTTGCAGATTTTGTCAAAACTAACATATTTGTCAGATTTGGAACGTCTAGAGCTATCATCAGCGATAAAGGAACTCATTTTTGCAACAGGATGTTAGCAGCACTTTTCAGGAAATATAATGTTTTGCATAAGATTTCTACATCTTATCATCCGCACAGCAATGGTCAGGCTGAAGTATCCAACCGTGAAGTGAAATCCATTTTGGAAAAGGTCGTCAAGCCAAGCAGAAAAGATTGGAGTCTGCGGTTAGAAGATGCATTATGGGCGTATAGAACTGCGTACAAAACCCCTATTGGTATGTCTCCGTACAGATTAGTTTTTGGGAAGCCATGTCATTTACCCGTGGAATTAGAACATAGAGCTTTTTGGGCGATCAAGCAATGTAATATGAGTTTGGATGATGCGGGAATGCATAGGAAGTTCCAGCTACAAGAACTCGAAGAGATGAGGAATGAAGCATATGAGAGTTCTAGACTTTACAAGAATAAGACAATGGCCTTCCATGACAAGCAGATTTTGAGGAAAGATTTCACCGTTGGACAACAAGTTCTCCTATTCAATTCGAGGCTGAAGTTATTTCCAGGTAAGTTGCGCTCTCGTTGGGAAGGTCCATTTGTTATTACTAATGTGTTCTCTCATGGTGCTATAGATATACAGAATCCAAAGACAGGGAAAGTATTCAAGGTCAATGGACATAGGCTGAAACCTTTCCGTGAAGGATTTTTGATGGAGAGTGTGGAGATGATAGACCTAGTGGATTCGAGTTATGAGTGATTGAGGAGAATCGATGTCGGGCTAACGACGTTAACCAAATGCGCTACTTGGGAGGCAACCCAAGACATCAGATTTGCTTTTCTATCCCTTTTTATTTATTTATTTGTTTTTTTTATTTATCTCATCTTTGCATGATTGTCTTACATTAGGGACAATGTACGGTTTGAGTGTGGGGGAGGGGTTTAGGTTTAGGATAGTATAGGGCAGGTTTGCTTTAAATGTGAAAATCTGAGTTGTTTTGTGAAAAACAAATTTTTGTTTGGTCAAGTTTTCAAAGGTTTTTGGTTTTAGAATGAAGATTGATGCCATTGATTGAATTTGTTTGATGCTGAATTAATTGATAAATGATGATAATGAAGTTAGGACCCATAGTTGACTGATTTAGATTGAATTGGTATTGCATGAGTACTTGAGTATGAGATACATATTTACTTGACTAAGTTATCTGTGGAGTTGACTTTGTGCACTGATTTCATGATTTAGAACTGTGTAACTGCTTATCTTGTTTGCAGGACCATGTGAAAAAAATTGGAAATTTGAAAAAGAATTGAGAGTAAAAACTGAAAAATTTTGTCTCAAAAGAAAAACATGTGGTGGGTTGAGATGGAGCGTAAAACGCACTCACCCATAAACACATGCAACGAGATGGAGCGTAAAACGCACTCGTTGGTGAGAAGAAAAGTGAGATGGAGCATAAAATGCACTCACTTAAGAAAAGAATGAGAAGAGGTGAAATGGAGCATAAAATGCATTCACCTGAATGAAAAAAATGGATAGCAGAAAGAAAAGAGAAAAAAAACATGTTCTGGTTTTGAGTCAGTGTGCACGGTTGTTGTTCCATATGACCTGAGTTGAGTATCTGTGTTAATCATAGGAGATGCATATGTAGTTTCAATTTGATTTAGAGATGTTTAGTGGGGAATGATGGGATTATTGTTATGAGTTGATTGATGAGGTATTGATCAAATTTCTGTTGATTGGTGTTAGTATTCATGGATGCTAATTGAATTTGAACCTTTGGAAGTTTGGTTGAATAGAATTCTAATGACTTCAATATAACTTTTGTTTTAATTTACACGAGGATGTGTAAAGACTAAGTGTGGGGGAATTTGATAAGTGCATAATATTCATTTATTTTCATTCCTTTATATTTAGTTTATTGCATGTTTTATTGTGTATATGCACTTATTAGGTTGTTTATTGATTTTAGGAGGATTCAGAGTCAAAAGTAGAAAAAGATGGAAAATCGGAGCCGAAACGAGAAAAGTTGAAAAATTGGAAAATTGTGGTTCTCGCCCCGGCGAGAACTTTGTACTGGAGTTTCTCGCCCCGGCGAGAAACCTTCTGCCCGTTTTCGCCCAGCTGATCCAGAGCTCGCCCCGGCCCAAAACTTTCTGGTCGTTCTCGCCCCGGCGAGAAACCTAGGCATAAAATTCTCGCCCCGGCGAGAAAGGCGACGTTGACCAAGTTTGACCAGCTTTGACTTTTTGTAATTTTTGAGGATTTCTACTTCAGATTGGATTCTTAATTCTTAGAGACTTAGGATATTATCTTAGGACTATAAATAGATGTTTTTGGGGAGATCTTGACAACTACAATTGTAACCCTAATTGGAGGAGATTGAAGGCATGTCAGACTAAACTCTTACTTTCAGTTCTAAGGGATGTTGAACCTTTTTCATAATTAATGGTTTAATCAGGTTTTATTTATTTATTTATTCCTTCTTGCATGAGATTTATTCTGATAATCTGTTTTAACTGATTATATGTTATTTAATCTTTTGATTTGATTTGGCCAATTGAATTGATTTGATTAATATCATCTGCTAGATTAAGATATAGTATTAAGTAAACGATATTATATCTGATCATAGGTAGCGATTAATAGTATTTGATTGTGGACAAGCTTTTGGATATTATTAAAATTATTAGAAGGCAAGTTAAATAATTTCTGATTGTGTAATTGTTGCTTGGAATAACCTAATTCTCTAATTTTTCATGTTGCTGTTATATTAAATCTAGACTGATAGTTCTAGGTTATATGATAGTTAGGGTCTCTTGAGGCGATTGTCACATTAGATTTACAGATAAGGAGAATTTCGGATAATTAGCGATTGCGGTTATCTAGGGTTATTAATCTTATTGAAGGATAAATATTATCAAACTTGACTTTTCCATGATTGTGATGAGGTGATATTGAACTGAAGAACTGAAGCTTTTTATTTATTGATCATTCTTAATTACTTTTGTTAGTTTAGTGAATCAAACTCAAAACCCCCCATTAATAGAAATAATAGGAATATTAGAATAAGTAAAAGACTAATTCACTTCTCTGTGGGATCGATCCTTGCTTATCATTATACTAAGTTTTGTGCTAGTAGAGTGTTAGTAAGGTATTAATTTTGGAGTGTAAAACGACAGCTCCCATAATTCTTAACGACATGTGCAATAATCACATCGTCGCCGGCTGTCTGAGAGATGGTCAGGTTATATCTATAAGAAAGCTATAACAAAAGTTTAAAAGTTAGGAATAATTAATTTTTTAGGCAACAACTATGTACTAATATATATGTATATAAATGCTTAATATAAACTTATTAACTTACGTGAAACTCCCGCAAGACCGTCTGCATGAAGGCGGCATCGTACCATGCGGACTGGCTGTAGCGCATGCACCCGGTCAGGAGGTGCGTCAGACATATAGCGTGTAAAGTGTGTTTAACGACCGGGTCTAGTATACTACAGTAAAAATATAACAATATACGTTACGTTTAATGTGGCATGTAAAAAATTAAATAGGAACAATTAAAAGTTTTACTACAACGATGGATTAACACTTACTGTCCAGACTGGACATCCACTGGGACTGTAAATGGAGCAGCTGGCGGCCGACCAAAGATATCGAGGGATACCGAGGTTAGTTCCTCGGTTTTGTCGATGAGGTGCATCTTTAAGTATTAAAAAAATTGAGTCAATAAATAAAAACTAATGCAGCTTGAGATATTTTTAAATCCTATGTAAGACAACTTATTAGCTCCTGAAGACGAGCCTCCATCATGGCTAGCGTCTCCCGATCCGGATTGCCCACCACCGCGGCGACCTCCACCACTATGTCTAGCCATGAATATTCTATTAGAATAACCAAATTATCGCATATGAATTTGAATGTAAAATATTTAAATATATAAATATATATATATATATATATATATATTACTATTGCAGTTTTTACTAATTTGAAATAACATCTTTAGATTATGTACGTCATCAAACATGTCAGATTCAACATTGATATCATTCTCAGATTCGGTATCTTCATCATCCTGAGTTTCGAGATCAGTTTCGTCGCCGTTCTCATCCTCAACGACTACGTAGTCGTTCACGACGACGTCTGTCTCGACATCGTCATCTTCAAGTACGTCAACCACATCATTTGTCATCACATCTTCAGCATTTAGAACTACCTGCATAGGATTGCTAACATCTTCTTGCAGCACCTCATCCATCCCAAACATATTATCAGCATCAAATGTACATGAATACATGACAATCGTGACTCTTGAACCCATTAATTTTCAACTGTTCAACCTTACAGCAGCGCAATATGTTAGACGCATATCCATCTGGGAGCTTCAACCCACTAACCCACTTACACGCCTCTTCAACTTGTTGCTTAGTAAGACAAAATGGAGCTTTAGGTTTTATATTGTTAGGGCGAAGCCACAATCCTGGCCTGATGTTCATTGCCTCTAAATCTTTTCGTGCATTGTCATTGTCTTTGGTTTTACCACTCGTATCTAACACAGTGTAAAATAAGTTCTCGAAAATATTCTTTTCTGTATGCATGACATCTATACAATGACGAACTGAAAGTGTGACCCAATACGACAACTCAAACCATATGGGTGAGTGTGTCCAATTATGAGTCTTCCTGTACCCAACTGCTCTCAATTTACTATGCTCATTCCCCGATGGTGGAAATGTCAGATTGTTCAGCCAGCCCAAGACCTCACTGCCCGAGAGTCGACCAACAACCCCCTTCTTCTCTGTCTTTCTGTTGAACTGTGCAGACATCTTTCTGTAATTGTGATCAACAGGCAAGAATCTGCGAGCTGTTCCAAAGAAACTACATTTTCGCCCATGTTGCCACTGATTTCCTTGCACATCCCCCATACACACTGGACATGATAACTTCCCGTGAGTTGACCAACCACTGATCATCCCAAGAGCCGAAAAGTCAATGATAGTCCACAACAAGGCTGCCTTCATCACAAAATTCTCACCGATCGATTTATCATACGTCTGGACCCCTCTCCTATAATATCTTTAGTTCATCGACTAACGGCCTAAGGTACACATTAATGTCTTTTGTAAGACTCTTATCCCCCGGTATGAGTAAAATTAAGAACAAATACGGATCCCTCATGCACATTGACGGTGGAAGATTATAAGCTACCATAATGATTGGCCAAACAGAATAAAGCTGGCTAAAATTATTAAAAGGGCAAAAGCCATCCGTAGCCATGTCGAGCCTCACATTCCTGACTTCCTCCGCAAACTGTGAAAAATTTTCATCAAATCTCTTCCATTCATCTCCATTTGCTGGGTGAGTCAGCTGACTAGGCACGACGTCCCTTGTTCTATGCCAACTCATATGTTGAGCTGTATGGGACGACATGAATAGCCGTTGAAGCCTCGGCGCAAGAGGAAAGTACCGTAAGATCTTCTTGGGCACATGTTTCTCCTTCCCCTCACGTTTTGTCACCTTATACCTAGGCAAGCTACATATATCATAATGTCCCTTATCTTTGTCCGTCCCATAGTATAACATGCAATCCTACTCATAAGCATCGATCTTCTCATACCCCATATTTAACCCCTTGACCATTGTCTTCACTTCATAATAATTCGGGGGCGGAGTATGATCCTTGGGTAAAAACTCGCTGATAAGAGCAAGCAAATCGTTGAAACCTCTCTCACTGCAGTCGTGCTCATATTTGAAGTGTAAGAGCTTAGTCACTGCAGATAGCCTAGTGTGCTTAACATTTCCCGGATACAGCGAAACCCCCGATTCAAATAGCAACTTGTAAAATGCAGCAGTTGTATCATTTGGAACTTGTCGAGCACTGCTTCACGAATGCTCATTTTCAGCCCAGTCAATATTGGTAGGGCCATAGGCATCGACCAACATCTCCACGACATCATAGTTATCGGCGTATGAATCCCATTGAATTGGTTGGTCTACAATACTATCGATCCCTTCTCTCAACTCAATTGATTCCCCGTGATGAATTCATACGGAGTATCCATTCACAAAGCCATGAGAATATAAGTTGAATTTAATCTCGTCGGCTTTCTTCCGATCAGGTTTTTACACTTGACACACGGGCGTCACATCTTTCCGTTAGGATCATCAGCATGTTCTATTGCTTTGTTCAAAATGTTACAGACCCCGTGACGAAAAGTTGAGACTAATCCCCTCTCATCAATGGGTATCCTACGGTACATCCAACTCCGGTCGCCTTACATCTTTAACTGAACAGAAGACACATTCAGTACAGGGATATTCATGGATATTCATGTATGTGGTTCATGCATGAATTATATTTTCCGCAGTATCTCCACTCTACAGGATAGAAGTTTGGCTTCCATCTCATTCCTGGATGCGTCTCCTCACTAGTGCCAACACGTTGAGCACGTTTTTTTCTGTTTCAAGAAAGTATGCACTCGAAGAACATGTAGAGATAACAGCCGAAAAATCCTCAAAACAAAAAAAAAACGTACTCAACCCATTGTCACCGGCTTAAGTGAGAGACATAACATCCGGTCACAGTCCCAAACTGGGGACTATTCAACATTCACTCCTAATGAGTGAATGTCAAACGGGTTTCGAAGCTCCAAATTAAGTATACTACATGGACAAATATATATTCAGTTTATTGTAATTGCGGAAAACTAAGCAAATGCTACTTAGTTTATTTTTCCAATGATAAACTAAGTAAATGCTACTCAGTTTATGATATTATATTCTATTATTTAATTAAATTTAATTAATTCTATTGTATTTTATTTTATTTTATTATTATATATAATATAATTTATTATGTAAATTTAATTTATCTTATTATATTATTTTATTTTGTTTAGTATTGGTAAAACTAAGTAAAATGCTACTTAGTTTTTTATATTATATTATTTTTATCCTTTTAATAATTTATTTTATTTTATTTTATTTTATTCTTTTTTTATTTCATTTTGTATTATATTATATTATATTATATTATATTATATTATTTATTTTAATTAAGTTATTTTATTTTATTTCACTTTATTTTGTATTATATTATTTAATTTAATTTATTTATTTATTTTAAATTAGTTATTTCATTTTATTTCATTTTATTTTGTATTATATTATTTAATTTAATTTAATTTAATTCATTTATTTTAAAAAGTTTTTATATTTTATTTTATTTATTCTTTTTCTATTTTATTTTTTATTATATTATGTTATTTAATTTAATTTAATTTATTTTATTTTAATTAAGTTATTTTCTTATATTTAATTTTAATTTAATTTAATTTATTTAGTTTATTTTAATTTATTTTATTTTTATATTATATTATATTATTTTTTATTTTATTTTATTTTATTTTCATTTATTTTATTTATATACTATTATTTAATTAAATTAATTATATTAAATTAAATTAATCTATTTTTTTATTTATTTTATTATATTTATATCTTATGAAATTAAATTAAACTAAATTAAATTTATTGTAATTTATTTATTTTGTACTATCTTATATTATATCATATTATTTTTTATTTAGTTGTGCAAAACTAAGTTAATGCTACTTAGTTAATTTCGTTAAACTTTATTAGTAGATTAGAAACTAAGTAAATGCTACTTAGTTCATTTCATTTTATTTTAGTAGTTAAGTATTAATTTATTTATTACCTTCTATAACTCCCACTGAAATTCTGTCGGAAATTCAGTCGAAAATAAGTCTACACCCAATTCTAAATACACATTACTGCAATCCATAAGCCTACAATTGATGACAATAATATAAGTATAACAGTAGTAGAATACATAAGGCAAAAAAATGCAGAAGATGCAATAAAAAGTTTGAGTACCAAGCACAATACAATTCACACATATTATTGGTACAAATTGATATGGATAAGGCAAAAAAGGTAGAAAATGGACAAATTGAGCTAAATTCAGTACAACTGAACCAACCACATCAGATTTTTGAACTAAATAAACTTATTGAACTAAATTAGATTATAAGGCAAGAACAAATCACTGTAATTGGTCTACCAAATCAGATATTCAACCAAAATCAAAGGAACGAATCCCTAATTCAAAGACAGACCCAAATCATAATTTCAATCCCAATTTCAGCAATTATAGACCAAAATTCCAATTTCAGCAATTATAGACCAAAATTCCAATTTCAGCAATTTCAGACCCAATCCCAAATTCAACCCAATTTCAGCAAATTCAGAACAAATTTCAATAAATATAATTAACTGCTTTAAAACAATTTGCACATTCCAATAATCCCAATTTTAGACCAATTTCAAAACAATATTCAATCTAAATACTAATTAGACCAATTTCAAAACAATATTCAATCTAAATACACAAATTACTTGAACTTACCTTGAATAGTAGGTTTAAATAACCTAATGAACTGTGATAAGTAAGCCAACAACTTCGATTTCTGGTGGGGAGGCCAAGGAGGTGGGTTACCGTCGCAATGTATGGAGGTGGTGGTCGGAATGTGGGCTGAGTGAGATGAGAGTGTAAGATCCCAACTTTATGAAATAAAGTTTATTATTTTCTTTATGATTATTTTTTTTTTAAATAGTAACGTGTTTAATTGTTATAAATGATAGTTAAGGGTGTTATATGCAAATTATCTGATAAATAGTGTATGTCGGGGAATATTCCTTTTGTCGGGGAATATTCTTTTTGTCGGAGAATATCATATTCGGTACCGTACGACGGCGCCGAAATAACAAAATATTAGTGGGCCCCACAATGACAATATTGTCAACGATAGTGGACCCCATTGTCGGATACTGAAAACGACAGTATTTGTCAACAATATTATCACCTGCAACTGTTGAAATACCCGGTAATAAAAAGAACAATAAAACGCGTTATTCCACAGTAGTACGCGGTATTTCACAAGCACACGGTGTTGCACAGTATTTTATATTATTGATTCAATAATTGATAAAGCAACTATTGCACAGTATTTTATTCAATAATTGTTACAGTAGAATCTGCATAATACTTTTTTATTATTTTATCATGACACTGTAACTCATATTATTTGATATGATATTTTAGCATTATTGACAATGTCTAGAAATTCTGTCAAGGAAAAAGGTTATTTAATTGCGCGTCGTTTATACGGAAGGCCCCCTTTTTCCTGGGAATGATCTGGTTGTCAATATTATAAGTCTATAATATTAACGGTGAATAATTGTTGAAAGTCTGAAATAGTGTTGATTAAAAATACGTGAAGCGTTTGTTGTAAGTTAACTTATTTTTCTGCGGGACCCACACTTTATTCCGTGGGACCCACAACTATTTGATCGGTGGGACCCACAAATTATTTTTGTAAAATAATATCTTCAGATTTTATTTTTTTCCGTGGGACCCACATGTCATTCAATAGTAATTACCGTCAGTAAATAGTTAATTCAGTTTTTATTTTACCTTAAGATTAAAAAGCTAAGTGAAAGCATATTCTGAGAATATACTATGGCATAAAGTATATTAAAAGAATATGCCAAGGGTATAAGAGTAATAAACCAAGAAAATTTAGGAAAAAGACTATAATGCCCTCACCTTGATTTTCCTATAAATAGGAAGGGTTTGCTTAAGAAATTTTCACACCTTCATTGCTTATACTTCCTCTCTCTCTCTACATTTCTTGAGTTCTCTTAGTGTGCTAGGCTATTGTGAGTATTTGTGAGAATACTAGTATTATCCGAAGTTAGTAAACTTCATAGAAAGTAACATCCAGTCACTTGTTAACTAAGGTAGGGAATATCATTTCTTTCATACTCATATATAATATCATTTGCTTTCATGTTCGTAAGTGATATTATACTCATAAAGGTTGTTATTCATTCTATATTAATTTGTGGGGATAACCTGTCCGTGCGGTATGACGCATGCCTGGTGAATATCCTTTTGTATTCATTTCTTATTATTCTATGGGAATAACCTGTAAGTACGAGTGTCGTACCTGGTGAATACCCTTCTGTATTCATTCCTTATTAATCTATGGGTATAACCTGTCCGTGCGGATTGACGCATGCCTGGTGAATAACCCTTTGTATTCATTACTTATTAATCTATTGTGAAAATAATTTGTCTACGCGAATTATCGCATGACGGGTGAAAATCCATTTGCAGTTTCATATATTCTGTTATACTCGTATAACGTATCATTTCTTTTGTACTCTTTAAGGGATATCTTTTTCTTTCACATTTCTCCATTTATGATAAGAATCTTTGTTTGTTTCCAAAACCTTATTTTTTTAAATGGAGAAAATCCCTGAAAATTAGTAGAATATCCTTAATAGTTTGTGCTTCATCTAATATCTTCTCACTTGAATCTTTCTATTTCGTTTTCTACGTTATTTAGTATAGTTGAAGCATGAAATAAATTTCTTGAATATCATTCTTGAATTTGACTCCACAATTTGGTCATCGTGTTGGCAATTTGGTCAATCTTTGATACTGATTAAATTATAAAGCTTTTCTTTATCCTTGATCTCACTGTATCATTGTCATCATCCTCATCCTCATACTTAAATTGTGGTGATAGTTCTCTTTGGCCCGTAGTGCAAAGATGAACTGGCGTGACATGATTTTGACCAAACTGTGTATTGGTATTATCATGACTTTTGGTGTTACAAACAAAGGCGTATGGTGAAAGTTCTCTTTGGCCCGTAGTGCAAAGATGAACTGGCGTTTGGCATGATCATGACCGGTGATGTTACAAATAAATATCTTTGGCACGTAGTGCAAAGAGAGGCTGTTGAATATAAACTGTTGATTTGGATGTTCATAAACAGGAATTGTTGATTGGTGTTACGGGGATAAAATATTGGTGGTGATCCTTTAATTTATAGAAGATGGTAGATATTATAAACTATTTGACTCTTCTAATGGATTGTTGGTTCCGCTGCAATTGTTGTTGTTAAACAATTAAAATATCTTTAAATCTCTGATTTAATTCTGTTGAAGACTAAAGATAATTTTTATTCTTCATTATCTTAGTCATGATATTTCTTACTGGGCTATTTGTGCTCACCCTTTTCCTTTTTGTTCCATTGTTCTTCTCAGGAAAAGAGAGTGTAGCGGGGACTAGCCGGGGAATGGAGTGATGGTCCGAGATATTAGAAGTGTCTCAATACCTTACTATTAGTGTGACAATAAGTGTATTGAGAATTTAAGATGTATTTGTATTGTGTTGTCGTATTTTGCACAACACTTATTAGTTGTAAATGGGAAAATTCATATTTGTATTTGTATTTTGTGGAATGTTATTGGCGACTCAAAATGGGTTGTATGGACCTATTTTGGGGGCGTCACAGAGAGAGTGAGAGATAGCGAGTGAGAGATGAGAGTGAGAGAGAGAGAGAGAGAATGTCTGCAGCAATGAGAGAGAAAGTGAGGTGAGGCGGCTGGAGAAAACAATCTGATTAGGTTTTATTACTTATTTCTGACGGAAGTTCCGTCGGACATAGTTCCCTCGGAATTAACTAATCCTTGACGGACATTCCGTCGAACATATACACACTTCCGTCGAGATTAGACTTCGCGCTGGCGAAAAACTTGGCGCCACAAATGGGCTTGTGTTTTCGACGAAATTCCCTCGAGGTAAGGATTAAAATCGACGGATTTATATTCGAGGGATAATTCAGTCGGAATTAAGTTATTCTCGACGGAAGGTAGTCCGTCGAATATAATTCTGTCGGAATTATCCTATTTTCTTGTAGTGCTAGTGTGTGTAGCATTAGTCCTTGGTCGTCAGTCTTATAACAATTATATATACCAAACACTAATTTGGGCAGATGGATCGGGAGCCGGCCCATCATTATTTGACAACTTCTTTCGGAGGATTATCGAGGCGTGCATGGAGAGCACTGCAATCCAATCAGGCGCACCATCATGTTAGTGTATCTACCAGCTAGCTCAGGAGGTCGTTCATGGTTCCATAGATCCAGGTTCGCGAGACGAGCTCTTGGGTCTGGTATCACAGGAGGCCGTTCGAGTATGTGTCGTTGTATTGGCCCACATATTCGACAGGTAAACGAAATTATTAATGTATCTCTTTAATTATATAGTTTGTAATTATATATATTATATTGATTATATAAACTATTAAAAAGCTATAAAAGATATTTACCTAACTTATATTAAAAAATACATAAAATAATTTCAAATACGTGACAACTTACGGGACTCGATTCGGAGTTCTGGTGGCCGAGTTAGAAGCTCGTTTGCCTAACTTGTATTAAAAAAAACTTCAAAGATTTAGGAAAACTAGACCAAAACGGGCCCCGAGCGACGAAACGATGCGCAATCATAGGCACAACACCTCTTACATATTTCAAACAAGCGACAACTTACGGGACTCAATTTGAAGTTCCAGTGGCTGAGTTAGAAGCCCGTTTGGCTAACTTATATTAAAAAAGACTTAAAAAATTAGAAAAACTAGACCAAAACAGACCCCGAGCGTCAAAACGACGCAAAACCGTAGGTGAAACACCTCTTACATATTTCAAACATGTGACAACTTACGGGACTCGATTTGGAGTTTCAGTGGCCGAGTTAGAAGCTCGTTTGCCTAACTTATATTAAAAAGACTAATTTTTTTAGAAAAACTAGACCAAAACGGGCCCTGGACGTCGAAATAACGTGAAACCGTAGGCGAACTACCTCTTATATATTTCAAACACATGACAACTTACGGGACTCGATTCGGAGTTCCGGTGGCCGAGTTAGAAGCTCGTTTGCTTAATTTATATTAAAAAAACTAACAACATTTAGGAAAACTAGACCAAAACGGGCCCCGGGCGTCGAAACGACGTGAAATCGTAGGCGAAATACCTCTTATATATTTTAAACGCATAACAACTTACGAAACTCGATTCGGAGTTCCGGTGGCCGAGTTAGAAGCTCATTTGCCTAACTTATATTAAAACGACTAAGAAAAATTTAGGAAAACTAGACCAAAACGGGCCCCGGGCGTCGAAACGATGCGAAACCATAGGCGAAACACCTTTTACATATTTCAAACACATGACAACTTACGGGACTCGATTCGGAGTTCCGGTGGCCAAATTAGAAGCTTGTTTGCCTAACTTATATTAAAAAGACTAAAAAAATTAGGAAAACTAGACCAAAACAGGTCCCGGGCGTCGAAACGGCCCGAAATCTTAGGCAAAGCACCTCTTACATATTTTAAACGCGTGACAACTTAAAAGACTCGATTCGGTGTTCCGGTGGCCGAGTCAGAAGCTCGTTTGCCTAATGTATATTAATAAAAACTAATTTTTTTTAGGAAAACTAGACCAAAATGGGCCCCCATGCGACAAAACGACGCAAAACCGTAGGCGAAGCACCTCTTATATATTTCAAACATGTGATAACTTACGGGACTCGATTTGGAGTTCGGATGGCCGAGTTAGAAGCTCGTTTGCCTAACTTATATTCAAAACACTAAAATAATTAGGAAAATTGTAACGACCCCAAAATCAGGACAAATCTCACTCCCGATCTTGTGCGTTAACTATACATTCTCATTCTAACTTTACAATACTAATCAATATTATAATTGATAAAATGCGTATAAATTTAAAAAATTTATAACTTACATTCATATTCTAAATTTTCATCACAAATCAACTTAATTCTAATTGTACATAATAGTTATTAATAATATAAACATTAAAACTTAGTTATTTCAATCTTTTCTCAATACCAGAATTCGCAACCTTTAACATTAATACATATACTCAGGATCGTATAAATATTATGATCCATTCTAAAATATTATAAGTGAACATAAAGTTCAACCTACGATATAAAATAATTTTTCTATATCCTCCATAACTATAGTTCATCAAGTATAAATCATATCTCATGTATTATTGTCATCAACTCAACTCTATATACAAAACAACTGTAAAGTTACATTTTCATCATCAATACGATATCTTTTATTTCAAAACTCAAGTTTAATACAATTTAACCTAATTACATCGCAAATAGACATTTATACTAAATGAATCAATATACATTTTCTTTTCCACATGCCTCAAACATGTATTGTCGTGATTCATCTGATAGTTCATCCTTAAATCTGTAAATAAAATTATTTGCAAGTTTGAGTACAATGGCTCAGCAAGTCTAACAGATAACACGTAACACATAACATGCATTCTATACATGATTTACAATTACTACACTTTGAATACTAAAACATGTTTTCTACTCTTCATGCATCACAATTAGATCATGTATCATGTTTCACTATGCTTATTATTGCACATACCTTGTATCATTATATTGATAGTAGTTCATACTTCATCATAGTTAACCTTGCTTACATCTCATTGCTAATACAATAATCATTTCTTTCAAATAGCATATATCACATATCAATTGAGTTTCCGTAACTCCATTCAATCCGGTCATACTTTGACCTTGGCAAGAATAGATTGCAATATAGCACAAAGGCACATAAATCTTAATGAATTTACACATAATCAATTAAATTTGAAAACCTTGCCTTCTTGATGTAAAGCTATTGGCTCTTAGCGATTACGCGGACTCGAAGCGTTATTGTTCCCGTAAAGTACCTATGTAACACATATAAGGTTATTAAGATGCGTAACATTACTACATTCCACGAATTCAGTTTAAACTTGTGCCTTGCAAGCTTAATGCCTCATTCTTAGCTTTTCCTATTTCAATGAACTTGTTTTATGTATATATAACATAAACTTCTATTATTTTTCAATAATTCGATAGCTTGATGTACATAATTCCCATGAAGTTTGACTAAGTTTCAATTCAATTACATTCATTATTTCTAACTAGTCTCATTACTACTCTACATGTTATTTATAGAACACAATATACAAACCAATGCATTTGAATTCAAAAATCTTAACTAAACTTGTAATTTCTTATTTAAACATCTTATGTTTAATTTTACTACATTTATTGGATTTATTTATCATATTATATACTAATTATATGTATTTATTAATTTATTCCTACCTTGCATGGGCTAAATGTCAAATGACCAAAATAGCCACGACATGCCCAGCAAGCCATGCCAAGCCAACTGCTACAGCGCAACACAGCAGGCCAGCGTGCACACGCACACAGCTGTTGCCTATAGTAGTTGCCCATGCCATGCAGCTGCACCAAGCCAACCCGCCCCATTTTCCAATTTCTAGTTTACAATCCACATGTCCAATTGAAACCAAACTTTAGCATGCTATATAGAATATATCATATTATTTTAAAAAAAATATAAACCAACTAATTTGGATATCTTGGGCAGGTCTAACAGGGCCATAAAACTGCCTTGTCAAGACAGTTTTTCAACCGTGCTTTAACACACCATTCCTTCTGAAACAGGTTCCAATCCACGTTGGGCTTACATAAACTACTCCATTTACATCATATAACATATATGAAAACTCCCTTGATTCCAGACCTAACCCAATTCCTTTAAATTTCCCTATTTAGGCTTAACAGCCCCTAAGAGGAAATTCATCGAGCATACATAGTGCGTAGCTTATATTTTCAGGATTCATAGCCATTTAGGTATGATTTAACCCAAATTTTTTTTCCACCCTTCTCTGTTCAAATACCCTGGGCAAAGCCTCCTCATACTTATGGCTGAGCTATTTGTTTAATTCTCTACATTCTCCACTCATGTAGCATATACATATTATATACAACTCACTTTATGTATAATAATTAATATATTATAGTTACTTACTAAAATTAAGTAATTATATATTAATAATAATACTAACATTTACTTCACTAATTATGAAGTTAAATTCATAATTAAAATAAATATTCGAAATGGAACAAACCAATCATATATGTATTTCATTGATTAATTAAATAGCTTATTTAAACTTTATAGTTCAATTCTCTTATTCCATTAATTATTTAAATGGCTCATTAAATTTTATATTTAAATTCTCTTGTTTCCTTCCATAAATTGTTCTTGAACAATTTATTTAATACATTGAATAATATATATATTCATTAATCAAATAATCAATTTGATTTATAATTACTTTCTCACATAATTAAATAATTTCTTATTTACTTATTAACTCTTAAGTTATTTTAAAACTTAATATCTCATCCACATTTAATATCTAATGATTAACTATTATTAGTTAATCCAATTCTCATCTCATTCCATCTTTCAATTAAACCAATAAAGTTACTGGTTTCACAAATCACATATATAATTATACTTAATCACAATTTATTCAATAACATATTTTATAATAAAATATTATTTTATTTACAACTATATACAATGTAATATCCACGGATTCACACTTTTAAACCCATTACGTCTCATAATAAGAATTTTATTTATTAACTTCTTATTTTGATATATTCCGAGAAATCCGGGTTGTGACAAAAAATTAGATCAAAACGGGCTACGGGCGTCGAAACAACGTGAAACCGTTGGCGAAACACCTCTTATATATTTTAAACACGTGACAACTTACGGAACTCGATTCGGAGTTCCGGTGGCCGAGTTAGAAGCTCGTTTGCCTAACTTATGTAAAGAACACTTGAAAAATTATTTAATTATGGTTGCATTTGTTTATGTCTAATTAATATTTTAATTTTGTAGGGTCTTGTTGATGAGCCTCGTGGCCAGGGTGGAGCCAGGGACGATGGTGAGGACGGTGGAGGGGGCGCCGATGGCGAGGACCGCAGAAGAGATGGTTAGGACCACAGAGGCAATGATGATGGTACGGAGGGTGGGACTGATGATGGCAAGGGAAGTGGCATAATGGACGATATTCATTTGTCTGTCGATGACTGATTATGTTTATAGATTTACTTTTATGTATCTAACTAGTTTTAGGGTTGTACAACTTTTACATTTTGTATGTAGTTACTTTTTATGGTTTATGTGATTACATTATGTATGTATTGATGGTTGATTATATATATTTGATGGGTATTGGCATGCGTTAGTGAAGAATTATTTGTTGCTTTTAGTTTATAACAGGTACAATTATGTATATTTAAAAAAATAGAGGGTTTTGCAAAAAAAATTAAAAAATATTATTTTTTAAAATGTTATTCTCGATGGACACACTCATAACCAACAGACATGTTGTCGGGAATGACATTCTAATTAAAAATTTAAAATTACTCATTGCCGAGGAAAAAACTTAATGGCGGCGCTAGACCCTATAACTATTTAATTTTGTTATTAAACAACCATTGGTGACGGACATGTCGTCGTCACTGTCGTTGCCAATGAGTCATTCTCGATGGACTGTCTGTTGCCAATGTTATCGTCACCAATGACCTCAACACCAACGACGCTCGACGGGAGCACGAGGCGATGACACTTGGGGCGACGGAAATTTTCGTCGAGAATGAGGTTATTGGCGACGGACAATGACTCATTCCCAACGAACTTATCCGTCGGCTAAGACCAATTTTTTTCTAGTGACCCACACACACTAGGTATAAACCCTAACCTTTTGAAAGCTTAAAAATATTTCTTTGATGAAAGTAATTAGGTTTTATGTATACTTGAAATTATGTTAAATATATATATATATATATATATGTTGTAATATTATGGATCATGGAAGAAAAATTGAAAGAACAAAGAAAAACAAGAAAGAAACACAAACTAGTTAAAGAAAACCCTAAGATAGCTTCTATAAATAATTTATGAAGTAAATATGTGTGTATATGAATTTGTTCATGCTAAGGGTAGATAATAACATGTTGGAGTATGTTAACATGAACTATGGTAAAAGAAATCAAAGATCTTGCAAGAAAAAAGAAAAGAGAAAAATTAAACAAGTTAAGAAAATTTTCAACATATAGGGTAAAAACCTTAAATCATAGACTGATTTTTTAATAAACAGTACTTTTAATGTGTTTCAGATTTTTGAGTAAAGTTTATTGGAGAAGAGAGATTTATAAGTTAACCAAAATCATGCACTGGTTTCAGGTCAAAATTCCTTGTAAATTATTTTTGATGAATTTTCTTGTAAAACAGGGTAGACTAGACAACTCTCTGACCTAGTTTTAGAAAAGGAAGTTCTGGGAAGATAAATAAGGAGATAAAATCCGGGCTTCTGAGGAATGAAACTTGAAAGTAGAAAGTGTATTTTGGCCCAAGAATGAACATAAACAGACTTGTAATGAAAGAGTTATAACCAAAATGAAATCAGAGTTTTTAAAATTAAACAGTCATAACTTGAGTTCTGCAACTCAGTTGGAGATGATATTTTGCTTAAAAGTGTATTTATGTGATAAAGATATTGTCCAAAATTTATAATTTTTGGACTTAATTTTGAATTTTAAATAATTTCACAAATTTGGACAGAAATGAGCTTAAAATAAATAGTAACAATGCTGGTAAAATTCTAAAAAAATCAGAAGCCAACTAAATTATAATTATCTAGGTGGGGCTAGAAGGAGGAAAAATAATAAAATAGTTAAAGTAGTTTAATGGATAAAGTAAAGTATAAAAATGTATGAAAAATTAATTAAAGAAAAGCCAAAAAATAAATAAAATATTTTACCGATTAAAATCCATCAAAAAGGGACGTATGGGGCTACATGAGTAATAAACAATTACTATAATGATATTTTAATAGTGTAAAGATATATTTAAGGATAAATTTATGGTATTCGAAAATACCAAAACGAAATTGCAATAGTTACTGACGATAACTATTAATTAATTAAATATGGGTGGTGTAGGTTACTATCTCGAGACAAAAAATATCCCATTCGAGGAAAGTACGCCCCAGACAGGCAAGTTCCCGCACTCCTATGCATTTGAACTTCGCTCATTATTAAACTGTAAATTTTTCTAAAAGGCTTCTTAAACCGTTTATAAAAGGAGTTTATGTCATTTGTTCGGCTAAACTCGATTGTTATGTTTCTATCAATTTATTGAACTGTTTATGATTCTTTGGTGATATGTTAATCCAATCCAAATTGCTTTGGTGCGGATCCTGATGTTATGACTGAGTATGAACAACCCTAAAAATAGAGGTATTATATTATGGTCGAGTAACCGACATTATCACGTTGTGTAAGTACATCGTGATTAAATGTTACGCGTAACATAAGTATATTATTAGGCTGATCACTTAATGATACTCCGGTAGATAAGAGTTTGCAGTTTTTGTGACTGTTGAACGCCATGTAAAGGTTTACAGTCTTTGTAACTGTACGTTAAACATTTGTATGAAGAGTTCATGGTCCTTACGATCACTTAGTGACCCTCAAAAGAATTATTTTTTCGTGTGAATATTTAATTAAATTTGAGATTCCAAAATATAATCCTATTCAGAAATTTGATGATCATTATTATGTAAAAAGATTTTTTATTGACTTCCTCGAATTGTTGATAATATTAATTCTTTTTAAATCCTTGAATATTGATTTGCTGCCAGTCATTTTTATTTTATTTTAAACTGCTATATTTGCTAAGCAAATTAGTTGCTTACTCTTGCATAAACTTTATGTTGGCAGTTAAGACTGAGAAACTCGAAGAGTCGGGTGTAAAAGATAAAGGAAAGTGCAAAGCTAACGAGGAGGAATAAATAAATAATATTATATTAGTTAAATAAATAATTAATGATGTAATATTTTGGAACTGATGTATTAGTTCATATTGTGACACCCCCAAATTCAGGTACCAATACCTCGAATTTGGTGCTCACGATAAAATACATCCATACACCTCTAAACAACATAAATTAACTAATGCGGAATAAATAAACATATGTTGTTCATTACAAAAGGTTCACTACGGTCCCAAGGTCTATAACCTTAAATAAATACATCGCAGAATACATTAATAATACAAAACTATTCCACGATTACATAACGGGATAGTATATATAACTATTCCTTAAGCTTTCCTTTGCCTTTGTCCGCTTTGGAACTCCCCGGCTTAACTGCAATAGGTTCATGATATAGCAAGGGTGAGCAACTACTTTGCTCAGCAAGTTTAAAAGCAAGAATGAAAATATATCATGAATGAATAAGAATAATAGCTGCATAGATCAACAATTTATGAATATTGATGAAATAGCTGAAATGACATAATCAAAGTTCAAATGAAACAATGAATAATGATTATTTACTGTTGAGTGGTCCAACCGACCATGAACTTTTGGCCAAAGAGTCAATCGTTCAACTAACTCTTTTAAAAACCTGGCCCCGTCAGTTGTACTCGAGGGGATCAGCCTCTTGTACACCATGTATATGCATAACATTTAACTCTGACTGCATCGAATAACCGACACATTATAATCCCCTACATAAGGGTTGCTCTCTCAGTCCAAGAATCCGCACCGACAATCGGTTTGGGTAGCTTTTAAAATAATAATCTGTACATGTCTAACCGAAACAAATGGCGTAGACTATCTCCTTAAACAGTTCATGAATGAAGAACTTAAACGTTTAACAATCCAACAATAGATAATGAATTCAAATGCATAAGCTACGAATATCAATAATTATCTTGGAAGTGGAGTAATTAACAATAATTAGTCCACTAATATGATTCAAAAGTAATAACTCAATTTGAGTCATGAAATTTGCATCAATATACAACCTGTATAAAATATGAAACCTGCTCAAAATATAATTCGAGTAAGGTTAAGGAAAACTTGCCCAACACAAGGGTTAGACAAGCGTTAGGAAACTTGCCTGATGCACTGCTACAATATTATAACACACGCTCCTTAATATCCTACACAATTAAGTACATGTTTACATAACAATTAGTCACATTCCAAATAATGGTTCAAAACGGACGCTGCATCATTAAAACACATTGATTGCCACTACGACTACAAAATATGCTTAGTTAACATGTCTAATCATTTAATACAAGGAAATATATAAGTGTTGGACCCGTTTGAAAAGGATTCATTAGGTCCGACCCGATCCGACCCGATCCGACCCGGTCTGACTAACCCAACCTGGCCCAAACACGGAGTTGGCGCTGCAGCGCCGAGCCCAAACACTGGACCTCACGCTGCGGCGTGAGTCCCGTGTTTTCTCAATGACAGGGCCTCACGCTGCGGCGTGAGCCTTAAGGCTTGGGCCTCACGCTGCGACGTGAGCCCCGGTCTTTCCCCACTTGCCCCTCGCTGCAGCGTGGGCTGCAAGGCTAATGGGTGGCGCTGCGGCATGACTCTCCAGTAGCCGGATTCTGGGTTTGTTTCCAGAACGCGACTCCGACCTCCGGCCACTCCAACCTCCATATCTCCTTCAATACACATGCAAATTGGTCCATTCCGGACTCTATGGACTCTTAACTCATGGGGCTACAACATATTAAAAATGCAGAGCTACCCATTAACATTAACATGGTCAAATCCTAAGCTAAAGTGTAAAGTTCATACTCTGTTCTTCGAGTTCTTGACATGTTTTACAAGAATCATTACTACGAACTCGTTTTAACTCCTTTTTGGTCCATTCCAACTGGGTTAGCTTCGTAACCCATTGAACTACGATACCATAGCAACAAATAAAATTAACAAACACAAAATCATAGCTTTACAGTCCTCTAAAGTAGTCCGAATGTCCAAAGTCTATGTTTTGTCCATTGTTCTTGCTCCATTAAGCCAAGGTAAGGATTTCTTGTGTTTTTGTTCCACTTTAAAGGTATTAATACCTTACATAACCTCTTAACAACATTTACAAACACTAACAACAAACAAAAACACCAAGAATCGCTAAAAATTCGACCCACAAGCTTAAGAGCTTAAAACTAAGAAAAACTTGAAAAACTTGGCAAGGAATCGAATGGAAAGGATTTGGTTGATTGTTTACCTCTGTAAATCCTTCCTAGATGTTAAGAAGCTTGGCTAGGCTTGATTTTGAGGGTCCTTCTTGCTTGGTTCCTCCACCCGTGCCTTCTTCTTCTTCCTTCCTTTTCCGACGAGTTTCTTCCTTTTTTCGGCGAACTCCGGCGACTTCTTTCTCTTCCTTCCTCTTCCGGCGAGCTCTCTCTCTCTCTCTCTATCAACTAAGCAACTTGGAATGGAATGGAATAGATTGAGAGTTGGATGAATGATTATTGGAGAAGTGGAGGAATTTAGGGAGAAAATGGGTTTCAAACTCTAGGTGGCGCCGGCACCCCCCACTCTCTCACTCCCTAGCATTTTGATTGGTGGAAAATGGTTTGGTGGTTCCCACTTGGAATAACAAGCCAAAATAAATACCCGAAAATACCAAAAATATATCCGAAAACTCCCCTTTTTGTACCAAAACTGGTAAATAACTCTACCCAAAATTAAAATGGGTACTCCCATAATTATTGGGATGTATAAAAATAATTATTATGAGATTTATCCATTTATTCGGAACACCCATATAACACATTTCGGATACGGATAAAATCACGTATCAGCTCAAATAAAATTTTCGACACTTGAAAAAATTATTCGTACGAATACACGTATTTATGAAATTTATTAACATCGAAAAAGACACAAAAATATCTGGCATGAAAAGTGCCTCGGGAAACGTGCCCCGTGAATAGTGATTTAGCGACGCTACGCGAAATCAATTATTCGCTTAAACAAAACTATAACACGTAAAATTTCATGCATCCACATAATCCAGGTTGTCACGCAACCTTTAAACACGTAACACAATATAATATTAATAAAATATAAAATATTCATTAATATTCAAAAGTTCGAATTACAAGGAAATTTCAGAATTCCCGGTCGTTACACATATTGTGTAAGTAAGACCTAGCATGTATGTATAAATAATGTAAATAATTGATGTATCGTATAACCTAGCTTATAATAATAGCTAGTTAGCATGTATGTGGATGAATAGTGATGCACCAAGTCTGTTGTAACTAGTATACGGATTTGGGGGCGTCACATTCGATATTATGATCAAAACAAGATCAACCCTTCTTGGGCTTGGGTTTTCTTCCTTTGCTTCCATGACACCCCCAAATCTCTATACTCTCTACAACAGATTTGATGCTCGCTATCTAAATGCATTCCCATAGTAAACTCATTTTATAAACTAAGTACTTAATACAATACCAATATTTACATCATATTACAATACTAGGTTCTTAATCTCTTATATAAAAGTCATTATAACTTAATTCAAAATATATAATTATGTTATTCTTCTGGTTTAAGAACCCCTTTGCCATTATCCTTGCTAGATAACTCTTCGATCCTTTTTTTCTTAGCTGAAATAAATAACATTATGCAAGAGTGAACAACAAATTTGCTTAGCAAGTTCTAAAGATTGAATTATAACAGTTTATAAGATTTAGTATTCAGTGAGTAAACATCACTTAAAATTTTGTCGTCTCAGATTTAAGGAGTTATAAAGTTTTGAATCACAGTATCTTCAATAGAACATCCAGCCAAAAGATTTCAAAAGATCAGATTTTACAAATTATATTTACAGTACAAAACAAAAGGATCTCAACATTATGCATCATCAAAAAATTCAAAAGATTTGATTCAAAAGTTATAAACTTTGAATCATAGTACTTTCACCAACCTTGATATTTTTACATAAATTGAGTGGTCATATAGACCAAAAATTCTATCATTTGTCATTTTGTACTATAGGTGATCAGCTTGATAGTACTCTTGTTACTTTTAACATCATTCTTACACCGTACTTCACAGTGCATTGTTGTTTTAGTCATATTCACACTATATTTTAACAGTGTGTTGACGACTTCTCTATTTTCACACCGTACTTCAATTGTGTATTGTTTATTTAATCATATCCACATAATATTTTAACAATGTGTTGATGATTTCTCCTTTTTTCACACAGTACCTCAACAGTGTGTTGTCGGCTCCCTGACTATTTTCTATTGTTCCTCTATATCTTAGGGTTGTTCATCTCAATCATGAACTTCAATAAATCCACCCCAAGCTAATTTGGTTTAGCATAAACAAATATCTCAACAGATAAGAATAACAATAACTTAGAGTATTCGATATCACGAATAAAATTGTTCAACAAAGGAAAATAGCTCAAACATCAGAGTTTAGACGAATGTCAATGGCATTAACTCTTTAAATTAACCATCATAAGAACGTTAATGAATCTTCAAGAATCAAATGAGAGTAATATAATTCGAACAATCAAACGAATATATGAGCACGTGGTGCGAAAACTGGCATGTTTCGTCGTTCGTTCGTTTATGCTAATTACTTTCATCCTCGAATAACCTACGTCATTAATAAATGTTGAAATATTAACTTTCTTGCTAAAATTGTTCATTACTGTCGATAACTTCCCGTAATTTCGTTTCAATATTTTCAGTTATTATAAACTCATTTTTAGCATATTTTTCACCTCTTTTTACAATTCATTTTTTTAGAACTAATTTTATCGTCATCTTAAGCTTATTAGCTCATGTTTAACTTATATTAACTGGTAAAATTTTACTACACAATTTTCACTTACTTTAATCGATTTTTAACAATTTTCTTAATCCTATTTCCTTCATCAAAACCTTTGGAACAAGTGGTCACAAGTTTGATCACATCTCTCCCCTCTTCTCTTGACAACACATCCTCCAACACAAGGACTTGGGGCAAGTAGGCCTTCACATGGCCAGTCATTTCCCTTTACACACACATTTATCTTTTTTTATGATTCACAACATTTGTATGTTATACACATTCATCTTTTTTTATGATTTACTGTATAATAACTATCACAGTATTCGTAAGTAGAAAAACAGTCACACTATAAATATGAATGAAAATGATAAAACATTGGAGGGGCGACCCAAGCATTTATTCAATTGGAATATTGGAGGAAACTAAATATAATTCTTGATAATAAAAAAACAAACATCATAATCTCGCTCTCAAAAATTGAAGTCCTACCTTCTACACATATGAATGTTTATATTGTTGGAAAGGGTTAGCAAAATGACCAACTCTCTAATCCCCTCTTCTTCTTTTTTTTATGTTTTTAATCTTTCTTCTCCGAAAGCAAACCGGACAATCAGGGAGGTTTTAGAGAACTCTTGGTAAGGACCACCCTTTCAAATTGCTAAGAGAGTTTAGGTTAAGAGGGCAATTGTTGTAACTACTTCGACAACTACTCTCATACTTGTCAACATTGATTTCCAATCCAAATGGCTTTATTCTAGATCAAGATGTGTCAATGGAATCAATTCACTTATTAACACTATTCTTCTCGGGGGCGTGGAAGTACATTATTTTGCATTAACATCCACGATCGGAATTATTCTTGTCTTAACTCTTTGTAGTTAGGTGTTAGGTGTTGTGTGCCATAGTTTATCGAGGCAGTACCTTTGTGATATATGATAGATGAGATGCCAACAGTCAATGTGATTTAGGGGATGAGAGTTCATGAGCCATGATATCCTCTTTAGTGCAAATAATTAAGAAAGGTTTTTTTTCATTTCTTTTTCTCAATTTTTTAATTTACCACTATCTAATTTCTCATTTGAAATTTGAGTCTTCTATAGCAAACAAAAAGATGCACCCTACAACAAATAACATGCTTGTTTATTTGATGTTATAAAAATAATTCAAATTGTTATGTTTTGACCATGTTTACCTTATGAAAATATAATACAACCATTTATAGTAAAAATATAGAGTAATGCTACGGTGATAAAAGAATTTTATAAAAATTAATTTACAAATTGATATGGTAAAGTGTGATTCGTTAATGATTCACCATACCTGGGTGAGCCTAATGATAATAATCAACCATTTTGTATCCATCTTTTGTAACCATTTCTTTGTCACCAAAGTACTATTAAAAATATAATGCTAATGCAACAACGTGGTGCATCTCTACTTATTTCTTTGTTTGTACCCTTGTCCAAGTATTATGGATTTTATGGTTATTTTGTAGTAAGGAAAAAAACAAATAAAAAATTTCATTCATTTTTTTGTCTTGCCGCGATTGTAAGTTTATTGTAATTACGAGTGAGAAAATCCAGTGTTTAATTTATTGTAATTATGAAAGAGAAGGTTTATCTTGATTATTAAATTTCTATCTACTTACAATTTCTCTTCTCACCATAGTGTAAATTTAAAAATAGAAAAACGAAGAAGAAAAAAAAAAGAGTTTCTTTTAGTTCAACATTCTTACAATGTAAGAAAATATTTTTACAACACTAAAAATGCTAAGCAAAGTTTTCACTTTCGTCTTTAATCTCTTATATTATTTAATTTGAAAGAACAGTATTATTTATTTAAGATAAAAGTAAAGATTTAAAATAAAATAAGTAATAATTAATTTGGAAGTTTGAGACACTTTTTTAGTCTAATTTATAAAATAACTAGCTCCTGATCCCGTGCGAAGCATGATTTTAAAATTATTTTATTATTTTTACTAATATATACATTATACTAATATATTAATTATAATAATAATAATAATAGATTAATATTGTGTACAATGATTTTTATAAGAAAAAAAATTATTCTCTTAAAACATATTATTTAACTAATTATTGATTAAAAAATTAAATAAATTTAAAATTTACAATAATAGTTCATGTATTTATATTACATAAAAATTAGTGTTCATCTTTAAATTGATGATTCATTTGTCTATATATTTATATATTCATCTATTTATGTAATAGTAAAATCTTATCTAAACTCAAATAATTATAATTATGTAATTTACTAACAAAAAATTATTATATAATTAAATATTATTGTTAGCAAGAATATTAATTTCAAGGAACACTAACTAATTATAAAAATGTATGAGTTTAAGAGATAGTAGTAAGTAGATAATTATGATAATAAGAATGTAGATGGAAAGATTTTGCAATCTAATAAAAGAAAAAAAATAGTTTCTTTTCCTAGATTTTAGAGTTAAAAGACTATTCCTAAATTTTAGGATTGAGAGATCATTTTGTATTATTAATTATATACTAGCTCATGATCTCATGCGAAGCACGAGTTGTATTTTGTTATAAAATTATTTTTACAAATAATATTAATCTTAAAGTGCAATAACTAAATTAGAAAATGTATACGAATAAAAGATATTGGTAAGTAGATAATTATGATAGTAAGAACGTAGATGAAAAGATTTTAAAATTAAATAATAGATGGAAAAAAATAGTTTCTTTTACTAAAGTTTAGGTTCCTATAAACATTTTAGGATTGTAGGACCATTCCCAAGTTTTAGGGTTGACAAACTATTTTGTGTTATTATATATATATATATATATATATATCTCTCTATATATATATATATATATATATATATATATATATATATATATATATATATGTGTACTATTTATAGTTATAATTTTTTGCTAAATTTTAGTGTTGAATGGTCACTCCTAAAATTTAGGGTTGAACGATGGTTTTGTCTTATTTATTATATATATGTATTCGACCTCAATACGTTGAAAGATTGGCAGTGAAATTGGTAAAATAGAAATTTTTTGTTAAGGCTAAATAAAATTTTATTTATAGTTAAGATTTATTATTGTTAAATTTTTGGGAGTCACTCCTAAAAAGTAGAGTTGAACGAACATTTTGTCTTATTTATTATATATATAGAATTTTTTGTTGTGGCTAAATAGAATTTTATTTATAGTTAAGATTTATTTTTGTTATTTTTTTTTTTGGAGGGGGGGAGGGGGAAGCACTCGTAAAAAGTAGGGTTGATCGAGTACTCCTAAAAAGTGGGTTGAACAACGATTTTGTCTTATTTTTTATATAGGCCTCAATATGTTGAAAGATCGGCTGTGTTGAAGGTTGAATAGAATTTTATATATATTTAGGAATTATTATTGTTTAATTTTAGGGAGTCACTGCTAAAAAGTAGGGTTAAACAACTACTCCTAAAAAGTTGGGTTGAACGGCTACTCCTAAAAATGACAATTTTGTTTTATTATATATATATATATATATATATATATTATTTATATTTAGGATTTATTATTGTTAAATTTTAAGGAGTCACTCCTAAAAAGTAAGGTTGAACGACTACACCTAAAAATAGGGTTGAGTGACGATTTTGTCTTATTTATTATATATATAGACTAGCTCATGATCTCCTGCGAAACACAGGTTTTGTTATAAAATTATTTTAATTTTTATATTTTTCTATATTATCATTGAATCATGTGGTGAAAAGATTCTACTTGTCCTTGACTATCCTATATATTAATTATAATATTACTATTATTATTGTTATCAAGAATATGAATTTTAAAGAACACTAATTAAATTAAAAAATATATGGGAATATGAGATAGTGATAAGTATTTAATTATATGATAGTAGAATATAGATTCAAAAAAATTTGAAATGAAATAAAAGATGAAAAAATAATTTATTTTTCTAGATTTTAAGCTTCTATTCCTAAATTTTAGTGTTGAAGTACCATTCCTAAATTTTAAAGTTGAGAAACAATTTTGTGCTATTTATTATACATATAGATATTTTTTTAGGGTTAAATGAAATTTTATTTATAGCTAGGATTTATTGTTAAATTTTAGGGTTGGAGTGTAATATCCCAAATATTTTAGAAATTTAAAATAAGAATTTAATAAATAAAATTCTTATTAAGGGATGAAGTAGATCGATTTGGACATATGTATATATGTGTTTCATATAATGTGAAATATGTAATTTTGTGTAATGTACTAAATGTGTATATATAGATGTGAAATATATACATATATTAGAAAAATAAGATTTAATAGTTAATTAAACTCTTAAAGAAAGTGGATGAAGTTAATTATGAAATCAAGTATGAAGGCGAAGAAAATTAATTAATATTAATTAATTGAGATTAAATTGAAATTATATTATAAAATAATATAATTTGGATAATTAAGGTAAAAACTCGAATTTGAGTTCGGAATAGAATTTTGAGACGCGGACTAGATATTTGAGTCCAGAACGTCGGAATTACTAAGAATAGACTATAACACAAAATGTGTCGGGGTTGATTTTTTGGTCAAAAAGTTAACTGTTGACTTTTCAGTAAAAAGTCAAACTCGAAATTCAGAGATGAATTCGAAGAAACGGATATTCCCATGACGTTAAGAACATCGAAATTAGTAGGAATCGTAAGTTCGAAAAAAATTAATTTTTAGTATCCGAAATGGTCAAATAGACATTAAATGGATAAATGGGGAGTAATTAATGAAGGTGGGCCCATGAGGGCTGCTGATAATATCAAATTAGAGGAGAGAGAAAGAAAATTCAGCAAATTATCAAGGGATGGAAGAAGAATACCAACGGATAGTGAAGAAAGAAAAGGAAAAAGAAAAGAGAAACTTCTGAAATTCAAAAAAACTTCCAAATTCCAAAAAAAAAAAACCTTCCAACTTCTTCTTGAAAACCATTTGATGAAGAATATGAAGAGTTGGAGGAAGATCAAAGGTCACGTAGTAACTTCTATAAATAATCTCTTCCTAAACCTTTGCCCAAAATGTTGCAAAACTTAAAATACCGTATGAAAAAAAAATAAATAAAAATTGAGTGAGAATGAGAGCAAAGGGGGCTGTTGTGGGCTTGTAGTAGAGGAGGAAAGGAGAGTTTGATTGTTTCTTAAAGCTTCATAACACCCTTGGAAGGAAGAAAGAGAAGAGCATCTAAGAGAAGGTTTAAAAGTGTTCTTATCTCAAAACCCTAGCTAGATCTATGATTATTTTGTGGTTGTTTTGGGTTAAATGATGAACTTATGATATTAAGCCTTAAATTAGTAGATCTACATATTTTATGATGTTTTATGCTTAGATGTTATCCATTTATGTGTTGATAAGCTTGAAAAACAAAGATAAACAAAAAACAGTTTTTTACCCAAAAAAAAAACCCTAGATTTCAGTCCACTTTGGACAAGTACTGTTTTTAATCCGTAATTTATTTTTGTGATCCGTCAAAGAGTAGTGTTAGATCTATGAGTTATCTGATGAACCCAAGTGAAATCACTCAAAAAGATTAAACGGATCAACCGTGGTGTAATTTTCAGTAAAACAGTTCCTGCTGCAAAAAAAATCTGGAAAACCCTAAAAAGTTTCCTGGCCAGTTTTTTTCGTGGGCTGTTTCAGCCAACTTTTATACTCTAAAAATTCTGATATTTTGTGGTCTGCTAGTATATCAAGTTAACTAGATGCTGTCCAAAGATGAGAATTTTTTGATGTCCTGAAAGGGAGTTATGGGTTTTATAAGAACATACGATTTTAAACATAAACTATTATAACTCAGTGAATACAACCCAGAAAATTGTGAAACTTTAAGTGGAATCCGTATATGGTAGTCTGAGTCTACCGTATAAATTTCATAATATTTGAACAAACAGAGAATTTATGATAAATGTAGACATTTTGGACTGTTTTAGCCTATTTAAAAATAGGAAACGAAATTAAAAAATTACAGAAAAATTATTTTATAACTAAAATATCATATGCTGATATTTTTCAAAAGATAAAAAAAATAAGTTATTTTGGTATTTTTCATACCTATAATTAAGTTAAGAATAAATGAGAAAATTAAGTTATGTTAAGTTGAAAAATGTATAAATGTGATTTTATTACTTAATGACCTTTAATATGATATATTAAGATTTTATATGGGTAATTTGGTTATTTTCAATAAAATATTATGTGTACGACCAAATATCTATGTTAACTAAATTAAATAGTAAAGGATAAACAATTAAATTAAATTGTTCATGAGTCTAATAAATGATTAAAATATTATTAAATGATTAAAAATATTAGATAATGAGTTGAATATTATTAAATGATGAATAATATTAGTAAATGATTTGAATATTATTAACTAATTAATAATATTAAAGTGTGATTAAAATATTATTAAATGATAAATAAAATTTGTAAGTGACTACGATATTATTAAGTGATTAATAATAAGAAATGAATTAAAATATTATTAAATGATTAATAATATTAGATAATGAGTTGAATATTATTAAATGATTAATAATATTAGTAAATGATTTGAATATTATTAAATAATTAATAATATTAAAGTGTGATTAAAATATTATTAAATGATTAATAAAATTTGTAAGTGACTAAGATATTATTAAGTGATTAATAATAAGAAATGAATTAAAATATTATTAAATGATTAATAATATTAGACGAGAGTTTTAAGATGATGATAAAGTGGTTGAAATATTATCAACGGGCGATAATAATATTGATGGTTTAAGGTGTTATCTAACATTTGATTATGTGACTAAATGTTAGATGATTTATTTATAAAGTAGTAGTATTATGAGGTATGGTATGATATGCTGATTGAAAAATCAATCTTATAAATGTTATGTCTTTCATAAGAGATTAAATTAGATTGCGTAGCAGTAATCGACGAACAAGGCAAGTTCGTAACCCTAAACTTCTTACGTTATTGCAAATTTCCTAACCCAAACTTGAGTTAATATTTTCAAGAATGCTAGTGGTTTAATTATTGTCAATTATTCCACATCAATGAAATTTATTGTTTAATCGCACTTAGTGCAAGTTGCATATGTTTACCTGGTATGAAAGGTTGATCACCTTGATTACCAAATTTGTTCATGGTCATTGTTGGCCACTCAACGTTATTGATTCAGCTATTCATTTATTGAAATTTGATTATCGTTCTTCCACAATTATTATATATTATTGAAAATTCGAAAGCCTATTCTTTTTCACTCATGATATATCTTTCTTGTATTTAAACTTGCTGAGTAAAGTAGTTGCTCACTCTTGCTATATCACGATAATATTTCAGTTAAGCTCGAGTGCTTCAGGAAGGACAAAGTCAGGAGAAAAAGTTCAAGAGTAATTTAATATGCGTTAACTATTATATTATCTTATGAAAATGATTATATAAACCTTTTGGGAAATGTTGTAGAATCATTTGAAATAAACAATGTATGTTTATATATTCCGCGCTAGTTTATAGAATGTGTACGAAGATGATGTATCGTGACGCACCAGGTCTGAGGTTCAAAGGACCCCGGATTTGGGGTTGTTAGAGGTTGGTATCAGAGCTGATAGGTTATAAACCTTAGGTAGGAGTTGTGACGCCCCCAAAATAGGCCCACACAACCCATTTTGAGTCGTCAATAACATTCCACAAAAATACAAATACAAATACGAATTTTCCCATTTACAGCTAATATTTGTCGTGCAAAATACGACAACACAAAACAAATACATCTTAAATTCTCAATACATTTATTGACACACTAATAGTAATGTATTGAGATACTCCTATTGTCTCGGACCATCACTCTATTCCCCGGCTAGTCCCCGCTACACTCTATTTTCCTGAAGAGAACAAAGGAAAAGGGTGAGCACAAATAGCCCAGTAGAAAATATCATGACTAAGATAATGAAGAATAAAATTATCTTTAGCCTTCAACCGAAATAAATCAAAGATTTAAAGATGTTATTCAATAACAACAACTGCAGCGGAACGAATAATCCATTAGAAGAGTCAAGTAGATTATAATATCTACCATCTTCTATAAGTTAAAGGATCACCACCAATATTATGTCCCTGTAACACCAATCAATAATTCATGTTCAACAGCCTCTCTTTGCACTACGTGCCAAAGATATTTATTTGTAACACCAATCAACAATTTCAACAGCCTCTCTTTGCACTACGTGCCAAAGATATTTACTATCAACAATTTCAACAGCCTCTCTTTGCACTACGTGCCAAAGATATTTATTTGTAACATCACCGGTCATGATCACACCAAACGCCAGTTCATCTTTGCACTACAGGCCAAAGATATTTTCACCAGAAGCCTTTATCTGTAACGCCAAAGGTCATGATTATACCAATACACAGTTGGTCAAAAATCATGTCACACCAGTTCATCTTTGCACTACGGGCCAAAGAGAACTATCACCACAATTTAAGTATGAGGATGATGACAATGATATAAACATAAATACAGTGAGATCAAGGATAAGAAAAGATTTATAATTTAATCAGTGTCGAAGATTGACCAAATTGCCAACACGATGACCAAATTGTGGAGTCAAATTCAAGAATGATATTCAAGAAATTATTTCATGCTTCAACTATAACGTATAGAAAGATTCAAGTGAAAAGATATTAGATGAAGCACAAACTATTAAGGATATTCTACTAATTTTCAGGGATTTTCTCCATTTAAAAATAAGGTTTTGGAAACAAACAAAGATTTCTTATCATAAATGGAGATATGTGAAAGAAAAAGATATCCCTTAAAGAGTACAAAAGAAATGATACGTTATACAAGTATAACAGAATATATGAAACTGCAAATGGATTTTCACCCGTCATGCGATAATTCGCGTACACGGGTTATTTCCACAAAAGATTAATAAGTAATGAATACAAAGGGTTATTCACCAGGCATGCGTCAATCCGCACGGACAGGTTATACCCATAGATTAATAAGGAATGAATACAGAAGGGTATTCACCAGGTACGACACTCGTACTTACAGGTTATTCCCATAGAATAATAATGAATGAATACAAAAGGATATTCACCAGGCATGCGTCATACCGCACGGACAGGTTATCCCCACAAATTAATATAGAATGAATAACATCCTTTATGAGTATACTATCACTTACGAACATGAAAGCAAATGATATTATATAGAAGTATGAAAGAAATGATATTCCCTACCTTCGTTAACTGGATGTTACTTTCTATGAAGTTTGCTAAATTCTGATAATACTAGTATTCTCACAAATACTCAAAATAGCCTAGCACACTAAGAGAACTTCAGAAATTTAGAGAGAGAGGAAGTATAAGCAATGAAGGTGTGAAAATTTCTTAAGCAAACTCTCCCTATTTATAGGAAAATCAAGGTGAGGGCATTTTGGTCTTTTCCCCGTATTCTTTTAATATCATCCATCCATTTTTTCTTCCATTAATATCATCCATCCATTTTTTCTTCCATTAATATCATCCATCCATTTTTCTTCCATTAATATCATCCATCCATTTTTTCTTCCATTATCAAAAGATAATTCCATTATCAAAAGATAAAACCATTAAAAATAACTCCATTATCAAAATAAATCCCTTTTTCTGTATTATTGTGTTAAATGCATTAATATCACAGATAGCATATACTCGCAATACTGACAACCAGATTATTCCCAGGAAAGAGGGGGCCTTCCATAAAAAATGGGCGCAATTAAATAACTCCTTTCCTTGACAGAATTTCTAGACATTGTCGATAATGCTAAAATATCCTATCAAATGATATAAGTTACAGTGTCGTGATAAATAGTAAAATATATTATGCAGATGCTAATTAACAATTATTGAATCAAGATACTATGCAATTGCTACTTTATCAATTATTGAATCAATAATATAAAACACTGTGCAACATCGTGAGCTACTGTGGAATACCGTGTGCTACTGTGGAATAACGCGTTTTACTGTTCTTTTTATCACCGGGTATTTTAACAGTTATCGGTTAAAGTTTTGCCGCTAATTTCTATCACTTTCTATATCCGACAGTTAACCCGTTGTGGGGCCCACTATCATTGACAATATTGCCATTTCGGCGCCGTCGTACGGTACCGAATATAATATTCCCCGACAGAAAGAATATTTCCCGACAAAAGGAATATTCCCCGACATACTATTTATCAGATAATTTGCATATAACACCCTTAACTATCATTTATAACAATTAAGCACTTCACTATTTAGAAAAATAATCATAAAGAAAATAATAAATTTTTATTTCATAAATTCGGGGTCTTACAGGAGTACCTTAGGCTATAATCGTAGAAATGATGATAAGGATGATGAGGAATAAACTCGGATAGAGTTTTAGTGCTAAGAGATGAATTTAGAAAATTCATTATTAAGTAATGAAGAAAATAAATCAAGAAGATTCAAAGAAGAATCTTGAAGAGGTATAAAGATAAGAATTCGGAGTTACTTGACTCAACTAATAAAGATGAAAAGTAAAGATAAATAGACGATGTCTATAAGATGAAAAGCGTGAATAAAATCATAATATAATATGATTAAAGAGAAGAATAAAAAGATCATAGAATAAAACGATCTTAAGGATAAGAAGAAATAATTGCAAAATAAGATCACGACACGAACAGATTAAATTGTTGAATGACATATGATATGTTAAGTGATTGGAATGATATAGCCTGACGCTATAAAGAGAATGTACTATGAAATAGTACGATGTAAACTCAGAAAAGAGTCGTAAATGTTAAGATACGGATTAAAGAAAATTCGTATTGAGTAAAGAGAAAATTAGGATTGTGTAGGATTTCAATCGAGGACTCATGTTAGTGGTTGAGTTGAACAATTCCTTGTATGGGCGGGGAATTTGTGCTTGGTTTGAGAACCACTTAGCTTCCTATATCCATATAGTGGTTGAGTTGAACAATTCCTTGTATGGGCAGGGAATTTGTGTTTGGGTTAACAACCGCTTAGCTTTTTATATTGATTAGTGGCCGAGTTAACCAATTCCTTATATGGGCAGGGGATTGTGTTTAGTTTGACAACCACTTAGCTTCCTATATTAACAATTCATTGCAATGTTGGTATCATGCTATCACTATACGTATGACGAGAAGGTGATTCTTTTCTCATATTTATATTTGATAGTTAAAGAATATTAAGATTAGGTGCGAGTTCTTTAAACTCATATGTATGGTACGTTCGTGACTCATAATCGTATGGTGGAACCCCTCAACGAATGGACGATTTTGGTCTGACCAGGATAAGTTCCTAAACTCATATGATTGTGGTAAGTTCCTGAACTCATAACGTGTGGTAAGTTTGATAAACTGTACTGGGGTAGAGAAAAGTTGTGTATTGAGATCTGAGGATTTTCAATGTAGTAAAGTTTAAGGATGATAGAAATAGATAGAATTATTAGGCAATGGATGATCATGGGAAAAGTTGGAGTTGATGGTGGAAGCATAGGTATTCCAAATCCTTTAGCTATGCTAGATTTTGAATTTATTGACATCGTGCTGATATTTGCACTTTTGTGTTTTCAAAAAATATGTTGGATCAATTTTTGAACCAATAAGTTTTAAAAAGGTCCTATGATTCATATGTCTATGCTATTTGTTTCGGCTAAGACAAAGATGATTTGAAAAATATCAAAATATATTTTTAACAGTCATCAATGCATCATTAAACCTGGTGTAGAATGACAAATGATGGAGTCATCAATGCAGAGTAACCTAGTGTTGGATGTGATCATAGTATCGTCAACCCACTACGGTATGATGTAGTATGACAAAATCACGAAATGACGGAATCCTCAACGGACTGTAAATACAGTGCGGTATCATGACGTCATAAGATGATTTTCAGAATTTTGAACCAGTTAAAGAAAAGTCAATGCCAATTTAAGTGGCTAGACAAATATTTCGATTGATGTTCGAATTATTGGTATACGTCTAAGCTATTGTTTCGGTTAGACGGATATTGAAATGTTTTTATCAAAATGGCTGAGGTGAACAACCCTGGAAAAATGGGTAATTTATGTTGGGAAAATCCGACTTCATGCGCGAAAAGCATGTATAAGTGTTGTGTACAACACAGGGTACAATAGGTGGATCCCCTAAAGTACCAACAGATGTTTTATAAGGGTGTACAGTTGAATAACTGTTAAGCCCCGTAACAAATTCATAGGTCTTTATGACCACTCAGCATAATTTGAAAAGTATTTAAAGGAATATTTTACTCCTAGTTCTTCAGACTTCTTCACAATTATTGAACAATTGTTGAAGACTCTTGAAAGATATTCCATGGTGTTGGAAATTGAAAGTTTAAAAAATGTGAACTTCTTAGAGAGAAGTGGTCGTGGAATGCGATGACTAAAAGAGAAGCTTTTAGAGAAGAAAAGAATAAATGCTAATATGAAAACCTAGTTTTGATCAATAGAATGAGCAAAAATTAATATGCTATAATTTCGAGGACGAAATTCTTAGAAGATGGGGTGAATGTGATAACTCGAATTTATGAGACATGTAAATAAGATCTCGAATAGTTAAATAAAGGTTTAAATAATAAAACCTAGATTTTGAAAATAGAGGAGTAGAATGAATAGAGATTACTATGCCTTAATTTCGAGGACGAAATTCTTAGAAGAATGGATAAATGTAATATCCCAAATATTTTAAAATTTTAAAATAAGAATTTAATAAATAAAATTCTTATTAAGGGATGAAGTAGATTTGGACATATGTATATATGTGTTTCATATAATGTGAAGTATGTGATTTTGTGTAATGTACTAAATGTGTATATATAGATGTGAAATATATACATATATTAGGAAAATAATATTCAATAGTTAATTAAACTCTTAAAGAAAGTGGATGAAGTTAATTACGAAATGAAGTATGAAGGCGAAGAAAATTAATTAATATTAATTAATTGAGATTAAATTAAAATTATATTATAAAATAATATAAATTCGATTATTAGGGTAAAAACTTGAATTTGAGTTCGGAATAGAATTTTGAGACGCGAACTAGATATTTGAGTCCAGAACGTCAGAATTAGTAAGAATAGACTATAACACAAAATGTGTCGGGGTTGACTTTTTGGTCAAAAAATTAACTGTTGACTTTTCAGTAAAAAGTCAAACTCGGAATTTAGAGATGAATTCGAAGAAACGGATATTCCCATGACGTTAAGAACATCGAAATTAGTAGGAATCGACTGTAAGTTCGAAAAAAAATTGATTTTTAGTGTCCGAAATGGTTAAATGGACATTAAATGGATAAATGGAGAGTAATTAATTAAGGTGGGCCCATGAGGACTGCTGATAATATTAAATTGGAGGAGAGAGAAAGATAATTCAGCAAATTATCAAGGAATGGAAGAACAATACCAATGGATGGTGAAGAAAGAAAAGGAAAAAGAAGAGAGAAACCTTTGAAATTCAAGAAAACTTCCAAATTCTAAAAAAAAAACCTTTCAACTTCTTCTTGAAATCCATTTGATGAAGAATATGAAGAGTCGGAGGAAGATCAAAGGTCACCTAGTAACTTTTATAAATACTCTCTTCCTAAACCTTTGCCCAAAATGTTGCAAAACTTAAAATACCGTATGAAAAAATAAATAAAATAAAATTTGAGTGAGAATGAGAGCAAAGGGGGCTGTTGTGGGCTTGTAGTAGAGGAGAAAAGGAGAGTTTGATTGTTTCTTAAAGCTTCATAACACCCTTGGAAGGAAGAAGGAGAAGAGCATCTAAGAGAAGATTTAATAGTGTTCTTATCTCAAAACCCTAGCTAGATCTATGATTATTTTGTGGTTGTTTTGGGTTAAATGATGAACTTATGATCTTAAGCCTTATATTAGTAGATCTACATATTTTATGATATTTTATGCTTAGATGTTAGCAATGTATGTGTTGATAAGCTTGAAAAACAAAGATAGACAAAAAATAGTTTTTTATCCAAAAAAAAATCCTAGATTTCAGTCCACTTTGGACAAGTACTGTTTTTAATCCGTAACTTATTTTTGTGATCCGTCAAAGAGTGGTATTAGATCTATGCGTTATCTGATGAAACCAAGTGGAATCACTCAAAAAGATTAAACGGATCAACCGTGGTGTAATTTTTAGTAAAATAGTTCTTGCTGCAAAAAAAAATCTGGAAACCATTAAAAGTTTCCTAGCCAGTTTCTTTCGTGGGCTGTTTTGGCCACTTTTTATACTCTAAAAATTCTTATCTTTGTGGCATGCTAGTATATCAAGTTAACTAGATGTTGTCCAAAGATGAGAATTTTTTAATGTCCTGAGAGGGAGTTATGGCTTTTATAAGAACATACAATTTTAAACGTAAACTGTCATAACTCAGTGAATACAACCCAGAAAATTGTGAATTAGTATATGGGTAGTATGAGTCTACCGTATAAATTTCATAATATTTGAACAAACGGAGAATTTATGATAAATATAGACATTTTGAACTGTTTTAGCCTATTTAAAAATAGGAAACGAAATTGAAAAATTACAGGAAAATTATTTTATAACTAAAATATCATATACTGAAATTTTTCAAAAGATAAAAAAATAATAAGTTATTTTGGTATTTTTCATACCTATAATTAATTTAAGAATAAATGAGAAAATTAAGTTATGTTAAGTTGAAAAATGTGTAAATGTGATTTTATTGCTTAATGACCTTTAATATAATATATTAAGATTTTATATACGTAATTTGGTCATTTTCAATAAAATATTATGTGTATGACCAAATATGTATGTTAACTAAATTAAATAGTAAAGGATAAACAATTAAATTAAATTGTTCATGAGTCTAATAAATGATTAAAATATTATTAAATGATTAATTTAAAGTATTATTAGATGATTAAAATATTATTAAAGGATTAATAATATTTGTAAATGATTAAGACATTAATAAATGATATTAAGTGATCAAAATATTATTAAATGGTTAATAATATTTGAAAGTGAATTAAAATATTATTAAATGATTAATAATATTAGATAATGAGTTGAATATTATTAAATGATTAATAATTTTAGTAAATGATTTGAATATTATTAAATAATTAATAATATTAAAGTGTGATTAAAATATTATTAAATGATTAATAAAATTTGTAAGTGACTAAGATATTATTAAGTGATTAATAATAAGAAATGAATTAAAATATTATTAAATGATTAATAATATTAGACGAGAGTTTTAAGATGATGATAAACTGATTGAAATATTATCAACGGGCGATAATAATATTGATGGTTTAAGGTGTTATCTAACATTTGATTATGTGGCTAAATGTTAGATGATTTATTTATAAAGTAGTAGTATTATGAGGTATGGTATGATATGCTGATTGAGAAATCAATCATATAAATGTTAGATCTTTCATAAGAGATTAAATTAGATTGCGTAGCAGTAATCGACGAACAAGACAAGTTCGTAACCCTAAAATTCTTACGTTATTGCAAGTTTCCTAACTCAAACTTGAGTTAATATTTTCAAGAATGCTAGTGGTTTAATTATTGTCAATTATTCCACATCAATGAAATTTATTGTTTAATCGCACTTAATGCAAGTTGCATATGTTTACCTGGTATGAAAGGCTGATCACCTTGATTACCAAATTTGTTCATGGTCATTGTTGGCCACTCAACGTTATTGATTCAGCTATTCATTTATTGAAATTTGATTATCGTTCTTCCACAATTATTATATATTGTTGAAAATTCGAAAGCCTATTCTTTTTCACTCATGATATATCTTTCTTGTATTTAAACTTATTAAGCAAAGTAGTTGCTCACTCTTGCTATATCATGATAATATTTCAGTTAAGCTCGAGTGCTTCAGGAAGGACAAAGTCAGGAGGAAAAGTTCAAGAGTAATTTAATATGCGTTAACTATTATGTTATCTTATGAAAATGATTATGTAAACCTTTTGGGTTATTAAGGTAGGTATTGAGTTAAGATTGTAGACCTTGGGAAATGTTGTAGAATCATTTGAAATAAACAATGTATGTTTATATATTCCGCGCTAGTTTATAGAATGTGTACGAAGATGATGTATCGTGACGCACCAGGTATGAGCTTCAAAAGACCCCGAATTTTGGGGGTGTTACATGGAGGGTCACTCTTAAAATATAAGGTTGAACTCCGATTTTATTTTATTTAGTGTATAATATATATACTAGCTCATGATCATGTGCGATGCACGGGTTTTATTATAACATTATTATATTGTTCATATTTTTGATATTTTTATATTAATATATTAACTATAGTAATAATTGATTAATATTGTGTATGATAATTTTTATATAAAAATAATAATTCGTATTATTTAACTAATAAAAATTTAATAACAATAATTCATCTATTCATATAATATAAATAATAGTATTTGATGATTCATTTGTTTATATACTCATATATATATATATATATATATATATATATATATATATATATGTAATAGTAAATTATATTTAAATTCAAACAGTTATACTTATATAATTTAATTATTAAAGTAATTGATAATAATATGAATTTTACAGCATATTAACTAAATTAAAAATTATATAAAAATTAGAGAAAATGGTAATTACATAATTATGATAATAAGAATATAGATAGAAAATTTTATAAATTGAATAAAGGATGACAAAAAAATACTTGAGTGAATTTTTTTGCTAAAAAAACATAATTTTTTTATTTTAAATATACGATGTATTCATTTCCTAAATTTTAACTGAAAAAAAATAGATCTTTTGATTCCTTATGAATTTTGAATAAGGTCGAAACTTATCACAGTTGAAATAAAAATTGTTGATAGATTATTTACATTGAAACCGTTTAAAATTACTAATATTACACTGATGAAATACAAAAGATGAATAATTCTCACGACCTCCTTAGCATTTAAATTACTATAGCATGTAACCTCCATCATTCACCCAAAAAAAAAGAAAAAAAAAAGAGACGGTTATTGAACTACCATTTTAAAAGAACTGTCCGAAATAATTATCAAACAAATCACCAGACATCTAAAATTTTGATGATTGGATGTTCATGATTGATAGGTAATTTTGATGACTGGATGTTAATGATTGAAAAGTGTTGTGCAAGAACCTATGATAGCGGCTGGGCTAGAGTTTTTTCTTCTTTAACTGTAGTGGTCTCAGAAAAGTTTTAAGGTAGGGTTCTATAATATATATATATATACACGAAATATTTTGACATAAATCTTTTTTAAGATTTGGAATTTTATCATTTATTTATAGGTAAGTTTTAGAGTATTTCCTAAAATTTTGAGTTGAAAAACCATTAATCTTAAATTTTAGGGTTTATTACATATATATAGACTTTAGAGTTGAAGGGTCACTCCTAAAATTTAGGGTTGAACAACGATTTTATCTTATCTATTATATATATAGACTAGCTCACGATCCCGTGCGAAGCACATACTTTGTTTTGTTACAAAATTATTGTATTGTTTATACTTTTTTATATTATACTATACTAATATATTAATTCTACTAATAATAGATTAATATTGCATACAATGATTTTTATATAAAGAAAATATTTCCTTCTGAAATATCTTATTTAACTAATAATGTATAACTAATTATTGATGTAAAAATTAAATAAATTTAAAAATCTACAATAATAATTCTTTTACTTATATAATATAAATGATAATATTTCACTTTAAAATGATTTATTTGTTTCTATATTCCTATGTTCATCTATTTGTGTAATAATAAAATCTTAATTAAACTCAAATAATTATACTTATATAATTTAATAATAAAAAATTATTGTTATCAATAATATGAATATTAAGAACACTAACTAAATTATAAAATATATAAGAATGAGGTCACTGAACGGTGTCACTAAAATAGAACGAAATCGAATAATAAAAATACATATATATTACATATTAAGTTAAACTAAGCATTTTCTCATTTTATATGTATTTTTATTTAACCTGGAATTAAGTAATCTTTCTGCAATCTTGGCATAAATTGACTAAAATATATGAATTACCCAGTATCAATCGTTACATAGATTTACAATTATTCATTAGAGCCAAACACGAAATACCTAAAAAGGTCAAAAAACATCGGTTATATAGTAAGCAGATAATTATGATAGTAAGAGTGTAGATGAAATGATTTTGAAATTACGTAACAAATCAAAAAAATAGTTTTTTTTTACTAAATTTTAGGTTTCTAATCCAATATTTTAGGATTGTAGGACCATTTCTATGTTTTAGGGTTGAGAGACTATTTTGTGCTATTTATTATTATTATTATTATTATTATTATTATTATATATTTTCTTAATAGTTAGGATTTATTGCTTAATTTTAGGGTTGAATGGGTACTCCTAAAATTTGAATGACGATTATATTAATATTTTCATCTTGGGACGCATAAAAAGGAGATAAGATTCTTATTTTGAGACTCAAGAGTACTATTTTGAAGGAGATAATCCTTTTCTAACTTATGTAGGTTAAATAAGTGATTAGTTTAAGGCCAATGGCCCATACTCATTCAAATTTCAAATCAAAGCACACCCCATAACCACAAAATCGTACCATGATTGACACTTGTCATATATTTTGGCCAATAAGTAGAGCTAGATCTCATTTTCCGGTGGGAAACCATAAACTTCTCAATTTAGAAACTGTGACATTGTCTATATATATTTAATACATGAATTTGTTTAGCCTTTATAGCATTTTTAACTTCCCAGAGTCACATTTGTTTGTTTGATATATCGCCAGAGGAAGAGAACAATCGAAAAGTAAAAAAGAAAAATGCAGGCCATCAAGAATAAATTACACGACATGGCGGAAACGCGAAAGGTCAAGTCTGAAGCCAGAGAGGAGGAAAAGGTATGAAAATAAGTCAACTGTTTGTAAACACCTCAAAATGCATTTTTTTTCATCAGTTAATTAAGTGCCTAAGGTAGAAAACTAAGGTTGTCATCCCATTTCGAGTTGACCATTTAAATGTAATCAACTCACTAGTTTTAATTAGATTTGTTCTTCTTTTTTCCTTTTTCTGTTTTTTTTTCAAATAGTTTGTAGCAATAATAGTTTCTAAAATACTATAAATAAGGTAAATTGAATTAAGTACCAATCACATTCAAATTGACTCAGAATAAGTTGTTTCAAATGATTGCATTTTAAAAATAATTACTCTTTCTCTCTCATGATAAATGTATTTCATCAACGACTTTTATGGTCAAGTTACCCATTTTAATTATATCAATAAATCTTATTGTTCTTTTAAATATATGGAAAAAAAGAAAACTACGACCATAATGAACTACATATAATTTATACTAATCTCAAGGTTTGCAATTTGAAAATCTAAATTTTCACTTAACAAGATTCAAATTCTCTAGGCGGAGAAAGATTTGGCAAAAGCTAGAATGGAGGTTGCTCATGAGGTCCGACTCGCAAAAGAGGCTGAAGCTGCAATGGATCTGCATGTTCACAAAGCTGCAGAGAAGGTAGCGCGCCACGAGGAAAAGTATTCACCCCATACCACTGACCAACAATATGGTGGTGGTGCCACAGACAATACCTGCAGACACAACTCCGGTAACCTTGACTACTCCAATAACCAAGCAATTGGTGGAGGTGTACAGGACCTTTCTGATAGTAGCAAGAGTCATAATGTGCCTGGTACAACCACAGGAACAGGCCATGTTGGGGCTCCTCCAGCTGACAAGTATATTTAGGTTTAGAGTTTAATTCCATGGTTATAATAATTGGAGCTGCTATGATCTTTTTGTTGGTTTTTTTTTCCTTCTCTTATTTATTTGTTTATGTAATTTTTTTGTTGTGATTAGTGTGTTTTGATGTTACTATATTTTTATGCACTAGATACTTATTGTTCTCTCATGTTTACACTTAATTTCAACAAAGACGTCAATATTTTAATTTTTGTATTGTCATAGTCAATATTTCAAATTTTTGCATAACTGTCCCATCTGACCAATTTTGGTCAAAATTAGTAATCATGTAGGTGTTTAAGGGCTAAAATAGTCAATTTACTCTTTATTGTGTTGATGGTTTTACTCATCTTTTTGGAATGAATAAATTTTAGAGCACAAACTGATTATTTTGCCCTTTAAACGCTCATGTGATATACAGATGACTAATTAATTTTGACCAAAATCTAGTTAGAAGGGAGAGTTTTGCAAAAAATTGAAATTATTAGTATGACATTGTAAAAATTAAACTATTAGCGTCTTTCAATCAGTATAAATATGGTGGTGGGACAATTTTGCAATTTGCCTCAGTTATATTCGACTTCACTAGAGCTTCTATGATCTTTTGTTGTTATTTTAGGTGCTTAATTAAAGAAACCTAAAATATCCCAGTTCAAATATATGAAGTTAAGCATAGTGCACACAGAGAATAAGAACGCTAATTAACAGACAGTTAATTTATATATGGATTCCCTGTCCTTAACCTTTTACTAGTCCTCTCTTAAAAATAAGATTGTTGTGAGTTCTTGACCAACAATCCTTCCAATAAAGTGAGAAATATATATATATATATATATATATATATATATATATATATACACAGTAGGGATCAGGTGCTTACCCTTAAAAAACTTACCCAACTTACCTATTAAAAAAGCGTGACTTTTTTCTCTCTCCTCGCTCAAAAAAACTTCGCGTCATTTTTTCTTCTCTTATTTCTCTCATCTGAAAGAGGCGAGCTAGGAATCACCAAGCCGACGATTCGAAGGTTCTCCGGGACAACATTCAGGGAAGCACCAAGCCGGCGAGAAGAGGCGGAGTAAAGAGAATCCGTCCCTCATCCGATTCTGGTGAGTCAAAAGAAGCCCTAAATCCTTGTATGTCTCCAATCCCTATCACTTTTTTATGGGTATTCCAAATCAAGCCCTAATTGAAAATGTTCTCTCTCATTTTCGTGTTTTCAGACAAACCAAAGCCCTAATACGAACGAATCTGAGTTCGATTTCTTCTGACATCTGGGATAAGCTTGCAAGGTGCGATTTCTTCAGACAAAGCAAAGCGCTAATTGACTTATTCTGCTTTTAAGGTATGTAGATTGTGAAAACCTGAATATTTTACATAGTAGCCCAATTTAATTGTTCGGAGTAATCTCATTAAGCAAATAATAGCAGCTAATTTCTACACAGTTAATTAATACTCAATATTTTACATAATGCACTTTTACCCTTTTCTATGAAATTGACTCAATTTCAAAAAATATGACAGAGAATTTGAAAAAGTTGAAATTGACTCAATTTTCCAGATATGACAGAGAAATTGAAATTATACGAATATTCCAGAAATTTGAGTTTTTATTTGGTTTGCTGGATTGGGCTAAATTATACTAATAATTTTATTTGGTTTGCTGGATTGGAGCATATATGTATTAGTGGTGATACTAATATTATATTGTTGAATAATCTCAAAGCATAGTCAGAATATTATTAGTGGTGATGCAGTTTGCTTATGTCAGTTTATTTATTTCTTTCCTAAAATGGCACAGTGTCATTCCTGAAATTTTACATAATTTGAAAAAGTTGAAATTGATTGTTTATCTCCTTTTATGGAAGTTGAATGACAAGTATTACTTAATCGTTCTTTTAAATTTATTCTCAGAGAACTGTTGTTTATTATGGATTCTATGAACCTTGAAATTGATAGTTGTGGGGATAATGCAGAAATAAATTTAGATTGTATTTATAATTTTGAAATGGAGATGGAGAGGGATGACTTGATTGAAGAGGGGTTGGATGTGAGCAATGATAAATCTGTTGTCTACTATCCTCAAGTAGCCGATGAATTTACGCCTAAGCTAGGTCAAGAATTTCAAACATTAGAGGACGTTCAAACTTTTTACAATACGTATGCAGTACATGCTGGTTTTAGTGTGCGAAAGCATACCGAGAAAAAAAAGGAGGGAAGCGGTGAGATTGTGAGGAAGGAGTATGTGTGTTATAAGCAAGGAAAGGGCAAATTATTAGCCAATGTGGAAGCAAAAAGAAAACGTGGATCTCGTAAAGAAGGTTGTACTGCAAGAATTGTGGTGGTGAAAAGAAATGGCTTGTACGTAGTAACCATAACTGAAGAGGGCCATTGTCACCCATTGTCAACCCCACATAAGAGACATCTGTTACGATCGCACCGTAATGTGTCAGCTGCCCAAAAATGTTTGAGTCAACAACTTGGCATGGTAAATATACCACAATGCCAACAATATAACTTTCTTGCAGTGCAGGCGGGGGGGATTGAAAATATCGGGTGCACGCAACGAGATTTATATAACTTTGAAAGAGACAATCGTAATGAGCTGAAGGGACAAGATGGCGATATGTTAAATGAGTACTTGAAGTTAGAACAACAGAAAAATCCTGCATTCACCTTTACAATTGATACAGACGATGAAAAAAGGATTACTCGTTGTTTTTGGGCTGATGCAACTTCGAGACGGGCTTATAGATTTTATGGCGATGTTGTCATTTTTGATACCACGTACAACACTAATCGTTACGGAATGATATTTGCACCACTAATGGGGGTTAATAACCATGGTCAAACTATTGTATTTGGTTGTGCATTCTTAAGTGATGAAACCATAGATACTTTTGTTTGGCTTTTCAAGTGTTTTTTGGATGTAATGCCAGGTGATGCACCTAAGATGATTATCACTGATCAGGATCCGGCTATGACAAACGCCATTTCACATATCCTTCCTAAGACATTTCATAGGTATTGTAGTTGGCACATTTTAACCAAATTTTCAGAGAAGATTGACTCAGCAAAATACAGTGCTTATTATAAAGAGTTTGCAGATTGCATTTGGAATTCAGAGACTGTGGAAAAGTTTGACTCTACTTGGGTGGAGTTGTTGGAGAAAAGTGGGTTGGCTACTAATAAATGGCTACAATCAATGTATGACATCCGTTGTAGATGGGCACCCGCACATGTGAATCATGTTTTCTCAGTTGGCATGTCAAGTAGCCAACGAGCGGAGAGTTCTCATGCGTTTTTTAAAAGATTTATTTCTAAAGGAAATTCACTAGTGGATTTTATGATTCAATTTGGTCGGAGCCTTCAACATCAACGACATGTAGAGTTGGAATCAGATAACAAAGATTTGATTGAGAGACCGAGAATGAAAATTGCCAATCACTTCTTAAGTCAAATGGTGGACATTTATACATATTCTATGTATTATAAATTTGAAGACGAGTTGTGTGAGTCTTTGAATTATAAGTTTGAACTTATGAAAGAGGATGTCAACTACCATGTATATAAGATTTGTCGAAGGAATGTCAACAACTGTACTGTAAGAGAAATCCATTATGACAAATCTTGGGATTATGCTACATGCACTTGCAAAAAATTTGAGAGTTTGGGAATCCTATGTCGGCATGTACTAGCTTACTTGAATAAGTATCATGATCTTGACAAGTTGCCGACAAAATACATTTTATCGAGATGGACAAAGATGGCAAAATCAATAAGTGTAATTGATGATAATGGTGTGGCGATAAAAGATGACAAGTCATACTTACTCTTGTGGAGTCAATTGATTCAACGTTCTTTAAATTTGATTGATAGTGCTCTCACAAATGAAGAAGCCACAAATTTTGTAAAAGAATGTATAGATAATGGGTATGAGAGGGTGAAGCAAATTATTAAAAAACCTGATTCCGAAAGAAACAAGGAAACAGAGTGTGGTGGAATTAGTGTATCCAAGTCAGTTAACATGACTTCTACACATGAACATAGTTATATTGAGCCAAACCACGTGCGAGCAAAAGGGTGTAGCAAAAGGCTAAAGGGTGGCAAAGAAAGGGCTTTGGGGAAAGCAAAAAGTGCCAAGAGTAGACGTTGTCATGCATGTGGGGAAGTTGGTGTGACACACGATAAAAGAAACTGTCCGAAGCTTAATAATCTGTAAGAAAGATTTGCGTATTTTGACTTTGCTATTATTTTAAAATTCACTTTGGTATTTGCTCTGTATTTGACTTTAATTTTTGTTTACATGTAGAGTTGGAGTATCAAATGATGATGCTACGCAGGCTCCAAGTGTAGATAATGATGATGCTGAGATTGATATGTGAATCATTAAATCTAAATTCTGAGGTACTGCATTGTTTACTATGTTATTGGTTGTTTTAAAGAATGTTGTTTGTATTTTTAATATTGGGGCTGACTTTGTGTCTCAGGATCTCATTATGTGTAGTATCTCTTTATGTAAAAGTGCAATTCAAGTAAGAGCATAACAAGTTTTGTGAATGTAAAGTCTAAGTTACATGGGGTCCTGTACTTTGTTGGCTGTCAACAGCTAGTATATATAGTAGTAAAAGTGAAGAAGGTTAAGTCAAAAATTTCTTTTGGGACATTGGTTTTGGTTTTGTAAAGGATTAATCCCATCTTTTTGAGAATTTAACATTACTGAAAATGTAAAGAATAAGAAAGTCCTTTGTCCATTTTATACCAATAATTTTTCTTCAATATGTTATTCTTGTTTCTCTGTTCTTTAACTTTGGATACTAATTTTGTCTGATTTTGCAGCAAAGGATTTCTCACATAGACATGAAAGGAGTAAAAGGAATATTCAGTCAATGGGAATTGCGCACATTTGTTATTTTGAGCATGATCTTGCAGGTGCTTCTTATTTTCTGGACATACCAGCGCAATTATGTGGCTTGTTGCTTTTCTGGACATATTCAGTCAATTGTGTGGCTTGTTGTTTTTCTTGCAGCAGATTCCATAGCAGAATAACCGCATTTTCTTTGGGGGAAAATGAGTTTTGGTTGAGTCATCTAATTAGGTTCATATATTTTGAGTCGACAACTTTATTTATCTGTTTCCTAGCTTGGAGAGAACGACGATTGTTTAACAAAATATTTTGTGGTGACTGTTATCATAGTATGTAATTGTTGTAGTAAGCAAGGCTTTGAAGCTATGCAATGCTTTTGTAATTGATATTCAACATATTATCAGCACTTGGTTTTGTATGCTCTTGTGTTCAATTTCCTCATTTATGAATTTTATATGCCAATAATCCAGTCTGTTTATAGCCCTTTCTGTTTACTTGTGTTTTTATACGACTTCTATGTGCAAGAGGGTCAAACAGTATGGATGGTGTTGATAATTTAGTCTATGCTTTCTGTTGGATTCCTAAAGTTAAAATCTTTTTGGGCAAATCCGCAGCTGATATACATTATTTGATATACATTATTTGGCTCATACCTCAACAACTTATAAGCCATTGATTTTCTAACAGAGTTGATGAATAAGCATGAGAACTAGAAAACGATAGTCTAATAGCTGGAATATATTAAACCCCAGCTGGTGGTGGCATCATGAAGTACTGATGTTATTTATGATCTTCTGTAGTCAATATGTGCACATCCAACTTTTTTCCAACTATTCAACAAAATACAGGATTGAAAATGAATGACTAATCCTTCAGGAACATGACAATATTCAACACATTTTACATTAAACAATATAATCAGATTCTTATAGATCCTTAATGAACATGACAAAATTCAACACAATATTACAATAACATGATTAAAATAAATAACCAAGAAATAACAAGTGCAGCAATAAATTTGTTTCTTCGCATTTTCCCTAGTGCACGCATTTTCTCCATCTCCTCCTCCATTCCGTTAATCTTTCGAAGTAATCCGGGGATTAGTTGTGACAACCCGAATTTTCAGAAATTATTAAATAAGAAGTTAATAAATAAAATTCTTACTATGTGACGTTTTGAGTTTGAGTATGTGTATATATGTGTAATATATATTGTGAAATATGTGATTTGATGTGAAGAGAATTATATATTCGTGTATTTGGGAAACGAGGTTTAATAGTTAATTAAACCATTGAATAGATTAAATGAAATTTCCATGAGAAGAAAATTAGTTGAGTAATATTAGTTAATTTAATTAAGTTAAAATTATATTAGAAAATAATATAATTTGCTTGTTATGTCTTCTGGACAATGGTAGTTATTGTGAATTAAGTTTCACAAATAATGTGAGCGATTCACTTAATTAAAATAGTGAATCAATGTGAATATACTTGTTTTAATAAATTGGAGTTTAATATATATGTAAATGTAATAAGATTGTGAGTTTTGCTTATAGTTTAGAATATTTATGGATTTGAATAAATATTTTATTTGGAATACTTATGGAGTAAATATTTGATGAAAATTATTTACGTATGATGATATTGAGTAGTTGATGATAATCAATTTTATCGTCGGTGCGTATTTTGTTACGCTAATAGAATAGTAATATTCTAATTTAATTAAATAATTAAATTAGAGGATTAATGTTTTATTGAATAAAATGTTTTATTTAACAAAATTATAATTTGACTATATTGAATTATAATTTTGTCAATAAGGTTTTAATGGGAATTATTAATAAGCTTAATTAGATTATTAATAAAAGTAAGTTTAATTTAAGTGTGACAAGGGTGTCATGTAATAAGAAGGTTATTAAAATAAATGGAAAAGGATTAATTTTAGTTAAACCAAACAGGGCCTTGTGACCCTTGGTTGGTAAAAAAAAATGGATTATTTTGTTGTGAGTGTGCCAAACAAGGCCTTGTGGCCTTTGGTTTCCTTAACCGTTGAAACTCCCAACTCAGAATCACGTAGTTGGTCAGTTTATTTTGTGAGACTAAAAAAAAATACAGAGGAGAGGAAGAGAGTTAGAGAGGAGAGGAAATTGAAAAGAAATTGGAAGTTCTGAGAATCAAGAGAGGATTTTAGAGTAATTCTTATCATCTTCTCATCATCTACACAAGCACAAACAAGGATTTAAGGTGATAATTTAACCCTTTTTATTCTTAACTTTTTGTGTTCTTGAGTTTTATAAAATAAGGGTTTTAATTGATGAATTATGAATGATTGTTGTATATGCATATTGGAAGGTGTTTATAATTCATTGTATGTAAGTTACAATCGATTTCCAGAAATTAGATTGATGTTAAACAAGTTTTAAATTGAAAATTTGTGTTTTTGAGGAATATATGAGTTTTGGAAAACCTAAGGAAAAATTGATTTAAATCCTTTGGGTTTTGTTAGTTTGGTTGATTTAGGTTGTTAGAATCATCGTATACATGTTGGGTATTGATTCTACAACGATTATAATGTTTGGGTATATCTAAATTGTTGTTAAAATGAAGAAATTGGGAAATTTTGGTCTGAAAATTCTGCAGTTCGCGAACTGCAGAATCTGAGTTTCATGGAGCTCGCCCCGGCGAGAGTGTTGCACTATATTTTCTCGCCCCGGCGAGCGTTTTGTGTAGTGATTTTCTCGCCCCGGCGAGAATTGCAGAAATGAAAATTTTATTGTTTTTAATTCTTTTCTATTGGTCATGCTATGCTACCCTATATGTTTAAAAACATTATACATTTAATGTAAAGCGAAGTTTAAGGTTTAGCTAATGGTTAGGTGTCGATTAAAGTGAGACACAATAAAATGAAGGTTTATAACATTTATAATAAAAAATGAAGGGTTATGAATTGTTAAGTAAAATGAATACTGAGTATTACTATGTGACTAATTAATGATGTGCATGATTACATATATCGTGTAGGATACGTGAAGTGCAGATATATTTAAGCTGGTTATGGTAATTGATAGTCTACAAACCAGGCAAGTCTTTCAGTTCCTATTTGTTATGTGAACTAAATGTTAAACTGTTTTAATCTATGATATATACAACATGATGTATTTTATATATGTTGCAAGTATGAAACGACAAAGTCAAAATATGACTACGTTCGTTGAATAAAGAATGTTGATTGAGTTATGGAACTCAATCTCTAATTGTTAAATGTTGATCGTTATGCATGATATGTTTAGTCAAATGATTATGGTTTAGATGTTGAGCATGTTATTTATGTCCTATGTGATGCATGCAAACTGTTAGATTTTGCTGAGCTGTCTAGCTCATTCTTGCAAATAACCATTTTTGCAGGTTAAAGTTACCAGGTAAAGTTAATTGCCGCTTGAATGGCATGATTCAGATGTAAAGCATGCAGATTAATTATTTTAGCTTAAATTATGTTTTTGAGCCATGATTAAGGTTCGGTATGATGTATTTGAAAATGTATTAATTGTAACAAATGTAGAGTTGTTAAATTTGTATTGAGTTGTATTTAATATTATCCGTTGTATAAAGGGTGTTGAATCGTGAAGTTTTATTTTATTATAACTTTGATGAAGCGAATCAATTGTGATTCTAGAATATGTAATTGAATAAAGGTTATGATTCAGGGAAAGCAAAGAAAGAAAACTGAAAAGTTTTTATTTATTCCGCGTTTTATTAAGTTTAGCATTGAATAATGTTGTAAAGTCAGGAAATGGATGTATTGTTAACGACCGAAGTCGAGAGTTGGAATTGTATGAATTTTGGGGTCGTTACATTAGTTGTCTTGATCTATCACACATTGGCGGATCATACCAAGCAAAAAATTAACAAGCATTCCTCTGCAAACAATGAAGGTTTGAAAGTAAATATAATGGAAGAGATATAAAAAAAATTGAAACCCTAACACACTTACTTTTCCATAATTCGGACATGATAAAAACCTTCTTCCTGGGTTTGAATCGGTCCATGCTGTTTTAAGATGAGGTCGTCTCTCACAATCACAATGTGCGTTCATACTAATCAAGTCAACAAAGCTAGGTAATGACAGAGGCACAATACAAAGTAAAGGAGAAATCAACACCACCTAGGAGGGAATATAGATGTAACTGCTTGTCACTGAATATTAAAGAAAGGAAACCTTTTTGCTAAAACAAACCTACTGTTCAAACACACCACTAAACAGCATTATACAGCACTTTGGTTTGCCTATATTGTACTAAGTAACTTCACAATCAAGAACTGCCACTAGGGTCGGATGTGCCACATTTAAGAAAGATCATAATGAAACAGAAAAGTCTTACAGATTCATAGAAGGCTAAAAAGTTCAAAGCAGCAATGCCACATATATAACGAACATTTTATAATGACGCACATATTCTACATATACTCTCACTACATAATCTCTGCCCAAGATAGATAATTTTACGTTCATAAAATCTCTGCCCAAGATAGATAATTTTAAGTACATAAAATAGCATGTAGTATCATTGGAGATGATTTATGTCATTATAGCCATTACAATCACCATTGTTTACGGCCTAGGTTAATTTATGACATTAACAAAATACATAATATATTGTCAATTGAAAACAAAAAACAAACTCAAGGAAATAAGTTATTCAAAAGAAATTCACACACAAATAGCTTACTGTTAATCAAATGCTCCTGCAGACAGAGAGAACAGAGAGAATTAAAATGTATAACTAATCCATATCGCAATAGAACTTAATTTTCAGGATATGATTATGGCATTTACAAATCATAATAGCAATATATTAAGGAACAAGAACTAAAGCTGCAGGGGAATATATAATAAACAAAATATTTGAGATTGACAATACCAAAATAAATATTTCCCAAAAAAGGAAAACCCACAAGAAATCGCACCTTGCAAGCTTATCCCAGATGTCAGAAGAAATCGTTTGTATTAGAGCTTTGGTTTGTCTGAAAACACGAAATGAGAGAGAACATTTTCAATTAGGGCTTGATTTGGAATACCCATAAAAAACTGATTTGGATTGGAGACATACCAGGATTTAGGGCTTCTTTTGGAAGCACACCCTTGAGAATCGGATGAGGGACTTCAAAACCCCTCTTGTTTCCTCATAAATCAGCCCACTGATTCTCTTTACTCCGCCTCTTCTCGCCTCCTAGCTCGCCTCTCTTTACTCCGCCTCTTCTCGCCTCCTAGCTCGCCTCTTTCAGATGATAGAAATAAGAGAAGAAAAATGACGCGAAGTTTTTTTGAGCGAGGAGAGAGAAAAAAGACGTGTTTTTAATAGGTAAGCTGGGTAAGTTTTTTAAGGGTAAGCACCTGATCCCTACTGTATATATATATATATATATATATATATATATATATATATATATATGGGACCTATTCTATAACAAGCGTTAGTTATGGGCACTATTCCAATAAGCTGATTTGTGGTCGTCCATTATATGATGTAAGGGGTGAAATTGAATAAGGCTTGGGTCTGACCGCTAGTAGGATCTGCGGCTAATGCAACTCTCACTAGCGGCCAAACTAATGACTATTATGCCCTCATTTTGGCTTTTCAAATTGGCTGTTAGAACTTGCGGCCAGAATAGGGAAATAAAAAGGAGATGGGCAATAGTCAATATTGGAGTATACTAAATATATTACTCCTCTGTTCCATCCTCAGCGTAATAGTCAATATTTTGACTGATTCTTCTAAAATTTGTCTCATCAGAGATTTGTACATCGGTCCTCTATCATAGTGGAGAAATCTAGTTTGAAAAATTGTATTAATTGAATTTCCTTGGATGGGATTTCTTTTGAAGATATAATAATAGTGAACAGTTCACTACAAAATCCCACGAGATAGGAATCATAAGTGGAATCATAAATTTCACGATCACAATCAGATAACAAATTTATCACTACTTCATTATTCTTGTAATTATGATTAACTAGTATATCGATTTGTATGACATGTTCATAACTAGTAAGCACTGTGTTCTAATCGCAGGTCCTACCTGTGGCCAAGCTCATCTCCTTTTTATTTCCCTGTATTATGGTCGCAGGTCCTACTAGCGGCCAAGCCCAAACCTTATACAATCTCACCCCTTAGATCATATAATGGACAGTCATGGATCAACTTGTTAAAATAATGTCCATAGCTAACAATAAAAAATGAGTATTATACAACTTAAAGCTTTAAAGGTTAAATATAAGGTCAAAGTATGACTCAAGCAAAAAATTGCACGGGCCGTTATAAAAGGTTGAAAGGTATATATGATTGCGAATTTTGAAACTTACAAAGTATAAGATTTGTGTATTTAAAACATTGGGACCAAGATTTAAAATGTATGAAATTTTGAGGATAGTTTTGCAGTTGCCCAAAGTTTATTAATGAATTGGCTCGGTTTAGGTGGGTAAGCTTTTTATTAGTCTTTTAAGTGGGCTTGAATCTTTATTTTTATGGGTTAGACATTGTTACCCTCATTGGCCTGCCCAAAGCCTAGCCCTTTAAGGGTTTTGTATTTTCCTCCAACTTACAATATTTTATAAAAATAAGAGCAAAAAATGATATATCTTACGACTTTATATATCTACTTTTTATTGTCAGTTACATGAATAACTATAAGTGGTAACTATGATAGGTTAATCTTATAATCTTATTCATGTATTGATGTACGTCGTAATCATAATTTGACAGAAATTTTTTTGCAATACGTAGCAGTACTCAGTAAGAGTAATGATATTAGCATTCTACGAATTGTTATTGACACTCCATATTTTATCATAGTAAAGAAAATATCATTATTTTTTATGTGAAAATGTAAAAGAAGAAGATATATAGTGGCAGAAAATGTACTATTTTAAGTCTTTATAATAAATTGTGGAGTGATATATCTATACTTCTATATAATAATAAGGCAATTGAAGATCTTATCCAAATTAATTTGGTTGATTTTTTTAAGGGTAATTTATTCATCATGTTATATATAATTTTCAAATACAAATTATATAGTAATAATTAATAATACATGTTCAAATACAATGAATATAATTATAATTTCATATCTATATATACATGCATGCATGAATCTCACAATAAAGTAAAAGAAAAGTCATATAAAGCATTAATGTCAACTTGCTTATCTATTTCTTTTTAATGTATTATACAATTATAAATATAATGCTGATATAAATTATCTTCAAAATTATATATGTATTATGTCAATAAAAAATTATCAAATTTTTGTGAAAAAAGTTATATATTTCTATATAACAAGGCAATTGAAGATTTTATCCAAATTAATTTGATTGGTCATTAATAAAAGAAAAATCATATAAAGCATTAATGTCAACTTGCTTATCTATTTCTTTTTAATGTATTTAATGAAACACAAGAATTTTATTATTATCCAAGCTATTATTACATGAGCATTACACCTATACATAACTGATGATAGTAGAGTAGATAAATACAAGTATAATATTAATCTAAGTCATGGATATCTAAACTTCTTATCTCTTGGAGATTGATCTAACAAGAGGTTTAATAACATAAGAAAATTTTGGTTGTGTGCTTTCAGGTGATTCCCTAACGGTATTATACAATTGCTGGTACAAAATATCTTTAACATTATATATATATATATATATATATATATATATATATATATGTATTATGTCAATAAAAAATTATCAAAATTTTATAAAAAAAATTATATAAACCAGCCCGTACCTCGCGGGCTATGCGGGCTATCAAACTTGTGCTAATAATATGTGGAGTGCCAAATTAAATCTGTTGAGGAATATGGCCCATCCCACACCCGAACCTAATGAAGTACCCGAGCCTTCTATAATACCTAAGCCTACCATGTGATGTGATGCCCGAACCCCGCGTATGGTATTGTGCCCGAACTCAACATGCAACATGCAACATGCAACATGCAACATGCAACATGCAACATGCAACATGCAACGGTTCCAAGGAGGTGCGTGGCATAAGATCCAAGCCCGACTCCTACATATGATACCCAAACTCATGTTGCGGAAGGTATAGTGTGGTGCCCGAACCCAATGGATCTGAAGTCTAATGCATAAGACACTCCGCAACTCAATAAATACTTGGGAGATCAGTTTTAGTATGTTTGAACTCTCATCCAAATAGATTATTCAGAATTATATTTGAACTTATCATGAGTATAACCGTATCCGAGAACGACGACGACACGTGAACTAAATATTAACTATAAACATTTGGGACCTGTAGTATGTATTTTTTATAATTTCAAAATCCTAAAACCTCCTAAAAATTATTACTAATTTTATCATCAGATGCGGATCCAGAGAAAATCCCTCTGTGCATTCATTTATTTCAAATTACTCGAAGCACTCGGACCTGATAGTAGAGGCGGCGAAAGTTAACTTCATCAAAATCCAAAAATAGTAATGGTAATATTACTTGTTCTCAAAAGACTCAATATTATTTCGATTGGGGTTCACTATGACATCAAAACTGAAGAAAAGAGTATGTGTGCTACTAAAAAATATATAAGATGTTATTTGTTGGATATGATTTATTGATATGTTGGGTTATATTTGAGGCAGGCTGGCTATGGATCAAGACCTGGACTTATTGATCACAGTTAAGCCCACCTCTGTAGTTTTTCACAGCACAGAAAGTGAAAACACTGAAACATCATGGTTCTTTTATCTTGCCAATTTCTTATTCACTATAAAACAAAGATTAAAAAAATAATTAAACCGTGATTCACATGATTAATACAGTTTGTTATGATATATAATATTGAGCCCAATACCCAAGACCCAAAGATCTCATACGGCCCAAGCCCAAGTGGCCCACCAGAATGGCCAAGTCTCTTTTTCTCCTTGTATATGGATGATGGTACACGGAGGTATGTGGTAAGTTTTCATAAGCTCATTTTACACTCTAGAATACAATGTTCCTCATTTGTTAATGCCTCAAAATGCATGAACTAATTCTGATCACGTCAAAGGATTTTCTCAACGGCTATGGCCGTCACGTCATCGATTTGTTACCATGTACATGTCACAATATTCGGCAGCCACGTCGCGAAGGAATATAACATTAACACAATGAGCTAAAATACTCAGTTACGTCTTATTGTTCATTTTTAAATTTATGGATATCATTTGCATCATTTGAGAAACCATGCAGCTTATATATAAGTTTAATATTTGACCTTAAATATTTACTATATATTCTAATAGTCTTTTTTTTTTACTGCTAACTAAGATACCAAGATATTAGTTTGTTGTCGGAAAGATCAAAGATTACAATTTATATATAATAAAAACAATATTAATAATCAAAAGCATAGTGAAAGTAAAAGACTTTTTTGGAATTTAGTTCTCTTCAATCAATGATTATTGACTTAAGAATCTGTCATATCAATTATTTTAAAAATTAATTAATACAGAATAAAATGAAAAGCTGTTATTTTGCACGCGAAGCATGATTTTTTATTGCTACTTAATTAATTATGTTCTAATATCATGTACTGAATGATATCCATAACAATGCATTTTGGACCACTCCTTTTACTTGGGAAAACTTACATGATAGTTTATTTAAGGTTGTGACTTTCTTATATTAAATGTTTCGATATGCACTTCAAAAAGAAATTTAAATAAACACAGTAGATAGGGTAGAAGACTTGAACTCTCATGTACTGTGTTGCCTAATGACTTTTATTTTATTTTTATAATGGGATGCATCGCCAGCTGGTTTACATTATTGCTGGCTATCATTAAAGAAAACCTTGGACTTGCCTGAATTCAGCAAGAAAAGTTTAGTGGAACCAACATCTAATGGCCTATCTTAAATAATATTAATTAAGGTTATTAATAATATCCGAACAATAATTTTATATTAAAGTAAATATATATTTAATTATACTTTTATATTTATTTTAATTTTTTAAAGACAACAATAAAATTAGTATTTTACCATTATATATCAATAGCGTTAATTAACTATTAACAAATTAAATAATTGTTTAGGTAGAAAACATGGTGGGGGCATCGGATTTGAGCATCGATTAGTGGAAATTAGGAGATAATCTTGTGTCCATAAACCATGTTTGATTGGACAAACGTGGCGCTTTCCTTGTCATTGCTAAGAAAATTATTATTTTTAAGTCGATACGAGACAAAAGTCATTAGGCTCATCATAGCACTTACTGGGGAGGATGAAAAGGATATTTGAATTGTTTTAAAAAGTTGATCAAATCATGAGGAAAGCAACCCCACACACGCATATATATATATATATATATATATATATGGCGAATATTCCATTTATTATGAACAGTATTCCAATTAACTCATCTTTTATTATACAATAAAAGATTTAAGGGTCTAGTTTGAGTGTGGCCGCTAGTTCCTCCTGCGATCAGGTGAATCACTTGGCCGCAAGAGGGACTAGCGGCCAGGACTTGTGTCCCAAAATTGACTTTTTATGTTGGCCGCTGGAGGGAGTAGCAGCCAGTATGAAAAGCTAATTTTGAGATACAAATTCTGACTGCTATTTCATATATATGTATTTTAATATATTAAAAAAAATTCATATATGTATGAATACTATATTTTATAAAAATAAATACATTAAAATATATATAAGTTATATGTATTTTAATGTATTTATTTTTTATAAAATATTTGTATAACTAATTTTTTATATTAAAATACACATATATGAATAATTCATATTTTATAAAAATAAATACATTAAAAATCTATTTATTTTTTATAAAATATTTGTATAAATAAATTTTTATATAAAATACATATATATGAATAATTCATATTTTATAAAAAAATAAATACAATAAATATTTTAATGTATTTATTTTTTTATAAAATATGAATTATTCATATATATGAATTTTAATGTATTTATTTTTTATAAAATATTTGTATAAATAATTTTGTATACAAAATACATATATATGAATTTTTTATATAAAATACCTATATATGAATAATAAAATTCATATATATGTATTTTATATAAAAAATTATTTATACAAATATTTTGTAAAGAATAAATACATTAAAATTCATATATATGTATTTAATATAAAAATTATTTATACAACAATTTTATAAAAAATAAATACATTAAAATACATATATATGAATAATTCATATTTTATAAAAATAAATACATTAATATATATATATATATGTATTTTAATGTATTTATTTTTATAAAATAATAGTATTCATATAGATGATTTTTTTAATATATTAAAATACATATATATGAATTTTTTTTTCATATATGAAAATACATATATATGAAATAGCGGTCAGAACTTGTGTCCCAAAATTGGCTTTTCATGCTGGCCGCTAGTCCCTCCAGCGGCCAGCATGAAAAATCAATTTTGGGACACAAGTCCTAGCCGCAGGAGGGATTAGCGGTCAAGACCGAGCTAGACCCTTAGAGTTTCCATTGAACGACAAAAGATGAGTTAGCTGTAATAGTACTCATAGTTGCTATGGAGCATATATATATATAGAGAGAGAGAGAGAGTAAGGATCAAGAGCAGAACTCTTAAAAAGCATAATTAGCAGAACTACTTTTAGCGACGGACAGACGACGATTTTGTCCGTCGCCATAGGTCCTGTCTGTTGTCATAGCTTTTAGCGACGGACAACATATAGTGTCGCTAAAAACTATGGCGACAGACAGAACCTATGGCGACAGACAAAATCGTCGTCTGTCCGTCGCTAAAGGTAGTTATGCTAGTTATGCTCTTTAAAAGTTATGTTCTTGATCTGTCCTATATATATATATATATATATTTATATATATATTAATGGGAAAAGTACGTCGTCTTAGTTCTTATTTTTTCAATACTTGTTAAAATAAATGAAAGGAAATAATATGTCTAAAAATAAATTTGATAGTATGGTTCTGTAAAGGTCTTCCGCACATGATAAGTGAATTTATCATTCATAAAAAAGAATCTTGTAAAATATTAAATTTTATTGTAAAAATAACAATTTCCTACTTAGTACAATAGTGGGGAAGACACTTTATTCTTAATGTGATATATGTAAGATGAAAGAAAATATCATTTTTGGGGTGAGTGATGTTTTAAAATGGTTAATTGGTACGAAACTTGACAAAAAAGGGGGGGAACAAAATTGATCAACAACATAGTCGTTGATTTCGGGTCTTTTGTGCATGTATATAAGAAAAAAAATTATCTTATCTAAGGAACTTTCCAAGTGAAAATGCAATGTTTGGCTAACAGTGATAAGGCAAGAAAATAATATATTATGGTTCAAAGATTTCTTTGGTTATATTTTAGTTATTATGAAACTACAAAATAGAGTACAAGCCAAATATTAAATGCCTAGAGAAAATTTAAAAATGAAGTATAAAGTGGATTGAAAAAACATATATGGTGGTAGTACAAAACTTTACACAAGCAGAAGTGATTGAAAAAGAGTAAAGTGGAATACCATGAGAAGCCAAAAATGTAAAATAGTGTGAACAACAAGAAAATATGTAGTATCATATTTCAGTCATATTGAGCCACTAAATAAACTAAAATTATCATTCAGTGACATAACGAGAGACAAATTTTATTGACAACGTTAATTTGGAAAGATTTATAATATTGTCATTTAACGAAATAACAATGATTCTAATTAATATCATAATATGATTGAAATGTGATATCATATCATAACACACTTCACCATGATATTGCACTTCCTAGAAACAACGTATAACTACAAGAAAATAGTTTATTTTTGACTGAATTAATTTTGATGCGGGTAAAAATAACTTATCAATAGTGAGTTGTCACGTGTTATTTTTAAATTCTTATTAATGAAGGACAATATAATAATTTTGTTTGCGAAATATTCTAGAAATATATTAAATTCAATAAATGATAGCATTCCCATGAAGCTTGTTTAGCTAAGGATCGATAATTCTAAATCATAACTCCTGAAGGGGAGACTCATACTATAAATAAGGAGTTCTTCCACAGAATTTGAGGTACGCAATTTTAATCTCATAATAATTCTCTCTCCTCATATTAGCGTTCTGACTTAAGCATCGGAGAGTCCTCCCGGAACCCCCCAACTCCGATAGACCTTTTGCCGGTTTTCCAGCGAGATCAAGGCGGTCAAACGATGATCAAAGTCAAAATTTGTGGGTTGACCAAAATCCTAATTTGGAGGTGCTAATTGACGCATTAGATTGGCGCCGTCTGTGGGAAGAGAACAAAAAGTTATCTCTTTTTCACAATCCAAAAAATCAACATGGTGAATACTCACTCTAGCGCAAGTGGTCACAACACTCCACATCCTTCACCTCCTAACAATCAAGAACAAGGTTCGCAATTTGCTCATATTCCACAACCCTCTCACCATCATCCTCCACCTCCACACATCCAGGAAGAACTTGTCCACACTCATAGTGGACCATATAGTATATGTTGGTTCCCAGGGACACAGTATAGATCTAGAAGGGGGGTTGAATAGATCTTTAAAACTTTTTCATTTTATTAATGAAAGTATAACAGTTAAGATTAAAAGAATCAATTCATGCACAACAGAATATACTTTAATAACCCCTTCAAAGATATAAACATAATCTCAGTTCAATCGACAAATCTACGATATGGTTGATAGCAGATATAGCAGTTATTGTACATAATTTAAATGACATAAGGTAAATAACACAAGAGATTTTAAGTGGTTCGGAGACTGAATAACTCTTACTCCACTCTTCTACTTCAACAAGTAGGAATCCACTAAAAGTTTTAGTCACTAAGATAAGGACACTCCGTCCTCCTCAAGTCCAACAGACAAGAGTTGTTTTTAGCCACTAAGGCAAGGATCCTATGACCCTCCTCAAGTCCCGCAGACACGGATCCTCTAACCTCTTTTGAGTCCTGCAGACATGAGTTGTTTTTAGTCCCTCGGACAAGGATCCTTTGACCCTTTTCAAGTCCAGCAGACTTGGAACTCCAGTTCACAAAGAACTCTTCAAAGCCAGCAGCCTTGGAATCCTGTAGACTAAGACCAGTAGCCTTAGAATCTCTTGTACCCTTTGGTACTCAGCAAGTCCAGCAAATTGACTTTGTTTAGTCACTTAAGACAAGGACACTCTGCCTTCTTTGGTGTGTTGATTGTTTGTTGGGTTGTACTGCCAGGATGAACTTTGATCTCCTTCATCTTCAAGTACTTGGCAGCTATTTGTGATCTTCTTCTGGATACTGCTGATGATGGTCGTTGAAGCCTTTCCTTCTTCTGGTACATAGCAGATGCAGATGATCACTTTTGATGAATACTGGTTGACTTGTCCAAGTCAGTTCTTTATCTATTCAGCTCATAGTGTTCCTTGCTTGATCATAGAGTTGTCCGTCTAGATTTGCCTTCGGCTCTGGTCACTCTTGATCTTGGCTTCTTGGTCATTCGTCTTTTAGCTCATATGACAGCCTTTCGACATATCTCCCATGTTGTAGTGAAGCTTCTAACTGTTTGTCCAGTTGGTGTTCTTGCTCTTGTTCACCACACATATTCTGCAATCTGAATGCAATTTTCTCTTATGTAGATCTCCATTTTCTTTCCGTTGGAAGCTTGTCGTTGATATCTTTCCGTTGCATTTCTTTTTGTTGGAGACTAACTTTCTGTAGACTTGCTTATTGTACCACTGAATATTTTACTTCCTTAAGTCTGCTAGTGATGGCTGAATCAGCATCCATTAGCTGGTACCAAGATAGTGGAGTCACATGAGTTGCTTGTTGACTGCTGCAAATATGACTGTTTGAACCCCACTCAGATTGGTTCCTTATTATACTCATTTAACTAATCAGCCGCTCATCTTGGGATAGTGACCCTAAGTGCTCTGATAACTTTAATCCTTGCTGACACTTACTTACTCTACGATCAACTAGGGTGTAGCTTGTTGCTTCTGATCGTAAAGTTAACTACTTGCTTCAAATTGAAGTCTGTTGCCTTTGATCGTAGAGTTTGGCTGCTTACTTCAGTGTGGCCTTGTACTGCCTTGAGGTTTGTAGAGTGGTTGTCTGCACTTGCGTTTGTGCTTCTTACTATACTGCAGTTTGTGCTCCCTTATGCTCTGTGATCTCCATTTAGCTTTCGTTCTCAAAGTATAGTATTATGATCTTCGTTGAGCCATTGTTGCATTTACGCTTATCATAGAGGACTACTCTATGTTCTTCAGATGTTGACCCTGTTGTTGTGTCATAGAGGACCGCTCTATGATTTTCTGATGTTGTAGCACTTTTGATGTAGAGGACTGCTCTACTTAATCTTCAGACATTCTCTCTTGTGTCTCGTCATAGAGTACTGCTCTATGATCTTCTGTTGCTTTACTGAGACTGCCAGAGTGCCTCTATTGTCTTAGGCTCAACTCTACGATCACTTGATCTTGTTGTTGCTTTCCTACTCTATGACCTTCTCTTTGGTGTAGGTCATAAAGTCTTGATGGATCGTAGAGTGGTTGCTTGAGCTGTCATGTGATCTCTGTTATGGCTTGATGCTTCGGTTGCACTCAGAGATCTTCCTATGTCTGATAGCTCATGCTCAACTTACTTAATAGTCATTATGAAGATTGCCACTTTAACCGTTAAGTGCTTCAGCAGAGACTTCTCTACGTTGTTGCTTGATTACAGATTGTTCATGGGATTCGTAGAGTGGCTGACTTTAACTGACTCTACGAACCCATGTTAACACAACGATCTTCACTCTGCAGTGCACACTCTATGATTCCGAGTAAGCTTCTTGATCTGCCAAGCCATACTCTACGTTTGCTTTGCAAGCTCTGCGATGACATGCTCAACTCTACGCTGCCAAGAGAGTGCTGTTGAGTGAGCTCTACGACTTGTCGAGCCTTTCACTGTGTCTGCCTAGCAAACTCTACGATCCTTAGAGTTAGCATTGATGCCGAGATAACTCTACATTCTGCCGAGAGAGCTCTACGTCCTACCGAGAGAGCTCTACGTTCTGTCGAGAGAGAACTTTACGATCTGTCGAGCTTCATTCTACGTTTTCCTGGCAGACTCTACGATCTCATACTTACTCTGTAATTCATTTGCTGACTTTCTGCTTGTCTGTTCTACGATCGTTCACTAGATGCTTTTGTGTAGTATTCAACGATTAGTCTGGCCTTTGCTTTTTCTAACTCATTTCAGCTTTTAAGGTCAACCTAACAAGTTTGATCTTTTTCTATTCTAAGTCCTTGTACATCAAATTCATTTAAGGACTTTACAATACCTAATGTTACAAACATGCTTTGATCAGATAGATATTCATTCAGCTTAGATCAACCTAACATATTTGATCTTTTAATACTAAGTCCTTGTACATATATTTCATTAAGGACTTTACAAGGCTTTACCAGTATGAATGTTCTTCTTATCATTTTGTCATCAATCAAATCACATATAATGAATAATGGTAATCATATGCAGATCTTATAACATTCTCCCCCTATGATAATGGACTTAACGATTGCATGCTGACTCTCAACAGTGTACACTCCCAGCGTCCACTCCAAGTGGACCCTCGATCATAGATCAATCAAAATTGTGACAATCCTGATTTACGTAGGCGAATCCAAAACAATCGTCAATGTGACAAAAGAAACAGCCCTAATAGGCGTGAATGCCCAAGGGCAGATGATAATGTGGTCAATCAATTAAGTGAAAGAATAAACAATCTCCAAGAGCAACTACAGGATCTAGAGAGGGAACCTAGGCAGCCACAAAGGTCAGAGCATCGTCAAAGTAATTGGACTGCTAGATCTAAACCTAATGCCCAAGAGGAAGTAAAGATCGAAAGAAAGGTGCAGAGGGTCTCCAAGAACGACAAGGAGTCCTACCATCTCAAGGAATTCAAGGGACAGGACCTGGACGGGTGATATATAAGGCAGGATCTCCTTTATTCACATAGGATATCATGGATGAACCACTCTCTGATGGTTTCAAGATGCCCCAGATGGATAAATATGATGGAATAGGTGATCCTACAAATCATATACTTACTACTTTTAATGCACTTTTGTTGTTACATAATGTCTCAGATGCTATAAAGTGTAAAGCTTTTCCACATATCCTGAAAGGTTCAGCCCAAGCTTGGTACAGACAACTTGCTCCAGCCTTAATTAGTTCTTTTAATCAATTGAGTGAGTTGTTTGTCAATTAATTTATTGGAGGAAACGCACACGCCAAGAGTTCGGCCTCACTCGTGTCTGTGATCCAAAGAAATGGAGAATCCCTAAGGGAATATCTAAATCGGTTCACAAAAGAAGCTTTGAAGGTTCCTAACCTTGACCAGTCTGTAGCAGTGGTGGCTCTCACCAATGGGATAACTAATGAACACTTGAAGGTGTCTGTAGCCAAAAATCCCTTAACAACTATAGCAGAACTCTAAAGGAATGCAGGAAAATATATGATAGTAGAGGACGTTGTCCGACCCAAGAGCACTCCTAGATCTGATAATAGAAAGAGAAAGAATGATGAATCTGAAAATAGGGATAATAACAATAAAAAGAGATCAAGAGGAAACACAGAATCTTCAAAAGTGACATCCTTCTCAAGGTACTATGAGTACACCCCTAACTTCTCAAAGAAGTTAGATTCTTATGGAGATAACATCTGAACCCTATGTAAGGTGGCCTAAACCTATGACGGGTGATGCAGAGAAAAGAGATCAAAACCAATACTGCAGGTATCACAAAGATTATGGTCATGATACCAACGATTGTATACACTTTAAGGATGAGACAAAATATCTTATAAGAAGAGGCCACTTGGAGAGATATGTTAAACAAGGGGATGTAAGGCAAGTCAAGTATGACAGAGTCGATATAGATGAAATAAGGGAGATAAATGATCGTGATAATTAAGATGGACGTTATGATAGGCGCGATTGAAGGAATGAATCCAGAAGGGATCAAAATCCCCCAATAAGAAGAGGAGTTATCCATGTGATCTCCGGAGGACCAACAGCCGTAGGCACCTCCAATTCAAGGCATATACAAGAGAGGTTCTCACAATGGAAACACCACCAAAGAAAGCTCGGTTAGAGCAAGTAATATCTTTTACTGATAATGATTTAGATGATGTCAAGTTTTCACATGATGATCTTCTGGTTATAGATATGGTAGTTGGTAACTTTACTGTTTGAAAAGTCTTGGTAGACAATGGTAGTTCAGTAGATGTTTTGTATCTCAATATTTTTAAAGAGATGGGTTATAGAGATGATCAACTTACCCCTTCACCAACAAAACTTTATGGATTCACAGGGGTAGAAACTAATATTAAGGGCAATATAGCCTTGCTAGTGACTTTGGGTGAACCACCAAATCAATCCATTACTATGATTACTTTTTTGATCATAACAGCCCCCTCATCATATAATATAATCCTAAGTAGGATAGGGCTAAATAAATTCAAAGTTATACCCTCTACATATCACATGAGGTTGAAGTTCCGGACAACAACTAGGATAGGAGAAGTCAAGGGTGACCAGAAGGTGGCTAGAAGCTGCTACTTATTATCTATGAAACACAACGAGGCTAATTAAGGGGGCAGGTTATGCCTATTGATTCCTTAAATCTAAAGATGAAAGGAAGATTACTCAAGCAAAGAGATCTAGTAATGAGAAAGGCCGAAGTCTCTGATCCAAAGGCAAATATGGGAAAACTAGCGATAAATAGGGAAGAACCTTGCACAATCAAGAATGTAATATAACCTGGAAAGCTCTAACTGGAAATCTAGTGCCATGCTATTGGCACGTGGTTAATCTAAGGGAAAACTATCAATAGAGGTAGGATTTACTTTACCCAAGTTATGTCTTTACATTCAGTAACTTAGGAATTCAAGTATTAAAGAATAAGACATGTTATAGCCATAGCCCCAAAGGCCAATTCAAGTTATGTAAGCATTTAAGGCCATTATCTATTTAGTAACAAAAGGAAATGTTCCCTGAATTCAAGCATTTAACTAAGAGATTGTTTCTCCTAATAAATTCATGAAGTAAAAGGACGATTCCCATAAAGCCTGGTAAGGCCTCTATACAGACAAATGTGATCAAAAGAAGATAGTTATTCATAGATTATAAAACTAAGTACAGAAAATGTTGAAGCAAACATAAGAGGAGTTTTCCAAACGCAAGAAATATAATCTAAATATAAGGAAACTTTAACATCAGGGAAAATATCTACAAAACTAAGTAAGAAGAGGAGGAAGGTCATCAGTATCCTTGGCCCCTTCAAGCTCAAGAACAGAAAAACTACCAATTATAAGCTCAGGCAGAGGAACGAGAGCCTTGTCACCAAAGGCCTCATCACCACTATCATCCTTATGCAGCACCAAAATCAAAGGTTGAATCATCATCATCCAAATCCTCAAGTTGGACCCCAAGAGAATCAGTCTTCTTCCTTCTACATATCAGCCTATCCCTCTTCATAAGCTTCATGATGGATTCAGAGTCAATGAAAGAATATAGACTCATAATGTGTTCAGAGCATTTATGCCACCCTCCAAGATATAACTAAATAACATGCTCAGCCATGTAGTCTTCAGCAACCTCTATCCAAACTGAGGTTTTCTTCCAAGCCTCTATGGCCTCATCATTGCTCTTCTCAGCCTCAAATGACTCTATCCTCAATAAGCTAGACTCATCATAAACTTTCTCAGCCTCTTCGTTAGCCAAGTCTCGCTTAATAACAAGTTGTTTACTACACTAACAAGGTACTCTATGGAGCTAATTCATTAAAAATAATGCATAGTTTTAAGTCAAGTGGTAGAATGATTAACTGATCCATAGAATTGGGAGAATTTGATATAACTTACAAGGCCAGCAATTAAGGCTCAAGCATTAGCCCATAAGGATTGTTGCCCGAAGACTCAGATGAAGCAAGGAGGCTGAGAGTTAGAGTTGTACGGTATGCTCTCATTGTCGGAACATTGTACAAAAGATCCTTCACACACTCATATGTAAGGTGCCTCACACCCATAGAAGTTAACTACGTGCTTAGGGAGGATCATGAATGTATTTGTAGCCAACATTTGGGGGTAAACCCCAACAGGCAAAGTGAAAGCCTTGGAGGCCAAAAATTAATGCCATGAGTGCCAAAGGCCATGAGGCCCAAAAATAAAGTTATGAAGGCCAAATTAGTACCATAGGTGAACCCACTCCAAAAAGTGTCACGATTGTAGCCACTAAAAATAAAGTCATGAAGGTTAGGAAATAACGTCATGGGTGCACCCACTTAAAGCCTTGAAGGCCAAGAACTAAAAGCCTAGGAGGCCAAGAATTAAAGTCTTGAGAGGCCAAGCATGAAGGACATGAGGCCAAGAATTAAGGTCATGGAGCCCTGGATGAAAGCTATGAAGACCAAATAAATGCCATGGGCAATCCCACTTAAGTTATTGTTGGGCGATCCTGCTTAAAATTAACTTCAAGAGTGTTGTCTTTGACATTGTTCAAAAACTAAATAAGCGCCAAGGAATCAAAAGGTTTAGCGCCAAGAATCCCCTAACGTCAAGGAATTTTAGCGCCAAGGAACCAAAGTTCCCATAGCGCCAAGGAGAATAAAAGGCCAAGGAGCATATACCTTAATATTTTACTCCTCCTCAATAGTGCCAGGGAGGTAATTTAGACCTATGAGTCCCAAGCCAAAAGACACCAAGAGAAAAGGACGCCAAGGGTGTTCTGTTGGCATTGTTTAGGTCCAATTAATTAATGCTAAGGGCAAGAAAAAGCACAAGAAGAATGACGCCACGGGCCTTAAAAGACCATGGGTCTCAGTTCAAACAACCACGTGCATGTTTAATTAGATATAATATATTATCCCTCAATTAACGGCATGCGAATGAATTATGCTAGTAAAAGTGTCATGTGGGACTTGAAAAAAATAATGGCAACATGGAAAAACGCATGTGCCTTAGTCCAATAAATAAAAAAAGGGGGACTAACATTAGTAAGTTGTAAAGGCCTATCACCATGTTTTTGGAAACTAAGCAATTCAAATTGTTGTGACATCGCCACGTGGTTATATGAATGCTAGCATCATGCACATGGGAGTAAGTCATGTCCCCGGTAAACGTGACAAAGAGTTTTAATGCCACGAATTCCTTTATTAGGGCCAAGAAGTTTAAAAGTGAAATAACGCCAAGCAACATAAAAAAAACGCGCCAAAAAAGTAATAGCGCTCCAAATATGCTTCCTTGGTGTTATTTATGACCTTATAAAACGCCAACGGAGGATGAGACCTGAGGTTACCTCAATAGAAAAACTTCAAAGAGCATTGGATTTGTAGGTCCCTCAAAAAAAGGGGGCATACAGACCATTTCATTTCAAAGCAAACACCATGCATGCCTTTAAATGGCCACTTTCAAGCAACACCAAGGGATATAACGCCAAGGCTTTCATTGGATACAGGCAGGTCCCATGGGCCCAAAATTACAGATAAAATTTGATATACTCCCTTAAATAAATATATTTAAAGGAGTAGTGAGCAAATGATGTGGGTAAAAATAACCCACCAATGGTGAGTTACGGCGTGTTATTTCTAAATCCCTATTAATGATCAAGGGCAATATAATAATTTTGCTCGCGGAGTATTCTAGAAATATATTAAATCCAATAAAGATAGAATTCTACGAAGCTTGTTTATCTAAGGATTGATAACCTGGAGGGTCTTTAAATCCATATAGGATTCTAAATCCTAACTTCTGAATTAGAAGACTCTCATGCTATAAATAAGGGGTTCTTCCACAAAATTTGAGGTACGCAATTTTACTCCCATAATAATTCTCTCTCCTCATATCATCATTCTGACTTAAGTATCGGAGAGTCTTTCTAGTGCCCCCCAACTACGGTTGACCTTTTGCAGGTTTTCTTGCAAGATCAAGGCGGTTAAATGGTGGCCAAAGTCAAAGTTCGTGGGTTGACCAGAACCCTAATTTGGAGCTGCTAATTGACGCATTAGATTCTATCGAAAATAAGCTATTGTCGATGGAAAGTTTAGTCGATTATAATTACGTCGGAACTAATATATTGCTAGCAGTGTTAGGAAAAGAATTTAGGGTTAAGTAAGCATTATTCTCGACGGAATTCTGTCGAGATTACATTCGTCAAAAATAATTTATCGCCGACTGATTTTTTATCGATTTTAGGGTACCATTATGTCGAAATTATGCTTCATGCTAGTGGAAAGTAGGATTTCAATGTTTCTAACAGAATTCCGTCGAAAAAAAAACCTCTCATCTTTCTATCCATTTTTGCGGTGGCTAAACCCAACTCCTCCTCCCTCCCCAACGTCTCCAACCTCTACCTCCTCCCTTCGATCCCCATCCTCCATCACCGATCTCCCCATTTTCTCAAGTCTCTTCGGTCATCTTTTAGTCACCAAAAAGCTCTGATCATCTCTCATCTAGTAAGTTTTCTATTTAATATCAATTTTATATGTTGTTTATATTTTCAATTATTTAAATGTTATGTCTACGCATTGTATGTATCATATTTACAGATAATGGTTGTCGACGTCACCAAGGTACTAACCTCGGTTTATTAGGTCTCCCTAGGCAGCTCCATTTATTTGTCGTGTAACTTTTGACTCACTTTAATATGTGTCATTAATAACATGTTTCATTTACTAATTTCATTTGAAGACACAATGTATAATCAATATTTTCATTTTTATTGTAGTATATTGACCCCTACGGCTAAGGGGACTATCTTCGTCATATGTTTGTTCCTCATTCTCACCGATTGCATTTGCATTTCACAGTATGCATTGTATGATCCTTCCTTCATGAAAAAAGGTTGCATGAGTTTCGGGTAAGTTAAAATTTACTTGAATTAAATTGTCCTTGTAAATATTAGTTTAATCTTTTATATTTATTTCTAGTGTATTATTGTTTTTATATAGACTTACTCTACATATTAGGAGGGCGTCCCTACGCTAGTTGGCGATGAGGTCATTAGGGCATATATCGCATAGAACTATTCGTGGTGGTTATATGATATATGAGAGAGGGTCGTTAGAGATGTTGAGGAGCAGCCTAGAACTACCCTTCGTGATCATCAGTCGCAACATGTATCTAATGTTGCATGGGCAATGATTTGTGACTACTGGGATAATGAGGTTTTCAAAAGAAGTTGGAGCAGATGAAGAAAAATCGTAGCAAGTTTATAATACTACATGCTACTAACTCTCTATCATTTAGGGAGCGTCAAGAGGTATATATGTGTGTGTGTATTTAACTACTTGTTTTAATGTTGCTATTAATTACTAATTAAATGATGTATTAATGTATTTATTGGTCATGCGGAGGTAGTTGGGCCAACCTTCTACCCTTTTTGAGTTTTGAAATAGAGCCCATACGAAGAAGGGGATATCATCTACTATTACCCCTGCAGCATTAACTATACAGTTAATCGTTATTTTGAAAAGTACTTTTAAATATTAGGTTGTTAGTTAATTTCTTTAAATAAATAACATGTAAATAATAACTTACAAAACTTATTTTAGAAGCTCCAAGACCAGCAGATAACTGAGTTGCAGGCTGCTAGGAGAGATCCTAAGTTGTTAGATTTTATCGTCTCACCACCCGAGATTACCTTAATTCGGGATGAGCAGATGGCTCTTTGGGTTGCCTCTCAGGATCTCCTCCAGTACTACAAGCAGGTAGCAAGTGTTGGGTCAGCCTAGGATACTAGTGTATACATTACATACAAGAATTCATTCTTTTATGTTTCTCGTTATTTTATGATTTATATTTGCTCAATCTAAAGTTATTTCTAGTTTCGTAAGCTCTAGCCAGTATCAGTGTCTGAGAGAACTTGTTAGACCATCTCATATGAGCGCAGGCTTGGACGATGAGTTATTCTAGAGGGTGATGACGTGAGTGTCGAAGCAGTATGCTACTGATCTGATATTCTAAAATCAGGTATTACCTAGTCGTGCTTGTTTACATCAGTTTGCTTAGGATATTGCAGCAAGGGCAATCGCCGAAAGTATAGGTATCCCTCTGAAATCCTTCACCGCAATATGCGACAAGGTCGTACGGATCATGGTTGTTAAAATCTCAATCCAGGTTGTAGGATCACATAGGATTGCGAAGGAAAACGATCTGAATCGTTATAGGATCGCAAATATGTATAGGATAGAATCACATAAGATCGTGTGAAATCGTAAAATCGATGTGGGACCGTACGATCATATCAAAGTGAACTAAAAGTGTGTATTTTTACTTTTTTGACTTATACAAATGGTTTAACTAAATTAAAAAAAAATTAAACTGCTAATTTCAAAGCTTTAGAGTTCAAATAAAATACATTTGATCTTTGAATATTGTTACTAGGTATTCCTTTCATTAGTTGAATTAGTTAATTTATAGTACATAATTAGTATTCAAGTTGATTAGTTAACACTTGCCACTTAATATATGTAAAATTAGTAATTGATTTTTACAAGTATTAAGTTTATTGAATATATATGTTTGTAAATATAATAAAAATTATATTTTATGCGAAGGTTATGGTCGAATTCTACCAAAAATGTATTAATCAATGCGGGAATTTATACTTTAAATATGAGATAACAGAGATATAAAACATCATTATAATAAATGTTGCATATTTGAGCTACATTCTCATATTAAAATAATTTATATTATATTTTTATATAATCTTACGATTTACAATTCCATTATGTGAATCCCAAATGGTCCTACGGTCTTACAGGATTCCAATTTTAACCACCTTGATTTGGGCATACAAGGAGAGAGAAATATGTAACTTTTACAAGTTGGAAAATGGTGAGAAAAGGAGGGGGAGAATGTACATATATGCATGGTAATTAAACCCGGACCGGACCGCCGGTTCGACCGGTAAAAACCGGAACCGGTTGGCACTCCGGTCCGGTTTGAACAAAAATCTTTTTTGGTCAAAATCCGGTCAAACCTGGTGACCCGACGGTTAGACCGGTTGACTCGGTAACCGGGTCACCGGTTTTACCGGTTCCCTACCTCATTTTTTTTTGTTGCTAATTTAAGCTTTTGAATTTGATTGAATGTATCCTTGTTTGAGTTTTGAGTTATGATCATGATTTAATATCTTTCTTTTCATAAAGATTTAATATTTATTTGAATTGTATAAAATAAACATTGTACAAATAGATTTAGTTTTTTTACCGAATTTAATTGAATGTATCTTAGAGATGTTTATGTTTATTTGTGTTTGATTTTATCACTCTTAAGTTTTGAGTTTTGAGTTATGATCATGATTTAATATATTTCTTTCTATATAAATTTAGTATTTATTTGAATTGTATAAAGTAAATATTGTATAAATAGATTTAATTTTTTTTTGTAGATAAATTGATTAATTTTACATATTTACTAAATATTATATATAATATATAATAATAATTAATATATTTAATTATTTATTATTTATTACATATTAATGATATTACTAGGTGAATAACGATTCGACCATTGATCGGACTAATGACTCATCTATCCGAAACATTTTTCGATTTGATAAGCAAACATTGCATATATGATAACATGTGTAGGAGGGCGTTAATGGAGTACTAATTTGTAATTACGTGACTGACAATACGTCACTGCCCTTCTTTTTTCTCTGCCTAATTTTGTTGTACGTAAATTGTGTACATGTTTGTTAATGAAGGGTGGTGTGGCTTATCAGATGGTACCTTTTATCGCAACTTTCTTGCTATTAGGGCAACTGTCCATTCATAGGGTGTGGTGCCCTAAATATGTGGAAATCTTTCATAGGGTTTCGAAAACTGAGACAAAGCCCACAGCTTTCTCTCCAATTGAAGTGAAAGGAGTCCCGACTAATCCTGATGAGCCATGAGTCCCGACTAAAAGGAGCCCACAGCTTTCTCTCCAATCTACTTACTTCTGACCCCAAGGTCCCCCCACCTCCCACCAAAAAATTATAAAACACAAAGATATCATCTTAGCATTGATTATTTTTTTTATTATTATAAAAAGGGAAAATAATAAAATAATGTAAAATGTAGATTAAGATTTTATTCGTTACATTTATTCTTTAATTTTTTTTAATACAAATTCAGTGATAAAAATATTATTTTTAACGATATTTTAGCGACATAATTATTTGTTAAGAATTTTAGTGTGTTGCTATGAGCAATTCATGAAAATTATTAACTTGAAAAGGTCGTTAAAAATAATATTTACATTGTTAAATGTGTATCGAGAGAAATTAAATAATATATGTAATAAAAGGCTAAGGGGATCCTAATTCGTAAAATGAGCTTTGTTTATCACATAAGTAAAGAAAATTTTCTTTAGCCTTTTGAAACTTCCAAAATGCAGGGGAAAATAAAAATAAAAATAAATCTAGAAAAGGAATTTTTTATAATTAATGAAGATCAAATAAACCATCTATACTTTTAAAAAATCTAAATTTAGGATTAATATTAAAATATAGTGTAAAAATGATTAAAAATAGTGTAATAAAATTTTAAATTTTGTTAGTACGTTGTATTTATGATTTAATAACGCAATGTACTCTATTTGTTCTCCTTTTCATCATTCGGTTTACGTATTTTTTTAAAGGACATTTTATTTTTTGAGTTGTAAATTTTTCATTGAAGATGAATCTCAGAAATGATGATTGCATGTATAGGATACTTGTCAATCAACGAGGAAAATAAAGGATACCAGCGGACAAAATGGTATGATGATTAGCTAACGATCAGGTTAAATAATTTGTAAATATCCTCAAGCTCTCAAGTCATTAGAGAAAAATACTAGTTAAAAAGCTCATTCTAAAAGCTTATGCTTAGAGGGTTTGCTTAGAGGGTTTTTGTTATATCAGTCGCGTAAGATATTCACCGAAATTTAGATTATTAGGTAGTTAAATTATTAATAATAGAAATTAATCAAAAAAAAAATTTTTATAAAAATTATTTGATTACCAGTAATAGTTGTTGTGAGTGTTTTGTACGAATTCAAAATTACTGGATATAATTTTTTTTAATATTTACATTTTACTAAAATGCCCCATAAACTAATTTATGTCAAATAATTTATGAATGAACTTTTGTCAAATAAAATTAAACACCCAAAATACTGTCCAACTTAGTTAATTCAATAGTATTTAATAAAACATTGTTATGACAAACACTACAAAAAAAAGCATCATTGCCGACGCGCGCTCCCGTCGCTAATGACCCATAAGCCATCGGTATTGACTCATTGGCGACGGCAAATCCCGTCGCCCCCATCGATGGTCGTCGGCAAAGCACTCATTGGCGACGGCGTGCCGTCGGCAATGAGTATACTCAGTGGCGACGGGGTCATGGGCGACGGCGTGCCGTCGGCAATGATTATTAGCGACGGGGCTTTCCGTCGGTGAAGCCGTCGCTAAAGAGTAAATTAAATTATATATAAATAGTCATTGGCGACGGCATATCCCGTCGGCAATGACCGCCATCGGTAATGAGTAAGTACTAATATATCTGTTATTTTTTAAAAAAATTTAAAAAAATTCAAATACCTGTTATAATTGTAACTATTATCAACTGAAAAAAATAAATAAAATCCTCAACAACGCAAATCAATAACCATCAAATCTTTTACTATCAACCATCAAATATCTAGGTATGATAAGGTATAAAATATTAGTAGATACAAAAACCATCAACCGAATTACATACAAAACCCTAGTTTATACAACGCAAAAACTGTATCTGTACATACATGAAAATAAAAATATAAACACTAGCTATATCCCCAGATCAGGAGTACCGGTATCATCATCGCCATCTCCCGTATCACCGCCGATCCCACCATCCGTAGCATCATCAGCATCAGCCCGACGGTCATCGCCTTCGCCGCTACCTCCACCCCCACGAGGCTCATCAACAAGTCCCTACAAAATTAAAATATTAATTACGAAGTCCAAAAGAGAGCATATTTAAATAATTCTTCTAAGTGTTCTTTCATTTATACAAGTTCGGTAAACAAGCTGATAACTCGGCCTCTTTTTGGCCTCTTTTTCGACTATTCTTCTAAGTTTTTTTTTATTTTATACAAGTTCGGCAAACGAGTTGATAACTCGGCCTCTAGATCTCGGAATCGAGTTCCGTAAGTTTTGATGTGTCCCAAATATCTATGAGGTGCTACGTCTACGGTTTCGTGTTGGTTTGACGCCCGAGGCGGGTTTTGGCCTCTTTTTCGACTATTGTACTAAGTGTTCTTTATTATATACAAGTTCGGCAAACGAGCTGATAACTCGGCCTCTGGATCTCAGAATCAAGTTCCGTAAGTTGTGACGTGTCCCAAATATCTATGAGGTACTACGTCTACGGTTTCGTGTTGGTTTGACGCCCGAGGCGGGTTTTGGCCTCTTTTTCGACTATTGTTCTAAGTGTTCTTTATTATAAACAAGTTCGGCAAACGAGCTGATAACTCGGCCTCTGGATCTTGGAATCGAGTTCCGTAAGTTATAACGTGTCCCAAATATCTATGAGGTGCTACGTCTACGGTTTCGTGTTGGTTTGACGCCCGAGGCGAGTTTTGGCCTCTTTTTTGACTATTATTCTAAGTTTTTCTTTATTTTATACAAGTTCGGCAAACGAGCTGATAACTCGGCCTCCGGATCTCAGAATCGAGTTCCGTAAGTTCTGACGTGTCCCAAATATCTATGAGGTGCTACGTCCACTCAAACGGGTCAGGCTTCTATCCCATTCCCGAATGCGTCGCCCCATTTAATGGTAATTACCATTACTAATTATCTAGTGCATAGAGAACATGACGGCTGCAATACACGCTTCTAGTAAAGAGCATACAAAACTTTGCACTAAATATGGGAAAAAATACACAAGTTCTTATAAGTGAAATAGTATCTCTCCCCCAAAAAGCATGTTTTTTTTACCGACGCACAAAGAATTTTTTTTGTTGTGAATGAACAAGATATTGAGAAATTGTCCATACGTAAAATCATAATTATTGATATATTGACAATTTTATAATCATTAAGCTTTTTGGAAGGGCAAAACAATAGTAAACAACCATTGTAAACCTCTAATCAACTTTTTAACTTGATTGGTTCCTTCCAATACAGGTGGCAATGCCTATGCAGGTAGATAAGCACAAGATTCACATTCCTGTTTAAATCAATACTTCCAAGACTATTTAAAAGATTACTAATTTATATCAGTTGCGGATTAACCACAAAAGTCTTTCCTTTTACTATAGCATATTCAACTTAAATCAGTCTCATAAATTCATCTTGAATTCTTTAAACATTTAGAAGCAACTTACTAGTCCAAACTAATCTCAAGTCAAATAATCCTGAAATCATTAAATTTAGCTAGTAATAAATAGCAGAATTCAGTTGCTACCACTCCAGAGACGAATCTATGCAAAACTGATTCACTAATCCTTTCTATACATTTCAAGTAAACAAATAACATCATAACATATAACTGCAAACAAATTACATATACATATATTTAATTGAAGCTGAAAAAAGGCATTTATCCTTTAACTTACAGAAGTCAAGGGGCCATTTGGCGAAGAAAGATTACCTCCTATTCCTTTGTATATTCCGTATCAGTTATAACTCATAAAATTGTGATAGCAATGCCTATGCAGGTAGATCCTATACAAACAAAATGGGGTCGGCCGGTGTAGAGGGAGGCGGTGGTAGGCATCGCCGGAGGTAGGCGTGGCCGGAGTTGGGTGTGGTCGGAGTTAAGGTAGCAGAGAGTGATGGGAAAAAGAGAGGGAGTGTGAAATTGAGCTGTTGTCGTCGACATTAGGGATTTAAAACAGGACTCATTCTCGACGGCAACGCCGTCGATATTAACCCCATCGCGAATGAGTCATTCTCGACGGCTATGCCGTCGACTATAATAATTATCACTGTCGCTTATGACGTTCCCACCCCCGCCAAAATTTCGCACCATTTTTTGTCCCGGTAAAAGGCCATTCTCGACGGCATATATTGGCGACGGCTACGCCGTCCATAATGACATCAATCTCGACGGTAGTGGTGCCGTCGAGAATAGTGCCGTCGCCAGTGACCTGTTTTTTTGTAGTGAAACTATAACAAACACAATAAATCAACGCAGAAAGATAAAGACAATAACACAACGTTTTACGTGGAAATCCAAATCGGGAAAAAATAACGGAGAAGACAGAAGAAATCCACTAAATAAATATTTGAAGAGTACAAGATAAAGGGAGAACTATGAGAATTCTTAGAATGTTTCTGAATGAATCTGAATATCTCTTCTCCAAAATCCTATCACCCATATTTATAGGTCATAGGAAATTCCATAACCAAATAGGATAAGAAATATTAAATTGAGTATAACTAGCAAAAATAACTTTCTTTAAACCAAAACGGATTTTATGTAATACCTAAATCCAAATCCAATAAGGAATCATGTCATACCCAACAAATATCCACCTTGACTTGAATCCTCCAAATATAGCATAAACAGTGAACTTTCTCCTCTTCTCAAATGCACAACTCAAGTGCATCGAACACTAACCAAGTCCAAGCAATGTTCGAACTTGGTATGTGGTAACGGCTTTGTTAACATGCCAGCTGGATTATCTGCAGTACCAATCTTCAAGACCTTAATGTCACCATCTTCAACAATGTCTCGAACAAAATGATACCTGACATCAATATGCTTCATCCTCTCATGATACATCTGATCTTTGGTCAAGTGTATAGCACTCTGACTATCACAATGGACAACAGTAACTCCATGATCCATGTTGATCTCTCCAAACAAGCCTCGCAACCAAATAGCTTCCTTAACAGCCTCTGTAATAGCCATATATTCTGCCTCTGTAGTAGAGAGAGCAACCATATGTTGTAAAGTAGCTCTCCAACTAATTGCACAACCTCCAAGGGTAAATATATAACCAGTCAACGACCTCCTTCTATCAAGATCACCAGCATAGTCTGAATCAACATACCCTATAAGGGTATTGTCATTCCTTCCAAACTCTAAACTAACATCAGAGTACCTCGCAAGTATCTAAAAATCCATTTCACAGCTTCCCAATAAATTTTACATGGACGTGATAAGTATCTACTTACCACACTAATGACATGTGAAATATCTAGACGAGTACAAATCATAGCATACATGAGGCTACCAAGTGCACTAGAGTAGGGAACACTTGACATATAACTAACCTTCTCATCTGTCTGAGGAGATAATTCAGCTGATAATTTGAAGTAAGCAGCAAGAGGAGTACTTATTGGTTTAGCATCTTTCATACCAAAACGATCTAACACCTTCACGATGTAGTCTTTCTGAGATAAGTACAATATTTTAATTCTGCGAACTCACTGAATCTCCATGCCAAGAATCTTCTTTGCAACCCCTAAATCTTTCATCTTAAAGTCAGTGCTCAACTATGATTTCAGTTTCCCAATCTCTGATCTATCTTTTGTTGCAATCAACATATCATCAACATAAAGCAACAAATAGATAAATGAGCCATCCTGAAGTTTCCTAAAGTACACACAACTATCATATTGACTCCTGCTATATTCAATCCCAACCATAAATGAGTGAAATCGTTTATACCGCTGCCTAGGAGATTGCTTTAAACCGTATAAGGACTTTTTCAACTAGCAAATGTGGTCTTCCTTTCCTTGAATCTGAAATCCCTGAGGTTGACGCATATAAATCTTTTCATCAAGTTCACCATGCAAGAAAGCTGTTTTCACATCAAGTTGTTCCAACTCCAAATCATGCATAGCAACTAAACCAAGTAATACTCGAATAGAGTTGTGTTTCACAACTGGTGAAAACACATCATTGAAGTCAATTCCCTCGACTTGACTGAATCCCTTAGCTACTAGTTAAGCCTTGTACCTAGCGTCTTCAACTCCTGGGATGCCTTCTTTTTTCTTAAATATCCATTTGCAGCCCACAATTTTCTTACCTTTAGGTGGTTTCACAAGCTCCCAAGTTTGATTTTTCTGAAGAGATTCCATCTCCTCATTCATAGCGAACAACCATTTTTCTGAATCATTCAAGGAAATAACATCTTTATAAGTTACAAGGTCACTATATTCAACTGTCTCGGCAACTGACAAAACATAAGCAACATAATCTGAATACCCATATCTCTGTGGTGGTCGCACTGTCCTCTTTGTCCTGTCTCTAGTGAGACTATACTGATTGTCCACATGTTCCTCCTCTGGAACTATAATTTCATCTGCAACAGTAGTAGTAGGCACATGATCTGAACTCTGCTGTGATTTATGAACCTGAGGAGAAGTTACTTCAAGCTCCACCTTCTAACTAACACTATCAATACAAGGAACAAAAGATTCCTTGTTCTTATGAAGCATAGCGGACTAATCGAAAATAACATCTCTGCTAATGATGACCTTTGCTGACTTCTGATCTGCACACCAAAGTCTATAACCCTTCACACTAGAACCATAACCAAGAAAGATGCATTTTTTTGCTCTAAGTTCGAGTTTTCCCTCATTCACATGTGCATATGCAGGATAACCAAACACCCTAAGAGATAAATAATCTGCAGGATTACCTGACAAAACCTCTTCAGGGGTCTTACATTCTATAGCTATGCAAGGAGAACGATTCACCAAGAAAGAAGTTGTGTTCACTACTTCTGCCCAAAATTCCTTGCCAAAACCTACATTTAACAACATACACCTGACCTTCTCTATCAAGGTTCTGTTCATCCGTTCTGTAACTCCATTCTGCTATGGTGTCTTCACAACTGTACGATGTCTAACAATTCCTTCATTCTTACAGAACCCATTAAACTCAGTCTCACAAAACTCAAGGCCATGATGGCCATTATCTGATCTGAACCTCTTAATCTGCTTTCCTGTCTGCTTCTCAACCAAAGTTTTTCACTGTTTGAAAGTCACAAAAACGTTATTCTTAAGTTTCAAGAAGTAGACCCAAACCTTCCTGGAGTAATCATCAATGAAGGACCTCAAAGATCTGAATGAATGTAGTCCAAAGTCCCCTTTGCTCTATGAACCGCAGTCTTGAAACTAACTCGTTTCTGCTTCCCCAAGACACAATGCTCATAGAAGTCCAACTTTCCTATTTTCTGTCCAGATAAAAGACCTCTTTTACTCAAAGTATCCATGCCTCTTTCACTCATATGGCCTAACCTCATATGCCACAACCTGGTGGTGTCATCTACAGTAACTGAAGAATAAATTTTATCTGAATCTGTAGTTGTAGAACCCTCCAACTTATATAAAGTGTCGACCTTGATTCTTTTCATCAACACAAGAGAGCCTCTATTAATCTTCATAACTCCACCTTCAGCTGTGTACTTACACCCATTTTCATCTAGTGTACCCAAAGATATGAGATTCTTCTTCAAACCTAGAACATGTCTAACATCTAACAATATCCTGATTAAGCCATCATGCATCTTTATTTTAATTGTACCAATGTCAATTACTTTACATTTAGAATTATTTTCCATCAAATTAATTCCACCATCAAATGGTTCATATGTGGAGAAACAATCACGAGTAGGACACATATGATAAGAACACCCAGAATTCAAAATCCAATCACTTGCTAAGTCTTTCTCTGTCATCGGCTACTAACAGAAGATCATCACTATCCTCAGCAACGCTAGCCTGAGCAGGCTTTCTTGCCCCCTTATTCTGTTAGTTCTGCACATTATGTCCACTATTAATCTGACCATGATTGTCTCCTCTCTGTTCCTTATTTTTCAACTTCAGATAATTACGCTTTATATGCCCCTTTGCATGACAGTAGTTACAGCTGAAATTCTTATTCCTAGATTTTGATCTTTGTGTACTGTCACTTTTTGAACTTCTCTCAACTGACCTCCCCTGACAAACAATCCAACACCTTGATCATCATTTTTCCCAAAAGTCATCTCAGAATCTAGTTTTTGTTTACTCATAAGATTCGTCTTAACATCCTCAATTGAGATAGTATCTCTATCATAGATCATAGTGTCTCTAAAGTGCTTATATGAAAGAGGTAATAAGACTAACAACAATAGGGCTTGATCTTCATCATCAATCTTAACATTAATATTCTGCAACTCAGTTATAATTGAATTAAATTCAGTGATATGAGATTTGATTTGAGTACCTTCTGACATATGCAAGGTGTAAAAACGTTGTTTAAGTCTCAATCTATTGGTGAGGGACTTCGTCAAAATAGAGAGACTCTAATTTCTTCCACAAATCAGCATCTGTAGTTTCCGTTAATACCTCTTGCAACACATCATTCAAAAGGCACAACTGAATTGCCGAAAGTGCTTTATCATCCATAGTTTCCCATTCTGACTCAGACATCTCGCTAGCTTTCTTCGTCTCCCAATCCGTATCAGATATATCTTCAGGCTTCACTAGCTTCCCTACAATGGCTTTCTTCAAGCCTTGCTGAGTAAGAACAGCCTTTATCCGAACCTGCCAAAGACTGAAACTAATATTCCCATCGAATTTGTCAATATCAAATTTCGTTGATGAAATCGAACTCAACGTCATAGTATGGATCGATAATAACCAGGCTCTTGATACCAGTTTGTTATGACAAACCATGACAAACATAATAAATCAACGCAGAAAGATAAAGACAATAACACAAGGTTTTACGTGGAAACCCAAATCGGAAAAAAAATCACGGAGAAGACCAAAGAAATCCACTAAATAAATATTTGAAGAGTACAAGATAAAGAGAGAACTATAATAATTCTTAGAATGTTTCTGAATGAATCTGAATATCTCTTCTTCAAAATCCTAGCACCCATATTTATAGGCCATAGGAAATTCCATAACCAAATAGGATAAGAAATACTAAATTGGGTATAACTAGGAAAGATAACTTTCCTTAAACCAAAATGAATTCTAGGTAATACCTAAATCCAAATCCAATAAGGAATCATATCATACCTAACAAACATATTTAAAGTTTTTACAATTTATAATATATTTAATTATTAATACATAAGAAAAGATTAATTAATTAAGTCAATTGAAGCATAATAATAAATTAAACTTATAATAATGAACAACACAACACAATAATAAGTACAAATTAGAATATTTGTGTCCAAATTATTAAAATAAAGAAAAGTGTGTTTGATATATGGATATTTACTTGGTAAACTTTTTATAATTATGTATAAATAAGGATATTTATATCCAATTTATTAAAATATCATGGATATTTTTGTCCATAAAAAGATCTCAAGATGACCAAGATGTGGTAATATAAGATTACCACCTATTTTTTGGTCATCTGGATACCCATTTTAGGTATATAGGAATCATGACACTTTACGAGGTATGGGATTATCACGAATATAAGATTATCAATGTAACAAACACAATTTATTAAGATGACCAATTCACATTATTATTAAGTATTTAAAATGACTATTTCAGATAACCGATAACAAACGCCTGTTTAGAGTGATAAAAAAGATCTCATGTTCAAACTTAGATGCATATATATTAGTCTATGTTAGGACATATTATCAGCATATATAACATTTCTTCTTTACTCTAAATGTTTGTTCGTTAGTGGAACTTTTTTCAAATGAACTTTTGTAATTGACTCTTTACGAGTCCACCTCTCTTAGTTATTGTCTCTTCTCAACGAAGAAGAGTATCATAAAGAATTTTGTTACTCCAAAATCACTTTAAATATATATTGTTAGGGAATGGTGTTTACAATCAACAAGGAGGTTACAAAGTTCGTAAAAAAATGTCATGTCAAATTAACGCCCTAATCCTGAGGCAACCTCCAACTGAATTGTCAAACATTCTGAGTCTTATTCCATTTGCAGTCTGGGGAATCAACCTCATAGGCTCGATCCCGATAGTTAAATGTCATTTGAAATTCTGTGTGATAGTGATTGATTATATGACAAAGTAGGTGGAGGCATCCCCGCTAAGGAAGATAACTGAGGAAGACATGAAGAAATCTTTTTAGGAAAGTGTCGTCCTGAGATTCGGGAACCCAAGGGTACTCATATCCGACAATGGCACTCAATTCATTGGAAGAAAGTTTGAAGGTTTCTTGGATAACCTAGGGATCCAACATAGAAAGAGATCGGTAGGACACTCGCAAGCAAACAGACAAGTGGAAGTGACTAACAGAAGTCTCTTGTTCGGGATAAAGAAAAGGCTCGACAATGCAAAAGGCAAGTGATAGAGGAACTAATAAATGTGTTATGGGCCTACTGGACAACACCCCAAACTACTACCGGGGAAACACCTTTCAGGTTGGCCTATAGTACAGACGCCCCAATTCCCCTAGAGATCGGGATAACCTCCAACATAGTTAGAAATTTTCATGAAGTCACAAATGAGGAAGGGATAAGGATGAACTTGGACTTACTGGACGAAGCTAGGGATGAGGCAGTTAACAAAATTGCCTCTTATCAACAGAAAATAACAACTCAGCAGTACAATTAATCCATTCGAGAAAGGAAATACGGAGTTGGTGATCTAGTGCTAAGGGAGGCAGAAACCTCCACTCCACAGCAGACAAGGAAATTAATGGTGAATTAAGAAGGTCCCTACAAACTGATCGACACTCCATGGATTGGGACCTACAAGCTACAGGCCATGGATGGAACGATGATTAAGAACACCTGGCACGCCACCCGACTCAGAAAATACTACCAATAAAATCTAATAAATATTATACTGTTCAAAACATTATGTAATCACTATGAATTATTCAATAAAAGGTCGTATGACACCTTGACTTTTGAATAAATGAATTCTCCACAACGAAATTATGATAAAATCCCGAGTATAAACACCTAAATACTATAAAAGCCTTCAAATAAGGACACAAATAGTAATGTGTAGAAAGTCTAGAAAATTTGTAAAAACCCAATGTAATATAGGCACGGGGTAAAAATAAAAAGCACAACTTCCCGATCAGGCACTCAACCTCGGGAGAACCTTGCAAAATTGGAGAAATAAGTTAGAGAAACATCTTTGGGAACAATCAAAGATTTCGACCCTGACAGAAGCACCAACACTTTTACAAGGAAACCTTTGGGATAAATCAAAGATTTCGCCCCCGAAGGATACATCAACACTTGTAAAAAAATAGTAAAACTTTTGAAAAAAATCAAAGATTTCGATCCCGAAGAGTTCACCAACACATAAAAGCTAACCCTTTCGGGGTAAAATCGGAGATTTTAACTCACAAACACAGGCAAAGAAAATATAGACTTCAATTAATGATTCTAATGAGAGATTTTAACCTCGAACGAATCGAGAATACATGCAAAGAAATGGCCCGAATTATCTTCTGGCTTATAATTGATAACTTTTTGAGAAATTTCACCAAACACACGATCCATTTAAAATAGCATAAAGGATAAACTCGAGCAAACAAATAAATGGATAAATATACAAAAACTACGAAACAGGGACTGAAGGCTTGAGTACATATCACCCGAAAGCATTAGTCTAAATTGCCTGAAGGTATCAATAGTAAGTTGGCTCAAAGGGTTTAATACAATTGCCCGAAGGCATCTGTTCAAATTGCCTTAAGGCATTAGTTCTATTTACTTGAAGGCCATAGCTACTATTTACAAAAAAAATCGCAAGTCAAAAGAAGCTCATGCGGGGTCAATGCCTTGGACCTTCGGGGTCTCTTCATTGTCGTGGTCCTCCAAGCGACCTCCCAGGGACCCCTCAATATCCAAAGGATGATCAACAAGAGCTTTGGGGTTCTCATTTTTCACGGTGACTTTATCAGGTACGTCCTCAAGATTAACTTGGGGTGTTGGTGTTAGAGTCGTGTCTTTGGCGGGGGTTAAGGAGCAGAAGTTTGTAGTCCAAACCCTTTTCCGCACCAGAACACATTAGTTATACCCAACGTCGAAGGTATCAATATGTATCATAACAACATCATCTTTGAGCTTCTTGACCTGCTTGTTTAACCTCTCGAAATCGGTCTCAAGCTTCTTGATATAGTCGAGATTAAACAGTTCTCAGGAGACAACATCATTATATTTTTTTCTCTAAAACTTTTTGAGAACTCCTCTCTGTTGCCAGAACAATCTTGACATTTTCCCGACGCCGATCTAACTCATTCTCCCACTTTTCGGCCTTCTTTGTCCGACTTTCAATAGCTAGGAAGCACTTCTCCAAATCCTTGGTCTGCGAAGCGAAACCCACAAGTTGCTTATCCTTTTGGTTTGACGCCTCGAGGCTATGATTTAGTCATACTCCCGCTGGTAAAACGGGCATAAGTTAGTAAATTCACGCACAAATATAAAAGATAGATAAAGAAAAGAGGTCAGATAAGGTACCTTGACAAGAAGATGGGCAGCAACCCCATAGTTATATCGACCCCCTAGATCAATGAGAGTGACCAGATTTAATGGAAGCTCCAACCCCCGAAGCAGCTCCAGGGTGACTTTCTTTTGCGCAATACCTTTCGAAAGATCGGGGAATATGGTGTCGTTCACCCTTATATTCCAATCTGGAACATATTTACTGCCTTCATCTTCGGGATTAGCCTCAATATATATGGACTCCAAAATTCAAGGTCTTTTCCTGGAAGACTTTCCTTAGGGAGCCGCATGTTTAGTCTTCGGGGGATATTCTATGATCTCAGATCCCCCAGTGATGGATTGGATCACAAACATGGGAAGCAGCAGCGTTCAAGGAAGACTAAATTATTCCCCATATCTTTCTCCCTGACTCGTAAGCGAAACTCCCGTCGGGGTCGGGAGAGTTCCTTTGGCCTTAGCCTCAGCCAGAGCTCTCAATTTGCTAGCAGTCAACACTAAAACACAAAAAAACAAAACATCAGTCTAAGGCAAATGAAAACAATAAATGTGGCAACAAAAAGAAACTAGACTCGGGACTAGCCTGTATATTTCTCCAGCCATCCCTGATCCCGAAGGTCTATCAAGACCTATACTTTTACCCCACGACGAAGAGTAGAGAAATTCTAATATTTACTCCATTTTTTGGGAGAAAAGGTAAGACTCTCATCAAAGGTGGCAAGGTTAAAAGGAAACCACCCAGGCAACTTGGTGAGTTCAAGACCATGGACGAAACACCAATCTGATGTTCATCCTTATTATTGGAATGCTTTCTCACCTACTCCACTCTCCTAGGCATTCGGGATAGGATGTAAAACCCAGCATGAGAGTCGCGGCTTAACTTGAACGTGTACCAAAAGAATTTGAGGTCGGGATCGACGTCCCGCTGTATACATTGGTCTAGGAAAACATTTACTATAATGAAACAGTTTGGAGCTAACTGCCCGAGTCCTATGCCCATCTAGTTTAACAAGGTAATAAGAAAATTATTAAGTAGCATACAAAGTCCACACCTGAAACACTAGCGCGATACCCCAACCCAATGGCTAGAGGTCCCGACCCCAAGGTCATTATTAGCAGGTCTATGATACATTCTTTGGTTCCATTTTGGAACCATAACTGCATGGGTGGCGGGGATATGAAAGTCCTCAAGCATTTCCTCGATATGTTTGACAGATGTGGCTTCAAGAGGTTACACCCGGGATAAACATATAATTGGACGAAATGAGTTTGGGCCTCGGGAACTTTCTCACTGCCTTCACCCTCGATCATTTTCTCTTTGCCTTTATCGCTATATGGGGAAGATGTGGGGTGTGATGATTCAGGATTGTCTTTCAAAGCCTCATCATGAATCGAGGTGGAATCAGGGGTGTACTCGGATGACATACTATCGGTATCACTATAGGTTTCATAATGAATTTCTAAGGGATTGCTTATAGGCTCTTCCCGAGGGAGAATTGACTACATGACATGACTCTTGAATTCATGGAACTATGTCTTATTAGGTAAAGACCGATTTAGCTACTGGATGTTAGGATTGAACTCTCAAACCCTAAGAAGATTTTGTCCTTAAGATCAAGAAGGTATGAAGGATTTACCCCAAAAGTGATGAAATTATGAAGATTTCTCCCTGACTAAAAAGCTAAGCCATGACAGAAAAAGAGACTAAAATAAATCCAAGAGGCAATGGAAATACTGTATAATGGCAGAATCAATCGGTGAAAAGGAATACAAGTAGCTAAGAGTACTTGTTGAGGATCTTTGCAAAATCGACGCCAAAACCACAAGAAATGAGATGAAATCGACGGAGTGAAAGAGGAAAAATCACCGGAGATGAAGAGGCTGCACAGCAAGGGAAAATGAACAGTTTAGGGGTTTAAAGCCAATTCATACCAATGTTCGGACGTCCACGATTAGTTAATCCAATGGCACATGGCACATGATCCATCAATTTTTGAAAACATGCCCCCAGTTGTTCTCTATTATACAGGCTTTCTTTAACGCCCTAGGGGAATGCGATGTTAATTTCCCGAACCTACTTCAAGAATGAGTAATCCCAAACAGTTTCTCGTTTTCCAGTTCCTCAGGGTCGGGTTGTATGACACAATCGGGATCAATTACTCTCTCACCACATTATAAATGAGGTGCGAGAGTGGGAGCTTGTTAGGGAATGGTGTCTCGAGATGTCCTCGGGATCAAAAACCTTATGTTACCCTGAATCTAGTAACAGACCCCAAACACTAGCTTGGGCAATCGAAGTTCTCACAACGTGTAGAATGCAAAAAGGATTAGACTCCTTGGCGCGACGAGCTCTTATCCACATCAGTCCATCTATATTTGAACTTATCAGTAGTGGTCGTCGCCCTACAAGAAGGGAAACCCTAACAACTATATATCAAATATCAGATATAAATACGAAGGAGGGCCTCTGGTATATTTTTTACACACACCTTTATATTCTCAGATTACCAATCTCCATAAAACTCTTTATTGACTTAACTATCAGAGGCGGATTCGGAGGCCAATCCTTCGCATATTCGTTCATTTTCAGGTATTTTGGAGCACTCGGTTCTGGTGGTTGAGCTGATCGAAACACATCGTTAATATATATATATAGGGAAGCTTTCTAAAGCGAACCTTAACAAGCGAACCAAAGACGAACCGTCGTCTTTGGTGTCTATGGCAACGATTCGACCCGTCGCCGTAGTCATGCAATCTTTGGCGACGGGTCGAATCGTCGCCATATACACCAAAGACGACGGTTCGTCTTTAGTTCACTTTTTAAGAGTTCACTTTTAAAGATTTTCCTATATATATATATATATATATATATATATATATATAGGGTCTCGATCTATAGCAATTGGTTGCTATGAACACTATTCCATCAACCATGATCTTAGTCATTGATCTCGATAATGAATGGCCGAAATTGAACTCATTTTCCCCCTGCCGCAACACCTGTCGTAACAAGCTGTTGTGGCTGGCTAAAGACCAACATGCTAGTAATTTGAATGCATTTAATTTGCCTTGCATGAAACGCTCACATAATGGAGAAAATTACGGATATCAAATCTATTACTTTGCTATCATATTATATATAGCTAACATTATTCAGTGGTTCATATTGTTCTACTATCCAAGCTAGCTAAGAAATTCTACTGGAGAATATTAAATGCAAAGAAAGCACAAAATAGACTAAATTCATTAAGCTAGTAATTTTGTGCTTTCTTTGCATTTAATATTCATTAAGCTAAAGTATTAAGATACATGTATTAATATTAATATTTATATGTATGTATAATATTAATACCACTACTTTTTATAATATTAATATTCAAAAAATTAATTATAATGATTATATACATGTATAATCATCTCCATCTATGCATGTATATACAATGCAGTACATTAATTATGATAACATTTAATTAAGAAGCATGCATAAGGATATTAATAAAAATAAAAATAAAAATATTAATACTAATAATATGAATATTAATATTAATATTAATATTCATATTATGAATATTAATAATAATACTAATAATATAAATATTAATATGAGGGACATGTTGGTCTATGTTGGTTTTTAGTCGTGCCTCATATTAATATTCATATTATTATTATTAATATTCATATTTATATTATTAGTATTAATATTAATATTCATATATTCATAATATGAATATTGATAGACACATAATTCATACATTTTATTATCCCTAATTTTGTCTTTTTAATTATATTAGTTTATTAAATTAATATGTTTTATTTTATTTTGTAGGATTTAATATTTTGTTGCAATAAAGTCAAAATCTTGGTGATCAAGCAATATTTAATGCTCTTATTCATGTAAGGAAATATCCAAGAATTCTACAAGGAAAAGGAAGGAGGTGGAACAATCTTGGTGTGCAAGTCAAATCCAATGAAGAGAAAGAAAAGTCAATCTAGAAGATATCTTTGAGAAGTTGATTGCCACTAGGAAGTTGAAACCTACATGGAAAAGGGACTTTTGAGAGATTACCATATAGAGATTGAAATCAAGAAGGAAAGAAAAGGGAATAAAAGAGGTCAAGTTCAATGAATGTAAATTAGGGCACAAATTTATTTTCCCTATAAATAGGTCTCTTGTTTTAGAGAGATGAAGTATGAGTTTAGGTTAGGAGTAGGAGTAAATTAAATTATTTTTCATTGTACGCTTGTTGGAGAATCGTTAATAAAGGGAGTTTTCTTATTTTTAATTTTCTACTTCTTCTTCTTTATTTTAGTTAGCTTATTTATTTTCATGTCTAGTTAATTTCTTTAATCTAGGATGAAGATGAAATTAAATAATTATTCATGATAATATTTTTTATCTCTTCTATTATTTATGCTTTTATGTTTAATTGATTTCGCCTTCATGTTTCATTATTGAAATACCTTCGTTTTATAGTTCTTATGTGATTTTAAATTAATTAAGAGGTTTTGATAGATTATTATTAAGATATGAGTTTTTCATAATCCATGCTTGCTCAACGAAGTTTTGATGGGTTATAGTTAATCCTTAAATTTTCATAGTCTATGCTTGCCCACGTTAATTATAAAATTACTAAATTAAAGAGAAGGGAGATCAAAATCATAATTAAGTTATAAAAATAGAAGAAATTGAATTACTTGTTATGTTTATTATTTAATGGATTCGGATTCCTAGATTGCTTCCTTATTATTAGTTAGTTTAATTATAGTTAATTGATTCTCAATCTTTATTTCTAATTCGCCTAAAATAGATATTAAGGATACATTAAAATTAATCTAGTCTCTGTGGATTCGACCTGTACTTGTCAGTTCTTCAATTTGACACTGTGCACTTGCAGTTATATATTTTTATCACATCAAATATAATAAAGGCTTTTAAATACTTTTGAAAGTAAATTTTATCTAATAAATAAAGGCTTTTAAATACTTTTGGCCTTGTAACTTTTTTAATTTCAGAGAGTGAACAACTGAACATAATGTTTGATCAGAACCTTATATATTTTTACATTCCGAGACATACAACTCACGAAAACTTGAAACTAACGCGACAGTCTCGTGTAAACATGGACGTAACCAGGCAGGTCAAGTGAGGGCGTTGTCCCCACTAGCATTTTTTTTCCTTATTTGATATATAAATATTTTTGTTCTTAGATTCCCACTAGATTTATATATTATTTAATAAAGAATTAATTCTATATGAATTGTCTGTAAACTTGTATTTTCACTCTCTAATTATGATAACTTTGTATTTTTATAGAAAATTAAGTAGTTTTGAATTTTTTTTAACAGATTATGCAATATTACTTACCATGGTAAAATTTATTTAATTACTTTAACACAATCAAAATTCTTTGATTTTCTCTCAAAATATAAAGTTTGACATTAGTTTACAGACAATCTTTATAGAATTTATTCTCTATTCCATATTCCATTATCCTTTACCTTAATTATGAGGATGAATTTACTCACTTTATATAAATTATGATAAAGATGTTGCTTCTTTTTTGTGATTAATAAATTTATGATAAAAATAAAGAAAAAAAAACCTCCTATATATAGTGATTAAATTAATATTAATTATTTATATTTTTTATTAAATATATTTTATTAAAGCCCGCCCCCACTGTACCTAAATTCTAAGTCCGTCCCTACATGTAAAGTTACATTACAATATATGATAATTTGCTTTATGTAAAGTCACATTAGTTTTGGTGATAGTAAATTTTAAATGTAACAGTTTATTTTCTAAAATTTTAAAAATTATATGTTCACAAATCTTTTTATGTTTCATAATTTTTTTTTTTTGCCTATGACCGATAATTTTACCATGTTAATATCAAGTTATCAATCCTACATAAAGAACGTGTGTGTGTGTGTGTGTATATATATATATATATATATATATATATATATATATATATCTAAAGTTCAATATACCTATAGAAGGTCAAAACTCAACTTCATTTGTGGTTGGGGGTGGGGGAAGGAAGATGTTAGAGAGAATTAAGGTAGTGTGGGCACGTGGGGCTGTACTTTTAACCCGTTGAGGCCGGTCTTTTCGTTCAAATTAGGGTTTTGACGGGTTCCCAATGGAAGTGGCAGCTGCCTCGTGGCCAACAGCTGCAAAACCAGTGCTTGCCTCCCTTGACTTGTCCTTCCTTATATATAAATGGCCAAATTAATTTAATGGGTTTCCGAAAAGAAGTACTCCATGCCCATGGGTGGTGGCGGTTGTTGATTATCCATGTTTGTTTGTTGCAGATTTTCCTAGGATTAGAATCTGTGGATGGACAGATGAAATTTAGATCTACCTCAGATTTTGGGACATGAAATTCAAAAAGACAAATACAAAAATTATTAATTCAAAAAAAATAAAATATAATAGAAATATTTACGTCGACTTTTTAATTGTCAGTTAGTATTAATAATAAATTGTCACTACTAGTTGACACAGCTATTGTCTTATTTTCAGCATCAGAAAAGGTTTAGCTCTTATTAGTTAAAAACTATTATACAAAAGAAAAAGTACAAATAAAGTATTTGCAAAATTTTACAGTGTAACGGGTCATAAAAAATTATTGACATAGATTTATGAAGAAAAATGTGGAATCCCACAAATTTCAAGAGTTAATTTGAAAGTTAGATTTACATTAGAGTATCACCACTTTTTTATTTTTTTTCCTCAACTAATAAAATTTGAATTCCAACCTCGATCCAGTTACAAAATCCATCATTTCCTAGAAAGTATAACACAACCATAATCATAATACCAAACTAACGAACCTGTAAACTTATCTTCATTGCTGGACTCTTTGCAAGGAGTTGAAATTCTACTATTAAAAAAAGAAAGAAGAAGAATTATAATATATAAAATAAAAAAAGTTGGATGAAATTCAGTTCAATAAGAAATTAAAAACTCAAGAGTACCCAAAATGGACTTTGACTTTAATATGAATATGATATATGAGACTTGAAAATGATGGCTGGTGAGGTTAACCTAGAAGATCATATTCATGGTAGTCTTTGTATATCCTCTAATGAAAGTTTCTAACTCCAACTGCTACTATTTTGTAATACCAACACTTAAATCAGTTATAATAATATACTCTCTCCATCCCAAAGCAAAAGTCCCATTTTACTCTTTCTTTTTTTTTCCTTTTCTTTTTGTTCTAAAATGAGAATTTTTTTCATGTCCACAAAGATACTAAACATTTCAAAATATATGATTAATTTTGACATTTGAAAATTAATTTTAAATATTTTTAAATTACAAAATTGATGTGATTTATTTATTTTTGAAAATTAAAAAAACTTGTAATTAGTACTTTCAGATAGCTTATGATTTTATAATTTTATTGTCTAAAATTAAATGAATTTGAAAATATTTCAAAAACAAAAATTAATCCTTTACTTTGGAACAAAGGAAGTAATAAATATGAGATTTTTTTTAAAAAAAAAATTAACAAATAAACTAAAAAGTGATGTAACGTTCTAATTAATTTACCCTTAATAAGAATGAATTAAACTTTTCTTTCATTTCGTATTATCTACGTTGTTTAAATTGAATTTGGTGGCTTAAAACATTGATAACCTTTTTTAAAAAGTAAATGGTCTCTTAATTACATATTAATTTTATCGTTGTTCGTAATCATTATTCTTCTTGTTACAATGTACTTCCATTAACTTTCATGTTAATAGTAACATTAATAATTATAATTTTGATATTATCATGTAACCGCATTATTTCATTTTGTAGGTTGAAATTTTATCTAATATTAGGCTGATATAACATGTGCAAAGGTCCGGGTTAGTATCAATAATACAATCTAAAATTATGGTGTGTGTTATTTGGTATTATAATTTAAATATAAATAATATATTATAGATGGTAGTAATACATTAAATATAAAATTAAAAAGTTGTATGTATATCAAAATCATTGTATATATTTTTTAATACATGCGTGTACATATTTAGAATATTACAATTCGAGATTAACTTAGAATTAACTCGTTGGCGAGCGAACTTGATTCATTTATTTTGAATAAGATCTCTATTTGTGTTATATATAGTTATAGATTTTAATATTACGAAAACAATTTCTTTCTTGTGTTTGAGCACATTTATCATCTCTACAAAACACTTGTAGTTCTATAACTTTTGCATATTTTATATCAAAAATAATTTCACGTGAAGAGCCGTTTGTTTGTCGCTTTCGCTTCCATTAGCCTCAATCAATAATTGCTCTCTATGGGGCAACAACAAAAACAAAAGTAGTATATGTTTGTTTATTAATTTATCCATTTTGCTTGAATTCATTAATTACTCTTCCTGTCCCAATACTATTAAAGTAAATATATATATATATAAAAAATTTACAGTCAACGTTATAAATTTAAAATTATCTTTACAATAAATTATAGCCATTCATCTGCTGATCTAATGGTGAAAATAATATCTCATATATACTTTAATAAGAGGGAGCTCGCATTATTAAACTACAGACAGAGACTCACTATGTCAATGTACAAAAATATCTTATGTTTAAAAGTAATCATCATCAGCACAATTAAACTGCGGACGAAGAGAATAGCTGATTCTTCTTCTTTTTTAACGTCAAATTGGGCAAAACCATTAGAAATATGGCAATTTCGATGAAATATGTTTGAGGGAATTAACTTCGACAGAATTATCCATCGGAAATATGATAATTTCGACAAAATATATTTCGTCAAAATTAATTCCGTCGAAATTAAGGTATTTTCTTGTAGTGACAATCATCACTTAGCGACCCCTACGAAGGTGGATTTGATTGAGACACACAAGAATATTACTCCGATTACACGGTTTTTAATTGACACTTTACATAAGTTTAGATTAGGTCATAGTAAGATGATGAACGTTATGAGCAAAATAGGCAAAGGAATGCAAAACGTCCCTTTTTCTGATGTAAATATTCAGAATATGGTGAGAGATTTAAGGCGTGATTCGGAAGATGAAAATGATGCACAAGTTGCGATCAATTATTTGAAAAAACTTGCATCCGGAAGTGCGAGTAAATTTTTTTTTTCCGTGTCAAACCCGGTGAAAACAATCGCATAGCGTCCTATATGGATTCTCATCCATAGCAACTAGTTGCTGGAAGTACTATTTCAGCAACCACATCTAACACCGTTCACCAAAAAATAATATGCATATATTTACCCAAAAATATAACTCACTAATTTTCACCAAAATTCACATGCATATATGTATACAGAGACATAGTTGCTAATTTTCTCTAAAAGTTCACATTAATATATTTGTTTACAAATTTTTTTTCAAAATAGATCATAATATTTATTTTTAAAAAAAAAAATCGGTACAAATAATCTTATAACAATTTTACGTATCTGCACTGCTAAGAACTTAAAAAATACTTGCACTTTGTTGAAGTAGCGACATGACTATGGCTCTCTTTCCTCTTCTTTCTCTCTTCTTCTCGGCAACCAAAGGAAACAAATTAAACTCTACTAGCAACTGGTTGCTACCCATCGATCAGATCTGATTTAACCTACCGTTAGAGCCTCTAGCGGTATGGCAAAACGGTAACGTTTTGTCCATGTCGCTATGAATTTTAAATTGGAGGATACTGCAGTAATTTCTTGAGCAACTAGAAAGAATAATCCTTTCGCTACTCCTTCTAGCAGCAGGGGTCCAAGCGCTATTTAAATTTCAGCTCTTGGATATCATAATAAACTATGTTAAATGTGATTACTGGAGTGTGTGTGTGTGTGTGTATATATATATATATATGTGTGTGTGTGTGGGAACCGAGTCAACATTGTAAACTTAACATTATCCTTATAACAGATCTCAGCCGTCCATTCATAGATCGAACGGTGTAATGGAACCCTAATCCGCACTTTAATATAGGGGAGTTTACAATTTAGTTCTGCGGACGAAGGTCCACTATGTTAATGTACAAAAATATCCTCTTTTTAAAAGTAATCTTCGTCCACACAATTAAACTGCGGACGAAAAAGATTTTTTTTACGTCAAATTGGCAAAATTCCTTCTTTTTTGTAGTCTTTATTTTGAACCAATACGAAATTGAGGCAGAGAGAGACAACAATGGCGGTTCTTAATGGCTTCTCCCCATCTCTTGTTTTGTTACTTCCAAATATTACCATCAAGTCAGCTTTCTCTGTTTGATATATGAATTTAGATAATCAAATTTGATTCAATTTTTGTTCCTTCTGGAGATTTATATCAAATTTACTCTCTTTATGAATTTATACAATTCAATAAGAAAAAAAAATTTATCTGCATGTGTAGTAAAGGGGTTTGAAAGAGTATTCTCTTAAAGAAAGTTTTAATTTCGTTGCAATGATTTGGGGCAATTGTGACTTTGATGGGTTTCAACAGGTAAGCTAAAGGGAGGTTCATCTGTGTAGTAAAGGCGTTTGAAGGAAATATGGTTTACAACAGAAGGGGAGCTAAATGGAGGTTCATCTGTGCCGACCGAACTTAACAAAGAAGGTAATTTTGACCAATTTGACATTAAAAAAATTCTCCTGTCCCCAGTTTGTGCAGACAAAAATTACTTTTAAAAATAAGATATTTTTGTACATTGACATAGTGGGTCTCTGTCCGCAGAATTAAACTGCGGACTCTCCATATTAAAGTGTGAATTGAGATTCTATTACATTGTTCGATCTATAAATGGATGATTGAAATCTGTTATAAGAATAATATTAAGTTTACAACGTTAGTTATAAATCAGTTCCTTTATATATATATATATATATATATATATATATATATATATATATATATATATATATATATATATAGGGAGAGTCTCTCCAGCGAACCGCCAGAGAGTGAACTAAAAACGAACCGAAATCATCGCTATAACATAGAAAACCGACGAACCGACTATAGCGACGGTTTTGTCCGTCACCATATATGTCGCTATAGTCGGTTCGTTGGTTTTCTATGTTATAGCGACGGATAAAATCGTCGCTATAGCCGATTCGTTTTTGGTTCTCTCTCAGCAATTCGTTGAAGAAACGGATTTTATATATATATATACACACATTCCATTCTTTCTTTCCTAACTAGAATTTTATATATATATAGTACCCCTCTCTCAACATGATATTTTTTCCAACCCGTCCAGTAACAACTGACAAGGGTTGCTTTCAAGTCTAATCATGACCCGAATCTCGGGTAGATAGCCAACCAAATATCTGCGGTGGATGTAGGTTAATAAAACTTCTAATCACATGCGTGGAGGGACGAATTCAGAATTTTTTTTTTGAAGAACCGCAACATATATAATACTGTAAAGTCATACATAATTTATAGATAATTTAGTGAAATATGAAACAGTGTCTGCAATTTAAATTTTATGAACAATTTAATATTTTTATTTGAAATAAGATTCTTTTTTGCAATGTAATTAGACATTTTATTGTACACAAAATAGAGCAAGGAGAGATTATAAAATTTACTTCCTATTATGATGCCTAAAAAACAAAAACAAAAAAAAAATCATATTTTGAATTGACTTAAATAATTAAATAATTCTTATATTTACTTTCTTCTATTTTTTCAAAAAAAATATTATATTTTATTTTATTTCATAAATTTTAAGGGACCTGAAAAAAAATATAAAAAATTTATAGGTTATAAGAAAGTTCAAAAAATCCAGGGTATAAACACCCCCCGGCCCCTCCAGTGCGGGGCTCCGCTCCTACATGCACGACATGTTTGGTTAGCAAACGCTTATTATACTTGGAGATTAAACCCACGTGAAAATATTATTTGTTTGACTAAATTTATTTTATTTAACTGGCTAATGAATTATCCGACGTGCAAGTGGACCGCACAAAAATAATAGGGTGCATTTAATTAGAACTAATAACCACAATTCTTGTTATAGAGTGAGTGAAATATACTGCAACTAGAGGAATTCTTTTTACCTTTTTTCAAATTCCAATATTTTACTTACTTATAAATTAATCTAGCGTTTATGAACCTATACTTAAAATACATTTCATCACAGTAAATTCATGGTAAAATACATTTCATTACAGTAAATTCATGGTAGACCTGGAGTACTAAAATATATGACTGTAACAAAGTATTATTCTTTACATGGTTGTTTTAATTAATGTAATCTACTGTAAATTGTCGTTTCTAAGTATAAAATTAACATTTATTATTTGAAAGCTATGAGTTGTTGTGATAAAATATAGAGGGAAAATGTTAAACTTTTAAACGTGTATAATTAATTCATGTAACATACCACATCTAAAATGAGCTAATTGGAGAATGTAAATAATTGGTTTCACTTTAATATCAATACTTAATCCAGCTCCCCCAATTAGACTAATCAAGTAAAGTGAAGTCCTGTATGTATCTGCTGTCACGGATTTTGGATACGTATAAAATGAAAATTTCTCATATATATATATATATGTATGTATATGTGAGAAATGATTCATAACAACTACTTGTTATGAATCAAAAATGGACAAATACCTATCATTAGCGTTCAATACAAAAATCAACGGTTGAGATATATAGGAGAATAATCCACAACACGTATGTTATGAATTAAAAATAGATAAATACTATCTCTATCGTTCAATACAGAAATCAAAAGTCAAGATTAATACATATATATATATATATATATATATATATATATATTACCTTTTAATATTTTTCAGTGTAAATCGTGTAGATTTACTTTTATACTGAATATATAGATTCACATTTACTATGAAAAGTAAAATACTGAAGAAATTAATTAATGGTTTCAGATTTCATGCTGACTAACACTTTAGCATTAATTAAGGTCACACTCATTTCATTTCACAATCTTCAATCACAAACATCATGGCAAGGGCCACAATTATTTTAATTTATATCATATGCATTATTTATAAAATAAAACTCTTTCACAGCAAGGCTCCTGAGGAGCACATAATTATTCTGTCAAGTTCAGTTGATGTTAATACGTCTGCATCTTTATTCTCACTAACGTCATACTACCCAAGTACTGTTAATTAAGACATGCAAAGAGGAGTATATAAACTTAATACCTTATTCCAATGGAGTGTCATAGTTCACGTCTAGATATACTTACTCAATTGGTTATATTAAAACAGTTCTAGTTGTAAAATTTATAAATTTTAATAAAGATATAATATTGTTCCATATTGTCAATTAACATAAGAAAAAAGATTAAGGACATATATACTCTAATGGACCATAGACTTTAATAGGTTAATCATTTGGGTCAAGATGTAGTTTCAAATGAACATATATGATTCGGATAATAGTTTCAACAAGTGCGATCATTCAAGGAAGAAGGAATTAGTTGCATTGGTCTGACAAATAAAGAGATATGATGATGAAGACAACGATGTTGTTGCGAATGATGCCGAGAGTGTTGATTTCGTGGATGGTATGGATAGTGCACATATGTTGCAAATGATGCGACTGACAGTAGCGGATACAACAATAGTGACAACGATATAATGAAGTTGAAGTATTCAGAGATTCAAGTCGAATTAAGGAGAAATTGTTGGGGTACTACTCAAATTCTATTCAGAGAAGAAATTGAAGTATTTGGGGATTTTAATCAAGGGAGGAATTATTGGGATACTCCTCGAATCCTATTCAGAAAAATATTGCTATTATGGAAACGAAGTCCTATTTTTAGTAAGTCTTTTATTTTGGAAGGTGTCTTATTTTTACTAGGAGTATTATTTTGGAAGTATCCTATATTGAATAGGAAGAGTAGAGTTGTGGGTACTCTATAAATAAAGTATTATGTACTTAGTTGTTGAAGTGTAGCACAATCAAAAGTTAAGTAACATCTTAAAATTTAAGAGGGTGAGTGAGTTTTGTGTTTGTGTGAGGGAGATGGTTTTTACAACTTTTATATTTCGTGTAAAAAAGTTATGTTGTGGGAGGGAGAGTTTTGCATCTTTTAGTCTGTGCAAAAAGTTGTGCCGTGGAGATTATCATAATGTGTAATCTCAAGTTTTAAAGCATAAAACTTGAGAGGATTATTTTAAGTCCATTATTATTGATATAGTATAGATTCGGAGTTTGGCCCGAGGTTTATCCTTTAAGGGTTTTCTAATTTAAATATTGTGTTTTTATTTCTATCTCTTATTTTATTATTTGGTTTGCGTTAACTTAATTCCTAACAATTAGTATCAGAGTCATGACTATGGGCTTGAGTCATGAATATGGTATGGACTGCGCATGATGGACAAAAATAATTTATTGAGCAAGTGGTGAATTTTTTTCTCAGAGACTCTTGGTTGGCTCTTGACATAAGAAATGAAGAGTGTGGGCTCGTCATTAAGGGAAAGACATGATAGGTTAGGTTCAATGAGTTATGGATGCTTGGTGGATTATGTACTCTTTGAGCAAGTGGTGGACTTTCTCGTGGAGGCTCTTGGTGGATCAAACAAAGGCACTAATAATGTATATCATGCTAATATTACCTCTCAAATGCAACTATATAGCCTTTGAAACTCACAGTATATACTTAAAATACCTCTCCACTTAGTAACAAATGGTTTTAAGATATATGTTTCAACATAGTATCAGAGGTAATGTTTTAAGTCCCACATCGATTAAGTTAGACATAAAAATTCAATATATATATATATATATATATGAGATCCTATCCAATTAGTAACAATTAATTTTAAGATGGATGATTCAACACATTTATTCTTAAGAATTGATCCAATCAGTGGAGGCAACGATAGATGCAAGTCCAAGGGACACTTTTGTCAGGTAATCTTATTTGAACGTTAACTTAATAACTTGTGATCCATTTAAAAGTTCAATGGTTTTGGGTGTAGCAAAAATAATTTGTTTGTTTTTTTTTTTTGATAATTTGACTAAAATTCAATGATTTTTTAAGTCATTAAGTTTAATTTCTTAATATAATTTGGCTATTCAACACTTTTTTCATATTTATATGTTGATTGAATTCATGTGATTCTTTCAGTTTTAACGTATTTTTTGTTTTGTTACAAATTAGATTATTTTGAGAAGTGAAAATAGTATTTTTTGATAGCTTGACTAGAATTTGATGATTTTTCTAGTCTTTAAATCTATTTTTAGCTATTTAACAGCCATTATCATATTTGTTGTTTGTTGATTGAATTCGTGTCTTTTGATTTTAGCGTGTACTTTTTATTTTCTTACAAATTAGATTTTTTGTGAAATGGAGAGAGTATTTATGTACCATGCTTTAAATATTAAAGATTAATTATGAAATACTAAGTCAACACCTAAATGTAGACCAAGGGAGTGTTAGACAATTTACCTAAGTTTCTTTTTTGTCCTAAAAAATGTTCTATTATAAGTCCTAATCTAATGTTTGAAAGGAAAAGAAAAGGAAATAGAAAGATAAATATGCCATCCTTAACTATGTTCATATAATGGCTGCGTCCACCACACACACACTCTCTCTCTCTCCTCCATCACTCCCTCCTCCTACCTCATCTCTCCACTTTCTCTCTCTCGATTCCCTTTGTTTTCTATTCGCTCTAGCCTTTGAATTCTTGTGCTCTCATTTCTTTAATAAATCATAAACAAATCCCACTTTTTTTTTATTTTTTATTATAATCTAGTTTGCTCAATTATCATACTTTATTTCACAGTTCCCTGTTCTCTTTTCTCCTTCTTTAATTATGGCCGGTAATTTAGACTTAGGCTCAGCTTCTCGCTTTATTCAACAGCTCCACAGGTCTGACCTCCACCTCCAGATCCCACCGGACTCCGAAGATGACCACAACAATCACAACCAATTCTCCGGCAACAGCGACGAAACCCCAAACTCGGACACGAGCCATATGGTGGCCCGTCGTCCGAGAGGCCGGCCGGCCGGATCCAAGAACAAGCCCAAACCGCCCGTGATCATCACCCGAGAGAGCGCCAACACGCTCCGGGCCCACATCCTTGAGGTTAGTAGTGGATGTGATGTGTTTGAAACTGTGGCCACATATGCAAGGAGGAGACAAAGAGGGATTTGTATCTTAAGTGGTAGTGGCACGGTTAACAATGTTAGTTTACGGCAGCCGGCAGCGGCCGGTTCGGTTTTGACACTACAAGGCCGGTTCGAGATATTGTCACTGTCCGGTTCATTTCTGCCGTCGCCAGCACCACCGGGAGCCACCAGATTGACTATATATTTGGCTGGTGGACAAGGGCAGGTTGTAGGAGGGAATGTTGTCGGTGATTTAATTGCTTCCGGTCCGGTAATCGTTATCGCGGCTTCGTTTACTAACGTGGCGTATGAGCGGTTGCCTTTGGAGGATGACGAGGCAGCTACGATGCAGCCGCCGGCGTCACAATCCTCCGGTGGTGGCGGTGGGAGTGGAAATGGTGGTGGAAATAATTTTCCAGATCAATCTTTAGGGTTACCCTTTTTCAACCTGCCACTAAATATGCCAAATGGTCAACTACCAATGGAAGGAGGATGGACCGGAAATGGAGCAAACCGGCCTCCCTATTAGGGTTTATATCATGTGATTAAGGTCAGAGAATTCATAGATCATTATCTCTTCTTGTACAATCAGCTCTTCTTAATTGCTCTTTTCTTTTTCTTTTTTTAATGTTGAATTATCTTACTTTTATCTTAACCTAGTGTTGTTTGTGAAAAATATTTTATTGTTGTTGTTGATGATGTTGTTCATTGTGGAATCCATGAGTACTTTTTTTTACTTTATCTTTCAAGCAATTTGCGGAATTAGATCTGGAATTGCTTATATTATTGTACTACTTGTATTTGAAGAATCAATGATAAAGTTAATGTATAGGTTAAAATAAGGGGTTTATTTAGTTTCCTTTCATCTTTGGTGTTAGGGTTTTCTCTTAAAAAATTGCTCACTAGATTAAGATAAGAACCTTTTGATTAAACAAATCTAGTGGTTTGGTTGTCATGTAAGATTCTATTTCATCTTCCTCCCTTTCTTTCTTTCTCTCTCTCTAGCTCTTCGCCTGAGGGGTTCATACTTTTTTTGATGTATTAGTTCATCACAAAATAGGGTAGCTACATTCCTGAAAGGTGCTAAAGTTCATGAGGACAAACGTACCATTGTTTAGGAATTAATCAAGAAAATAAAACTAGCAAAAAAAAAATTAAGAAAATAAAACTAGCAAAGTAATCAAGAAAATAACTGACTTATATAGTTATCTATATGAGAGGTAAATGAAGGTTTTCACTGACAGACATAATAATATTTCGTTTGGGGTCAAAATGGAGGATACAAAATATATTCCTTGTAGAACTCAGGTGGCCATGTCCTTTGTTTTAAAATATGGAAAATGAGTACTTTTATACCTTTAAGATCTCTTTTATTAGTTTTATTAATCACAAGCCCTTAATGCTTATAATTGTAGCATTCCTGGCTATGAGTTCTTCAACAAGAAAACGTGCTTCAAAATGATAACACAACTAAGATGAAATGTTGTGGTAATTAAGAATTGCCCAAGTGGATTAGCTAACTTTGATAACCTACTTGAGTGTGTATTACAATTATGACCTTATCATACTTGTATTCATTCAATTATTAGGTCTTAAATCTGTAAGTTTAAACATAGGAAATGAGGATTATATTTACTTTACGAAGGTTAATTGGTTGTTAATGGCATCTTCTTTTGTATAAAAATTCATGAGCATAGCTTGCATATGATTTATATATCACCATGTCCTTTAATTTAATTGGAAGCATTTTTTTTGGATAAATAATTAGAAGCATTTTGCTTTATATAAATAAATATTGTCTATTTCTTCCGTTCATTCCTCTGGCAAGTGATCAAAGAGATTGCAGCATGCATGCTCTTATTTATACTACAATGACATGAACTGCTTGCCTTTAAATATCTGTTCTTATGTCCAATACTATTGGTCAAGCTAAGTACTATTTCTTCTCCTTTATAAATTATTTTGAAGGTGTAGTTGTTACACATCTTGCGAAATTTAGTAATTTAACAACTAACTTTTGTTAAAATGAAAGACTAGTTATGTACACCACTTCCAAGAAAATGTCAATTCTTGTAAATTTTTGTAATGCTTGATAATGTAGAATATTGATTGTTTACAATTAGCCATTCTGAATATTGGAATGATTGAAAAGAGATTTATTTTTTTCCTAATATATCTCTAAGGAGAAAAATGATCAGTCCTTTCCCTATCAAACAATCAAGTGCATTTATTCTTTTCCTTTTCGTTTATGCTTTGCTTATTATCTACCTTCTTATTAGTAACTTAGTATAGTTTATAATAAGTAAAACACAATTACAATGATTCTAGGGGTAGAACTTCCATCTACGTGATCTAGAACTTGATGGCTATTAAGAGCAGTGATGAATAGGGTTTACCATAGGAGGAAGTTATCTTGGTCAAGATTAATGGGAATGAAAGACTTGATATTGTTAACTTTAAAGACCGGATGAGAGAGTGTCAAGGATGAAGATGAAGGAATTGTTTGGCTCGAGACAAAAGAAGGAGAAGAAGCCATGAGAGGTTCTTTAGTAGGATCTTGGGCTCTGATACCATAAACAATATTACAGAAAAGTGTATATTGTATATTTTCTATTATTGATGTACCTTCTATATATACTATGGCTATTACAAGATTGACTAATAAGTAAAACACAATTACAATGATGCCATTTTAGGCTTACAAGACAATGTTTTGAAACCTGGACTGGTCTAGTTGGTTCAACTGATTGAACTGGGAATCGGTCCTATATCCGATCTAATTTGGCCCGATTGAATTAATTTGGTCAAAATCGGAAATTGAACCGGTTGACTATTGGTCGAACCAGTGGTTCAATCGATAAAACCGGTTAAGTTGACCTAGTGAACCAGTTATTAATTATCTTTTAATAATTTTTTGGTATTAAAAATTTTAAAATTTTAAAATAAATCACTTTTAGTAATATTATAACTTAATTTCATTATATTTTATCTTATAAAAAAATGTGATATTTAATTTTTTTTATTAATTATTAATAATATATATTTTTATATAGGGTTAAATACACTTCTGTAATTCGAAGTATCACCCAACTTACACAAGCGACCCAAGCTATAAAAACTAATAATAGCAACCTCCAAGTACATTTAAGTAAGTAAAAGTGACCTTCAGACCATAACTTTGGCCGAAATGCGGAGTGTAACGACAAAGTAATGTATTTAATACAATTTTAATACTTTTTAATGTATTTTAATGTATTTAAAGTCAATTTAATTGTGTTTTCTTATATATAACAATACATTTAAATAGTATAAGCATGTATATACTACTTAAAATAAATAAAATTCACTACAAATTACCACACTACACATAAATAATTAATCTCATTAATTAAATTTAATAATTTACTCAAATAAAATAGTTAACTCCACTAATTAACTAAAAAAATAATAAACTCTACTAATTAACTTAAATAAAATAACTAACTCAATTAATTAATTCAAATAAAATAATTAACTCTGCTAATCATTCAAGTAAAATAATCAAAGCTAATTATTTTATTTAAATTAATTAATGAGATTAATTATTTTACTCATTACACATTATCATATTGTACATAAAATAATTAATCTCATTAATTATTTTATTTTATGTATAGTATAGTAATGTATAGTAAATAAAATAATTAACTTTGATATTTTAATCAAATAAAATAATTAATTCTACTAATTAACTTAAATAAAATAACTAACTCAATTAATTAACTCAAATAAAATAATTGAATCCACTAATCAATCATGTAAAATAATTAAAAAAGAATAATTAAAATAATTAAATAATTAACTCAAATAAGATAATTAAAATATGATAAAATACGTTAAAAATAACTAAGTTAATTAGTGGAGTTTGATAATTATTTTATTTGAATTAATTTATTTGAATTAATTATCTTAATGTATTTTGATAATTAACGTATTTTAATTATCATAACGTGTTTTGATAATTAAAATAATTAACCTATTTTTATAACTAACTAAATAATTATTTTACTAATTGATTGATTAGCGGAGTTAAATATTTTATTTGAATTAATTAATTGAGTTGGTTATTTTATTTAAGTTAATTAGTGGAGTTTGTTATTTTATTTAGTTAATTAGTATAGTTAACTATTTTATTTGAGTAAATTATTAAATTTAATTATTTAATTAATTAAATTAATTATTTTATGTGTAGTGTTGTAATTTGTAGTGAATTTTATTTATTTTAAGTAGTATATACATGCTTATACTATTTAATTGTATTGTTTTATATGAGAAAATATAACTAAATGACTTTAAATACATTAAAAAAGTATTAAAATATGTTTATATTATTGTTTTGTTTTTTCCCTTAATTGTTATTTTGTATTGATTGATAGGGTTAGTTATTTTATTTAGGTTAATAGTTGAGTTAATCATTTTATTTTATTTAATTAGTGTGATAAATTATTTTATTTGAATTAATTAGTGAGTTTTAATTATTTAACTTGAATTATTTATTTTATTGGATTTAGTTAATGATTTTTTATTATTTTATTTGTATTAAGTTAGTATTTGAGTTGTATTTGATAATTAATCGTATAGTCAACATTTATTATACGATTTTCATACGGTTAAACCGTATATTATATCACATGAACGCCATTACTAGTATTTCGGTCAAAATTATGACTGGAGGATCACTTTTGTTTACTTAAATGTACTTGGAGGTTGTTATTATTATTTTTTATAGTTTAGAATCATTTGTGTAAGTTGAGTAATATTTCGAGGAATATAAGTGTATTTAACCCTTTTATATATTTATGACATCACCGGTTCACCACTGACTTATCATTGGCTGAACCATTAACCCATTCACCTGGTAACTTTTTTTAATTCAATAACCGATCTGAGTTTAAAAACATTGTTACAAGATATTGATACACTATTAGTTTAGATATTAGACTTACATGACTCGGTTTGTTTGTAAGAATTGAAGAGAAGATAGGACTATTTAGTCCTTTAAAATTTTAATCCTATGTTTATTTATGTATATATATTGTTAATCCTGAGATAATAAAATACCCCAAACTTAACTGGGAATTATTTAAACCCCCGGCCCCTATCCCTACGTATTAAATATTGCTTCACTTCAATGATCTTAGCATTAACAAATTTATGACAAAAAATAAGCTTATGTTAGCTATGTTGATCCCATATATAATCTCCCTCTAAACATACGTATGACTTTTTTTTTCTTTTTTCTTTTTGGTTTAGACATGGCTTTTTTTAGGATAAAATAGTGATAGGACTACATAAATTAAAGTCCATGAGATTATAATCTTTTGGAAATAGTCAATGCAAACAAATGTAGCCATATGTTAATTTCCAACATTTCTAACTCTCCAAATAAGTTTCACTTCATGATATGATTCAAATTTGAACATAATTTAAAGACTAGTCTTTAAGTGTACTTTACATTTCATTTTCTTTTTCTGGATGCAGATATGAATTAAATTTTAATTTATTTTGTCCATGTTGAAACAATTGTTTTGTAGTTAATATGGCTAGGGATATAATTTGGTTTGATACAAGATTCAAGTTAATTAGTTACATTATGCTGCAGAAAAATATTATCCACCTTTTATTTGTTGCATAGTTTTCAAATATTCATCTACATGATTGAACATGCATTTGGATATTCTATCACTAATAAACTGCGCGCGGATCATAAACATAATGAGCAAAATATGGAACATTTTCCTCTTTAATTAGTCTCAATAATATAGACATGAAGCATCATTTGTGCTTTCGATTAATATTTGAGTGAATCCAATATTGTACTTGCATTAACTTTTGTGATATTCTAGGAACTAATTTGATTTACATCAAGATGTTAACAATTTAATAATCTATGACAGTTGTTTGTAATTAATGTTTGTTTGTGTACCTAAACATTTATATCATTTTTGAATTGCCCCATTCCCTAAAAAAATGCCCAATTTTTGGTTTAGAACTTTTGCACTTTGGGGCTTTTGGAGTCGAAACGCACTTGAGATTCTTATTTGTCTAAATACAATTTATTCCCGGTGCAGTTTTTTTAACTCGCAAACACGGCTTTAAGTCCCAAAAATACTGCACTATTTTTAATGCACGTGTTTGAGGCTTGAAAAAAAACCCAAACACACTTTTTAAAAGCTCCGAACGCACAAAAACGAACAAACTCTAAGTAATACAAAAAAAAAAAGAAAAAGAAAAAAGGATCATAATCAACTGCCATCAAAGAACCACCAAGGTACTCTTCATAATTTTACATTACAACACAAGTATACTAACCTTTAGCTGACTTCAACAAATAAAATATAAAATCCTAAAGATAGAGAACATTAAGTTGCATAGATTGTCGCGTTAGATCCAACTATATAAGTTAATAAATCCCACACTGTAAAACCAAGTTAATTAGTTTATATGGTTTCCTACATCTAAATCACATGTGATGTCATTACAACTAGGACTCAAAACATTTTTTTAAACTAGGATTCTGAGATTCTCAGATAAAATAGTTCAGTGAGAAACAAACTGAAACATGGAAATGTTTTCTTATTTTTAATAATATATACATCTTCTTTAGTGGTTATATCTTCTGATAAATTTATATATGCAGAGATAAATTTAGAATATATGCATCTGCATCCTCGGATCCTGTCTCCTTTACAGCCTGATAATGTTATGATGGAATTGAACCAACACTTACACGTGATAGTTTGCAAAGGAAAATGGAGAAAGTGAATAGAAAATTATATATAGATATATACGGCAAAGAGTGAAAGTCCAACCCCTATTATTTATTTTTGACCGAATTGCAAAAATATCCCTCCAAGTTGTCACTCAATTTCGATTAAATCTTTAAGTGACATAAATTTTAATTTAGTCCTTCAAGTGGTCAATTTGATTCAATCCACTCTTGAAATTGACTTGGACTCAATTTTTATACCTAGAAAGATAAAACTGTCATACAACACTGAATCTAATTTTAAAAATTGGGTTTTATTTTTGAGATTTTTTATTTTTTTTTATTTTTAAACTTAAAGGACTAAATCAAATTGCACTTGAAAAACTAAATTGAGTAAAAGGCCAAATCAAAATTAAGTGACAATTTGAAAAGATACTTTTGCAATTTGGCCTTTCTTTAGGTATAGAATGCTTTGTTTCTTTCCCACATATTAAAAAACACTATCACAAAACATTTGTTAAGTTGGTTCCATAAAGGAGTTCATCTTTAGCTATTTGGTTGCCAGGGTAATATATATATATATATATATATATATATATATATATATATATATATATATATATATATATATATAAAGGAAATATGAGGGAAAGCAGTGGAATACTTGAGCTTAAATGTCCATCCTATTGTCCTTTTGTAATTCTGAAAATTTTTCAAGAAATATTTGAATTAAAGTTAAAAATGTGAATTAATATGAAGGAAATTACTTGTCTTCTTTTAATTTTCGTATGTGTTTTACTTTTGCTCACCGAATTTATGAACAAACGTACACAACCTTAATGAACAAAATTAAAAAAAATAAAGAAAAGAAAAATGAAAATCAAATTTGCCTTGGTTACTACTAGTGATCTTCTTGTAATCAAATACCCCCCCCCCCACTGTTCAACTTGCACTTTTATATAAGATTCTTCCTCAAGTCAAGAACATGTAGGGTTTTATTAGGCTTAAAATTACAACCATTAGTACATATAAAAAAGATTGTCCATTTGCCAACAATCTTACACCTTTCACCATTGCCAACAGTTATTGCCCAAAATCCCCATCAACATAGTAAATTAGTAATGAATAACATTTTTGGGTTGTACAATTTTAAGAAGTAGTAGAGTTTGTGAACAAATTTCTTGAAACATTTACTGATGCAAATCAATAAACACGTCAGTATATATCTGATCATCTGTACTCACCATGTTTATCTTCTGGTTTTCTACATCTAAATCACATGTACTGTCATTACAACTAGGAATCAAAACATTTTTTAAAACTAGGATTCTCAGATTCCCAGATAAAATAGTTCCAGTGAGCAACAAACTGAAACACGGAAATTGTAATATTTTGAAAAGGGTTAGGCTACATGTCCCACCTTGTTATTGTATATATTATTATTTTTGAGATTTTAATAAAACAACACCCTTAACAATAGTGGTTTGGGTGACCGACAGTGCTTGTTGGCGTTGTATAGCACACAATGAATAAATAGAAAACCAACCAAAAAGTATTACTATATCCGTTTTAAAATTAGAGAGTTAATTCGTGAAATTTTAAAATTCAAAATTGATATAAAATTATTTAGTTTTAATACAAACAAATATAACAATTCTAAGTTAACTATAAAGTACTACTAATTATCATCTTTGTTGTTTTTAAAACTTGATCGAAATTATATCAATTTTGAGTTTTAAGATTTCGCAAATGATTTTAAAAAGTCAAAATGTATCTCTAATTTTAGAACGAATGTAGTAATAATTATCATATTTATAACTTTAAATAAATTTATTTCAATTTTAAATTTTAGGATTTTATAAATTAACTTAAAAAGTCAAAATACATCTCTAATTTTGTAATCGGAGAAGTATTAACTAAGAAGTAATTAACCAAACAAAAAGAATCATAAAGAAATGTGTCCCCCGTTAGGGGTGTAAGGTCTTCTACGTACAAATAAGTTGCTGTTTTCCAAGTATAGCACACAATTAAGCAGCCATGGTCCTTCAAAACGTTCTACACATGAATGTAGGCAATGGGGAATCTAGCTATGCTAATAACTCAACCCTCCAGGTATCTCTCCTTTTCTTTCCATGATCTCCAAGGATTTGAACTTTTTTATTATGCTATGATGGTAAAATAAATAAATAAAATTCATGTTATATTTTGTTTTAATTCTCTCGCAGAAAACATTTATATCAAAGGCACATCAAGTTTTAGAGGAAACAGTCAATGATTATGGTGTTGATGGATTCCCCGAATGTTTCAAGATAGCTGACTTGGGTTGCTCTTCAGGGCCAAACACCCTCTTTGTCGTGTCGAATATAATAGACAATGTTCATGCAATTTGTCAAGAGAAAAGTGTGAAATCGCCCGAGTTTCAGGTGTTTTTAAATGATCTTCCTAATAATGATTTCAATACGATTTTCAAAATGTTACCACCATTTTTTGCAAAATTAAGGGAGGAAAAAGGTGAAAATTTTGGGCCTTGTTTTATATCTGGAGTGCCAGGTTCTTTCTATGGGAGGCTCTTTCCAAGCAAAAGCCTTCACTTTGTTCATTCCTCTTCAAGTATTCATTGGCTTTCTGAGGTTAGCATTTACATGTAGAAAAATAATACAATTAATTAATGCATAGCATAATAATTAACACAGGCTAACAAATTAAATTGTAGGTTCCTGAAAGACTAGAGAATAACAAGGGCAATATCTACATGTCAAGAACAAGTCCTCCCGGTGTTTTTGAAGCACATTCAAACCAATTTCTAAAAGACTTCTCATCATTTCTATGCATGCGAGCTGAGGAAATAGTTCCGAATGGCCTTATGGTTCTAACATTGCCCGGTAGGAGAATTTCGGATCCCACCAACGCAGATTGTTACCGTATTTGGGATTTGCTAGCAAAGTCACTTCACGAAATGGAGGCTGAGGTAAGATCCATTTAAACAAATGATCTTTATTTAATAATCCTTTTCACCCGATTAAAAGAATCTCATTTATTGGATTTTTCTTTCAATAAATTTCAAAATGATGCAATATTCTCAAATTTATCATCACTATTCAATTATCATGTCATCTAATTCAGATTCCATAAAGTTGTCAAGCTAAGTTTAAAGTTTTTTTGTTGCTTTTGTTATGACAAATGTTGATTTAGCACACAAAAAAGGCGACGACAAAAATAGCATATGCAATTTTTTTTATAACAAATGTAAGGATGTGACAATTTAATGGAATACATATCCCATGACATCACTATTGAACTAAATATTTAAAATAAATTAGGATAAATTTCGAATGGAAATATAACCTTGAAATTTTGTAAAATCTGGAATGGGTGCTGATAATGTCAGAGTTAATGTTAGAAAATTATTTATGTTGTCAGGACAAATATTTATGTAACTATATTTTACACTTATTTCAACGACATTTTTGTATGACCATTATATTTGCTTTCAGGAGTTAGTTGGTGAAGCGGACATCAATTCATTCAATATCCCTCTCTATACGCCTTGCATGGATGAAGTAAAGGCAATAATTCAAAGTGAGGGTTCTTTTAGCCTTAATAGGTTTGAATCCTTTCAAGTTAAATGGGACTTACAAGATGATGAAAAACAATTTGTGAGTGATTATAAGGATAGCAGTGGCATGGTTTTGGCCAAAATAAATAGAGCTGGTTTAGAATCTTTGCTAATAAGTCATTTTGGAAACTCTTTCATTGACAACTTATTTGATAGGTTTGCAAGAAATCTGGATGAACATCTCTTCAGGGAGAAAACAATTAAACCCTTCATTTTAGTCATTTCCTTGACCAAGAAATGATTCTTCAAGGGGCAGAAAGAAATATTTAAATACCAAGGATGCAGAAAGTTGACAAACACAACCAGATTCTCTATTTAATTTGCATCAATATGTGTTTTTCTTGACAAATAAATGATATTTCTATTGAATGTGTATCAATATGTGAGGATTAAAGGTATCAACAGATTATGCAACTTTGTTGTGGCTGTATACATATATTTTGAATTTGTCAAATTGTGTATGACGTCGAGTTTTTAATAAAGAATATCATATGTTATGATATCCACTTACCCATATGATGTGTAATGTATTTGTATTGTCAGTATGCGACAGAGTTATGTGGAACAAAAATGTAAGGGGAAATAAAATAATTGTAGCAACGTCAGGCAGAGTATTCGATGTACATTAATCTGCATTTTTAATTTACCATGGAATTGTATATTTGTAATATCAGTATGTGACAGTGTTATGGCGTGTACTAAGGGTTATATAAATTTATTCCAAAACATTTATATGTATTTTATTGGATAAAGAATGTGCATGTCACTTTTTCAGTTGTCATGAATTGAGTGGTACCCGTCTCAAATCCAAACGTAGATCATAAATAACTTTTAAGAATAAAAATGTGGAGTAAAATTTGGGATAAATCACAAGTGAAAAAAAAATGAATATTATTTTATAATATACTACCTCCTCTTTCTGTTTTAAATTCTAAGATTGCTATTAAATTCTGAAATTCAATTTAAATATTTTAAATTAAATTTAAAATTGATAGTATTCATTAACAACTAATTAAGAAATAGTAAATCTTATAGTTAATAATGTTATTTATATAGTTACAATATTTCATCACTGTATTGATTAAAATTAAATTAATTTATATTAATTTTAAATTTGATAATATCTTAAATTAACTTTACGAAGTTAATACTGATTTTATATTTTGAAACATATTAAATATTTAATTTGATTAAGATCACGAACTCAAATAGACAATGATGGACAATACTTTTCATGATGAATAAGAGCCTGTAAGAATATTGGGTTGTAGCCCAATAAATGTCGCCTAAGTCGGGTTGATTTAGTCCAAATACAATTCAACAGATATGGTAAGCTCAAAAGTTTTTTTTTTTGGTCAACTCGGCATTTAAAGATTTCTTTTGTTTTACTATGAAATATACAATTAATGAATACTATAACATCTTTAATGTACTCTTTAATTGATATAACAAGACAAAGACCAAGTTATTTTGATTAATCCCGAGTTGACTTGGTAGCTCAAAAGTAAGGTTTTTGTTTTTTTTTTGTTTTTGTCAGCTCAACATTTGAGGATTTCTTTTGTTTTATTATGAAATATGCAATGTATACTTTTAACATATTTAATGTACTCTTTAGTTGATATAATATACTAATATATATATATATATATATATATGTATATTATATTAGTTATGACCATTAGCATTCTTAATTAGTATAAAATTATCTCATTCAATTTACTCAAATACATTATGTTGAGAATCTGCATGAGACGTTTAAATCCATTCTCATAGGAGGAGATTGTTAAAAGATTTGTATGAGATTACCATTATTCATTTGATTGATGACAAAATGATAAGAAGAACACTCATAAAGCCTTGTAAAGTCTTTAATGAAATATATATGTACAAGTACTTAGAAAAAAAGATCAAATATGTTAGGTTGATCTAAGCTAAATTAATATCTATCTGATCAAGGCATATTTGTAACATTAAGTGTTGTAAAGTCCTTTAATAGAGTTGATGTACAAAGGACTTAGAATAGAAAAAGATCAAACTTGTTAGGTTGATCTTATGAACTGAAATGACATATGTAATAAGCAAAGGCCAGACTGATCGTTGAGTACTACACAAAGCATCCAGTGAAGGATCGTAGAGAAGACTACCAACTTGGAGTTCAATCAGCTTAAAGGTGCGCAGAGTCTGCTGGGCTAACGTAGAGTGAAGCTCGGCTAGTCGCATCATAGAGTTGGGCCAGGCGTACGCAGAGTTTCATCTTGGCATCGTAGAGCAACTTTGGCGTGATCAAAGAACAGACGTAGAGTTGAGCATGTCATCGCAGAGCTTGCAAGGCAAACGTAGAGTAAGGCTCGGTATGTCACAAAGCTCACTCGGCATCATAGAGCTCTTGTTCTTGGGTTCGTAGTGTCAATACAGTCAGTCACTCTGCGACTCCTATGAACAATCTACAATCAAGCAACAACGTAGAGCAGTCTTTGCCCGAGGACTCAAAGCCAAGGTAGCAATCTTCATAGAGACTACCAAATAAGATGTTCATGAGCTATCAGACTAACGAAGATCTCAGAGTACATCCGAAGCATTAAGTCCTAACAAAGATCACAAGACAACCCAAATATACACTCTACGATTCCATCAAGACTCTACAGCGTGTACCTTAGACAAGATCGTAGAGTGAGAAAGCATCAGCCAGATCAAGTGAACGTAGAGTTGAGCCAAAGATATCAAAGATACTCTAGCATCCTAAATGAAACATCAGAAGATCATAGAGCAGTCCTCTATGACATAACAATAGATACAATGTCTGAAAATTAAGTAAAGCAGCCCTCTATGACATAACAGCAGAGACAATGTCTGAAGATCAAGTAGAGCAGTCCTCTACAACGAAAGTGCTAAAGCATCAGAAGATCATAGAGTAGTCCTCTATGACACAACAATAGAGCTAACGTCTAAAGAACACAGAGCAGTCCTCTATGATAAGCACACCACAACAAAAGCTCAACAAAATCATGAACCTATGCTCTGAGAACGTAAAACTCAATAGAGATCACAGAGCATAAGAGGCACAACTACAGAATAATAAGAAACACATTAAAGCGTAAAGCAAGTAACTCAATAGAGATCACCAGCTGACTTCAAGGAGTAAAATATTCATTGGTACAATAAAGAGGTCTGCAGAAAGGGAATACTCCAACGGGAAGAATTGCAACGGGAAGCTAGCAACGACAGGATTCCAAACGGAAAAGATTATAGAATCTATATATACGCATCAAGATTGCAGAAAAGAAAAAGTGAACAGGAGCAAGAACAAAAAATAGAACACATCTGCTGAAGCTTCACTTGAGTATGCCGAAGGGCTGGCATAAATGCTAAGAGCCGGAAGGCCAAGAAGCCAAGATCAAGAGTGATCTGAGCTGAAGGCAAATCTAGAAAAGAAACTTTATGATCAACGAAGAACACTCCGAGCTGAAGAGAAGAAGATACAGAACAGATTCTGTACACAAGACAACCAGTGTTCGAAGGGACTGCTAAGTACAAAGCATATTTGAAGAACTTAACAGTACACCAAGAGTGATCAAGTGATCATTGGCATCTGCTGAATACCAGAAGAAGAAGAGCTTCAACGACAGACATCAGCAGCATCCAAAGATTAATCACAAGTAGCTGCTAAGTACTTGAAGATGAAGGAGATCAAAGTTCATCTTAGCAGCACAATCCCACAACAATCAACACACCAAAGAGGGCGGAGCGTCCTTGTCTTAAGTGACTAAACCAAAGTCAAGTCTGCTTGACTTGCTGAGTACCAAAGGGTACAAGAGATTCTAAGGCTGCAGGTCTTAGTCTACCGAGTTCCAAGGCTGCTGGCCTTGAAGAGTTCTTAGTGAATTGGAGTTCCAAGTCTGCTGGGCTTGAAGAGGGTCAGAGGATCCTTGTTCGAGGGACTAAAAAATAACTATGTCTGCTGAACTTGAGGAGGGCGGAGCGTCCTTGTCTTAGTAACTAAATTAGTGGATTCCTACTTGTTGAAGTAGAAAAGTGGAATAGGAGTTGTTCAGTCTCCGAACCACTTAAAACTCCTGTGTTATTTACTTTATGTCATTTACGTTTTGTACAATAACTGCTATATCTGCCATCAACTATATCGTAGATTTGTTCATAGAATTGAAATTATGTTTATATCTTTGAAGGGGTTATTAAAGTATATTCCGCTGTACATGAATTGATTCTATTAATCATAACTGTTGTACTTTTGTAACAAAAGGAATTTTTTTTAAAGATCTATTCAACCCCCCTTCTAGATCTCTATTGTGTCCCCGAAAACTAACACATTATAAATAGGACTCTGACTACATAATAAATTATACGCAAAATTTCTATAAGTACATTATAAATCAAAAATAATTGTCAAGATCAATGTTATTATACTAGATAAAGAGATACATATTATTTTTTTAATATATCAATCAATATCTCAAGGTATAAATATTTTTTTGCAAATGACAACATAGCTCATTTAAAATTATACGTCGCAAAGAGAACAATCTATAAAAAAAAATATTAACATAATTTCCTTATTATTCAATGTAACATATACCCATTATGTGGATTAAAAGTGGCATATTATAATGACTTTATTTGAAATTGAAAAAATTATTATTATAAATATTCGCTCAAATATGTGGTTATTAAAATTTGTCTAACATGTAGTTTGTAAAGCTTATTCCTGTTTTGCACGGGTTATCAAGCTTGTGGTAATGAAATAAAATATTTTTACTTAAGAATTGGAAAGTACTTGTGTAACAGTACCCCCTTTCCGAAATAGAAAGAGAGGTTACGCACCAAACATAACAAAACTTACAAAATAAATCGAGAGCTCTATGACACAAAATGAATATCTCTATAACTGATAAATGTCACAAGTAAAACCATATAAGTGTCAAACTGGCTCAAATCACAATCTAAGATATTTATTACAACTCCAATAACTAAATAACTATATAACACAAATCGAAGTATCAAAGCCTAAACAAAATATCTAAACCACTTGGATAAAAGGGAGCTCTCATCACACTTGCCCTTGATCCCCATGATTACCTGTCGGAAGAAAAAATACAGCATGAGCCAAATACTCAATATGGATATAGAGTACAAAAATAATGAACTGAAATAACTAACTCAATTAATTGAATCGAACTGAAACGAACAAGATTAACAAAACGCAATAATAGGTTGAATCAAATGGTTTGATGTTATTTCATACCGAGCTCAGAACAAAACAAAAATATACCTTGCCACACAGGAAAATTAAATAATATCACACAAGCTATCAAAATAATGTCACACAGGCAATCAGACTGCGTAATCCAGATGCATGCAAAATCGGAAGGCGTGTTTGGCACAAACATCACCAATCCGCAAAACAGAACAAAACAGAAAACTAGTGTCGACTCATACGCCTCCCATAACAAAATCACCATATGACTAACTCCAACCGGAACACATTTGACGCCGTGGACTAATCACACTGCCACGGAAAGTGTCATGTCTTGGTGCCAAGAAGACATGTCTTTGGTATCCCCACAGGTGGTTATAACTCAGGTATACCATACAGTATATTCTAACAAAGATACAACGTCACAACACATGCGACAAAATACCAACACAAGGGGTTCTCATGTGTACATGTCAAATCTAAATGAATCATCAACACAAAGTCTCCAAAATATATTGACATATACATTTATACAAAAATCAAAATAAATACTAGACATATGTTAACCTAATTCAAAGAGTACAAATACGAGTTCTATGTATCAACGCCAACATGAAACTATCATATTAATTTCACAAGGAACAATTATGTGAAATAATAACGAAATTCAAAACGAGAAACAAAACGAACTAATTAAATTTAACAAGAGTATTGTTGAAGGAGTACATAATCCGTACTTGGATTAAGTAATGTAATACCCCAAAAAAAATCCAAATATAACATGTTAAACTCTCTTCGTTCAAACTAATTAAAAAGAATAAATAAATAAATTGTTTATCAGTTTTATAAAAAGTTTTAAATTTTAAAACCAACAATCTTTCACTTTTATAATTATTCTAAATATCACGCTTAATTTATAAGTATGTACATTTCTAAAGTATATCTATAAATAATAAAATAATGTTCATAGCATAATCTTTATTACTGACTTGAATAATTTATCCAAATTACATGAAGGTATAAAACCAATTTATTGTACTATAAATATCTTCCTCTAAGTTGACATAACTATAATTATTAAAATTATGTACATTAAGATGCTATAACCTTAAAAAAAATTTACACAAGTTCATATAATCCATACTAGTTGTAAATAATTCTTCTGTCCAGATTATAATCCATGGAAAATAGAGATAATTTCTTCTTTTTTTAGCTATATTCACAATTTCTATCAGAACAAAAGCCACAATGAATAGGGTGCCTTTACCGAAGCATGGATAGCCCATGAAAGATATAATATAATAACTATTAAGTTTCATGCGGATGCAAAGTACCTTCCTGTAGAAAGTACTAGGAACCTGACTTATATTATAATAGTATTAAATATGCATCACACTAATTATCTAACTTTTTAAGTATAACAAAATAATTCTTATATGAATACAAAAAGTAAGTATACTGACGTAATTTAATAATCCAATTTATACCTTTTATGCTCATGCGAAAATGTTAAGCATATCAGAGTTTATATGATTACTTTATTCGAATAATAAACCACTAAAATTTACTTAGATCTACAAAAACAAACTTACTTGTTAACAAGAATTCTGATCTTGCAAGTCTCTCCTTCATGCTATGCACCGGACGTACTTTCCTCTAGTGTATTAGGCGGTTGATAAAAAAAAATAAGGTAAAGAAGTGGTTTAACCTATTAATACTGATGTCTCAGCTCACAATGTTAAGGTCTGACTTACTAAACTAATGTAATCTCTTATTTATTATTAACCCACTTAAATTTGACCCAAATATAATATAAGGACCAATTAATATATGTTTAAAAAAAAATATATATTTAATTTATTTATTAGGTATTACATCACCTCCCTTTAAAAGGATTTCGTCCCCGGAATTAAAAGAATAAAACGTTCCTAACTATCAAAAAGATGCTGATACTCTGCTCGAATAGACTCCACTGTCTCCCAAGTAGCTTCCAACTCCGAATGATTTTTTCACTAAATCTTAACAAAAGGAATTGTCTTCCTCCTCATAATTCGCTTTTCACGATCCAAAATTGTCTCGGATCCCGAATTTTATCGAACGGATATTGCACCATATGTAACGGATGATAATAATAACTCCTTAACACTGACACATGGAACACATTATGCACATGAAATAGCTGTGGAGGCAAAGCTAACTGATATGCAACTTCACCAACTCTCTCTAGAATCTCAAATGGGCCAATATATTGCAGACTAAGTTTCCCTTTCAACCGAAATCGTTGAATGCCCTTCCACGGAGATATTTCTAAAAGCACATGCTCACCAGGTTCAAACTCTAAGGTCCTCCTATGCTTATCAACATAACTCTTCTGCCATGATCGAGTCAATCTTAATTTCTCCTTAGCCACCGCTACTTTCTCCGTAGTGATTTGAACTAACTCAGACCCTTCTATGGTCTTCTCACCAACCTCATCCTAACAAGTTGGTGCACGATACTTCCTACTATACAACGCCTCAAACAGAGCCATCCCAACACTTGTATGCCAGCTGTTGTTATAAGCAAACTCAACTAGGCTCAAGTAATCATCCCAATTACCTGACCACTCAAGTGTATAAGACCTCAACATCTCCTCTAACGTCCTCCAATGTCTGAATAATTCGTTCGAATTACCCATCGATTTGCGAATGGAAAGAAGTACTAAAGTTGAGCCGAGTGCCCTAAGCTTGTTGAAACCCTTCCAGAACCATGAATTGAATTGTGGGTCCCGATCTAAAATAATAGACACCGAGGTACCATGAAGTCTAACAATCTCCTACTAAAAGATCTGTGCCAACCTGTCCATCGAGTAACTGATGAGTGGAATTTATACCTACGAATCAGACTCCTTATTACTTAAGAAATTGCTTGATTGTCATACCTTCTGGTGCTTTAATATGATATTTTTGTTATCTTTTACTTAAATGCTTTTCAAGTGGGAGATTTGGTCATTTCCAGCTAAAGAGGGCAAAAGGACCACTTTTCAAAGGCCGACGCTGCAGCGCCGATTCACTGCTCTTTTATGGCGCCGCACCGCCAGCTCACCAGCCACTCGTGCTGTAGCGTGACCATTCCTTCATGGATTGACGCTGCGAAGCCCATGCCGCAGCGCCAAGGCACGAAGCCCATGCCGCAGCGCCAAGGCAAGATGCAATGCCCACGCCGCAACGCGAGCTCCGGTGCCCAGGCACCGACCATGCCTTAAATGACCTAACTGCTGCAAAACTTATAGAATATCTAGAACTTGAAGAAATTAAGGAGGCAGCCACACAAGGAGAGAAGAGTTGAAAAAAGAACACTTCAGAAAAGGAGTTTTCTTATTTTAAATCGTTCATTCATTTGTGTAATTTTGATCATGTTGAACACTATGATTATGTTAATTAGTTCTATAATTATGAACTAATTACATTTCTAGGATTGCAATATAACCTAATGATTAGCTCAATATGAATTTCTCTCATATTTATATAATGAATCATGTTCTGAATGGATTGTTGTATTTCATGTTTATTTATCAATTGCTTGAGATAGGATTTGACTTAGGTATTAATTGATATTGGAAAATTGATGTTATACCTTTTCTTAAATACAACAACACTTGTTATGACCATTACCTAAGGGAATGGGTGCATAAATTGCATAATAGAATAGGAATATGTCTATTTGCCTTGTGTAATCATTGAGATTAATATTAATGACCCTTAGTCTAGTTATTTTCACCATAGGAATATTGTGATTTATCTAGCTAAGGGCTATGCATTTGACCATCGGAAGAAGCTTATGTGTACCTTGTGTTCTTGGTTGACCACTCTTATGATTTGTTAATTAAATGGAGAGTTAGGAATTTAGGTGAGACATCAGGGGAGTTATAGTCCTAGCTTGTCATCTTTGATTCAAATCGTTTCCCTATTTCACTGCATTTACCGTATAGTTTAAAGCACGCAACTCTTATTCAATTGTTTAGATAAGATCAGAGAGATAAATTTTAATACTTGAGTGAATATTTAGTACTTTGTCCTCGTGGGTTTGACACTCTACTTTATCTATATTACTTGTTAGACCGCGTATACTTGCACGTATTTTATTGATCGTGAAAACGACCAACAAGTTTTTGGCGCCGTTGTCGGGGACTTAGTATTATTTGTCTTTCAATATTAATACTAATTCAAAACGATCTTAATTTAAACTGATTTATCTGTTTAATCTTCCTCTTAGGTACTCTAGACTGTGTATGCCACCTCGCAAGAATCAGAATTTATTACCTCTCGATCCTGAGGTGGACAGAACTTTCAGACGATTGAGAAGAGAAAGAGCTAGGGAAATACTTATTCCAACTATAATGGCCGAGGAAATTCAAAAATCTCTGCGGGAGTATGCAATGCCGCATGTCACAGATTTACATGCTAGTATACAAAGGCCAGCTATTTAGGCAAATAGCTTTGGAATTAAGCCAGGCACGATTCAAATGATCCAAAACAATGTACAGTTTGGGGGGATGCTGAATGATGACCCTAATGATCATGTAGTCAACTTTGTGGAGATTTGTGACACCTTCAGATACAATGGAGTGACCGAAGATGTAATCAGGCTCACACTGTTTCCTTTTACCCTACGGGATAAGGCTAAGAGTTGGTTGCACTCGCTTCCCTCGGGCTCAATTACCACATGGGTTGATTTGGCCCAGAAATTCGCGGTAAGGTTCTTCCCGCCAGCGAAAACTGCCAAGCTCAGAAATAACATCATGTCTTTCTCACAATTAGATTCAGAGACTCTTTATGAAGCATGGGAAAGATACAAGGATCTGTTAAGAAAGTGTCCTCACCACAGCCTGCCGAATTGGCTATTAGTGGAGACATTCTACAATGGGGTATCAGGGCATACCAGATCAAGTATTGATGCTGCATCTGGAGGAGCATTTATGGGAAAGACGTATGACAAAACTTATAAGCTATTGGAAACTATGGCAGCAAACAATTATCAATGGTCGACGGAGAGGAAAATGCTGAGTAAGGTGGCCGATATTTATGAGGTAGACACAGTAACTGCATTATCTGTACATGTTGATAGCCTTGTAAAACAAATTTATGCCATGGGGAAGCAGATGGTGCAGAGTGTGATTGTGCCATGTGAATTGTGTGCGGGGAGTCACCCGACTGAACAGTGTCCCATTAGCTCGGAATCAGTTCAACATGTCTCTAACTACGGGCGACAACAGAATTCCAATCTCCCCACACACTACCAACCTGGACTGAGAAATCACCCAAATTTCTCATGGAGCAACAATAACAGCAACCATGCCCAACCCTCTACCGCCAGACCACCATATTCAAATCCTCCCAGATTTCAATCTCAAAATCAACAGCATCCTCAAGGATCTTACCCACCACCACCTCCACAGGACAGGAAACCTAGTGTGGAAGATCTTCTCTCGAGATATATTGCTCAGAATGAAACAAGGAGCATCAATCAAGAGGCAGCTATCCAGAATTTGGAAGTCCAATTGGGACAGTTAGCAACTGCTTTGAATAGCCGTCCTTTGGGCACCTTGCCAAGTGACACTGATGTCAACCCAAAACGGGAGGGCAAGAAGCAATGCAAGGCAGTCACCCTTCCGAGTGGCACAATTTTGAATGAAACTGGAGAAGAGACCTCAACAGTGCATCAGGAAGTTGTTGAGAAGGAGTGCAATTTGGAGCTAAATTATGACAAGTCTGGGGGAGAAGAGAATGTACAGGAGAAATCCACAATACCAACCCCAACTGTTAGCAAGCCAAGTCCTGTAGTTTAACAACTACCATTTCCCCAATGCCTTCAGAAACAAAAGCTTGAGAAACAACTCTCCAAGTTCTTAGAAATTTTCAAGAGACTTCACATCAATATCCCGTTTGTGGAGGCGCTGGAGCAAATGCCCAGCTATGTGAAATTCATGAAGGACATCTTATCCAAGAAGAGGAAAATGGGGGACTATGAGATAATGGCACTTACTGAGGAATGTAGTGCAATCCTTCAGAGCAAGCTTCCAGCCAAGTTGAAAGACCCTGGGAGTTTCACTATACCATGAACTATTGGGGATCAGTTTATCGGAAAAGCCCTATGCGACTTAGGAGCTAGCATCAATCTGATACCCCTGTCTATCTACAAAAAGTTGGGGCTGAATGAGGTAAAGCCTACCAGTGTGACTCTGCAACTGGCTGATAGATCCATTACTTATCCGAAGGGAATAGTGGAAGACGTGCTCGTTAAGGTGGACAAGTTCATCTTCCCTGCTGATTTTATTGTTCTAGATTGCGAGGAGGATAGGGAGGTCCCTATCATCTTGGGCAGACCATTCCTAGCAACAGGCAGGACATTGGTAGATGTACAGAAGGGGGAACTCACAATGAGAGTATAAGACCAGGAAGAAACGTTCAATGTCTTTAAGTCTATGAAGTACCCCAATGCCTCTGAAGATTGCTTCCGAGTCGATGTGATTGACGAAGATGTGCGAGAAATATTCTATGAAAATTGCTTTCCTGACTCACTTGAGGCCACTTTGATTGGTGCATGTAATATAGAAGATCCCTCTCATCTCGAACATGTTCAGTGGTTGGAAGCAGCCCCGAGATCAAATATGTTCAAGCGGCAATTTGAATCTTTGAATGAGCAAGAAACATCCACGTCCCAGTCACAACCCTCAGTTATAGAACCGCCTGTGCTTGATCTTAAGCCATCGCCAAGCCACTTGTGGTATGCCTATCTAGGTGATGCTTCTACCTTGCCAGTTATAGTTTCTGCATCACTAGATGAGGCACAGGAGGAGAAACTCCTCGCAGTCCTCAAGGCATACAAAACAACTTTGGGGTGGTCTATCTCAGATATAAAGGGCATCAATCCCTCTTTATGCATGCACAAAATCCTCCTTGAGGAGGGGGCTAAACCTTCTATTGAGCATCAGAGGCGGTTGAACCCCATCATGAAGGAGGTTGTCAGAACGGAAATTATTAAGTTACTGGATGCGTGCATTATCTACCCGCTATCTGACAGTCCATGGGTTAGTCCAATACAATGTGTACCAAAAAAAGGCGGCATGACAGTGGAGTTTAACAAGAATAATGAGCTTATTCCAACACGGACGGTGACCGGATGGAGGGTATGTATGGACTATAGGAAATTAAACAAGTCCACTTGCAATGATCACTTTCCTCTGCCCTTCATAGACCAAATGCTCGATAGACTCACTGGGCATGAATTCTATTGTCTTCTGGATGGATACTCGGGGTACAATCAAATTTCTATAGCACCCGATGATTAGGAAAAAACAACGTTTACATGTCCATATGGGACCTTTGCCTTCCGGAAAATGTCCTTCGGGTTATGTAATGCTCCTGCAACATTTCAGTGTTGCATGATGTCTATTTTTTCTGATATGGTAGAACAGAGGCTAGAGGTGTTTATGGATGATTTCTCTGTCTTCGGGAGTTCTTTTGAGGCGTGTCTACAAAATTTGACTACAGTTCTGAAAAAATGTGTTGAGACGAACCCGGTCCTGAATTGGGAGAAATGCCACTTCATGGTAAGAGAGGGGATTATTTTAGGGCATAAAGTGTCTGCTAGTGGGATTAAAGTAGACAGAGCAAAAGTTAATATTATTGATAATCTTCCTCCACTTTCATCAGTGAAAGGAGTTATGAGTTTTATGGGGCACGCAGGATTTTACAGGCGGTTCATCAAGGACTTTTCTAAAATTACCAAGTCGTTGTGTAGCCTATTGGAAAAGGACATGCCTTCCAAGATTGATGAGTCCTACCTAGAAGCTTTTAATCTGTTGAAAAAGAGACTCGTGTCAGCTCCTATTGTAGTGGTCCTTGACTGGTCATTGCCTTTTGAACTCATGTACGACGCCAACGATTATGCTATTGGGGCAGTGTTGGGACAACGGAGAGACAAGGTGTTTCACACTATATACTACGGCAGTAAAACCTTGACAAATGCTCAACTTAATTACACAACTACTGAGAAAGAGCTTCTGGCAGTAGTATATGCCTTTGATAAGTTCCGGCCATATCTCATCAGAACTAAAGTCATTGTGTATACTGACCATTCGGCGATCAAATATCTAATCTCTAAGAAAGATGCAAAGCCAAGGTTGATTAGATGGGTCCTTCTCCTCCAAGAATTCGATTTGGAGATTCGTGATAAAAAGGGAACTGAAAACCAAGTTGCGGATCACCTATCGAGATTGGCTCGAAAGAAAATGAGCCAGATATCGATGATTTCTTCCCGGATGAACAGTTGTATGAGGTCAAGAGTGTAGCACCATGGTATGCAGACTTTGCTAATTATGTTGCTTATAATGTGCTACCACCTGACATGAACTATCAGCAGAGAAAAAAATTCCTACATGATGTTAAGCAATATCTCTGGGACGAGCCATTCCTATTCAAACTGTGTGCAGACCAGATCTTGAGACGATGTCTGCCTGAAGGAGAGATTGAGGGTGTGCTCCACCATTATCATTCATCTAACTATGGAGGGCACTTTGGGGGGCAACGAGCTACAACAAAAGTGCTTCAATCTGGTTTTTATTGGCCAACCCTATTTAAGGACGCTCATTCCTATGTATCGTGGTGCGATAATTGCCAAAGGGTAGGAACCATCTCAAGGAGGCATGAAATGCCTCTGCAGAACATCCTTGAGGTTGAGTTATTTGATGTATGAGGAATAGACTTCATGGGCCCATTTCCATCCTCCTACAATAACCTGTACATTCTAGTCGCTGTAGACTATGTCTCTAAGTGGGTGGAAGCTGTGGCTCTGCCTACTAACGATGCTAAGGTTGTGCTGAACTTTCTGAGAAAGAATATTTTTACTTGGTTTGGCACACCTCGGGCCATCATTAGTGATGAAGGCACGTACTTCTGCAACAAGTACTTCGAAACCCTTATTGTAAAATATGGGGTTTCCCATAAGATTGCCACCGCTTACCACCATGAAACTAGTGGTCAAGCGGAGGTGTCTAATAGGGAGGCAAGCGGATCTAGGAGAAGGTAGTAAACCCTAACCGTAAGAACTGGTCCAAAAAGCTAGATAACGCATTGTGGGCGTACCGCACTGCCTACAAAGTGCCTATCAGAATGTCTCCGTATAGGCTTGTATATGGAAAGGCATGTCATCTCCCCGTCGAGTTGGAGCACAATGCTTATTGGGCAATTCAAAAGCTAAACTTCGATATGGATGCAGCGGGTGAGAAACGACTGCTACAACTGAATGAGTCGGATGAGTTCCGTCTCTAAGCGTATGAAAACGCTAAGTTGTACAAGGAGAAGACAAAGTGTTGGCATGACAAGAAGATTGTAGAGAGAGAATTTGAACCAGGGCAAAAAGTGCTCCTTTTTAACTCCCGTCTGAAGTTGTTTCCTGGAAAATTGAAGTCCCGATGGTTAGGGCCTTTCACAATAGCTAGAGTGTATCCTCATGGTCCAATTGAGGTGGAGGATCCTAACTCTGACAGGACGTTCAAGGTGAACGGTCAACGTCTGAAGCATTATTGGGGCGGCGACGTCGACCGCCAAATGACTTTCATTACCCTTGGTGACCCAGTATGAACCGGGTGGATAGTCAAGCCGACGACTCTAAAACAAGCGCTTGGTGGGGAGGCAACCCCACCACAGTATCAAATTCTACCCTTTCTAGCTTTCTGCTTCATATTAATAGTATATTTTTACTTATGTTCTTAATGTTAGTGTAGTAGGCTATTCGGTTTTATTTGGTTTTGTTGATATTTCTGGCACTAGTGGTGTTTGTGTTACTTTAAGTTTGTTTGAAATTTTTATAGAAATTAGAGTAATTTTTATAGAAATTAGAGTGATTTCTGTAGTCTCGCATGTGTTTAAAGTTGCGGTTGTATAGTTGGCAAGTTTTTAACCGTTTTTGCATGTTTGCGAGTGTAAATAGTATTATAGTACAGTTTGAAAATTAGGAAAATTTTGGTCCATTTATATCTTGCAGATGTATAAAGTGTGAAATCATGGTTGTTTTATATTCAAAACCTTAGGGTCCATGAGCACTATGATTTGGCATGCTAGTTTAGTTTAGTAGAATTTTTGGTGGGAGTTGCTAACATGTATCCTTTGTACTGATGTAGGAAAATTGCATAACTTATGCCAAGCTGGGACTCACGCCGCAACGTCAGGATAAAGCTTTTAGCTTGGCGCCGCAACACTAACACCAAACCCTCCCATGCCAAGACTGCACGCTGCAGCGGCACCAATCTATGTTGCAGCGGCAACCAAAGGACCACACACTGGAGAATTACGCTGCAGCGTCGCCCTTTTTGCCTTCAACTGACGCCACAATGAGCCTTTGATATTATGCATTGAAGCCTCACGCTGCAGCGTTAATTTACAAAGCAAGCATCACGCCGCAGCGCCAATGCCGAATTTCAGTTTTTAAAAATCCCTGGTTGCTCGGTAACCCACCCCATCACAACCAAACCTGTCGGCTAAATCCCAGCAACCCCAAATTTCTCTCTCTCTCAAGCCGCAAATTCAATCTACAAATTGCCCTCACCATTAACCAAATTCACAATTGTGCAAGCGTCTACCAAGGAATCACACTATAAGGGCTCCAGATTAGCTCTCCAATTCCTCACCAAGTAAGGGTTTTCAATTGTTGTTTTGCAATTTGATTCCTTCCTTCTCTGTGCATTGGGAAATTGCCTAGAATCAAGCAATTGATCCGTAATAGTCTATTGATTGTGTGTGCTACTCTAAGCAACATTATTAGGGTGTGAATGATTCATGTGGTAGCTATTGAAACCCAGGGTTAGGCAGTGCACCCTCTGTGTTTGATAAAAGGTGTCAACGAAGTTTGCTTTGAAGGGGTGACATTTGTGGTTTATTTTGTGGGTAAAATTCTGAAGTTTGTGTTTTTACTTGATTCTCGTCATGGCTCAAAAACGTCAATGCCTTAGCATATGAGGTTCCTCCTCAACGGCCCTACAATGGGACCAAACCAAGTTCATTAGTCTTGAGGCTTGGAATAGATACAACAAATTATTTGCTAAAAGAAACCTTCTGCCTGAGCGTGGGTTTATGCCTGATCAGAATTTGGACGGGAAATTGACAGAGATGATCTTGAAGAAGAAGTGGGTCCACTTCACCAAACCACCTGAGTCTGCGGTAATATCAATCGTACAGGAGTTTTATGCTAACGCCAGTGCAGAGGGGCCAACAAAGGTTACTGTCAAGGGCAAGTTGGTAATATATGACAGTAAGACCATCAATTCTCTATTCGACATGCCTAACTACAATGGCAAAGACTTCCAAGAGCGAGGCTACCGCAGTTACAGCCAAGATGAGATCATAGCGTGGCTCTGCCAGCCTGACACAACATGGAAGGTCAATGAGTTTCAGGGGGAAAAGACAAGTTTCCCACAGCCAGCCCTCAGCCGCTATGGGAAAGCATGGTATGCTTTTATATGTTCTAACATCATGTTTACGCGTCACCTCAACGACATCACCCAAGAGCAGGCTGTCCTTCTGTTTGCCATCATCACTGGGTTGGATGTCGACATTGGGGTGATCATACAGGAGTCCATAAGAAAGGCAATTAAGAGTAACATTGGGTCAGGCCTCCCGCACCCGTCTCTCATCACCCGTCTTTGCAAGCGGGCCAAGGTTCAGTGAGGGCCAGATGACCCAACATAGGCGCCCATGTCAGTTATTAATCACAATGTCATCAAGAGATTTGGTGTATAGCCTGGGGGCATATCTCATGCGTATGGAGAGGGGTACCTGCCGGGTCTTGAGCCGACCCCTGCGATTGAAGGTGAGACTTCCACCTCGACTCCAGAGCTTGGTTCCACTTCTGTCGGTCCACTGGCAGCGCTGATGGCTTCAATGGACCTCATGCATCAGAAGATAGACACGGTCAACAGCAGGATGAGCTCTTTCAGCCGAAGGATGGATACTATTGCTCAGAGGCAGAATATTTTTGCACAGTATCATGCCGAGTTCGCCAACACGGTAGCCAACATCTATGCAGCCTCGGGTGGAGACGACGTGGACTCCATGCCGTTTCAGTTTTCAGAGCCTCCTATCTTTCCACCGTACCCGCCTCCATCTCTAGCAGAGGGCAATCATGTTGAGGATGATGAGGGAGATGATGATGATGGAGAGGGCGATAATGCAGAGGATGTGGGTGCAGCCTGAGCTTCTACAACACTATCCAGCCAATGAGGGCATTACTCGATTCTAGTCTGTGGGAGTTTTTAGCAAATTCCTTATTATTATTATATATGAGTTATTTTATATTTGATCTGCAGTATTTTGGTTTATTTTGGACTTTGGTAGCCATTGACTTTTTATCTTACAGTTTATTATCTATGGATGCCTACTTTTGGTTTAATCTGTATGAATTTATGGATGCATGAGCAATTTTAGTTTTTCTTTTAGTTTTGGTTTATAGCCATCTTTTGGGGCTTTCACAGGTTTTCGCACTTATTGCCATGCTATGGATTTATTACCCTATTTTGAACTGTAATTAACCAGGGGTAAAAGAAAAGAATTTTTTTTATTATGGCCAGTGATATGATTAAAGTATTGCTTTGTCAAAGATGTTAAACATTTAGAGATAGAGTCTTAGATCATTTTGTTTAGTTAGCACTATTGTTGATCATGTCTATCCTATCGAGCATATACCAACTGTTAGAACTATTTTTATTTCGACCAAGCCTAAGTGGTTAATTGCTATGGAAATTGTTGTGATTAACTCATTCTAACGTAAGTGAATCAATGATAGTAAGATACAGATTCTTAGGCAGGTTCGGATTTATATATATAAAAAAGAGACATTAATTAACAATAATCCCCAGTTGACCACGCCTATTTACGTGGCCTTTGTTACTTGAGTTACTAGATCCTTAGGGGTGTTTTCACACCTATTGCCCTAAAGTCATCTGACTTTTGAGTCCTTGATCAAACACTCGTTACACGGGTAACTTTGAAGAGCCAAAGGTATTCAGGAACTACACGGTCATTCTTGAGATTAGGTTAATGCGTTGATAATGAATAAAACTCTAGTTTGACTTAAGTTTAATTACGTGGCCTTTGTTACTTGAGTTAGTAAATTCTTGGGGGTGTTTTACACCTAATGCCCTAAAGCCTTTAAGCTTGAGAGTCATTGTTCTAAAGCTCGTTACAGGAGTAACTCTGCATAGCCTAAGGTAGTTAAATTTCTGCACAAGTCTCACTAAGTTTTGTTGTTTACATGTTAATGCCCGGTGGTCTGTTCTTACACTTGATGTCTTATTCTAAATGCTTGATGTAGCATGAGTTATAGAGTCAACATTTTCCTTTTTGCAATTGTGTTTGTGTGTGAGATATAATTGGTTATAACAGTTGGTAATCACACACACATAGATTTGGGTCAGTAGCAGTCTACGCTAGAGTTTTGAGCTAGATTTTATTAATGAGTTTGTTTTTACTTTGAAATTGTAATTCTTACCCTTGAGGCCACAATGCAGGTATATAGTAGTTTAGATCACTTCTAGTCTAAGCTAGAGGTTGGAGTTTTAATTTTCTTTAGATATTTTTGCTTAGGGACAAATAAAAGCTTAAGTTTGGGGGTATTTGATGAGTGGAATTTATACCTGCGAATCAGACTCCTTATTACTTGAGAAATTTCTTGATTGTCATACCTTCTGGTGCTTTAATATGATGTTTTTGTTATCTTCTACTTAAATGCTTTTCAGGTGGGAGATTTGGTCATTTCCAGCTAAAGAGGGCAAAAGGACCACTTTTCAAAGGTCGACGTTGCAGCGCCGATTCACTGCTCTTTTATGGCGCCGCACCTCCAACTCACCAGTCACTTGCGCTGCAGCGTGACCATTCCTTCATAGATTGGCGCGGCAGCGACCCCCTATTTAACCAAGGCACGGAGCCCACGCCGCAGCGCGAGCTCCGGTGCCCAGGCACCGACCATGCCTTAAATGACCTAGCTGCTGCAAAACTTATAGAAGATCTGGAACTTGATGAAATAAAGAAGGCAACCACACAAGGAGAGAAGAGTTGAAAGAAGAACACTTCAGAAAAGGAGTTTTCTTATTTCAAATCTTTCATTCATTTGTGTAATTTTGATCATGTTGAACACTATGATTATTTTAATTAGTTCTATAGTTATGAACTAATTATATTTCTAGGATTGCAATATAACCTAATGATTAGCTTAATATGAATTTCTCTCATATTTATATAATGAATCATGTTCTGAATGGATTGTTGTATTTCATGCTTATTTATCAATTGCTTGAGATAGGATTTGACTTAGGTATTAATTGATATTGAAAAATTGATGTTATACCTTTCCTTAAATACAACAACACTTGTTATTACCATTGCCTAAGGGAATGAGTGCATAAATTGCATAATATAATAAGAATATGTCTATTTGCCTTGTGTAATCATTGAGATTAATATTAATGACCCTTAGTCTAGTTATTTTCACCATAGGAATATTGTGATTTATCTAGCTAAGGGATATGCATTTGACCATCGGAAGAGGCTTATGTGTACCTTGTGTTCTCGATTGACCACTCTTATGATTTATTAGTTAAATGGAGAGTTAGGAATTTAGGTGAGACATTAGGGGAGTTATAGTCCTAGCTTGTCATCTTTGATTCAACTCATTTCCCTATTTCACTGCATTTACCGTATAGTTTAAAGCACGCAACTCTTATTCAATTGTTTAGATAAGATCATAGAGATAAATTTTAATACTTGAGCGAATATTTAGTTCTTTGTCCTCGTGGGTTCGACACTCTACTTTATCTATATTACTTGTTAGACCGCGTATACTTGCGCGTGTTTTATGGATCGTGAAAACGACCAACAGTAACCCTCATGGATAGCCAAAGAGTGTGCCAATTTGGTCAATGGGTCCACCATAACCCAAATGGCATCATTCTTCCTGAAAGTCTTTGGCAAACTAGTCACAAAATCCATTGTGATATTCTCCCACTTCCAAACTGAAATGTTTAACTGTTACAGCAAACCACTAGCTCGTTGATGTTTTATCTTCACTTGTTGACAAGTGAGGCACTTCCCCACATATTCAGCCACATCTCGTTTCATCCCATTCCACCAAAAATTCTCTTTCAAATCCATGTACATCTTTGTGGACGCATGGATGAATAGAAAATGGCGAACTATGAGCCTCAGCCAACACAGCCTCCCAAATGATTGGATCCGATGGTACACATAACCGCTCACCCAACCAAATCACACCGTGGTAATCAATACAAAACTCGGGCTGCTTGCTCTCTAGATTCTGTGTCATACCCCATAACTCTCCATCTTCCTTTTGAGCTTTTTTAACTAGCGAGATAAGAGAGGACTCCATTCTCATACCTGCTAAATGCTCATATGAACCTTGTACATATAACTCTAACTTTAGCTGCTCCATATCCGAAATAAGTTGAGGTTGTGTAATAAGGGCTGCTACATTTCCTGAACTCTTTCGGCTAATAGCATCTACTACCACATTCGCCTTCCTCGGGTGATACTGAATTCTCATATCATAATCTTTTAAAAGCTCCAACTAACGCTTATGGCTCATATTGAGCTCTTTCTGAGTGAAAATATATTTAAAACTTTGTGATCGGTGAAGATATAACAAGTCTCTCCATATAAGTAGCGCCTCCAAATTTTTAAGGCAAAAATTACCACTGCCAACTCCAAATCACGAGTGGGGTAGTTAACCTCATAAAGTTTAAGCTGCCTAGAAGCATAAGCAATCACCTTACCGTGCTGCATCAAAACACACACCCCAAGCCCTTCTTAGAAGTATCACTATAAATCTGGTAACCTCCTATCCCTGACGACAATGTAAGTATTAAAGCTGTCACAAGACGTTTCTTCAACTCCTTAAAACTCTTTTTGCGCTCCTCATTTCACAAAAACTTCATGTCCTTTCTCATCAACTTAGTCAATAGCATGACAAACAAAGAAAATCCTTTCACAATTTGCCTATAATACCCTGCCAAACCTAAGAAACTCGTAACCTTTGTCACCGTAGTAGGTCTCGACCATTTAGTGATAGCCTCAACCTTCACAGGATCCACCTTAATGCCTTCAGCAGACACGTGGCTCAAAAAATGCAACCTGCTCCAATCAAAACTCGCATTTAGAGAATTTAGCATACAATTTCTCCTTCTATAAAATCCCCAACACTGTACGAAGATGTTCCTCATGCTCATCCCTAGACTTAGAGTAAACCAAAATGTCATCAATAAAGACAATGACATATTGGTCCAAGTACTCCTTGAACATCTGATTCATCAAATCCATAAATATTACCGGTGCGTTAGTCAACCCGAATGACATCACCAGAAACTCGTAATGCACATAGCGAGTGTGAAAAGCTGTCTTAGAGATATCCCCATCCCTTACCCTTAACTGATGATAAGTCGGCCTCAAATATATCTTTGAAAAATATTTCGCCCCCTAAAGTTAGTCAAACAAGTCATCAATCCTCGACAATGAATATCGATTCTTGATGGTAATTTTATTCAACTCCCTGTAGTCTATGCACAGCCTCATAGACCCATCGTTCTTCTCCACAAACAAAATCGGAGCACCCTATGGTGAAACACTCGACCGAATCATACCACAATCTAACAATTCCTGTAACTGCTCCTTCAACTCCTGCAACTCTAACGGTGCCATCCTATACGGTGCTTTAGAGATAGGCTCTGCACCAAGAATAAGCTCGATGGTAAACTCAACTTCCCACTACGGTGGCAACCTTGATAATTCCTCAGGAAACACATCGAGAAACTCCCGAACAATTGGAACATCCTCAATACGAGACTCACCCATAGAGGTATCCTTCATAAACGCCAAATATGCCTCATAACCTTTTGCCACCAACTTTCCAAACTTTAAAGCTGAAATCAACTTCACCACCTTACTTGGCCGTGAACCCTGAAACACAAAGTCCGGAGACTTCACATCTCCAAATATAACCTTTTTTGCTTAGCAATCAATAGTGGCCTGATGCTTATCTAGCTAGTTCATCCCAAGAATAACATCGAAATCTTGCATACACATTGGAAGAAGATTAGCCCTATGAATCTTATCTCCAAAACTGATCGAACATTCTCGATACAAATCAGAAATAACAACACAAGTCCCTATCGGGGTAGTAATAAACATAACAAAATCTAAGGAATGAGATGGCACACCAAGGTGTCGAACAAAAGAATTCACAAGAACTGAATGAGTAGAGCTAGTATTAAATAAAACAGAAGCCTCACGACTACCAATTAAAAGAGTGCCATAAACAGTACATGACGCACTTGATGACGCTTGGTTATATGTCAAGGAAAACACCCAACCACCCTGACGCTGACCTCCATTGCTACTATTATCAACGCCTCCACCATTACCACGTGGTCCGGTACAATCTCTAGCAATATGACCCATCTATCGACATAAGAAGCATACACCAAAAATCTCTATGGAACTGTCTCCCCGAATGATTACCCTCACAAGTAGTGCAAGGAGTTATCAGAATAAGATTAGGGTTACCCCCACCAACTAGTCCTGGGTAACGACCTTGATTTTGCCTTTGCTGACGATTCTGCCACTGTTAGCGATTCTGACCTTGCAAAGGTAGCTGAACCTAACGATTTTGCCCCTGCTGAGGAAACTGCTAATAACAACTTTTTTGATTCTGACCACACCATTGACCATGCTGGCTACCACGGTTCCTGTTCCACTGACCACCCTGATTCCTCCCATGCTGACCTGAAGCTTGACCCTGCTGGTCATTTTGTCCCTCTTGCGACTCCCCTCCTGTTTAAAAGCCCAGAAGTCCTTCCGCTCCATCTTAATATTCTTGGTCGCTGATGAGTGGATTAAAAACCTACGAATTGGGTACTATTTTACTTGAGTTATTACGTGTTATTGGTAATTTTCCTTGTTACTTGTTTGTGTTTTGCGTTATTTTGCAGGAAGAGAGGCATGAATGGGTTTAAAGGGTAAAGGGGAGAAAAAACTGGAAAATTAGACAACCTGATAGCATAGCGCGAGGCGCGCTATGTTTATATTGAGGATGGCGCGGGGCGCGCTAGAAGAGTTGGAGTTTCTGCACCCTTAGTGCGGGGCGCGCCAGTTGACAAAGCGAAGTGGCGCGGGGCGCGCCGGTCTAACGAAATTGGCAGATTTTGTTTCCTTAATTGTTCAAAGTTGATTCAAAGGAGGGCTTTTACTTACCTAATGTACTAGGGTTTTGTTAGGAGTTATAAATACTATATTTTGGCTTAGTTTAAAGGGACTTTTGACTGCAATTCATTGAGAGCCACTTCTATTGGAACTTGGAGATTTCATTTGAGAGCACGATAAGACGGAGATTGAAGTTATAGAGATTGGAGTTCCTCGATAGAGTTTTTATTCTTCTTTTAATTTCATTATCTGTACTTGAGATGTTATTTAATTTTAATCTTTTTGTTTCTATCATGATGATGAACTAATTTTCTAATTAGGAATTTAATGGAACCTTATGCAATGCAGTAACTTAATTATCTTTATTCTTACTTATTGATCTTATTGAGTTAATTATTATATTTTGTGCTTAATTAAATACTTATTTGGCCAATAATTAATATGATATCTTTGATGGAATTGAAAGAAGAAATCTTAGATTATATCTGAATATAATAACACATGAATTTGTTGATTCTTGTTAAGGATAACATAATAGTGTATGAGACATAAGTACTTGTATGCCATGTGTGACTTTGTTAGGATTTTGTGCTTAATGAATCTATTTTAAGTGTCTTGCATGAAAATAGCAAAATAACTGAAATAAGTCTTTTTATTAATCATTGAAAGATGTTAATAAATTGATAGGCAATCCTAGTTGGCAACTCATTGAATTAATTAAGTGGGAATAAAATAAGGCAATTATTGTAGAGCAATTGGGAAAATTGTATTCCTATGGCTTAATCATCTAGTGATCAATAATTGTTAGTTAATTTAGTTTTTATTTTTAATCAAACAAAATTTCACAAATCAATTGAGGTGACTGGTTAATTAGATTTAACTTGGTAAAAATTTGGTAATTAGAGTAATTGTTAGTAACTGTTCTCTGTGGGTTCGACACTCATATTTACTTCAATATTACTTGATTGACCGTATGCACTTGCGCGTATTGTTAGTATATAAAACAGACAACAAGTTTTTGGCGCCGTTGTCGGGGAGCGGTACTAGTAATTACTTATATATATATATTATTTTTTATCAGTTTAGTGTATAAACATTTTTAATTTTTCTAGTTATTTGCTTTTACAGGCTTCCATCTGTTCAAGTCTGTTTAAGTGGAGATCCGAGTATTTCGTGTGCGCCGGGGTTAATTCAGTGGTTTATGCAAACACGATCCAAGGGTCCAGAATTAGTTCCTTACGATAATGAAATTGAACGTACATTCCGAAGGAGACTAAATTCACAGCAGGTTATCATAGAAAATCAGGGCAATATAGCTGAAGAAGAAGAATAGAAATCACTGCGGGAGTATGCTATGCCGCGAGTGACAGAAATTTAATCAAGCATTGCTAGACCTAAATCACAGCCACCAGTTTTGAGATCAAGCCAGGCACAATCCATATGATTCAAAACTCGGTGCAGTTCGCGGGATTGCCAAACGATGATCCTAATGACCATCTTGTCAGCTTCTTGGAAATTTGTGATACATTCAAATACAATGGGGTGTCGGAAGATGCAATAAGATTAAGGTTTTTCCCATTTACATTGAGAGACAAAGCCAAGAGCTGGTTACATTCTTTGCCACCAGGATCTATCACGACATGGAATGACTTGGCACAAAAGTTCCTGGCCAAATTCTTCCCACCAGCGAAGACGACAAAGATGAGAAACGACATCTCTTCATTTAGCCAACATGATTCAGAATCATTGTACGAAGCATGGGAAAGGTACAAGGATCTATTGCGGAGATGTCCTCACCATGGGATAACTAAGTGGTTACAAGTGCAAACCTTCTACAATGGGCTAGGTAGTCAGTTTAGGACTAGTATAGATACAACAGCGGGTGGATCATTGATGGCTAAAAATTGTGAGGAGTCATACAATTTGTTGGAAAATATGGCAACCACTAACTATCAATGGCCTACAACACGGATGTCACAACCGAAACCAGCTGGGGTATATGAAGTGGATGCAATGACAATACTTTCGGCACAAGTAACGGCTCAGATTTCCACTTTAACTAAGAAGATTGATGCACTTGGGGTACAAAACATTCAGTAAGTGGAAGTGATATGTGAGTTATGTGTAGGGAATCATCCATCGGATCAGTGTGCTATCAGTACCGAGTCAGTGCAGTTTGTGGGGAATTATAATAAGCAGCAGCAATTTGGGGTAAACTCGAACAACTATAATCCAGGGTGGAGGAATCTCCAAAAATTTTCGTGGCGAGATAATCAAGCTCAACCTCAAGCACCACAACCAGCAACACCACCTAGATTTTAGGCTAGACAGTAACAACCCTCATAACAGGAAAAGAAACCAGTACTTGAGGAACTTTTGATAAAGTACATTAAAGAGAAGGAGACGTGGAAGAGCAATCATGAAGTGACTCTGAGGAATATAGAGAATCAGATTGGGCAGTTAGCATCTGCGTCGAACACTCGTCCTTAGGGAGCGTTACCAAGGAACACAGATACAAATCCAAAAGAGGGAAATGAGCATTATAAAGTTATTACCTTGAGGAGTGTAAAGGAACTGGATGATGCTGCCAAGGAAAAGACGAATCAACTGCATAGTGAGGACAACGATGGGAAACAGACAGTGCAAGAGGAAGAGGAAAAGGAAGCTGAGAACAAAAAGAGTAAGAAAAAAACAGTTGAGAAATCTGAAGGAATTAAGCCAAGCTCATATGTACCATCAGTCCCCTTTCCGTAGAGACAACACAAGGCAAGAGAAGCAAAACAGTTTTCGAAGTTTTTAGATGTGTTCAAGAAGCTACAAATTAATATCTCGTGTGCAGATGCCATAGAACAAATGTCGAGTTATGCAAAGTTTATGAAGGAAATTCTAACGAGAAAAAGAAAACTTGAAGACTTTGAGACAGTTGCACTTACGGAGGAGTGTAGTACAATCTTACTGAAAAAACTTCCACCTAAGCTCAGAGATCCAGGTAGTTTCACGATACCTTGCACTATCGGGGACAAGTTTTTTGATAAAGCATTGTGTGATTTGGGGGCTAACATTAATTTAATGTCGTTATCGATCTATCTTCAACTGGGGCTACCGGAAGTGAAGCCAACCAACATCGATCACTCTACAGTTAGCAGATCAATCATTAACTTATCCACGGGGAATAGTGGAGGACATTTTGGTGAAAGTTGACAAGTTTATCTTTCCGGCAGATTTCATTATATTAGACTTTAAGGAAGATAAAAAGATTCCACTCATTCTTGGGCATCCATTTTTAGTTACGGGGAGAATATTGATAGATGTGCAAAAAGGGGAACTCACAATGAGGGTCCAAGATTAGGAGGTTGCTTTTAGTGTGTTCAAGGCAATGAAATTTCCAAAAGAGAATGAAGAGTGCTTTAAAATTGACTGGGTTGAGTTAGCAGTGGATGAGGTTTCTAAGGCAAGTTTGAATGAGGATCCAGTGGCAACAGCATTGGTTAGTACTCATGTCGTGGATTTTTCATCTTCATTTGAGTATTTAAACATGTTGAATGTTTCCCTCCCGTTCGTTCCATTTGGAAAACGATTCGAATCTTTGGATAGAGTTGAGAAGCCAACTTCCCAAGCAAAGACATCTATAGAGGAACCACCAGTTCTAGAATTGAAGTAGCTGCCGAATCATCTCAGGTATGCGTATCTTGGAGAGCCTTCCACTTTACCAGTTATCATTTCAGCATCGCTTAGTGAGTCACAAAAGGAAAGATTACTGAGAGTGCTACGGGAATTTAAAACTGCAATAGGCTGGTCAATAGCATACATTAAGGGAATCAATCCCTCATTTTATATGCACAAGATGAGGAAGATGCTCGACCAGTAGTTAAACAACAGCGCAGGCTGAATCCAATAATGAAGGAGGTAGTAAAGAAAGAAATCATTAAGTGGTTGGATGCGAGTATCATTTATCCCATATCAGATAATTTGTGGGTTAGTCCCGTGCAGTGCGTACCAAAGAAGGGAGGCATGACTGTGGTAGCTAATGACAACAACGAATTGATCCCAACGAGGTCAATGATCGGATGATGGGTTTGCATGGATAACAGGAAGTTAAATAAATCAACTCGCAAGGATCATTTCCCTTTGCCATTTATCTACCAAATGCTTGATAGGTTAGCAGGGCATCAGTTATACTGCGTGTTGGATGGCTACTCGGGGTATAATCAGATTGCCATAGCCACCGAGGATCAAGAAAAGACAACTTTCACATGTCCTTATGGAACGTTTGCATTCCGACGGATGTCTTTCGGGCTATATAACGCACCAACAACTTTCCAACGCTGCATGATGGTAATTTTCTCTGATATAATAAAGCAGAAGTTAGAAGTATTTATAGATGATTTTTCGATTTTCGGCGATAGTTTCGATCTTTGTTTAGACAATCTGATTTTAGTGCTTAAACGATGTGTGGAAACTAAGTTGGTCCTTAGCTGGGAGAAATGCCACTTCATGGTGCAAGAAGGGATCATATTAAGCCATAGAGTATCAACGAAAGGATTCGAGGTTGACAAAGCAAAAATCGAGACAATTGACCACCTACCACCTCCAACATTTGTAAAGGGGATTTGCAGTTTTTTGGGTCATGCAGGGTTTTACACACGTTTCATTCAAGATTTTTCAAAGATCACTAAGCCGTTATGTGCATTACTCAAAAAAGATGTTCCATTCAAATTTAATTCGGAGTGCCTCAAGGCTTTTGAGGTTCTAAAGAAGAAGCTTGTTACAACCCCAATAATCGTTGCCCCAGATTGGAGTACCTACCGTTTGAACTTATGTGTGATGCAAGCGACTACGCCGTAAGAGCAGTATTAGGTCAGAGAAATGATATAGTGTTTTATGTGATTTATTATGCTAGTAAAACTTTGACAGATGCACAGGTAAACTACCCACAACAGAGAAAGAGTTACTCGCAGTGGTGTTTGCTTTTGATAAGTTTGGAGCTTACTTGATAGGAACAAAGGTGATCGTTTTTACCGATCACTCGATAATAAAGTATCTTATCTCGAAAAAGGACGCCAAACCAAGACTTATTCGTTGGGTCCTTCTGTTATAAGAGTTTGATTTGGAGATTCGGGATAGGAAAGGAACAGAAAATCAAGTAGCCGATCACTTATCTAGACTGGAAAATCCACAACAGCAGATGACGGATACAACGATGATCAATGAATCTTTTTCGGATGAACAACTATTTTATTTGACAACTGAAGATCCTTGGTACGCAGATTACGTAAATTACATTGTCAGCGGGGTACTACCATATGACATCAGTTATTAGCAGAAGAAGAGATTCTTACACGAGGTGAGACAATACATGTGGGATGACCTGTTTTATTTAAATAGTGTGCCGACCAAATGATTCGAAGATGTGTGGCTTTACCAACCAACCATATGTGCCGACCAAATGATTCGAATATTTTCGTCTTCCTACAACAATAAATATATCTTAGTTGTTATGAATTATGTCTCCAAATGGGTGGAGGCAGTGGCTTTACCAACCAACGATGCCAAAGTGGTGCTGAAGTTTCTATGAAAGAGTATTTTCATAAGGTTTGGCACACCGAGAGCCATAATCAGCGATGAAGAGACACACACTACAAGAAAAAAGCCTAATTCTGACGGACAATTCCGTCGGAATTGAGCTTATTCCATCGGGGATAATATAATTTCAACGGAATATTCCGTCAGAAATTCGGTCGTAATAACAGTTCTTGTCCTTAATTCCGTCGACAATCTCGTTGAAAATTAAATTTGTTCGACGAACATATTGTCGACGGAAAGTTCGTCGGCAATAAGGTATTTTCGACGGAGCACATTCCGTCGACAATAAGTGCGTCGATTTTAATAAGGACGTGTGTTTGCCTCTTGCCTCTTTGGTCCTTGCCTAAGGTCGATGGAATTTCCGTCGGAGATAAGGTATTTCCGTTGGGATTAATGAATAATTAAAATAATCATAAACCTTATTTCTAATAGAAAATTCCGTTGGTTTTACCGTATTCCGTCGAGATTAGCATTTTTTTTTATATTTTTTTTGTTTTCATAATTTCCAGGTTTTTAAACCCATTTTTTGTACCTGTAACCTGCTTTATCCCAACAACACATACAATAATAAGATTTCATACAAGATAACTATAAAAACCTGTTTTATTTCATCAAACATGTACATACATAAGCCAACAACTGTCAATATGAACTAACTCATCAACAATAACAGAAATACGTTAATGTTCCATAAATTATACAATATAATGTTCAAAACTCGCACATACTCGACTAAAGTAAATATGTACAAATGGTTTACAATTTTTAATGAATAAAGATATATACAAATCTATAAATCCATAAAATCTATACAAGTGAACTATAAACTAGTAGGAGGAGGATCATTAGTGTCGTCGTCCTCCTGTTCACCATGGCCATCGCCACCATGCTCTGCATCATCACCAACCCGGTCGCCATCGCCACTCTGTTGATAAGATTAAAAATATAAATCATTAGTCCGTACATATGTGAGAATTAAAGAGATAGCTAAATGAAAATGAAATAACATGCAGAATACCTGAGTAGCCGGGGACTCACCCAAAGCCTCCACTAGTAGGGTAACCACCATCCGGAGCACCTCGTCGCTTAACGCGGCAAACTGCTCCTGCGGTAATCCCGTACTCTCAACGGTGGCCCCTGCTACAATATCATGAGCTAGCTGATGAAGGCGAGCACGGCTAGGCAACTGCTAATGATGAAAAACTGAATCTGTATAACCTATCACCCACCGCCGTTATGACCCTCTGAAATAGCTCGTCGTCCAAGCCAGCGCCCATATGAGATGGTCCAACAGGTGCTCTCGGATGCTGGCGCTGGCTAGAGCTTGGGAAAATAATTACACATGTAACATACGGAGTTCATATTAAGTTATATTAGTTTTATAAATTAATATATAACGAGAAACATAAGAAATATATCTTATTACCTCCAAGTAAGGTATACACGGGTATCCTCAGCAGGCCCAATACGCGATACCTACTGGTACTGCTAGTAGGGGGATCCTGAGACGCGACCCATAGTCTCCTCTCCTCATCCCGAGATAACTCAATCTCGGGCAGAGGAGTGGTGGAATCTAGCAGCTCAGGATCCCCCCTAGCAGCCCGCAACTCAGCTACACGGGCATCCCGAAGCATTTGAAATGGGTCCTGTAATTTATTTTGTATACGTGAGTTAATTATTTCATTTTATTAATTACTTAATATTAAAAATAACTTAAAATTAATATTACGCTTACTCATATAGCTACTGTCGCGAGAGACATAGGAGAGTCCTTAGGAGTGTGGGCTCTATCCCAAAACTCGATCATGGTAGGACGTCGGCCCAAGCTCTCCTGCATAGCCTGATGATAAAGACATTTAAACTGTTATTAAGTATGTTAATGACTAACTAAACAATAAAATACACAATACTTACCGACTTCACCTCCTCAAAGGACCGTGAGCCAGTCGTGTGTACGAATCAGAGCTGGCTACGATTTTGCTTTGCCTGCTCTGACTTCTTCTTGAACTCCTCATCATCTAGTGCCGACACATGGCCTCCCAAGATAGATCAGAGACTATGCGGGGCAGATGATCTCTGATCGTAGTCCCGAGCTGCTGAACAACTAACTGGGCAGCTCGCTGCCTCATCTCATAAAGCCAGCCGATGTAGTTCTTACGCACATGCGCTATAATAACATTTTCGCCGGCTGCTAGGGTGATGCCCTCCTCATATATAAATTAACCCTATAAAAAATTTAATGACATATCAGAAATCATTTGAACAGTGTAAATACCTAAGATACTGTTAAGTTTAAGTTATGCAATTCGACTTACGTGAAACTCGCGCAGCACAGTGTCCATATAGGAGGCATGATACTACGCGTACTAGCTAAATCGCATACAACCAGTAGGCAGGTGTGTCAGGCAGATGGCGTGAAGCATCGCCTTAGCGACGGAGTCCAAAATACTACAATACGAGATAAATAGAATAATGTTGTATGTTAATCATGCAATCATATAAAGGTATTTAATTACAATTGACATATTATTAAAGTTGACACTTACTGATCACTGTCAACATCTAACCGGACGATGTGTGGTTGTGCCGGTGGACGACCAAATAAACCGAGATTAGTCCTTCGCTCACGTCGGTGAACACTATCTGTTATAAGTGAAAGTGATGACATTATGTAAATATACTTTTTTAATATATGATATAAACAATTAATTAAACAAAAAGAAAAATAATTTATTTCGAAAATTTACTAGCTAATGGCGACGACCCACCCTGGGTGTCGTCACTAGATCCTGAACAGCCACCACCACGACGACCTCGCCCGCTATGTCTAGCCATATATAAGTGTACTACTGAAATAACCAACATTAAGTAATTAATTTGTAGTTAATTTAACAAAACTTTATAACCGTTATTTTTAGTCAATTATTTAAGAAATAATAATAAGTTTAGACTAAGTACGTCATTAAACCTGTCAGAGTCAAAATCAACTTCATCGTCGGATTCTGCCTCTTCTAAATCCGTATCAGTTTCGTCGTCGTCTTCTTTGTGTACGACGATATAGTCATTGACAACCACGTCTTCTTCGTCTTCTTCATCATCGGGTATGTCAACGAGGTCTGCAGCCACCACATCATCATCATAAGTTACGACTACGTCCTTGGGATTGCTAACTTATTCTTGCCGCAGGTCATCCGTTCCAGACAGATTGGTACCATCAAAAGCCCGAGTCTTCGTTGTGCCAACTGTATACCAGGGGCTTCTAGAATTTACGACATTCAGGGCGTAATACACTTGAGTCGTTTGGCTGGCTAATACGAATACGTCATCAGATTGTAGTTTTGACTTTATATCTACCGCGATTCTATTACGATCAACTTTAATACCCTTATCAGTATCAAACCAGCGACACCCCTTCACGGTAAGCTTCCATTAATCCCCTCCCATCAATAGGTATCCTACGGTACATCCAACTCCGGTCGGCTGACATCTTTAACTGAAAAAAAGACACATTCAGAGCATGGATATTCATGTATGTGGTTCATGCATGAATTATATTTTCCTAGTGTCTCCACTCTCCAGGGGTTAGGCTTTTATCCCGTTCCTAGATGTGCCGCCTCACTAGTGCCAACACGATGAACACGTTTCTTCCTGTTTCAAAAAAATTTCGGCAGCACCTCCCCATGGTCTCCAAGTACACGAAATAGACTAAGATAACTTAATCTAACTATGCACTCGAAGAACATGTGTAGATAATAGTCGAAAAATTCTCAAAAAAAACATACTCAATCCATTGGCACCAGCCTAAGTGAGAGACATAACATCTAGTCACAGTCCCAAACTGGGGACTATTCGACATTCACTCCTAATGAGTGAATGTCAAACGGGTTTCTAAGCTCCAAACTATACTACAGGTACATGTATATATGCAGTTTATTGTAATTGTGAAAAACTAGGCAAATGCTACTTAGTTTATGTTTTCAATAATAAACTAAGTAAATGCTACTCAGTTTAATAATACTGATGTCATTTGAATATCTTATACTATTTGTACTTTATTGTATGTAGCAGTGAAACTAAGTAAATGCTATTTAGTTTATTATATTATATTGTATTGAATTATAATACTTTATTTTATTTCTTTATTTAATTTATTTAAATTAATTTAAAATAATATAATTTATATTAATTTAATATAATTTATCTAATTATTTAATTTATCTTAGTAAATTTACTTTATTTTATTTTACTTTATTTTATATTATATTATTTTATTATAATATATTATTTAATTTATTTTCAATAAGTTATTTTATTTTATTTTATTTCATTTTATTTTTGCATTGTATAATTTAATTTAATTGATTAACTTATTTTAAATAAGTTATTTCATTTCATTTTATTTTATTTATTCCTTTTAATTTTATTTTGTATTATATTATACTATATTATTTAATTTAATTTAATTTAATAAATTTAAATTAAGTTATTTTATTTTATTTTAGTTTATTTTGAATTACATAATTTAATTAATTAATTAATTAATTTTAAATAAGTTATTTTATTATATTTATTTTATTTTGTATTATATTATATTATTTAATTAAATGAAATTAAATTTACTTAAATTAAATTAAATTAAATTTAGTTTATGTTATTATATTATTTTATTTTATTTAGTAGTGCAAAACTAAGTAAATGTTACTTAGTTTATTTTAATATTAGGGAATTAATTAAGTAAAATATATACATTAATATATAATCAGCAGGGCCCACAAATTGCAATTGAACACTTCTGGCATAATTTTCGTCGGAAATAACAAATATCACATTTGTAATCCGAATATAACGACAATAAACAAATTAACTAACAAATTGAACCAATTAACTGAATATACAATTTCAACAATTTCAACAATTATGCCCAATTTCACCCAATTTCAGTAATTTGTACTTCCAATTTCAACAACAACAACATGACCCAATTTTAGTACATAGCTTCAAAAACAACAACAACAACAACAAGAAGAACAAATTATGCCCAATTTCGCCCAATTTCAGCCGACTGACAGAATTCAAAAAAAAAAATTCAACTCTTAGCAGCAATATCAACAACTCAAAACATTTATCAAATACCAACAATTTTATAATCGAAAATTATCAAACGGGTTCTAATTTTAGCAACAACACATACATTATATATCCAAATTTCAGTGAGTTTTATCACATTAAAACCCATATTATATATTAACCCTAAATAAATTGTGGAATTTCAGTACATACCTTGGATTATAGGAGGAGAAAAGAGAGAGCCGCCGGAAGAGGAGGAGCCGCCGCTGGAACTGGTGGGAGAACATTGGTGGTACTGGCAGAAGGGGGTGAGACCGGGGAAGGGGGTGGGAGGTGGCGACGGTGGTGGTGGAAGGGTGGTACGGCGGGAGGTGAGAGAGTGATGGATAGAGAGAGAGAGGAAACAAAATGTATACTGCTGAGGCGGCTGAAACGAAATTAGGTTTTATAAATTAATTAATTCCGACCGAAATTCTGTCGAAACTATTTCCCTCGGAAATAAATAGCATTCCGTCGAATTTATGTTTCGCGCTGGCGGGAAACTTGGCACCAAAGAGGGCCTTCTACTTCCGACGAAATTCTGTCGAAATTAGTTTAATTTCGAGGGAAATATTTTCGACGCATTATTCCGTCGGAAATACGCTATCTTCGACGAATTGGATTTCGTCGAGGATAATTCCGTCGAGATTAACCTTTTTTCTTGTAGTGACACTTCTACAACAAGTTTTTCGCGGCTCTTCTTGCAAAGTATGGAGTTTGACATAAGGTTGCTACGGGATACCATCCCCAAACAAACGGTCAAGCAGAGATCACAAACAGGGAAGTGAAACGGATCCTAGAAAAAATTATCAATCCATCGAGGAAAGATTGGGCGAGCAAGCTTGACGAAGCCTTGTAGGCGTATTGAACCTCTTACAAAACCCCAATAGGCATGCCCCCTATCGACTAATCTATGAAAAAACGTGTCATCTGCCAATCGAATTGGAGCATAAAGCCTACTATGCCGTGAAGAAGCTTAATCTGGATTTACAAGCAACAGGGGAGAAACGACTTTTACAATTGAATGAACTGGATGAATTTAGAGTGCAAGCGTATGAAAATGCCAAATTATATAAAGAAAAGACCAAAAAATGGCATGACAAGCGAATTATCAAGCGCTCTTTTAAACCAGGTCAATCTGTACTACTATTCAACTCAAGACTTAAGCTATTCCCGGGAAAATTGAAGTTAAGATGGTCTGGACCGTTCATAATTACCAAGGTCTTCCCATATGGAGCCATCGAAGTCCAAGATCCAAACACTCAGCAATAATTTAAAGTTAATGGACAACGGCTCAAGCACTATTTAAGCGGAGATGTGGACCGTCAAAAGACCTCGATCACCCTCGAGGATCCCAATTGAAAAAAAAAGAACAAAGTCGGGCTAACGATTCTAAAACAAACGTTAATTGGGAGGCAACCCAATTTTATTATTTTGTTTCATTTTATTTCGCTTTATAGTTAGTTGAATTTTTATTAAGCATTGCTCTATTTTTGTTCCATTTATTAAGTTTAATAATTTTTGTTTTTCTCAGATTCTTAAGTCTCACCTGCAATCAACACGAAAAGAGGAAAAGATTTGCGAAGCAAATTGATAGTCAGGCGTGAGGCGCGCCTGAAGTGGTCTATACTAGGCACAAGGCGCGCTGGTGCAACAAAGTTTAAAAGGACCCAGGAGCGAGGCACGCTAGGATATAACGCAACCAGGCGCCCCGGTCCAGCAGAGTTGCGGTATCTTCAGCGCGGGACGCACCATAGCAATGCACAACCGGGCGCGGGGCGCGCCGGCAAATCCAGAACAAAAATAAAGGGTCGTTCGGCCTTAACACTTCCCAACTCCAAATCAAACTCTAACCTCTCCCTAAACCTCTCTCATCTCAATCTACCTCTCCAATCCCTAATCCAAACATTAATCAACCCCTTTCGTTCCTAATCCGAGTTCTCTTCTGCACTCATTCGTCTTGAAGTTTCCGAATCTACAACCCTCAAATCCAAAGTTTACTTCATCTCCTCACATCAACAGATTGCATGCACAAGCTTGAGGTGAATAATTGGCACGATTAGGGCTTATCAACAATTGGGTATACATTGCATTAATTGGGGTAACAATTTAAGGTTGTTCTGAGTTTTAATTTGAAAGCTTCATTGTTAGTATTTATCTTGTGTTTCAATTATATATTGTGTTGGGTATGCTTTGGGTTTGTGTCGGCCCATAGCTTTGATTGTTTTGATCAGTTTTGGGGTTTTGCATCGGAGAAAAGAGAATACATTTGGGGGAGAAACTCGGAGTGCCTATTAGGTGTTCGTTATTTTGTCTGAACCAAGTGTTATTCCTATTTCGGAACGAAATCGGGCTATTGAGTCAATATATCTTCAAAGAGACAGAGGAATGCTAGCACAAGTTCTAGGCAACATATTGATCGGTCTAAGTTTGTGAGTACTGAAGTGGAAAAATAGTTCAACACAGTGTTGGCTAGGAAGACATTGGTTTTAGAATGTGGATTGAGGCCGGACGCCAACTTGGATGGAGCTATGATAGAGATGACTGCTGAGCGAAATTGGTTTAAGTTAGTAGAGCAACCAAGGCCTGTTATGGTTTCCATTGTGAAAGAGTTTTATGCTAATGCAATTGATCGGGTTGACAATGTAGTGCAAGTACGGGGCAAACCAGTGGTGTTTGATAGCGACACAATCAATGCTTACTACAGGTTACACACTCCAAGCCTTAGTAATCGGTATGAGGACTTATACCTAAGCTTAGATGGTGTCCTTCAGAGCTTATGTAAACCGGGTATACAATGGACAATGAAGGTTGGCACGACTGAGAAGGTGCATTTCTCGCATTCAGCTCTCAGTCGCTATGGTAAAGTAAGGTATGCTTTTATTTGTGAGAAATTGATGCCTACACGCCACCAAAATGATGTTACCAAGGAGAGAGCGTGCTTGTTGTATGGTATTATGCATTAGCAGTTTGGAGCGAACAATGAGAGTAAAATTTATGATGTTGATATGGGGATGGTTATTCAGTCCTCAATCGAGCGGTTTTTGCAAGGTGGTACTTCGGGTGGTCTTCCTCATGGCTTTCTAATCACGGACTTATGCAGTCAAGCAGGTGTTCAATGGCATGCTTTGGAACAAGTGCAGCAACTTATGGCCCTTATTGATCATCTGACCATTGAAAAATATAAAGCTTGTGAAAGAGCAATTTCACATCCGAGGGGTGAAGGGTATATTATGCTACCCTATTCATCGCCTCAGGTTGAGTTTGAGCCATCCGTGGCAGAACCCGAGCCCACGAGTCGGTTTCAAAAGAGAATGGAAAGACATAATTTACGTCTAGCTCAACGGCAGGAGACAATGTATGCCTACAGTATTGGTTCTTTCACAGTGTTGGCAAATGCATTTGCATGATTCATCCTGAATACCGTCCCAGTTCAGCTCCCTACTCCACCTATTTTACCTGCATATCCCCCTTCCGACGGTGAGGATGAAGCAACAGTCGATAACGAGGATTGACTCGTTACTCAGGGAAGTCCTCTGTACTAATTTTTCTTATCTTGATGTTATGAGGACATTACTCATTTTAAGTTTGGGGGGATTTGTGTTAGTTAGTTTTATTTCTTTGTGGTGTTTTCATCTATGATTGCATAGTAGGATTGCATGGTAACAACACATTTAATTAGGACAATCGTTTGCATATCATTCATTGATTCAGTTATTAAAAAAAATATTTGCATTTCATTCACATAGGATTTTATGTCAGTGGAAGCATGAGCATAACATACTGCATGATCTTCGAGCATTGAGCTTTGGTAGTTTAGATAATGGCCAATGATGAGTTCGGTTTACTTTAATTTGCAAGAAACTGAGTAGCATGTACTGATTAAACTTAATCATAAGACCTTCATACACTATTCATGTCTTCTTTCACATTCAAGCACACCAATTGACTATCAGTTGCGATTAAGAACTTTATGTGTGACATGACATGAACATTCACCTGATCATCGATTAAAAATTGAACATTGGTTGACACATAAGTTTGGGGGAATCTCGGGTTCATATATTTATATATAATTAAAAAAATAAAAACACATGGAAAACTGAAATATATATATATATATAAGGAATAAAAGCTAGCTTAGTTCAACTCCGTGGCCTCTGTTACTCGAACAAGTAAGCCCGAGGGATGTCTTTACACCCAGTGCCCTAAAGCCGTCTGGTTTGGGAGTCGTTGGTCGAAAGTTCGCTAAACGAGTAACTTTGAAAAGCCTAAAAGGGTTGGACATTGCACGAGTCAGATAATAAATAAATAGTGGGATGGAACGTAACACGCACCCGTGAAACATGGGCACTTAATGAATTATGTTACTTGCTTTAAAACCTGGATACCATATTATTTGTGTGTATGCTATGTTTGGTTGAAAATTGGTGATAAGGGTGAGTGTGTACATGAAATTGATCACGGAAATAACTTTGAAACTGGTGATATGATATTGGACACACACGCACAGAAAGAGGCTAGAGTTGTGACAATGAGGTGAGGATGTGAGAGTTTATGAGTGTACATGATGCGAGGTTGACTATAAGTTAAGTGTTTTCTCTAAGGCATTTACATTATCTACTATTGAGGTTCTTGCTTGATGTCATTAGTTGCATTCATTTTATTTTGTTAGTTTAGTTTGTGTTAGATTGCTTGAGGACAAATAATTGTTCAAGTTTGGGGGTATTTGATGAGTGGGTTGAAAACCTACTAATTGAGTATTATTTAACTTGAATTATTGTGTGTTCTTAGTAATTTTCCTTGTTACTTGTTTGTGTTTTGTGTTATTTTGCAGGAAGAGAGGCATGGATGGGTTTAAAGGCTAAAAGGGGGGAAATCTGGAAAATTGGACAACCTGATAGCATAGCGCGGGGCGCGTTGTGTTTATACTGAGGATGACAAAGGGAAGTGGTGCGGGGCGCGCCGGTCTGACGAATTTGGCAGATTTTGTTTCCTTAATTGTTCAAAGTTGATTCAAAGGAGGACTTTAACTTACCTAATGTACTAGGGTTTTGTTAGGATTTATAAATACTATATTTTGGCTTAGTTTGAAGGGACTTTGACTGCAATTCATTGAGAGCCACTTCTATTGGAACTTGGAGATTTCATTGGAGAGTACGAGATTGGAGTTATAGAGATTGGAGTTCCTCGACAGAGTTTTTCTTCTTCTCTTAATTTTGTTATCTGTACTTGAGATGTTATTTAATTTTAATCTTTTTGTTTCTATCATGATGATGAACTAATTTTCTAATTAGGAATACAATAGAACCTTATGCAAAGCAGTAACTTAATTATCTTTATTCTCACTTATTGATCTTATTGAGTTGATTATTATATTTTGTGCTTAATTAAATAATTGTTTGACCAACAATTAATCTGATATCTTTGATGGAATTTAAAGAAGAAATCTTAGATTAGATCTGAATATAATAACACATGAATTTGTTGATTCTTGTTAAGGATAACATAATAGTGTATGAGACGCAAAATACTTGTATGCCATATGTGACTTTATTAGGAGTTTATGCTTAATGAATCTATTTTAAGTGTCTTGCATAAAAATAGCAAAATAACTGAAATAAGTCTTTTTATTAATCATTGAAAGATGTTAATAAATTGATAAACAATCCTAGTTGGCAACTCATTGAATTAATTAAGTGGGAATAAAATAAGGCGATTATTGTAGAGTAATTGGAAAAATTGTATTCCTATGTCTTAATCATCTGGTGATCTATAATTGTTAGTTAATTTAGTTTTTATTTTTAATCAAACAAAATTTCACAAATCAATTGAGGTGACTGGTTAATTAGATTTAACTTGGTAAAAATTTGGTAATTAGAGTAATTGTTAGTAACTGTTCTTTGTGGGTTCGACACTTGTATTTACTTCAATATTACTTGATTGACCATGTGCACTTGCGTGTATTGTTAGTATATAAAACGGACAACAGCCGCATTGGCCACTGCTTACACATCTACAAACTTGTTGTTAATGAGATGTTGGTGATACTTATAATGAATTCTCCACTTAAACTTCTCTACCTGTTCCGCTACAGTCCCTATAGAAGTCTGCCAACTTGGCAAACCTTGTCATAAAATTCATGATGGATTCATCATCTTTCTACCGAATAGATAAATACTTTCTACCATAGGCCTCTTTATCAGTAACTGGAAAGTACTGCTGATAAAAGACCTCACAAACTTTGCCCAACTAATTGTCTTAGCATGTTCATCACCTTTAGTTGTTTTCATCGTCTTCCACTACCTCGGTGCATCCCCATCTAGCTTATAAGCTACAAGCAACACTTTTTGATTATCCGAGCACCCCAACACATCAAAGATCTTCTCCAGATGTGTAATCTAATTCTCTGCATCAATTGGAGTCGGAGCTGAACTAAATGAATGTGATTTCTGCTTCTGAAATCTATCCATCTATACATACATCAGAATCACATGCTGATCAAGACCATGTGCATTACATTCTTCTCTGTTTGCGTGTGGACCATTGTTTCCCAGGTTCCCCTATTCGGGATTTTCTAGCAGCTATTGCATTGCCTGAACAACCTATGCCACCTGGGAGCTGTTGTTAACACTCGAAAATTAATACCTTACTTCTACGCTCCTAACATAAGAATTAGTATATCAATAAGCAAGGGTCGATCCCACAGAGAGTGAATTTTTTTATATTTTTCCTAATGTTTTCTAGTACAATTGAATATAAATTCGGGGGAGGGGGGGGTTGAATTGAATTAAACTAACTAATGTAATAGAAAATAATTAATAAAAATAACCAATGAATTAAAGACTTCAGTTCAGTATCGCCTTTTTACAATAATGAAGTAATCAAGTATAACAATATTTATCCTTCAATGGAACTAATAGTCCTAGATAACAATAAGCTCTATTATCTGAAATTTTCTTTGGATTATCACTCAATGAAACAAGCTCTTCACAAGATTCTAACTATCATACAGCCTATAACAAGCTATCTAGATTTAATATAATAGCAACATTAAAAACTAGGAAATTAGACTATTCCAAGCAACAATCACACAAGCTCGGAGTATTTAACCTGTCTTCTGATAATCTTAGCAATACTCAAAAGTTTGTTCACAATCATGTATTACTAATTACTACTTATGATTAGGAACAATATTAATTACACGTAATACTATTCCTTAATCTAGCATATGATATTAGCTAACCAATTCAATTATGCAGAAATCAAGTCAATTAAGCCAAATAACATTCAACAATTAAATCAGATTATCAAGAATAAATTTCATACAAGAAGGAATAAATAAAGTAAACTTGATCAAACCATTAATTATAAAGAAGGTTCAACATCTCTTAGAACTGAAATAGAGAATTTAGCTCGACATGTCTTCAATCTTGCAAAACTAGGGTTTGAATTCCAATGTAGATTATGATGCAGATGTTTTCCATCTCTCACTAATAACATGTATTTATAGTCCTAAGATATTATCCTAATACTCTAAGAAATAACAATCTAATTGCAATTAGAACTCCTCAAGATATAAATTGGGGGGTTTTGAATTGAATTAAACTAACTAATGTAACAAAAAATAATTAATAAGAATAACCAATGAATTAAAGACTTCACTTCTTCAGTTCAGTATCACCTTTTTACAATAATGAAGTAATCAAGTATAACAATATTTATCTTTCAATGAAACTAACAAACCTAGATAACAATAAGCTCTACTATCTAAAATTTCCTTTGGATTATCACTCAATAAAACAAGCTCTTCACAAGATTCTAACTATCATACAACCTAGAACAAGCTCTCTAGATTTAATATAATAGCAGCATTAAGAACTAGGAAATTAGACTATTCCAAGCAAAAAATCACACAAGCTCGGATTATTTAATCTGTCTTCTGATAATCTTAGTAATAATACTCAAAAGTTTGTCCACAATCATGTATTACTAATTACTACTTATGATTAGGAACAATATTAATTACACATAATACTAGTCCTTAATCTAGCATATGATATTAGCTAACCAATTCAATTCTGCAGAAATCAAGTCAATTAAGCCAAATAGCATTCAGCAATTAAATAAGATTATCAAGAATAAATTTCATACAAGAATGAATAAATAAAGTAAACTTGATCAAACCATTAATTATAAAGAAGGTTCAACATCCCTTAGAACTGAAATAGAGAATTTAGCTTGACATGCCTTCAATATTGTAAAACTAGGGTTTGAATTCCAATATAGATTATGATGTAGATGTTTTTCATCTCTCACTAATAACATGTATTTAAGAAATAACAATTCAGTTGCAATTAGAACTCCTCAAAATTCCCTGCCTGAAACAAACTGATTCCTTTTTTTTCCCGCTGAATCCGCCGGGGAGGATTCATTTGTACTAAGGAATTCGCCAGGGCAAATTTAGCAAAGGTGACTGGGCCAGGGCGAATTCAGAGCTCGCTGGGGCGAGTTGGGCAGAGGGGAATTCACCGGGGCGGATCCGTTGGCCTTCATGAACTCGCCGGGGCGAGTTCATCAGTTTTCAAAAATTGAATTTTTTTCCTATTTTCTTGCTTTAGCTCCATTTATCCCTGAAATCAATAAACACCTTAATAAGCTCATATACACCATAATACATGTAATAAACAAAACATAAAGGAATTAAAATAAATGAATATTATGCACTCATCACCACTAATTGCGGTAAAGCCTGATTAACCGCCTGATTCACCAAGGCAGTCAATTGGGCATTAATCTGATTATTAGGTTGCTCATTGGGATGCGCATTGGGTTGGCCCTCACCACTTCCCCCATTGTTACCTCGCCTGTTAGTAACTCTAGCGGATATACGAGCCATATAAGAAAGAGATCAACGAATAGAAGTAAAACAGATTAGAGACAGATTCGAATATAGCTGATATGATAGTTGAACAGAAAATCAAATGGAACAAAAAACCTAACCTAGAAGTCTACCCCATAACTCACAAGTCAAACCTAAATAGATTTTCTATAAGAAAGAACCTAGGCTCTGATACCAACTCTGTAAAGAGGTTATGCATAAAACATAACAAAACTTACAAAACAAATCGAGAACTCTATGCTACAAAATGAATATCTCTAATAACTGATAAAAACCACAAGTCAAACCATAATAACTGTCGAACTGGCTCAAATCACAATCTAAGATATTTATTACAACTCCAATAACTAAATAACTCCATAACACAAATCAAAGTATCAAAGCCTAAATAAAATATCTAAACCACTTGGATAAAAGGGAGCTCTCGTCACACTTGTCCTTGATCCCTTTAATTACCTGCCAGAAGGAAACACACAGTATGAGCCAAATGCTCAGTACAGATATAGAGTATAAAAATAATGAACTGAAATAACTAACTTAATTAATTGACCCGAACTGAAACGAACAAGACTAATATAACGAAATAATAGGTTGACTCAAATGATTGAGTGTTATTTCATACCGAGCTCAGAACAAAATAGAAATATACCTTACCTCATAGACAAGTCAAATAATATCACACAGGTAATCAAAATAATGCCACATAAGCAATCACACATTAGACTGTGCAATCCAGATGCATGCAAAATCGAAAGGCGTGTTTGGCACAAACATCACCAATCCGCTGAACAGAACATAATAGAAAACTAGGGTCAATCCATACGCCTCCCACAATAAAATCACCATATGGCTAACTCCCACCGGAGCACAAAATGTAGACGTTGTGGACAAATCACACTGCCACAGAAAGTGTCATGCATCTGTGCCAAGAGGATATGCCTGTAGTACCCATACAGGTGGTTATAACTCAGGTATACCCTATGGTATATTCTAACAAAGATATAATATCACAACATATGTGATAAAATACCAACACATGGGGTTCTAATGTGTACATGTCAAATCGAAACAAATTATCAACGCAAAGTCTCTAAAATATATTGACATGTACATTTCTATAAATATTAAAATAAATACTAGACATATTTTAACCTAATTCAAAGAGTACAAATACAAGTTCTATGTATCAACGCTAATATGAAACTATCATATTAATTTCACAAGGAACAATTATGTGAAATAATAACGAAATTCGAAACGAGCAACAAAACGAACTAATTAAATTTCACAAGAGTATTGTTGAAGAAGTATAGAATTTGTACCTGGATTAAGTAATGTAATACCCCAAAATAATCCAAATATAACACGTTAAACTCCCTTGGTTTGAGCTAATATAATACAAAATTATTAAGTTTCATATGGATGGAAAGTACCTTCCTGCATAAAGTACTAGAAACCTGATTTATATTATAATATCATTCAATATGCATCACACCAATTATCTAACTTTTCAAGTATAACAAAATAATTCTTATCTGAATACAAAAAGTTAGTATACTGAAGTAATTTAATGATCCAATTCATACCCTTTTATGGTCATGCAGAACTGTTAAGCATATCAGAGTTTATATGATTACTTTATTCGAAAAATAAACCAGTAAAGTTTACTTGATCTACAAAAGTAAACTTACCTGTTAACACGAATTCTAATTTTGCGAGCCTCTCCTTCACGCTATGCACCCGACTTACTTTCCTCTACTGTATTAGGCGACTGATAATAAAATACGATAAAAAAATGGTTTAACCTATTAATATTGTCTCATTATTTAAATTGGGCTCACAGTCTTAAGGCCCGACTTTCCAAACTAATGCAATCTCTTATTTATTATTAGCCCACTTAAATTTGACCAAATATAATATAGAAACATTTACACTTCGTAGTACATTTTTAGAAAAAATTACAGCAAAAGTGCATCTACAAAATATTTACAGAATTAATACATTTTCAATATTTTATTTACAAAATTAGCGCATTACCCACTTTATCCCTTATAATAAACTACATTTCAAAATTTAAATTTCAAAAGGCTAATCAGCCTTTGCACCCACTTGACTCCATATTTTCCGGCCAACCATCATCGACCGTCACCAACCATCACCGACCAACCATCACCATATTTTCCATATTTTTTGGCCAACCATCACCGACCGAAAACTCCATATTTTCCGGCCAAAATCAACAACGCAAGCCTGCTATGTTTCACAACAGATCCAACAAATAACGGCAACAAACATAACATGTCTGGGCAACAAACATTACAGGTTGGATTCTGTCGTCCGACGAGATTTAGGGAGAGGTGATTGGGCGTCAATGAAGGCTTGGGAAAGATTCAGTAGGAGACCGGTAAAATGAAATCACGATGTGTTTAATTATACATTATATTGGATTAGTGTAAGAGGCTCCATATCAAAATGGTTACCTACAAAAGCTAAAATGGTTACCTACAAAAGCTAAAATGGTTACCTTTGTATTAAGGTTTGGCTACCAACTGCACTGAAATTTCTTTTCTTCTCTTTTTGATTTATGTGGACTAAATCAACCTTCGCCACCCCTTGTCTGGGCTTCACCTCCTACCTCCAAGGTGTCACGGGCAACAATGGCCGCATCTACAAACTCGCTCTCTCTCTAATCTCGCTCTAAGAGGTTCTATATCAAAATGGTTACCTACAAAAACTAAAATGGTTACCTTTGTATGAAGGTTTGACTACCAACTGCACTGAAATTTCTCTTCTTCTCTTTTTGATTTTTGGACTAAATCAACCTTCGCTACCCTTTGTCTGGGCTCCACCTCCTACCTCCAAGGCGCCACCTGTAAAAATGGCCGCATCTACAAACTCTCTCTCTCTAATCTCGATCTAAGAGGGTCCATATCTAAATGGTTACCCACAAAAACTAAAATAGTTACCTTTGTATGAAGGTTTGGCTACCAACTGCACTAAAATTTCTCTTTGTTGGGTTGCGGCGGTCGAGGTGGTGGTGGGGCGGGGATTGGGTGGCAGATCGGGTTTGAAGAATAACCGGTCATCTTTGGAAGATGAGGACATGATAGTGGGTTCGAGTGGTGGGGGTTTTGATTTGGGGTTTAAATCTTCGAGTTCGGATTTCATTTTTTGGAATCGAGACTCTATTTGATTTTGATAGTAAGAGAGAGACTATTGGATTGCCATTGATGAGGTCTGTGAAAAAGAAAGAAGAGGAGAGAGAAAGATGGTAGATCAAGTTTCAGAGGTGCCAGTTTCCTTATTTATGTGAAACTGAATGATTTGATGTGGTTATTGTATTACACTCTTTTTGTAATTATTTTGTGGATGCATTAATCTTGTAATTTTTTTCTAATTGTTGTATATTATTGTAAAGAACCCTATAATATAAAGACCAAATAATGTGTGTTTTAAAAAATATATATATTTAATTAATTTATTTACCGGTTATTACATCTTGTCCACCACGTAAATTATAGACTATAAATATAGCCCTCTGCCCTCTATACCTTGCAAACGAGACCACCACATAATAATTCATCAGAGGTATTATTATTATATTGAGAGAACCAAGCTTCATTAGTCATTCAAACTTTTCGGATTGTGCAAATTAATAGTCGGTTCTCATTCCTATTTCCGGTCACTTTTGGAGCTTGAAGTTCTGTTCGTGTACGAATTCTAGCGGATGCTATCATCTTTGTAAAGAACATGGACATACACTACAAGAGTTATTATAGATGATAATCGTAAATTCATTATTTATCCATATCCTAACATGCTATATGTTCTTGCAGAGCCAAATAAGATCATCGACAAATCTTCAATAATTGACAGTAATTTTCAGGAGGAATAAGTTTCAAGTTCAAATTAATTTAAATAAGAAAAAAAAAGTGCATAGAATGAATATGCCGAAGAAAAGAGAAAACACAAAAAAAAAAAAAAATGAAAAGGGAAAGCCGCAGACAGTGAACAAACTAATGAAAGGCTAAATGCAACCGCGAAGCACTTTACACATTTTTTTACATTAACTAATAGGATTAATAAAGACAATTAATAGTGTCAGTGTAAAAATTATATTATTAAAATAAATATACATTTAATAAAAATTTTATCATCAATATTATAAAATCTTTCTACGAAGGCATTCCATAAAACTTCGTGAACTTAGTTCTGATTACGGGATTTAGATTTTTTTTTTTTTTGGTTCTCAGTCATTCAAATACTATTCTTTAATTTGATTTTTTTAAGTCACTTCAACTATAGTTGATGAAAATATAATTATTGCAATTGTGGATTTTCATGTGTTCGACTCAATTCCTAAGTCCAGTTTACTCCCCCACACCCCCCAAAAAAAAATTATTATAAGTTTATAACAATAAAATACTCCCTCTCAGTTGCACAAAAGTAATCTAATTTAAAAATTTTATGAATATTAAGGATATTTTTTATTTTATGTATACCTCTAAAATAATAAGTTTTTAAATACTAGAATGATATGTTAATGAAACAAGGGTAAATTTTACTTCACTATCTGAAGTTTTAATATTTTTTTCACTTAACTACCTGTTGTTTAAAAACCTACACTTAAACACCTGAGGTTTTGAGGTAAAGTGAAAGAGTTACATTTTCCTTCCAAACTGACTTTGTGTGTTAGTAACTCGCCAAGAGAGCGTGAGCAATGATTCTAACGGTCAAATTAGGTGATAAATTGTCCAGAATGCCCTCAACCATCACATTGGTTATAAAAGTCCAACTTTTTCACATTATTTCACCTTATCAGCTCTTTTCTACCATTTTTAACATCTCTAGCTTCTTTGTAGCTTTGATCAAGGATATTAATTCCTCAGATTCAAAAATAAGGTATGTAGATCAACTAATTTCTTGTCATAATTTAATTTGTTGTCATAATTTTATTGTTGTTAGCTTTAGTGTAAAAGTTGTCCACAAGGTATTTTTTAAATGCCTCATCCCAAATTTCTTCATTTTATTTTGAATTAGGAGTCATGCCTTTGTCAAGCAATAATATAAGAGGGAATAATGGTGATTTTTGCTACATACCCAGGGTATGTAAATGTGAAAAGAAGACATCTATAAGAATTGTCGACTTGAACAAACCAACAAAAGGGAAGTTGTATTTTGTATGCAATGATTGTGAGTTTTTGGCATGGTGCTTGCCTTCTACAACCACCTCAAGTGGGACAAGGAACACAATAAAGGAATGAGTACAGTGGTGAGGGGAACAACATGCAAGTATCCATGTGAGCATAATAATCTACCTACTAGTATGATGATTGTTGAAAGCTATGTTAAGATAATAATGATTGTTAGACTTGTGTTATATCTCATCTCATTCATGATGATTTTAAGAAAGAAATGAAAGTTTGTAACGTGCTATGTCCGAATATGCAATAATTAATCTAGAGGGGAGGGGTTGAATAGATTAATTTATTTTTTGACAAATCTTGGCCTTTTTAAAATGTAACTCTTTTCCCCTAAATGATTTTTGTTAAAAATATTTATTTAAATATTGAAAATAAAATATTAGAGTATACAAATTTATAAAAAATAAAAAATAAAAAATAAGTGTTACAATAGTAGAGTAGCTCTGCGATATTAGAGTAGCTCTGCGATAGTAGAGTAGCTCTACTATAGTAAAGGCTGAAGTCACTCTAAACTATACGATCTAAGTCATGACTCTACGATCGTTAAGTCATTACTCTATAATTATTAAGTCATTACTCTACGATCTAAGTCACGACTCTATGATTGTTAAGTCATAACTCTACGATCGTTAAGTTATTATTCTACGATCTAAGTCATGACTCTATGAAAGTTAAGTCATTACTCTACGATCGTTAAGTCATTACTTTACGATCTAAGTCATTACTCTACAACTATTAAGTCATTACTCTACGATCTAAGTGTTGATACAAAGTCATGTGTTTTGTGTTAGCTTGTTTTGTGAAAAAGCTCTACAATAAAATCCTATTTTCTATTATTCTATATCTTTTAATTTTTAACCTGTGTACAAGTGAAAATGATAAAAAATTGATTAGGGTAAATAAACAATAACATCCAGTTTCTAAAAATAAAGAAGATACCATTGAGAACAAAAACATGGAACTTCATTCAATTAACCAAAAGTTTGGTCACAATACTTTACATATCAAATGTTTGGCCAAAAATACTCAACTGTACTAGAAGACTGATTATATCCAAATATTTGGCCATATCAAACTGTACCCAAAATACTTTGTCAAATCAACTGTACCCAAAATACTTTGTCAAATCAACTGTACCCAAAATACTTTGTCATATCAACTGTATCCAAAATACTTTGTCATATCAACTGTACCCAAAATACTGAACTGACCATATGAAACTGTACCACTGAACCGATCATATGAAACTGTACCAAAACTACTTATCTGGACATATTAAACTTTCACTTTTAGCCTTTTAGTTTCAAGGACTCTTATTGAATTTTTCTCTGGCATTATCAAAATGAGACCTTTTGTGTAAAACATGGGATTTAAATTAATATGAAACAAAAATATTACCTTAAAATTTGTTAATTTTGCAACGATCGTTGATATTATTAGAGCAATATATATTCATGCTAGTTGAGCAAATATATATGCATGTAGCGACTTTTTACTTTTGTTTTAGCCACACTTTTCTCTTTTTTTAAATTAGAAGAAGAAGATGTATTAATGATAAAAAAAAACATAAACCAAAAGGCTTGGATTACGGAATACAAAACACCTGAATCTTGTCCACACTTTTCACATTAGCGACTTCGATCCCCCATTAACGACCGATCCAGTCGCTAAAAACTAAATTGCGATGGAAGTCCGTCATTAAAAGTCATCATAGAATATTTGGTCGATAAGCCTTATTTAGCGATGGACATCAGCGACTGCATTAACTGCAATGGACAACAGCAACGAAAGCCGTCGCTATTATGAGTCACCATGTGTCAGGCTTATTTGTTGATGTGTCACTAACGTGGCAGTAGCCACGGAATATTAGCGATGGACGTTCGTTGCTAATAGTTACTTTAGGAAAAAAGAATTTATCGCCAAAGGTAAATAGTGACAGATAGATCCGTCGCTAATAGTATTGTTTTTAAATTACCTTCATTCGCCAATGTTCAATAGTGACAAAATCCGTCGCTAAAAGATAAAAAAATTTAAAATGCTCTTTTCGTATTTCCTTATTTCCCTAATTTTTGTACATGTTACAATTTCAACAGAACAACAATTATATCAAACTATCGGGACCAAAAAACGATCTCGCAACTGAACAAATTAAACCAAAACTATCTAAAAGTAATTCATATAAACTAAAAACATCTAAACAAATTCTAAACCAAGTATATAGTCAATCCAAAGTAGCTAAATCTAAAAGCATGAACAACGAAAAAGGAAAATGAAAGGTATCGTCGATCATGTATCATCGTTCAAGTTTTCCTGCAAAAAAAATTTTTAAGTACCAAATAGTAACAACTTTAAACAAACTACTAATAACTTAATAAAAATATTAAAATTACCTCGCCTTGCTCCTCCGGCTCCTCCCGCTGTCGCTGCACTGCAGTCCCTACTGACTCAGGGCTCAACTCCTTAAGATGCTTGACAAGTGTAGACATGCAGTAGACTCTGGTCTTTGCATATGGCATCCACAAAGTCTGCTGTAATGGGTATAAAGGACTGGGACGATGACGGCTGTGTGGATTGAGTACCAGTACTATAAGACCCCACGCTAGTCATACATCTCTTCAACCCCTGACCCTTGACGTAATTCTTATTAACCACCAAGGCTCTCTCCTATAACTCTTGATCTATGTTAGAGCGTCGACTACCAAGAGTATATGGCTCATCCAACAATCTTTTATAAGTCTCCTGTAGTGTTAGGCAAGCAATTAAAAAAATAAATTTGGATATATAAACAAAAAAGATTTAACTTTAATAAATTAACACTTACAGAAATCTGGACTGCCTTAGGAATGTCATCACGTGTCTTCACGTACACCTGTAGCCAATCAACCGGGCCATCATTATCTTTCTCCTACAGACAACATATTAATATACATTAGTAACAATATAGTAATATATATATATATATATATATATATATATATATATATATATATATGGTAATACATCACTTACATATATAAATAATAAATATAAGTTAAAATTTACCATATTCTTAATATATTGGGACTGTGAAATGCTGCCTCCTCTATATGTCCCCTTAGATTTTTGGCCTTCGGGTACTCCTGTAGCTCTGTTCTTGGCATTGATGTTTCCCTTCTTCACCCATTCTTCAGCAATCCAATTTTGCACCATCCCAGCCCATACCTCCCGCAAGCACCACCAAGGACTATACTCTACCGTCAACATGTCCAAGATAGTCAATATTTGGATTGTTTCTTGCGTTCTCCCGTTCACGTCTCAATACGGGTGGCACACTTGCTCCAGAATAGGCTGTCAATTTTAACATTATTTTTCGGAGCCCACTTGAATATCTTTTGAAATGAAGCAAAAGATAATAAGTATAGTTGTTATATAATTAAATAAGATTACACAATAATTATAAATGACAAGAAATAACCTAAAACTCTTGTCGCACTGCGTACTTGTGGGTGGCAGGCGTCCCAACCCATGTGATAGAAGAGGTGGGTTAATTTTGCAAGCACAACTGTCCAATGCACTTCACAACCCTACTATATATCGCCAAAGTCATGACTGAAATATACCAATTATATTAACGTTAAATTATCTATAACAGTTTAAATATCATGCATTTTATTTCTTGCAATATACAAACAAGACAAATATAAGTAACTTACTAGCATCGTCTTGCAGCTATAACATAATCCGATCATCGGGATTAGTCGGGGTCCCATTAGTAAAGAAACGTCTTCTATTTAGGTTACTGTTTTATAAGCTTAACAAACAACTAAGTTGTGGTGCCTGAAAACATTCTACACATGAATATAATAGGTTTTCTTGGAGACACAAAGTAATGGGTTAAATTTATTAAATGCTGCTGCTTGGCTTTATAGCCTTACAAAAATAACAGACCGAAAAAGACTAGGCCACTAGCTCCACTTAAGCACAAACTTCGCTTAGTGGTTTATTGAAATACAACAACTACTGAAAGATAATAACAAATACTTAATACTCGGTCAAAGCTGCAAACACGTGTCAGCGTCATTTAGCTCATCAATCCCTCCCTTGAACTTGACCCTTTATTTCAGCAAGTTCACATTGTGATCCTGCAACCATTCCCAGACTGTCCCTGTGACGTTGGAAGTCTTCCAATTTGAGTGGTTTGGTCATAAGATCAGCCACTTGATCTTTGGTTCCAATATACTGCATTTCGACATCTCCTTCTTTTGCGAGGTCCCTCAAAAAATGAAATCGTACTCTGATGTGCTTTGATCTTCCATGTAATACTGGATTTCTTGACAATTTAATAGTTGATGTATTGTCACACATTAGGATGATCCCCTCAGATTGTTGCCATCCCAAATTTTCCAACACTCTTCTCATCCATAAAGCTTGGCACGCACATGCAGGCCACTGCGGCTACAAACTCAGCTTCTGTCGTCGACAAAGTGACAATTGGCTGCTTCTTTGAAGACCAGGCCACAGCTCCATCTCCCATGGTGAAAACATACCCTGAAGTGCTCTTACTGTCTTCTGAGTCACCTGCATAATCACTATCCGTGTATGCAAGCAACTCGTTTGATCCTCCTCTTCTGTAGAATATCCCATAATCAGTTGTTCCTTTCAAGTACCTTATAACTCTCTTTGCTGCTTCATAATGCAAGATAGTGGGACATGACATGAAGCGACTGATAAGACTTACAATATACATGAGGTCGGGACGGGTTGTTGTGAGGTACATAAGGCTGCCCACTAATTGCTTAACATCGTGTCATTCACTCTTTCGCCACCTTCATCTCGAATAAGCTTTTGTCCTGGCACAATGGGATTGCTGACTTGGTTGTATTCCTCCATTCCAAATCGTTTGAGTACTTCTGAGGCATATTTCTGCTGACATATGAAGATACCTGAGGGCAGTTGAGATACCTCGATGCCTAGGAAGAACCGCATTTTCCCTAAGTCAGTCATGTCGAATTCCTTCATCATGGAGCACTTGAATTCTCGTAGCATATTCTCATTGTTGCTTGTATATAGAAGGTCATCAACGTATACACTGACAATGAGGATGTTGTCTTTCACCTTTTTGATGAAAAGAGTGTGCTCACTAGGGCTGTTTTCAAAACCTTCATTGACGAAATATCCTTCGATTCGACTGAACCAAGCCCTGGGGGCCTGTTTCAAACCATAAAGAGCCTTATGCAATTTATAAACCATTAGCTGCTCCTCACCTTTCTTCTCATACCCCTTTGGTTGTTCCACAAAGACTTCCTCTTGTAGCTCACCATAGAGGAAGGTTGATTTCACGTCTAATTGATAAACCGTCCAACCCCTTTGAGCTGCTACAGCCAAAATCATCCTGACTATATCTAATCTTGCCACAGGTGCGTAGACCTCTGTGTAATCGATCCCATATTGTTGAGCATACCCCTTCACCACAAGACGGGCTTTGTACTTGTTGACTTCACCTTGCTCATTGTACTTTGTTTTGAATACCCATTTGACTCCTATTGTTTTGGCACCAGGGGGTCGATGTACCAGCTTCCAGGTGTGATTTCTCTCTATGGCTCTTATTTCTTCGTCCATTGCTTGTCTCCACTTGGGGCTCTTCACGGCTTCCTCAAAACTGGTGGGGTCTGTGGTGGCGATGAGAGCCATATTGAGTAGATGTGACTCATCTTCATCTGATATGCCCTCCCCTGATGTGTAGTCTGCTGCCCATGTGGGTGCTCTACGTACTCTTCCCTCCCTTGTTGCTGGCACATGATCAACAGAAGCAACAATGGTGTCTCTGTGGATTGTTTCTTCAATAGCATTGGTATCTCCTAGGGCTGCTTCATCCGAATCTGACAGACCTTCATCTTCTCCTAGTGTTGTTGGTTGGTCTGGACTGAGGTCTTCCCATTCAAGCTCCATATCTTGTTCAGTTGCATAACTTGCATCCCAGTCCCACTGGCGATGCTCTTCAAATATAACATCTCGACTAGAGATGATTTTCTTTGATATGGGATCATACAACCTGTAACCCTTTGACTCCAAACTCATTCCAAGAAGAACACAGCTGACACTCTTGTCATCAAGCTTGATTCTCTTGGCATTGGGTATGTGTACATGCCCCACACATCCAAATACTCTGAAGTGTTCCACTGAAGGTTTGACTCCACTCCAAGCTTCTTCAGGAGTTTTATCCTTTACTGCTAGTGTAGGTGATCGGTTGAGAACATGATTGACCCACTGGACTGCCTCTGGCCAGAAGGTTTTGGGGATCTTCTTGTCAGCTAGGATGGCCCTCACCAAGTTCATTATCGTGCGATTTTTTCGCTCAGCCATGCCGTTTTGCTGCGGAGTGTAAGCCATAGTAAACTGTCTCTTGATGCCTTGTTCTTTGCAGAACACTTTAAATTTTGTGGACTTGTATTCGCCTCCCTTGTCTGTTCTAAGACATTTGATTGACAAACCACATTCTTTTTCTACCGAGGCTTTAAACAGCTTGAATTGATAAAAGGTCTCAGACTTTTGTAGTAAAAAATAAATCCAAGTCTTACGAGTGTAATCGTCAATAAATGTCAAGAGATACCTCTTTTGGCTGTTTGAGGCTGGTGTGACTGGACCACAGATGTCTGAGTGGATCAGTTACAACCTTTCTGTTGCCCTCCATGTACTTCTCTTGGGAAAAGGTGCTCTGTGCTGCTTTCCCTTCATACAAGCTTCACAGGTCACCTTGCTGGTGGCTATGACTGGCAGCCCTACTACCATCTTCCTGTAACTGAGTGTCCTCAACCCCTTGTAACTGAGGTGTCCATACCTTTGATGCCAAAGTACTGCACAATCCGAGCTGCTGGTATGGAGACACTTAGTTGCTTCATTTTTTGGACAAGGTTCAACAAACAGAGCGAACATCCTATTCTTGCTCATTGTGGATTCTGCTATCTTCCCACGTATTGGATGAAACACACTGCATGCATCCTTTTTGAACAGAACGTGAAGATTTCTTTCCAAAAGTTGGCCAACACTTAACAAATTATTTTTTAACTCAGGAACATAGTAAACATCTCCTATCACATAGTTAATTCCATTGAATCTCAACTTTACCTCCCCTTTTCCAACAACTTCTAACTTGGCATTGTTCCCTAGTTTGACATTATGAGTAAATGTTATATCCAAACTAGTGAACATACCTTTGTCACCACACATGTGATTTGAGCATCCTGAGTCTATGAACCATGTGTCCTTCTTAACTTCAGGCAGTTGTTGTGTCATCAGGCCCAACTTGTTTTGGTCAGTTTGTGCCATCAAGAGTACATCTTCTTCTTCTTCTTCAAATTCTGCAAAATTTGCTTCCTTGTTCCACTTTGGGCATTCATATTGAAAATGTCCCAGTTGGTGACATTTGTAGCATTCAACAGTTTCTTTGCTAAAGGTTGTTCTTCCTCTTCCTCGACTTCTGCCTCTTGGGGAACCTCCTTTGGGAGACCTTCGCCCCCTGTTTCTGAACCCATGTCGTTCTTCAACCTTCAGTGCTTGGTCCTCTTCATCCAACGAAACCCTCTGAAATTTCTGCTCATGTACCGCTAAGGAGGACTGTAATTCATCGACAGACATCTCAGTGGTATCCCTAGATTCTTCGATGGATACCACCACGTAGGTGAATTTCTCCGTCAGCGTTCGCAGAATTTTCTCTACAATCTTGGAGTCTGGCATTACCTCTCCATTGCTTCTCATCTTGTTCGACACTGCCATTACTCTTGCGAAGTAATCAGCGATGGTTTCATCTCTCTTCATTGCCAGTACCTCGAAATCTCTCCGCAATGCATTCAAGAGAGAACGCTTTACCTTAGCACTTCCTCCAAACTTGTTCTTCATCGAGTCCCACACAATTTTGGATGTACGGCGATCCAAAATTTGTTCAAACACTGATCTGTCTATTGCTTGAAACAGATAGTGCTTGACCTGGTGGTCCTGCATCTTCTTCTCTTCGAGCTGTTTCTGTTGAGCCATGGACAACTCAGTACCTGTAGGAGGCTCTTTAAATCCAGTTTCGACCAAACTCCAGAGACCCTTTGCTCGAAGCAGGTTCTCCATTAACTCGCTCCAATGGTCATAGTGACCGTTGAAGTGTGGGATCTTTGTTAGGGTTTTCTCATCTGCCATGGTACTCAAGATAACTCAAGGGAAAAGAACTGCTCTTTTTCTTCTCTCTCTCAGGCCCTCTCACTTTTAATGGTGAACTGCTCTTTTTCTTCTCTCTCTTAGGCCCTCTCACTTTTAATGGCTCTGATACCAGATAATAGGTTTTCTTGGAGACACAAAGTAATGGGTTAAATTTATTAAATGATGCTGCTTGGCTTTATAGCCTTACAAAAATAACAGACCGAAAAAGACTAGGCCACTAGCTCCACTTAAGCACAAACTTCGCTTAGTGGTTTATTGAAATACAACAACTACTGAAAGATAATAACAAATACTTAATACTCGGTCAAAGCTGCAAACACGTGTCAGCGTCATTTAGCTCATCAGAATAATGGGAATGGGGAATCTAGCTATGCTAATAACTCAACCCTCCAACCCTCCAGGTCTGCATGGGAACTTTTCTATTGCGGGGAAAAGTGCACCTAAAATAATTTTAATCCTAGAATTACTTTTCATTCTTCGTGCAATTAAATAAGAAATCAACAAACCCAATATTGAGAAAAAAAATAACAAATAATCATCCACGAGAAAAACAATATTTAACGTGGAAAACCCTTAAAGGAAAAAATCACAGGTCGAACTTTGAATCTCCATTATATCAGTAATAATAAGCTTACAATAATTTTCTCAAGTTTTACGTCCTAAAACTTGAGGTTAATCAATAAATTAAGAGAGTACAAATTTACCTTTAATTAGATTGAGAAACCTAATTAACTTCACCACTCAAACACCCTAAGCAATAAAGTCTTCAAGCTTTTAATTAAACGTAGATGGAGGCGGATAGCCACGAGTAACAAACTGTAATCCTCTCAATTTATTCTTTCGGTACATTATTTCTGTCGAGCTTGTCTCATAATAATAAGACTCACTCATAACATTATTTATAGTACTCTTCCTAATCCATTCTCATTATGGATTAGAAATAATTTATTCTCTTAATCAAATTAGGGATCACATCTCCTTGTCTTGGTTACTAACCAATTTAACAAGTAAATTCTTTTTCAACTTGGATTCCTTTCGTGGGTGAGGACCCACACCCAATAATCTCCCCTTCCAAACTCATGAGAGAAAGGATCACCAACCACAACTCCTAACTCGGAGGTAATTCCAATGAAGTTTTGGCTCAACTCAAGCTTCTTGAAATTTTTAATTTTCTTTATGTTTGGCTTCATCTCAATGGCATGGTTCTTCTCGATAGGAGGATCCAACTCAAACTTGACAGATTTTTAGAGGTCGTGGGTTTAGGCCTATAGGTCAAAACTTTTTCAGACCTTTTGATGGATTTAATAGAGGTAATAGGATTTTTTTTTTGCACCTCTACTCAATCAAATCAGTTTAATCAAAGTAATCAAAATGCACAAGAATGTCAAATCTGTGGTAGAACTAATAGTACAGCTCTTACCTGTTTCTATCGTTGGGATATTTCTTATCATACATCTGAAAACATTCCTCAAGCATTAGCTGTACAGACAAGTTCTCGTGAATGACAACAATCTCTATTTGGATTATGGAGCTACTAATCATATGATACAAAACTCAGGTCAGCTTTCAATTTCAAATCCATATTATGGTTCCGATAAGATTCAAGTAGGAAATGGCTATTTTCTTGGTATATCACATATTGGAGAAACAAAATTGACATCAAATCTTAAATTAAAAGAAGTGTTTGTTCCACAATTGAAAAAAAAAACAAAAAAAAAACCTAATCTCTTAAGTTAGCTTGTAAGGGACAATGAATGCTACTTAGAATTCACTATTGAAGCATCAAACTCAAAACCAATTGGCAATGAGTGTAGTAGTCTCTCAAGTTATATATTGAATTTTCAGGTCTTAGTTGCCCGATGTGAGACTTTTATATCTCAACACGCCCTCTCACATGTGGTGTAATTTTGAGTCAAACACATGGACAATTTTTAATTGGGTGACGTGGAGCATGTGGGCCGTTGGGCCTGTACATGAATGTTGTCTTTAATTGGTGGGTGCGGCTTAAACTTGATGGTAGAACCTAATTTGGTTTACGGAGATTTGAGACTCACGATTGGGTTTGTAGAGATTTTTATTTATTTTAAAGATGGTGGTTTGGTGAAGTGGAAAATTGAGAACCTTTGACGACAACAATGGAAGATTCCGACACGTGGGCTCCAAAAGCAGGGTGAGAAAAAAAAGGGTCAAAGAGCTCTGACGTTATTTGGCTCTGATACCATAATGAAGTATCCAATTCAAAACCAATTGACAATGAGTGGAATAGTCTCTCAAATTATATATTGAGTCTCCAGGTCTTAGTTGTCTGATATGAGACTTTTATATCTCAACATTCACTAATATTCATTTTGTTGTTAAGGATCAACTGACTCACAAGGTACTGACAAAGGGGAGCAGGAAAGATAACTTGTATGCCTTGGATTACAAAAAGGAAGCCTTAACTGCATCAAGAACTTCAAAAGGCTCCTCAGAAAATCTGGCATCAAAGACTTGGCCATCCAAATGCCAAAAAATTGAATTCTTTAAGTTCATTGAATAAAATTAATATTAGTTGTTGGAATAAATCACCAACTGTGCGTTGTCAGTTGGGTGAAAATTGCAAGGTACCTTTTACATTGAAAGATAGACTTTCTATTGAACCTATTTCAATTATTCATTGTGATTTATGGGGTGTAGGTAAGGAAAATTACACCTTACTAGGGTTAGGGTTTCGTGTTGGCTGGAGAGGAGAGAAATCCACGAAGAGTACGGAATTGATTGATTGATTGAAGAGGGGAGAAGAACAGATGAGCGATTACTTCAATGACACGTGGCAGAACTCCTAGAATCCGGAAACCGGGTTAGGGTAGCAGGGATTCTAAGAGCCTTCTTGAGTCTTCGAGTTGAGAGAGAGAGTTTCAAGTGGTTAGAGCTTCCAAGAGTTTGAGTGTAATATCTTGAGTCTGATCCATTCTTCTTAGAATAGAGGGACTATTTATAGAGCTTGCCTGGGAAATAGTCACATGTCAGGCACATGTTTTAAGGAGAATTCTAGAAATACCCTTTAGTTATGTTTTATAGGGAAAATTCCAGAAACATCCTTTAATCATTAAAGTAATGCCCAAATTGCCCTGTTCTTCTAGCCACCAATCCAATCCCTCAATCAATTTTCAAAATGGGTCGCATCCACGAGTCTTCTGCCTTGGAATACGTGGAGACTTCCCCGGGTCTAGTACATTTAATTAGGTCACATAAACCCTAATTTGTACATTTAATTAGGTTTTTTGTAAACCCTAATTTGTACATTTAATTCAATTAGGTCATGTGAACCCTAATATGCACTTGGGCCCACATTTGCCCCCTGCGCGAGAGTCACGATTCCTTGAGAGACGCTCGTGCAAAATACTCCAAGTTTTCGAATGATTTTGAGGGACTCCCCTTGTTCAAGTCTTGAACACAAGAGTTCTAGAAGAGGGAACCCCTAGGGACCAAACCATTAGGGTTAAACCCTGAGGAGGCAAAACCTAGAAGGGCTCTTCCTTGAACCTCTTGGTAGATCGTCTGAAAGCTTCTTCATTTTTGTCTAATATTTATTTCCTTATTTTCTGAGAATTAAAACAAGGAAGATCATCAGATATCACTAAATAAAATCCAATAATCAAATCTTAATGTAGATTTTGGAAACAAAATCTTCCTTTAAAATTTTGTAAAGCAAGATCTTTTTTCCTTAGGAAAACCAAATATTCAATATATATATATATACCAATTTCAAAAATTGTCTATTGATAGGAATAAAATATTAGATATCAAATATATATTTTTCGAAAATCCATTAAAATACCAAATTTAAACAAACTTCAAAAATATATGTGTTTATTTAAAAAATAAACTCAAGGAGACTTATCTTTATATTGCAAAATCTTCCGCAAGAGTAAAATAAAGATTGCTTCCTTTACTATTGTAAGCTTGCGGCTTGAATATATATATCTCCCAAGTCACTTAGGCTTTTCTTTTCATCGTGCAAATTTTTTTCTCTCCTCATTCAAGTCTGAAGATCACCAAGAAGTCATCAAGCCAACAGTCTTCAGCTTGGGAACGAGGTAAAAAAACAATTTCTTCTTCTCTTTCTTTCAATTTTTTCAGTTTATTTGAGTACTTTCTGCCGAACTTCTTCTTGACTTGCTTCTCCTACGTTTCTTCTCAGATTATTGTAGCTTTTCTTTTGTCTTCCGAGCCTCGTTACTTGGATTATATCTCGGTAGGGTTCCCTCGGATAATAAAGAAAAACACAATATTTATTGACAAAGAATCATCCGTTCCGAAAAAAATTAATCTGTGGGGCACCAGAATTTTCAAGGTACACAAAATATAGTTTTTTTTTTTTTTTGCCCTAGGGTGGCCGAACCCTAGGAGGGCCGAACCCTAGGGAGCCGGACCCTAGGGAGCGAATCTTAGGAGAAAATGTACCAAAATTTAAACATTAGGAATCGTGATCGCTGTTTTGACCATAACTTTTGTTCCGTTTGGAGTCTCGGGGCCCATAATATATCAAAATGACCGTATCGACGAGATCTTCAAAAGTCATGCCAACGGCCATGATACATACCAAAATAATCTGAAAAATGGCTCCGAAGGATGTATTTTGGTTGTCCGAAGTTTTTTGAAAAAATTTTAAATCTTGTTTTTCTTTCATAATTGTGATTTTGATCCTTCCCTGACTTCATTTTTTCTTATTTTCAGGTATTCTTAAGTGAAAAGCTCAAATTCTCCCCTTGCCATGGTAAGCCCACTCAAGTTCATATGCCTTATTTGACATCCTTAGTATCCTCATGTGGAGTCTTTCTTACTTGCAGGCCTCGTCTACTGGATGTTCTGAAGACTTGAAGACTTCCAGGGTAATTCCCTTCGTCAATGATTGGGGAAAGGCTCCCTTCTTTGGGCCTTTTGACACTTTTTGGGAGCATATCCGGACCTATGATCGCACAACCCTTTTAGTCCCTTTCGCTTCCTGTCTGACTCATCTAGCCGTCTTCAAGGATGGCAACATTGGACTGACGAGATCCTCGAAAATGTTGAGTATAAGGCTATACTAAAGAGCGCGGGCATATATCGCTGCATTCAGCTATGTAGGGATCTACGTATTCAGCAGGATCATGACGCTCTTACTGTGTTGATTTCCCGCTGGTGTTCCTCTTCATGCACATTTGTTACTGCTTGGAGGGAATTCACTCCTACACTAGAGGATGTCTACGCCATCTGCCAGTAAGCTTTTTCTTTTGTTTCTTTCATTCGTTCCTATTTTTCCCTTTCTTTTCCAAATTATGTGCTTATGTTGAGTTATATTTTGTAGCCTCCCTGCTGTCGCTTCGGCTTCTTGTGACCTATCTAATATGTCTGCTAGAGATGTTGAGTGCGTTGCCTACTTGATGGAGGCTTTCAAGCAGTCTTCCCATTATATCTCACGATTCAAAGGTGACACACTCCTTCCAGATTTCGAGACCACTAGCCGATAAAAGACTTCATGGTTATCTTGGGTGCGCTACTTCTTTCGGGATTACAAAACTAACCAGTGGGATAGTTCGACTTATGACCAATCCATCATCGCTTTTCGCAAGGAGCCTTGTCCTTTTCCTTTGGCAGCCTATCTGGCTATGTGGTTGTCTCACTTTCTCTTTCCCGGGTCTCTTGTTGACGGTCCCTCAGTTCGTATGTTTAGTTTAGCAGCTCTGCTATCTCGGGGTTTGGAGATTCCTCTTGCTTCCCTCTTTCTGGGAACCCTATATCGCCGATTAGATGAGGTGGCCTTCGCCTTGAGAGAATCTGTTGGAAGGTATTCGTTTTCATGCTTTCATTAACTGTCTTTCGCACTGCACTTTTCTCTTCTTTTCTTGAATTATCAACCTTCCCTTTTCATTTACTCAGGTACGACGTGAATTGCTTCATTCCAGGCTCCTTCCTTCAGTTTTTCCTCTTCGAGCGTTTCAAAGGTTATTCTTCTTTTGAACATCTTTCTAAGAGGAAGAAGAAGTCTTCAGACCCTTTTTTATTACCCCACATCGACCCTCGGACAGCCCGCTGGATTGATTATCGCTTTAGCTCAGATTTGCGGCTTTTCATTGATGATTTTTCATGCTTAACCGCTCGTCCTTACACTATTGTTTCGGAAAACAATGGTCACCTTCCTCACTTCTATAGGCGTGACTCTCGCTCTTATCTAAATACCAACGGGCTGAGCGGTTCTTCACTGTCCTGGTTCGTCTTCCTTCGGGCTGCGGAGCTTCCATATTTTATTGAGGATAATAATTTCGGTACCGTACTTTATAATCCTCATAGGGTGATGAGGCAGTTTGGATTTGACCAGGAGCGTCCCTTTGGCCGTACTTGCAAGGAGACTTATGAGACTGCTCTCCTCAATTTCGTGTCCACCTCTCCTTCTTTTGCATGGGCCTTTCCAGAACCCCCAGGTGCTCCTCACAAATCCTTTCCCATGGCTTTTATCATACCACCTGCTACTCGGAGTGGACGGTATACTATTGGTGAACGCAACTACTGGCAAATCAACCTTAAGAGATGGGAGGACGACACACTGATGTGCTCTAGACCAGCTTCTCCTCCCAAACGTCTTCAATGGGTTAAGATGTTATGTTCTCCTAAGCCCAATGTCCGTTTGGAACGATGGCCAGCCAGTTGTCGCCTTGTTGAGCGTGAGGCCTTGAGGCCTAAGTCTTCTCCTCCTCAGTCAGCAGGTATTCATTCTCAAAGTAAGCCAACTATCCTTCCCGTACAGGCCCCTACTACCTCCAAGAACCTTCCACCACGGGCCTTATCTCAGTTACCTTTGTCTCGGATGCCTCCTCCAGTTCCTCCCCAGGGATCCTCTGATGCCGGGGAAATGAGGATTACTCGTTCCAGAACAAGAACATCTACCCCTACGGATTCGGAGGTGGCTCCTCCTATGGCTTCTACCGTGTCCCCGGTTAGTCGTCCTAGCATCAGGCTTCGCTTAAGGCCATTAGCAAAACGCCCTCCTGAGGATGCTAGTCCTGCTGTGCCGGTAGCCGAGGATCCAGTCAAGAAACGTCGTAGAAATTTGGTATGTGTTTATACTTTTTGTAGTATCGTCATTTATGTCTGTTACTATCCATATAGTTGCTTTCATGATTCCTTTTATCATTATGTCCACCGTTTTTTAGATTGGCGATGCTGATGAAGAGGATGGGGATGTTCCTCTTGAGTTTATGCCCATTACTATAAATGGGGCAAACACAGCGGCTTCTACGAAGTGTGACCTTCCCCGACCTATCAGTGTTGAGTCATCTCCATCCCATGAAGCTTGTGTCAGCCTCGATGCTAAAGACACTTTATCTGATGTGAGTTCGAGCCTTGCCTTGGATGATGCAATAATTTCCTCGAACCCTCCTCCAGCTTCTCTACATGATATGCCTAAGGAGACCGATGAGACTCCTGCTTCCGCGAGGGAGGATCCTTCTGAGACTATTGCTGATGTATATCCTCCCCAGAAGGAGTCTACCGAGTTGTTGAGTTCTCGGAAGGGTATTGTTGACAGCATTTTGGGTGGGTTGAGCGACATTCCGCCTTCTGTGGCATCTCCCAACTATTTTTCCATTGACTATCTTGTGAGTATCTTTCTTTGGTCAATATATCATCTTTTATTTATTATTATTTTTTTCAAATATATTATATTTTTTCTCATCTTGTTTTCCAGAGTGAGAAGATGCAAGAGTTGCCTTTGCCTGTTGATGCGCTTGCCTCATTCGATGCTCTCAATCCGGATGTTGACACCTCGCTAGATAATGACCTCGGGTATCCTCCAAGCTGTCTTCCGGATGACCAAGGCGTTATGGATTCATCAGCATCCCAGCAGCCCCGTGCTCCTCCATCCTTTATCTCAACAAATTCTATGATGGCCTCCAAAGTTGCTCCTGTCAGAGCTTCCTTCAATCCAAACGGAGACCTTGTTTCTTGGAGGAGCTTCCGGATATCATCATCTAGTCGGGAAAGTCTTGAGCGCCTCTTAGCTCGGTTCCCACATATACTCGACCAGCTGATTATTAAGGCGTCTTCTGCCCAGACCTTCTTCCTAGATCAGCTCGTAGGTGTTGTGCTTGGGTTGCACACTCTTTCCTTATACTCTTTGCGAGTTGAGGACTTGAAGAAATTTAGTGATGATGTAGACGACCTTGCAGCTGTGGGTGTTGACATGGCCCCTTTTCGGGCTAGGCTGGATCTTCTCAAGTCGAATTTCAACCTTGTTGAGCTACGTTCGGAAATTGCTATACGTAAGTGTGAAGATGACTCCTTTTCAGCACAGATCTCAGAGTTTGACGAAGCCGTGAACAAATTGAAGATCCATGCGCAAGGTTTAAAGTCTCAGCTTCAGGAGGTCGAGCGACAGCTTCAGGACTTAGAGTCAACTACTCGAGATGTCAAGAAATCAAAAGCTGAAAATCTCAAGATTCGGGATGCTGCCATTAGTGATTTGGAGGCCTTAGCTATGCCTTCGCTGCAGTTTGATATGTCGTGGCCTTTAGATCATGACCTGCTGTAGTCTTTTTTTTTCCTTTTTCCTGTTTCAGAAACTCATTTACACATATTTAATTTATTAAATTAGAGTTTCTTTAACCTTGTCGATTGCCTTTAATTTGAATGGTTCCTTAAAACTCAATATTTATCATTGAATCTCAAGTTACTCAAATTAATACTCTAAGGCAATAATAGGTATTATGAATAGATAAGCATGAATGTTGTCAATAACATGTATATATATATATATATATCTTTTCGAAAAATAAGTGAAAGCCTAATAATTTATTGATAATCAAATTGCTTTTAACGAAAAGCATAACGTTTCAAAATTTTCATGAAAAACAATAAATCTTGCTTTTGTCAGATAAAGCATAACGTTCGTCACTTTTAGAGATAAAGTGTAACTATTTTTCCAGGTTGAGGACTTCTAGTCAGGTGCCTCGATTACTTTTAAAGTTTGAAAGTATAACTGTGAGGGCTTATAGTCAGGTGCCTCAACTACTTTTGAAGTTAAAAGTATAACTCTCGTGATGACTATCTCATGCGTAATATTTCTTTACCCATTTCAGGTTCAATGGGCCTGAGATAGCATTTGATCCCACACGAGATATTTTGCAATACCCGCTTTCGGAGATCTCTTGTACCCTATACGGGCCTTCCCATTTGGGGTAAAATTTGGTGGTTGGTGTTCCCCTCATGACTTGATTTGCTATCTTGAGCACCAAGTCCCCCAACAAAATTTGTCGCGGTACCACTGCGGTATTGTATTGTCGCCGCAATCTTTCGTGATACCGTTCCAATCTTTCTTTGGCTCGGTCTCGGAAGTCAGCTAAGGCCTCTAGGGCTGCTGGTCGGTTCTCTTCCTCGACTAAGCTTCGGAGTCTCATCCTAGCCGAAGGGATTTCTATTTCGGCGGGAAAGATAGCTTCTTCTCCATAAACCAAAGCATATGGGGTTTCATCAGTAGGTTTTCTTTTCAAAGTTCGATATGCCCATAATGCTATTGGTAATTGCTCTGCCCATGTCTTCGGATGATCATCTAGGGTTTTTGACAAAATCTTGATCAAGGTTTTGTTTGTGGCTTCTGCTTGCCCATTGCCTTTCGGGTAGTATGGCGATGACTTGTAATGCTTCACCCTATATCTTTCCATCAGACTTTTGATGTCTCTATTGATGAAAGGAGTTCCATTATCTGACAGAATGATCTTCGGGATCCCGAAACGACAAATGATATGTTCCTTAATGAAGTTCGCCACTGCTGGACCCGTAGCCTTTTTCAAAGGGATTGCCTCTACCCACTTTGTATACATCTCCGTGGCCGTCAAGATCCATATGTTGCCTTTAGAATTAGGATGAATGGGACCTATAAGATCCATTCCCCATGTATGAAAGGGCCATGGTGTTGCTATGGTCTGTAGGTCTACAGCGGGAGCATGAATCAAATTCCCGTGGATTTGGTAGATGTGGCACTTCTTGACAAAATCCAAGCAATCTCCTTCCATCTTTGGCCAGTAATAACCATGATCAATAAGTTGTTTGTATAACTTGGCTCCCCCTTGGTGCTCGTCTTTATGCATTTGGTAGACCAAATCTTTGGCCTCTCTAATAAACTCCACGGCACGCTTGCGTGAGGTGGTCGTCGCCCGGATCGTTTCTAACAAGTTGATAGGATGGATAGCTTGCAACACCTTAACCCCTCGCCTATATGTAGACGGTAATCTTGGTACAATTGCTTGCAAATGAAATATACGCAGGATGAACACCAACGACACCTCGACCCCTCGCTTATAGTGAAGCGGTAATCTCGGTACAATCGACGATTGATGCGGTAGAAGACGCCACACACAACTATGATTGGTTGTATGATAAGTCAAATATGAATCTCAAAGAAAATTAAGGAATACTTAGGAATTCTCAAGAACCACAAGAAAAGAACAATCTCACAATAATGATGATAATCTGAATATTAATGAATTCAAGTCCCTAATGTCTTACAAATGAAGCCTATTTATACTAGTCTAGGAAACCAACTAGAAGCTTCTAGAAGCACACACTCTTTGAAATACAAGCACACAAATTTGGAAATGTAGCAATCATAACACATGTAATTGAACCTAAATACTGATATCATGTTTTGGGTGAAAGAAGGTTCGAAAATCAAGAAAGTCAAAAATAGACAAACTGCATCCAGGGGGTTCTCGCCGGGGCGAGAAAATTGCATTGAAAATTCTCGCCGGGGCGAAGTTCTCGCCGGGGCAAGATATTTGGCTTGCAAATCCTCGCCGGGGCGAGACCTCGCCGGGGCGAGAAAACTGGCTGGGAAACTCTCGCCGGGGCGAGCCATCCTGAGTCCAAACAAACTGATTCCTTTTGATTTTCTGATCCGCTACATCCGTTTGCAACATGTTTATGGTGCACACGCACTTGGAATCCATTCCCAAAACTGCTATACTCGAACCATTATGGATCCAAGCTATTTGAATCAATCTCCATGATGAACGCCATGTGGTATAGCTAGAATTCGTTTCCGCCATTGCATGATGGTTTGGTTTGTATCGAGTTGGTTGTGTCGAACAAATGTCATAAAATTCTGACCCCCTCCTGCTTATATCATCCCCCTCCTCTTCACAAGGATTTGTCCTCAAATCTAGCATTTCCCTCTCTCAAAAAGGATTGTTCCACACATCGGACTCTACATCAAAACAAACTAAGTTAACAACTGAAATGTAACTTATGAAAACACATGCATATGTAATAAGATAAACGCAAATACAAATCTGAAAAGTTCTGTCCCTTCTTGAGTCAAATATCATCATATAGATCTTCCTTTGAAGCATATATTCCCATTTACGCATTCCTAGATGAACATGCTTCGTTGTGATGGTGATTCGTACTAATACCCATTTCAATTCACCTGGGTTAAATACCCATCTTTGTAAGCTTGTACATCGTATATGCAAATACACACGAATTCCTGGATTAGACACAAATGATACCGATTGATAGTCTCCTCCTGGATCTAGTATCAGCACATAGTACAATTCACATTCCATCAATTTACATTTATGAATCCCTGGGTCAAAAATCAATTTGAGGATCTCGTGTTTTTGAAAATACATCATTTTTAACGATCCTGGATCAAATATGAATTGTTGAAACTCATCACGTTGTTCAAGTAAGCAATCTTGAATTCCTGGGTTAAACACAAAATAACACCAATCAATATGAATCTTTTGTATGATCAATGAAAACTCAAGAAACTCAAATTCATATGTATAGTCTACTAATTCAAAATTCAAATTACTTCCCTGTAGACTCTCAATATAATGTTCGAATGGATCTACCCAACAAACCATGATTTTATCTTCGGAGCATAAGATCCCATCTCGAATCTTCAAAACACAAACAATCTGTCCCTTTCCATTGACAATAGCAAACTCAAGATCAAACAATGATGTCAATGGCATCGAAAGTTCACAACCACCACAAATCGAGAATTCACTAGCGTACATATAATTATCACATCCAAACTCGCTAGATGCTACAGAATCTCCATAAGTGTTGCCAAGACTAGGAATGTCATCAAATGATAGTTTTTCATGCAATGAAATTTGCCTTGGTGAAATAATACCAAATGATGGTAGTTTATGCAATGATGATGGTTCTAATGACAACTCAAGCAAAGATTGACTAGCATAAAAATCTAACTCGGCATATGGATAAGAAAGCTTAGAACTAATTTTATGCAAACTAGAGTTTTGAAAACGAGGAGAAATATCATGATCATAAACTAACTCAACAAAGTTCAAATATCCTCCATAATTTATGACAAAAACAATTCTATCTTCAAAATAGCTAATCACAAATTTACCAATATGTAAAACATGTTTTAGATAACTCATGAAAACACTAGATGCATCAGTTAATCTAACAGAAATAACTATCCATCTATACACGTTACATGTTAACACAATTTTCCCTTTTTCACATCCTATCTTGCTAATTTGATTAGGCATTGTAATCACGTGATTATTATCTAATGTAGATAAAATATAAGTATTATGCAATTTATCAAACATATTATCCAAGTAAAGAAAATGACAATGATACTTGTTTACCCATTTAACATCGACAAACATGCTCGACGCCTCGTCCCACTTAGAAATTATGATCTCATCAATAGCACATGTACTCACGACTTCATCCACGATACCTTCCTCTATCAACTCACCAACTTGTCTTGTTGATTCCTTCGTCTCCTCAAGAACACCAATAGCTGACGGATATGGAATGATAGTGCTAGGTATATAATCCTTCTCCTGTATAAGAGAAACAACAGAACTAGACAAAACAGAGTTATTTTGGTTAGTATCCAAAAGCGACGTCTTGTACGAATGTACAGTCATTGGCTTTTCAAAATACAACTCACTTTCAATTCCACTCTCTTTTTCATAGCTACTTATTTTTCTCTCTTTTTCTTTTTGCTCATTCTCTCGTTTGTTTTTCTCTCGAGTATTTTCTCTCTCATTCTTTTCATTCTTTTCTTTTTTTCTCTTTCGATTACAATCCTTTTGTACAATCATTAAATCTTCATGAACTTCATCATGTTCATTGGAACCTAACAATTTTCCTTGGACTGCATACTCGATTCCATCGTCTTCCTCCTTCGGCTGATCTTGCTCTTTTTGTGCCTTAAGAGTGACTTGTTGTTTCAAATGATCATTCTTTAACTCATTATATGTTCTCATGATGTCCTCGAATGATATTGGTTTCACATATGCTCTAGGAGTTTCGCGTGGTTGTTTCCGATGCGACTCCTCATGCCTTTGAACCCTCTTTTCATCCTCCCAAGTGGCTCGCCTTGAAGGTTGCTCTTTATGCCTTGGAGATACATATTCATTCCTCTTGCTAGGTTGTACTGGAGCATACCGCCTTCTCATCACGGTTTTCAACTCTTTCCATGTATCGATCGGAGGTTCTCCATATTTTCTCCTATCACGTTCAAATTGAGCCCACCATGTACGTGCATCACCGGACAAATCTAGGACTGCAAGTTTGAACTTCTTTTGCTCGGAGTATTCATGAAAACTAAACTCTCGCTCCTTTCCTTTCTCCCAACTTAGATAAGCTTCGGGATCCGCTCTACCTTGAAAAGATCCTTTTTGCCAATAATTATTTTCACATTTATATCCATACATGATTGCTGCAAAACAAGGTTAGTACATAAAGAAAATTTCCTCACCCACTCCCTCACGTGTTTCGCTCAAACAATGTAATACAAATATGAAACGCTCGTGTATCACACTTATGGCTTTTACCCTTTAGTAATCTCACTATTCTTGCCTTTTTCCGCTCGTAGTTCTCACTAATAGGTTCTTTTTGAATTCTCACAAATATTACCTCAATTCTCTAATTACAATCCAATAATAACTTATCAAGAACACAATATAGAAAGTACGACTCTTCACAAGACTTCCAACCGCCAAATATGATTCTTGCAAATAAAAATCTCAATGGTAACAATTTCACAATACAAATTTTCTGCTATATATTTTATGCAGTTTTTTTTTTGACTATAATTCAACAATAGAAGTAAAGATAAGTAACTTGATAGGAAACTTAGCTTTGATACCAAATGATAAACTCCACGGCACGCTTGCGTGAGGTGGTCGTCGCCCGGATCGTTTCTAACAAGTTGATAGGATGGATAGCTTGCAACACCTTAACCCCTCGCCTATATGTAGACGGTAATCTTGGTACAATTGCTTGCAAATGAAATATACGCAGGATGAACACCAACGACACCTCGACTCCTCACTTATAGTGAAGCGGTAACCTCGGTACAATCGACGATTGATGCGGTAGAAGACGCCACACACAACTATGATTGGTTGTATGATAAGTCAAATATGAATCTCAAAGAAAACTAAGGAATACTTAGGAATTCTCAAGAACCACAAGAAAAGAACAATCTCACAATAATGATGATAATCTGAATATTAATGAATTCAAGTCCCTAATGTCTTACAAATGAAGCCTATTTATACTAGTCTAGGAAACCAACTAGAAGCTTCTAGAAGCACACACTCTTTGAAATACAAGCACACAAATTTGGAAATGTAGCAATCATAACACATGTAATTGAACCTAAATACTGATATCATGTTTTGGGTGAAAGAAGGTTCGAAAATCAAGAAAGTCAAAAATAGACAAACTGCATCCAGGGGGTTCTCGCCGGGGCGAGAAAATTGCATTGAAAATTCTCGCCGGGGCGAGATATTTGGCTTGCAAATCCTCGCCGGGGCGAGAAAACTGGCTGGGAAACTCTCGCCGGGGCGAGCCATCCTGAGTCCAATCAAAACTGATTCCTTTTGATTTTCTGATCCGCTACATCTGTTTGTAACATGTTTATGGTGCACACGCACTTGGAATCCATTCCCAAAACTGCTATACTCGAACCATTATGGATCCAAGCTATTTGAATCGATCTCCATGATGAACGCCATGTGGTATAGCTAGAATTCGTTTCCGCCATTGCATGATGGTTTGGTTTGTATCGAGTTGGTTGTGTCGAACAAATGTCATAAAATTCTGACCCCCTCATGCTTATATCACTCTCCTACTTCTAAACACCGTAAGGGCTTGTCATTGAACCCTCTTCTAAACAATTCTCCATTTTGCAAGAAGAATCGTTGTGACTTTCTCTTTATCAAGATTGCATCCTTCTTTTCAGCAGGCAGATTGCCGTTTTGTAAAAATTCTACATAAGGGATTCGCCAATCCGCTATGTCATCGATGAAGGCGCATTCCTCCTCCCCAGGGTATTCTTGGCATGAAACACATTGTCGTTGAAGTGCATCTGCTTCCTTCTTCATTTCAGGCCAATAATACCCTTGGCGCTGCAACCTTCGATACAATCCAATATCTGCCAACCCACAATTTTCTGCATGTACCTGATGCAAAACGCGCTGTGCTTCGAGCCTCCCCAAGCATCGTGTCAATACCCCATCTGTTTCTTTATGGTACAAGACTCCCTTGATGATGGTGTATTTCTGAAGTTCTACCGGTGATATGGTCCCCTCCTTCGTTTGCAATTGATGGGAGATGTTATGTCTCCAATCATCTATCAGGTCTTTGGGAAACAAGTCTAGCACCGTGGTTGGGAGGGTTCTCTTCATTACCTTCACATCTAGGTCTTCTCCTTGGACATATACTCTAGATGCTACCGTGGCTAATGCATCAGGTTGTTTATTTTGTCCTCTTGGCACGTACTCAATAACCACCTTCCTGAAGTCCTCCATCACTTTTTGTGCTACAGTTCGATACGGTGCCAATATAGGCTCCTTTACTGCGAATTGCCCTCTTATTTGTTGTACAATCAAGTTTGAATCTCCCCTTACTTTAAGGCGTTTAGCTCCCAACTCTCGAGCCGCTAATAATCCCAATATGAACGCCTCATATTCTGCTTCATTATTCGTGCAGGGGAAGTCTAACTTGTATGACAAAGCTACTTTCTTTCCTTCTTTGGTGGTCAACACCACGCCTGCTCCACCTTTCCCTTCAGCAGATGACCCATCAAAGGCTAAATTCCACCATTCTAAGTCTTCATCTACTATGTCAATTTCTTCTACTTCTCCCCTGGAAGATCCTCAGAGGGAGGTTCATATTCTCCATTTGGAAATTGAGCTAGTAGGTCTGCCAAAGCCTGACATTTGATTGCCTTTGGTGTTACGCACTGGATGTCATATTCTGAAAGTATCATCATCCATCTTGCAGGTCTTCCTACCAATGCTGGCCTAGTCAGTAGGTACTGATCGGGTCAGTTCTTGTTACAAGCTTCACCTCATGTGCCAAAAAATAATGTCGCATTTTCTGCGCTACGAACACCAATGCAAGGCAATGTCTCTCCACCTGCGAATACCGGGTTTTCGGTCCTCTAATTACCCGGCTGATGTAGTACACAGGCTTTTCTTCTCCATCCACTTCTTGCATGATCAATCCCCCTACAGACTTTGTGGTAGAGGTGATGTATAATTGCAACGGTATTCCTCTTTGCGGTACTACCATTGTTTGTGCTGAAGCCAAAATTCCTTTTACTTTCTCGAAGGCATGTTGCTGGTCTTGCCCCCAGTCCCATTCTGCCTTTCCTTTTAACAGTTTGCCAAAGGGTTCCGTAACTTCTGCTAATGCTGGCATAAATCTTCTCATATAAGAAACTTTCCCTAGAAAGCTCTTCAGTTGTTTTTGTGTTTTTGGTGGGGGCATCTCTACAACTGCTTTTGCCTTGCTTGGGTCTACCTCCAAGCCTCTGTTATGCACCAAGAAGCCCAAGAATTTTCCAGCCGTCATTCCAAAAGCACACTTCTTCGGATTCATCTTTAAATTGTATTTTCGGCATGGCTCAAACACTTTCCTCAGGTCCTCCACATGAGTTGCCGCCTTCTTGGATTTCACTACTATGTCATCCACATAGTCTTCTACTATATCATGAATCATGTCATGAAATATAGCATGCATTTCCCTTTGATAAGTCGCCCCCGCATTCTTTAACCCGAAGGGCATTACTACATAGTAGAAATTCCCAAACGGAGTACGAAAGGCCGTCAACTCTGCATCTTCTACTGACATTTTTATTTGATTGTAACCCACAAACCCATCCATGAATGACATCATCTCGTGATTAGCCGTTGCATCTACCAAAGTGTCTATATTGGGTAATGGGTACATGTCTTTCGGGCATGCCTTATTCAAGTCTTTGAAATCCACGCATATCTGCAACTGTCCATTTGACTTCTTAACTGGTATAATGCTGGATAACCATATTGGATGTTGAATTGGTTTGATGAACCCTACTTCTAGCAACTTCTTGATTTCCTCCTTGATTTGGGTTTCAACTTCAGGTGCATAGTTGCGTGGAGCTTGCTTCACAGGTTTCATTCCCGGACTTACATTCAAATTGTGCTCTACCAACTCTTTGTCAATCCCGGGCATCTCATCGTAATTCCAAGCAAAGACATCCCTATACTCTCGCAACAATTTTACTAGCTCCTCTTTTTGATCAGCATCCAGCTCTTTGTTGACGTAAGTCGGTCTTGGCGTTCCTCCATTTGTTGCCAGATCAACTTCTTCTAATTCATTTTGTTGAGGTTTTGGCCTATCCTCAAAGCATTCTGGAGCTGGTTCTACCTTTTGCTGCACCATTTCTTCTTCTTCATTACTGCTGGAGTGGGGGACACCTCCTGAGCCGTTGGGTTTGCACTCTCCCTTGGACTCTTCCCCCTTGCACCGTCATAAGCGAAACACTATCTTTCCGTCGGGTTTAACAACCCTCTCCCATTTCGTTCTTTGGCCATCATCTGATTGTACTGTCCGTTTGGCATTGATTATGTTTCTGGCATCTTCAGGATCTGCTGGCCTTTTCTTTCCTCCTTTTTCTTCCTTCTCTAGGTCTACTACCACTGGCTTCTTATCTTTGGAACATTCTCCGTGTTCCGAGGTCTTCTTCTTTTCTTTTTTCTCAGGCACAAACTTGTCTGCCTGTACTTCCTCCCAATTGGCTAGTTTTAGAGAATCGGGTCTTGTAATCTGGCTTTCTCCCTCTTCAGCGACATCATCGAAGAAAGTTGCTTCAGCGATGTGTGCCTCCTCTGGTCCAAAGGGATTTCTTGTTGCCGATACCTTCACTTCTTTCCCCTTCCAGATGGCCTTTAGGCATTGATGAAAAACTGAGGGTACCACCCCATAGTCGTTTTGCCAAGCCCTTCCTAGCAAGACATGATATGCTGCATCCACCTCGGTAACATGAAACATTACAGGTCCTCGAATCTTTCTAACCTGCATGTCCACCTTGATGTGTCCCAGGGTTCTGGCACTTTGGTTGGCAAACCCTGTGATGTTTGTTGGTTCTTTCACAATTTTCTTCTCTGGCAGGCCTAACTGCTTAAACACAGTGTAGGGCATAATATTTATAGACATTCCATTGTTGATGAACGCCCTCCGCACCTCTATTCCATTTATGATTGCCGTCACATACAGCGGTCGGTTGTGCGGGTATCTTATTTCTCTGTCAACTTTAGAGAAAGATATCTTGCTTTCTTCCTCTTCCACTGCCTTCACAAATCCTTTGCTCACCGCCATGCAGATTTCTTGGGTTTCGGCTGCTTTGATGATCGCCTTGGTTGCTTCTATCCTTGCTTCTTTGGCTAACCCTATTTGGTCGAAATTTTTTTTGAATTTAACTCCATTCATCAACGCCGTCACCTGCAGGCCTGGATCAACATCCATCATTTCTTCCATCCTTTCTGCATTCTCCATCATCTCTATTGCTGGTGCCTCACTATGAGTAATAGTGTTGCACGTTTCTTTTCCCTTATGATTAGGCAGTGGCTTATCATGCACGTTGTTTCCTTTTCCCAGCTCAATTTCTCCTACTGCCAGCTTTTCATGATATATTCTTCGCAGACTATAACAATCGATAGTGGAGTGTCCTGCGTATTGATGGTATACACAGAAGTCTGGTCTTCTTTTTATTTCTTCGGTCACAACAAATCTGGGCTTTGGAGGCCTCACCACTCCATGTTCTACCCATTGCTCATACAGGTCTCTAAAGGCCTTCTCACTGCATGTGATAGCCTCTGGAACGGGCATTCTGGTATACTTGTCCCCGTGTTTTCCTTTACTTCGCTCATTCTTCTCCCTCTTGCCCCCTTGTGGCTTTGACTGAGAGTCAGCCAAAGCCACAGTTGTTGTTCTCTTACCCTTCCATGTAACCGTCGCATGGTTGGTGGGCACTGTCATGATTCCTCCCAAATCTTGTGCAAATGATGATAGTGTCGCAAATGAATCACATGCCTTTGTAATGAGATGGGGCTTGAAGGAGTCTAGAGCACCATTGTTGCATATGCTAACCAAGTTCTTCTCCTCAATTGGCTCTGCACACTTCTGTGCTTGGGCCCTAAATCTTTCCACATAATCTGATAGCTCCTCATTCGGCTTCTGCTTGAACCGCATCAGCTCTACGATAGTTACCTGTTTCTGCACATAGAAAAATTTCTTAAAAAACTGTAATTTCAGATCATCCCAATCATGGACTGATCCCTTCTCCAAATTGTAGTACCAACTGAAGGCATTATCCGTCAAAGTCTTGTTGAATTCCCTCATCAACAGATTGTGGTTATTAACCTCATCATAACCCAACCATGGAGACATCGATTCCACGAACCTGGCAATATGCTCCCTGGCATTCCCTTTCTCCCCGTTATACTTTGGAAACTGCGGGGGATGCTCAATATATCCTGCCGGGTAAGGTTGTCTCCGTATGTGTGTCGGGTAGGGTGGAGTAAAGTCCAATTCTGAAGGTCGAGATGTCTGCTTGCGAAGTTGATTGATCACATCAATCATATCATCCTTCGTCACATACTGGCTCGTGGTATGGACTCTCTGAGGGGTTGTGATGTATTGATGCATAGGTGGTGTGTAGGGTAAGGAAACTGGCTGGTGCACACTTCCATCCGGTTCAACTTGTATCGGTTGTACTTGTTGGCTTGTTCGTTGGATGTGGCTCGGGATAGTCGGTATCTGCACTTGCGAAAATGCTGGAAGAGTGGGCGGGACAAATGTGGGCTGAGGTTGACTTGCTTCCAATCTGAGTTGTGGCACATCACCGCTGTTTTGGGGCTCCAAGTTGATGATCGGAATCGGCTGACTCTCCGTTGTTGGAAGCACAGTCGGATTCTCTTTGTTGTTGTTGTTGTCTTCCACCTCTGCTCGTTCCCCCTGCGAACTTCCTGGGAACATAGCCCTGAAAGTGGGGATTTGCATCAGCTGCTGGCGAAAACTCCCCATCTCTTCCTGCTTCCTTTGCATTTCCAGCATCATGGTCATCATCATCCCTTGGCCTTCTCGTACCTCCTGTAATGCTTTGAGCATCTCCAACTGCACAGCATTCGCAGTTGTCTGCGCCCCAGTGACCTCCTCACCTTGCCTTCCTGCGTTTGGCTGTCTAGCACTAGTTTGTTGTTGATCAGCCATTTGAGGTGATGTTGAACTTCCTTCTGAAACGTCTTCTAAGATGGGTTGATTAAAATCCAGATTCGCGCTTTGGAGCACTGGATTTACTTGCCTTGGAATCGGATCCGGTGAAGTGATGCTTGTTGTCGGTGAAACTCTTCCTGTAATTCTCCCACTTCGAGTTGTGGGCATACCCTTCACGAATTCTACACCTCCCCAGCAGAGTCGCCAAATAAATGTAGGTAAGGAAAATTACACCTTGCTAGGGTTAGGGTTTCATGTTGGCTGGAGAGGAGAGAAATCCACGAAGAGTACAGAATTGATTGATTGATTGAAGAGGGGAGAAGAACATATGAGCGATTACTTCAATGACACGTGGCAGAACTCCTAGAATCCGGAAACCGGGTTAGGGTAGCAGGGATTCTAAGAGCCTTCTTGAGTCTTCGAGTTGAGAGAGAGAGAGAGTTTCAAGTGCTTAGAGCTTCCAAGAGTTTGAGTGTAATATCTTGAGTCTGATCCCTTCTTCTTAGAATAGAGGGACTATTTATAGAGCTTGCCTGGGAAATAGTCACATGTCAGACACATGTTTTAAGGAGAATTCCAGAAATACCCTTTAGTTATGTTTTATAGGGAAAATTCCAGAAATATCCTTTAATCATTAAAGTAATGCCCAAATTGCCCTGTTCTTCTAGCCACCAATCCAATCCCTCAATCAATTCCCAAAATGGGTCGCATCCACGAGTCTTCTGCCTTGGAACACGTGGAGACTTCCCCGGGTCTAGTACATTTAATTAGGTCACATAAACCCTAATTTGTACATTTAATTAGGTTTTTTGTAAACCCTAATTTGTACATTTAATTCAATTAGGTCATGTGAACCCTAATATGCACTTGGGCCCACATGGGGTCCAGCCCCAATTTTATCTTCTTAATTAATGAAGTATTATGTTATTTTTGTGGATGAATGTACAAGGTTTACCTGGTTTTTCCCTTTAAAGCACAAATCTGACTTCTATACTGTTAAGTTTCAAAACATGGTAAAGAAGCAGTTTGATAGTCAAATAAAGATTTTTCAGTGTGATGTTGGAGGTTATAATTTAATAATAGGGAATTTTTGAACTACGGTATCATAAGACATATCTCATATCCTGATACTCCTGAGCAAAATGGTATCATAGAAAGGAAGCATAGACATATAGTGGAAACAGGTTTGACACTCTTATTTCCTGCCATGTTACCTCTATTCCTATGGTTTGATGCCTTTATGACTGCTGTTTTCCTTATCAATTGATTGCCTTCTTCTGCTTTACAAGATAATATTACTTTTCATAAGCTGTATGGTGAGCATACAAATTACTCCATGCATGCTAAAAGTTTTTGGTTGTAGATGTTTTCCTTACTTGAAAGGAAACAACAAACATAAATTTCAAACTTAACTTATCCATGTGTTTTCATTAGATATAGTAACTTCCATATATGTTACAGGTGTTATAATCCTTCTACAAGAAGGGTTTATATCTCAAGGCATGTTATTTTTTATGAGAGTATTCTTCCATATATCTCTCATGAGACCTCACAATCAACTTTTGACTCAACATACATGTCCATTTTCAATGAGTTCTTACATCAAGATGATCACGTACAGCCTCATTTTGTCACTGCATCTTCATCCAGTGACACTTGTTTAAGTGACAATACTACCTCAACTCCTTTTATTATCTCTTTTGAGGACTTTCTTACAGATACCACTCCAACACTAACTGCTTCAAACACAGAGAATGAACCTTCTCTTGAGTCTAATAGTGATGAATCTGTCACTTCCTCATCAACTTCAAATAGCCCTATTGTCACTTCTAACTATTATAATCCTTCAAGTCTTCAATTATATGTGGACTTGCCTATCCCACAAGAAGGAGCACAACCAGTCTCTACTCATTCCATGACAATGAGGTCCAAGTCTAGAGACTCATCTATGCATCACTCGCTAGTTGTGATCAACTCTCAGGGACCTACAACCATTTCTGAAGCATTAAGTCAGTCCCATTGGGTAACAGCTATGAATAAGGAAATACAAGCACTGAATTTGAATCATACTTGGGACTTAGTACCTAGAACTCCTACTATGCATGTTATTGGCTCAAAGTGGGTGTGTCGAACCAAATTAAAACCTGATGGAAGTGTTGACAGATTCAAAGCTCGCCTTGTAGCAAAAGGATACAATCAAGTTAGAGTAGATTTCTCTGAGAAACATTCAGCCCAGTGGTAAGGCATGTTACTATTCGAGTTGTGCTCTCACTTGCAGTAACCAAAGGATGGTGCCTCAAACAATTGGACATTAAGTATGCTTTTTTACATGGTACTCTCTCTGAAACTGTTTTCATGGCGCAACCCTCAGGTTTTATTGATCCTCTTTTCCGGAGTATGTGTGCAAGCTTAACAAGGCTCTTTATGGAATCAAACAAGCACCTCATGCTTGGTTCAATCGTTTTAATTCTTACTTATTATCCTTGGGATTTTTCTGTAGTCTTGCTGATCCATCTTTATTTATTCTTCATAGCTCACTAGGAACACTGATCTTTCTTCTCTATGTAGATGACATTATAATTACTGGTGATAATCAGGCTCTCCTTAATGAGTCAATTTCTCAGCTTAGTTCTGAATTTGCTATGAAATATCTAAGATTGTTGCATTATTTTCTTGGAATTGAAGTGGTACGTTTTGATAGAGGTCTTGTTTTGTGTCAAAAGAACTATGCCACTGATTTATTGGCTCATACAAAGTTACTTAATTCAAATTCAGCCAACACTCCCTTAGTGCCAAAGGTTGACCTTCATGTGTCTTCTAATGATCTTGTTGATCCTCAAGAATACAAGAGCATAGTTAGAGCTTTGTAATACTTGACATTGACTCGTCCAAACATTACGTATGTTGTAAATCTTGTTTGCCAGTTTATGCATCAACCTATTAAGGATCATTATCAAGTTGTTAAGAGAATTTTACGATATGTCAAGGGTACTCTTAACTGTGGCCTTCGTTTCCACTCTTAGTCTACATTGAGTTTATATGGGTTCTCTGATGCGGATTGGGCAGGTTGCTCACTAACAAGACGATCTACAAGTGGCTATTGTATATACTTGAGAGCTAATTGTGTCGTGGAGTTCAAAGAAGCAGCCAACTGTAGCTCGTTCAAGTGCGGAGGCTAAATATCGTTCCTTGGCTAGTGCTGCTACTGAATTAACATGGCTCAAATGATCTGGGAGTTGTGTGTTCTTCATAGCCTATTTTCTTCTGTGACAATCTAAGTGCATTATATATGACCACTAATCCTATTCTTCATGCTCGCACTAAATACATGGAATTGGACCATCATTTTGTTCGAGAAAAGGTTGCAGCTGGAAAATTAATCACTAAGGTCATGTTTGTTTGTAAAGATTATAATCCCGGAATTATAATTCATGGGATTATAATCTTATCCCAGAATTATAATCCCAAGACTATTAATCCTAAGACTAAATAGTCCTAGTCACATGTTTATTTTTTATGAGATTATTAATGAGATAACTTAAAATAATCTCATGTTATGTTTGTTTTTTTCCAGGATTAATTAAAGGATTGAATAAAAAAAATATCGTTTGAACTATTATACCCTTACCAATAATAACATATTTGAAACTATAATTTAAACTTGTTAATTATACATCAAAAAATGATGAATAATTAATTATAACTTTTTAAATACTGTTGAAATAAGTTGGTGAGTCCACAAAATAAGTTTTATTTGCAAATATTAAAGATGTTTTTTCTTCATGTTTATCCTAAAAAGAATTTGTTAGTTTATGTGTGGTGACATGATTATGGAATATGATGATAAACTTGGAGATCATTATATATTAATAGCATAAAAAGAATACTCTTTTTCTGTAATAAAAGAATTTGGTAAATGAAACTCCTTTCTGGTACAATGATGGTTATTATTATCTTAACTTGTTTGCCGTGTGATTTATATTCTCAACATGGCCTTTCAGGTGTTTTGTGACATAAAACGGAAAAGTTTAAATTGTGCGAAGAGCATGTTTGGTGTTGAACACAAATGAAATTATATGTTTTGATACTGTAGAGAATTTTCGTGGTTTCGAATTATTAAAGCGTCTATGTAATTGTATTTTTTATGAAATGCATGTGGATAAGAATTTGATGATTATGGCTGATAAATGGATAGAATAGAATATTATGGTCATTTTAAAAAAAGGTTGAGGTCAATTTTGTCTAAAAACTTTTAGTCCCAAATGATAGGATTATAATACGTGGTTGAACATGATATTAAATAATCCCTCATATTAAGTTATTTTATAATTCCTGAGCTAATAGTACGTCCCAAGTCCAAATTTAAAAACTAACAAGACACTTGGAATTAATAGTCTTATCCGAAGTATAATCCTTACAAACAAACATAGCCTGACACAGAAAGAGTTATCCATCAAGATTCGTTATAATTTATGTTTTGATATTTATGGACAATTTAAATATTTGATGTATTTTTATTTATTAATTAGGATAACCTTGTAGGTATAATTATTTTTGTGCCCGTTTATGTTTTGGGTTTACTTTTTAAGTTTATTAGATTTTATTTATTTTTAGGGTTTAGGTAGTATAAATAGTCTCTTAGGGTTATTATTGAAAGAACAACTCTCTTATTATCAGATTTATGAAACATTGTGGTTGTTTATAGTCAATTTATCCAACTTTGTGAATTCCTGTGATTGCAAAGTACATAGATTCAATTTATGTGATTGTTTCTATTCTCTTTGCCGTCTTCCGCTGTGTCATAGCCTAAGTTTGTTCTTTACATTGATCAGATTGCTGACTTATTTACTAAAGGTCTTTACCATTTACAGTTCAGTTCTTTGTCTGGCAAGCTTCGAGTCACTTCAGTGCCCTCCAGCTTGAAGGGTAGTATTAAGGAATAACTGATCGTGTAATCTGGTGGTAATCTGATGAATTGATAAGGATGAATTTATCTATTAACTTGTGATGTAACTATGAGATAGATAATTTAATTACGTTCTTAGCTCTAGATTGAGTTGTGTATGCTCAAAACTCTCATCCTTGTACTATAAATGATAAATCTAAGTAATATGAATATTACGTTTGGTTCCAATTCTTTCTCACCTATATCTTTGGTTCATGTTGGCGCTCTCAAAAGGACCTTTTTCGACAAGCCTAATTGAACCACTTTTAAATAATGTGATCACTCTAGGACCAAGCACAATGAACCACTTTTGATAACGTCATAACTTTGCATATATGATTAATAGACATTATACGTGGTATAATTGTGCATGGACATTAAACAAGACGACCTACTAAACAAGGTTGTAGACATTGGTCTAACCAGAAAAGAGTTTGATAGACTAATGCTCAAGACAAGTACATAACTTTGCCATCAATTTTATAGAAAATGACAGACCTTACATTGGGTTTGTGACTTAATTAAGAATATAATTAATAATCAAATGATTAATTACTCTAGATGAAAGTATGGATGCAATTTTATTTATACTCTTATATACGAAAACGTAGTGCATATATATATATATATATATATATATATATATATATATATATATATATATATATATAATAGATCCTACACCATCAATTTTAATCTAGAATGACCCAAATTTAAAAGTTACCCATGATAATTAGGATGTCCACTATTAATAATTCCACAATTATTAACAGTGGACATCCTAATTATCAATTTGCCCCTCGTTTGGTTGTATAATAGTAACATACAAAACCCATCCCCTAGTATTACTAGGGGATGGTAATTAGGAACCAGCTAGTCTATTGACCCACTAGCATATTGTCTTATAGAGACATTTTGTTGTATGAAGACCAAAGTCCTACACCTACTATTATATTAATAGCATAAAAATATTATTCAAGAATATAGTAAATAATAAATAAACTCTAAACCCTAGATACTAAACTCTAGATCTTAAAAACTGCACCCTAAATCCTGCATTCTAAACCCTAGATCATAGTTATTGGCTTGAGGGACAGTTTTGTAAATGGGTCGTCCGCTACTAATAGTAGCGGATGACATATTCCCAATTTTATTCTCAGACATTGATGTGCTAAATGAATGCTAATTATGGTGTTTGCTCTATTATGTTTCATAGCAAGTACTTGTTATGAATCATGTTATATATATATATATATATATATATATATATATATTAAAATTAATTTTTATCTCTCAGATATAACTTCTTTTTAGGACTTGTATAAAAAAATTGCATTCGTGTTTTTTTCTGTGCTCCCTATCTTTATTTATAATTTAAAAGAAAGGTAAGGAACGAGACGAAATCATTGTAACTTTGTTTTAACTTGCTTGTGAATTTTGATAGAAAAGTATAAGTTAATGTTGTGGATTATTCCTACTTATAACAAAAATAATTCAGCTTGTAAAATTTGAACATTTTAAGAATGTTTTTATTCCATGTTTATCAGTAGAAACAATACTTTTTAATTATGAATTAGTAATATAAATTATAATAATAAAATTATGATAACAAATATTTAGCACATTTTGATTTCACTATAGACTTTTCACGACATATTGTCATTTCACGAATATTTGTCTACTCCATAAATTGCTTTTCTTTAGCCCGTTAAACAATGAACAATAAGAAAAGAAAATTGCACGAGAATTTGGAGGAGTTGTTAGCAAATAATAATGCAGTGAAATAATAGTAAAAAAAAATAAAAGAATAATAATTACACTAGGCATAAAATTTAGGTGTTTCACTCAAAAGTAGAGTTACATCCGCCATAAGCAGCAAATCAACTTCATTATCTTATGAAAAAAATGGTACATTAACTGCTTGCATGCGCCTCTTACAATTGCTCTGTAATTTTTTATAACCGTATCTATACCTTTTAATTTTGTCATATTTCCATAAGATCAAAAATAGGCAAATAGCATCCTAATCTTCCGTTACAATTATGAAGTGCTGTGATTTAAAAGGACAAATTTGCGTCCGCTAGTCATTCTATAATAATATCCAATAAAACTAGTGATAGCCTATAAAACTAGTGATTTACACCATCCAATAAATTCCTTTGATCATCTCTTAAATTCCCTACATGACATGTTATTATTAGACAGTGTAAAACACTAATTTCACAAGTCATCATTATATAATTTAACTATTCTCATATAGAAAATCCTAGTTTACTCTGAAAGCACAAATTTTTGTTTCAGGGCTACTGACCCTCCACAACAATTATAGGTCCTTAATGCCTTTTAAAATTTTAAAAATGTTGTGATATGCAAACTTTTCACAACAGATCGATTATCATTCCATCGATGTTTGTGTACTCCCTAACCAACGTTTCTTTAGCCCAGTAAATGGTGAACAATAAGAGAAGAAAATTGCATGAAAACTTAGAGAGTTGTCAGCAAATAATTACGCATACAGCAGCAAAAACAAAGTAAATAGAAAATGAAAAAACAAAATTATACTGAACATACAAAATTTAGGTGTTTCACTCAAAAGCTGATTACATCCATGGTCAACAGCTAATCAACTTCATTATTACAAAAAAATCGTACATTAATTGTTTGTTTTCAAGAGTGGCTCTTGAGCCTTGAGGATGTGGGGGATAGCATTCACCTTGAGGTGAATCCTGACCATATCCCAAGTGTTGGGCCACTGAACCAATTTAGGTGGCAAGGCGCTGGCTTGGTGGCTAGAAAGGAAAAGGTGATTTGGACTTCATGTGGGTTCTCTTATGGTGACTTACTTTCCCAAGGCAGAGGATAGGAAGCATATTCAGGGAGGCCTGCATGGCTCAATCTAATCCGAAAGTAGAATGAATGGAGAGTAAGATCCAAACATGAAGGATCACCTGAAGGCCCCAAGGGAAGAAGGGCAAGAAGATTGATGTTGACATATGAAATGATGGGAAGTGTCCTTTTAATTCCCCAACCAAGGTAGAGTGGCCTCCAAACTTATTCCCTAAACTCACGTACCTGGGGACTTATTGGGGAGGAAGAGATCCTAAGGGAAGATATCAATAGATATCTTAGTGAATAATAACAAGATATTTAATCTTATCTGAGAGCGTCTTATTGATCAGAAAAAGAAACTACTCTACGATGCAAGGACTGAAGCTGCCGCCCAAAGTAGTTTCTAGAGAGTAATGGAGAGAGAGAGAGGAGAGAGAACAATGGAGAGAGAGAGAGAGGAGCAAGAGAACAAGGAAGGAGAAACAGAGGAGGCAGACTTCTTCAAGAAAATCAGGCACAACAAACACAGCAAACATGGAGGATAAGGGAGGGGTGACCATTTAACATCAATCAAGGTGATTACAGAGGTAGACAGAGATTTAACACCAGAGGACAAGTTAAACAAATATGGAGGAAAAAGAGATCTGATATATATGGAAATAAAAGCTTATCTACGGTCTATGTGCAAGGATTGAAGGTGGGGGTTAAAAAGGTGAGATTTGGAAGATTTTTGAGAAATTTGGAAAAATTAGTAATGTTTACATTCCATTAAAAAGAAATAAGGAAAGAAAAAGGTTTGCATTTATAAGATTTGAAGATCGACTGGATGCTATTAAGGCTATTGAGGGTCTCAGAGGATTTTGGCTAAACAAACAATTTAGAATCGAAATTTGCTAGATTTACAAAAGAGGCAAATACGGAGGAACAACTGGAATCTAAAGTAAATAAGCTATCTAATTTGGAAAAAGACTCGACAGTTTCAATAAAAAGGAATCTTGAATCCAAAAATTGATGAAGGATGGGAGAATTGTTTATGGTTAATTTCCAAAAAGAAAAGGGAAGTAAAAGAGGTGGAGCATATATGTGCACGGATGAAGGTAAGTAATTGGAAAATTTCAGCAAAAGGTAAACATTGTTTCATTATATTTATGTATAACAAGGAGGATATAGATAAAGTATATAACGAGGAGAATCTCTGGCTAAATCAGTGGGGAATAATGATCAGATCTAACCAAAAAGATGTTATAGATCCACAAACAGTCTGGGTGGAAATCAGAGGTGAATTCTTGCAAGGATTTGGTCCGCTGAAACCTTTAGAAATGTTGCAGAATTATGGGGCGAGTTCATCACAACAGATGAAAATACAAACTCCACGAGGGACATCTTGAGAGCAAAAATCATGATTTGGACTAATTGTGTGCATATAAATCAATGTTTTTTCATGTTAAAATGGAACTCAGAGTATGTCAAAGTCACTGCTAAGGAGATGTTTGATGAGATGTTCTATCTTGTTATGAAAGTGGGTTTGATAGTGGCTCACTTTCAGTGGTCATTAATCAACTTTCGGTGTTCAATATTGACAGAGGTATGTTGGGATCTCCTATAAAACCCATGTATTCTCCCTTATAATAATCATCACTCAGTTTCAGTTCTTATCTCTAAACTTGTAAAACCATCAATAGAGAGAGAAAATATATTCAGTGTGATACTACCCGTGGAGTAGGCGATTTGCCGAACCACGTAAACTTTTGTGTTTCTGTGTGTATGATAATTCCCAATTTGATTTAGTAGCTTCCGCACAACAAATTGGTATCAGAGCCAAGGTTGTTCAAACCACCCAGAAATCAAAGTGGTCGAAATTTTGTTCTGATCATACCGGGAGATAGCCCCCGTCGCCAGGAGTCTAACGAAACAAACGGCGTGTCAATCAGACATCGTATGCCCCTAGAAATCGCGGTCAAAGTTACAAAAATTTTTTCTGAAAAAATTCTGAAATTCGGGTAAATAAGAAGAAGAAGTACGTGGGTCAATCCGACCCAACCCAATAACCCAGACCAACCTAGAACTTGTTTCCGACCTGACCCAGCAACTCGCTCCGACCCGGCCCAGTGACATCAGCACTGCATCACAATGACATCAACAAACGGCGTCAGAATATTCTGTTATCTTTAACGGAATATTCCCTCTAACCATTTTTGGTATTTTGATCCGTTTGAGCTCGTTTCAAGCCCGTTTTTGACAAACTCAGTATCATTTCTAAGGTTTTGGACCATTCCGGACGCAACCGTGCCATCCTTTTCTGCTAATTGTGCTTCTAAGGTACTGTTGTTACTTAGTTGAGCTCTGTAAGTTTGTTTTGAAACACAATGGATAGTTCAAAAGGCGAAGAGAAAGCTGAGGATCAAAACCCACCATCCACCAGCAGTTCTTAGCAAAGAAGTTCAATGTCAAATGCTAAGTTTGATATTGAGAAATTTGACGGCACAAATAACTTCGGCATGTGGCAATGCGAAGTTCTGGATCTGTTATTCCGTGAAGGATCTGATATTGCACTAGGATCCAAACCGAATAATATTTCTAATGATGATTGGAAATATGTTAACCGTCAAGCCTATGGCACAATTCGATTGTGTCTCGCCAAGCATCAAAAATATTTTGTCATGAAAGAGACGATGACTTCAAGTCTTTGGAAGAAGCTGGAAGATAAGTACATGACAAAGAGCGTAGAGAATCGGCTCTATCTGAAAAAGAAACTCTTTCGATTCCACTTCAAGATAGGTACGCCTATGATTGAGCATCTTGATAATTTAAACAAAATACTTGTCGATCTGCAAAATCTAGATGTTGAGATTATAGATGAAGTTAAGGCTCTTCTATTGTTAAATTCCCTGCTGAAACATATGATCACTTAACCACGACTCTGTTATATGGTAAAGATGAGGTTACATTCATGGATGTTTCAAATGCTTTGGTGAATAACGAGTACCGGAAGAAAGATCAAAATGATCATAGAGATTCAACACCAGAAGCTTTTACTATTGCCCGAGGCAGGACGAACAATAAAAAATTTGGCGGATCTAAAGAGCAAGGCAGATCCCATTCGAAGTCAGGAGGATCATCTCGAAGACGTCTTGCAAAGGATGAGTGTGCCTATTGTCACGAGAAAGGGCATTGGAAGAAAGATTGTCCGAACAAAGACAAGTCTAATGCGAATGTAACACGAAAGGCTGATGATGAAGATGACTCAGCATTCTCTGTTTCTTCCTCAGTTGATCCGTCTGATAGATGGATTCTGGATTCTGGATGTTCCTACCATATGTGTCTAAATCGGCAATGGTTCTCAAGTTTCAAGGACATTGATGGAGGGATTATTTTGATAGGAAACGACAATGTCTGCTGGACAAAAGGTATTGGAACTGTACGTTTGAAGATGGACGACGGTACAATCAGACGACTGACAGACGTCAGGTATGTCCCTAATCTGAAGAAGAACCTGATATCTCTAGGGGTTCTTGACTCTAGTGGTTACAAGGTTACCATAGAAGGTGGAGTTCTAAAGGTTGTACGCGGTGCATTCTTAGCTATGAAGGGTATACGAGAAAAAAAATCTATATTTCCTTGACGGCAACACAGTCTCTGGGAAAGCATCTATCTCCAACTGTATCGAAGAAGCAGATTCGTCTGATACTTCACGACTGTGGCACATACTCTTAGGGCATGTCGGTGAAAACGCCATGCAGAATTTGGTGAAACAAAGTCTACTAAAAGGTGCTAAGGGTGGGAAACTTGACTTTTGCGAGCACTGTGTCTTGGAAAAGCAAACACGAATCAAGTTCGGCACTGTCATGTATCATACGAAAGGAATACTAGATTATGTTCACACTGATATTTGGGGGCCTTCCAGAAATGCTTCATTGGGAGGTAAACATTACTTTGTGACATTTATTGATGACTTTTCCAGGTATGTCTAGGTGTACACCATGAAGCACAAGGATGAAGTTCTGGATATCTTCCTTAAATGGAAGAAGATGATTGAAACCCAGATAGGCAAGAAAATCAAGAGGCTAAGATCTGATAATGGAGGGGAATACAAGTCAGATCCATTTTAGAAAGTTTACCAGAACGAGAGGATAGTCAGACATTTTACCGTGTCAGGCACACCACAACAAAATGGTGTAACAAAATGAATGAATCGTACCGTGGTTGATAAGGTTCGATGCATGTTATCCCAATCCAGATTGAGCAAAGCATTTTGGGCAGAAGCTTTGTCATATGTCTCTTTTATCATCAACAGACTCCATGCTTCAGCACTAGATGGAAAAACTCCCAAGGAGGTATGGTCTGGATAACCCGTTTCTGATTATGATTGTCTACATATTTTTGGGTGTTCTGCATATTTTCATGTGAAGGAATTAAAACTGGATCCTAGAGCCAAGAAAGTTATTTTCATGGGTTTTAGTGAAGGAGTTAAAGCATTCCGTCTATGGAACCATGAGTTAAAGAAGATCGTGATAAGCAGAGACGTTACCTTTGACGAGTTTGTTATGTTGAAACAGACAACTGTAGAAAAGGAGAATCAGAACCAGGTGGGGTTAGATAATCCTGCAACTCCAGAAAAACCAACTCAAACAGTCGATTATCCTAAAGATGATGACGATCGGGATGATAGCTCCGTTGAGACGGAGGTACTAGCACAAGCACCGCTACAAGAGACCACACAGCAAGAAGAATCTATTGTCACTAGGAGAGCAAAAAGAAATATTCGGATACCTGCTCGATATACTGATATGGTAGCATTTGCACTTCCCATAACTGAAGCTGACATTTCGTACAACTACAAAGAAGTTATGCTTAGTACAGAACAAAATATATGGATGGTAGCAATGGATGAAGAAATGCAATCTCTTCATCAGAATCAGACTTGGAAGTTGGTTTCACTTCCAAAAGGCAAGAAGGTGATTGGATGGAAATGGGTCTATGCTAAGAAGGAATGTGCTCCAGGAAAAGACAACATCAGGTACAAAGCTAGACTGGTGGCAAAAGGTTATGCACAGAGGGAAGGAATAGACTACAATGAGGTATTCTCACCTGTTGTTAAACATTCTTCTATTCGACTATTACTAGCTTTGGTCGCACAATTTGATCTTGAGTTAGCTCAACTCGATGTCAAAATTGCATTTCTCCATGGAACTTTGGACGAGGAGATTTATATATCTCAGCCATATGGGTTTAAAGTTCCCGAATGTGAGAACTGGGCTTGCAAGTTAAACAAGTCACTATATGATTTGAAGCAGTCACCGTGACAATGGTACAAGCGATTTGACAGCTTTGTGAAGAATCAGAGGTACACACGCAGTCAGTTTGATCACTGTATCTATTTGAAGAAACTCCAAGATGGTACATTTGTCTATCTACTCTTATATGTGGATGATATGTTAATCGCATCTAAGAGCAAGGTGGAGATCGATAAGCTGAAGGCTCAGCTAAGCTCAGAATTCGAAATGAAGGATCTTGGAGATGCCAAGAAGATTCTTGGAATGAAAATCAAGAGAGACAGGGTAAAAGGGACAGCGTGTTTAATACATACTCAGTATCTGAAGAATGTACTACAGAGGTTTGGTATCGATGATAAGACTAAACTTGTAAGCACTCTGTTAGCCCCACATTTCAAACTTAGTGCATCCATGTCTTCAAGTACAGATGACGAACAATAGCAGATGAACGTTGTCCCATATGCCAATACTGTTTGTAGCCCTGATGTATGCAATGGTGTGTACAAGACCAAACATTTCACATGTTGTCAGCACGGTGAGCCGGTATATGCACAATTCTGGCAAAGGTCACTGGAAAGCAGTGAAGTGGATTCTACGATATATTCAAGGTACTGTAGATATCGTTTTGAAGTTTGAGAGAAACAGGACCGTTGTCAATTATCTAGTCGGATACGTCGATTTTGACTATGCTGGTGATCTCGATAAGCGTCGATCAACTACTGGTTATGTGTTTACTATGGTAGGAGGACCAGTGAGTTGAAGATCAACACTACAGTCAACTGTTGCTTTGTCTACTACAGAGGTAGAGTACATGGCGATCACAAAAGCAATTAAGGAAGCTATTTGGCTTTACAATTTGGTCAGAGACTTGGGAATCTGTCAGGAAAATATCGAGGTTTTTTGTGACAGTCAAAGTGCCATATGTCTGGCAAATAATCAAGTTCATCATAGTCGCACCAAACATATCAACGTACGGGACCACTTTGTTTGACAAATAGTAAAAGAAGGCGACAATCTACTTTAGAAAATCGGAACTGTAGATATGCTAACAAAGGTGGTTTTAGGGATCAAGTTCCAGCACTATTTGGACTTAATCAATATCTCTCGAATTTTTGGCACCTAAGGGTGCATTGGAGGTAGCACAAATCCTTGGAAGTTCGCCAAGGTAGAGATTGTTAGATAATGGCTTGTCGGGGGTTGGTCAGTGGTTGGTTAGTGGCTCACTTTCGGTGGTCATTAATCAACTTTCGGTGACTGATATTATTGAAGTTAGAGCACACCATTATTGACAGAGGTGTGTTGTGATCTCTTGTAAAACCCATGTATTCTCTAAGCTTGTAAAACCATCAATAGAGAGAGAAATTATATTCAGTGTGCTACCACCCGTGGAGTAGGCGATTTGCCGAACCACATAAACTTTTGTGTTTCTGTGTGTATGATAATTTTCACTTTGATTTAATAGCTTCCGCACAACAGGTTTGGTCTTCTTTGGTCGGAATTTGAATCAGAGAATTCAGCGAAAAAGGAAGGTGAAGAGTTAGAAGGAGATGAAGAGCTTAGGGAAAATTCAAAAGCGTTAGGGGAAGTAAAGAGTGAACAGACAATATTTTGGGATTTTAATAAGGAATTAAATTCCTGGTCTCAAGTGCTGGAGTCAAATTTAGAAAAGAGTGTTCGCACTCATGGGTTGCTGAAACCCCATTTAATCGAGATTGGGAGGCAGAAAATACTAAATTATCAGGGGAGCTGCAAGGGGAAAACCAAACAATAGAAAAAGAGATGATTGGAAAAGCAACATCAACTCAAGAAATAAGAAAGGAGAATTGTGTTTGTACCGATTGTAACAACATCAGAAACAGAGTAACATAGAAACTAGTAGAGGATAATGATTTGATACACAATGATGAAGTAGACTGTTATGTGGGGCTAAAAATTGAGGAAGCTTTTGATGGAGTTTTGGAGAAACAATCAAAGAACAAAAAATGGAGCAAGAATCAAAAATGGTGATTTCTTAACGAAGTTGAACAAGAGGGGAGTAATTCATTAAAGAAAGCTCACCGAAAGAAGAACAAGAACCAGGTGGTAGCTAATATTGAATCATTATGTGGGTCAGATATAGAAAGAAGAAACAAGTTAATTCTGAAATCCATTCAACTTGGAGAAGAATTGGGGATGTGGAAGGACAAAAATACAATAAACGGGTTGCCAGAAGATACAACTAAAACGCATGGTGATACAATTTTAACATGAGGATCTTAACGTGGAATGTTAAAGGTTTAGAGGGGTTAGCAAAAAGTAGAATGGTAAAGGAGGTAGTTAGCCAAAAAGAACTTGAATTCATTTGTATCCAAGAGATAAAGAGCAAGGAGTTGAGTAAGAAGAAGGTTAGATCATTGTGGCATCATGATAATTTTAATTTTGAACATTTTCAAGCTGAAGGGTTATCGGATGGTATTTTATCAAGTTAGGATTCAAGTTCTTTCTCCGTGGAAAAAACTTTGGCACAAAAGAGATGGATTGCATTTTGGGGTATTCATATAAAATCCCAGAAGAGAATTTTGATCATTAATGTTTATGCACCAAAGAAGAGCTCAAATCAGTTAATTTTATGGAAAGAAATTATTAGCTTAGTTGAGACAGTTAGAATTCCATATTGTATTGTGGGTGACTTCAATACAGTGAGGCTCATAGAAGAAAGAAAAGGATGTTTAGTGAACAATAGTTGTTTGAAGAGGTTTAATATGTTTATTGAAGAAGTTGAACTCTTGGAAGTTAACATTCTCAGCAAGCAATTCACTTGGTTCGGAAAAAAATAATAAAAAAAGTAGATTAGACAGATTTCTGTTGTCAAAAGATTGGATTTAGCTTTCCCGAATTGGAAAACTAAATGTCTTGAGAGGAGGTTAAAATTTTTTGATTATTGGATGAAAACACCTGGATTCATCAATATGTATGCTGATTTGTGGCAAAGCTATAATGTGAAAAGAAAGAAAAGCTATGTTGTTATGGAAAAATTGAGGCGATTAAGAAAAGACTTGAAAAAATGGAGCAACGAGAATTTTGATGATCTGGACAAGTAGACGGAGAAAGCCTTTACAGAGTTAAATAATTAGGATGAAAAATTATATACGAAAGCATTATTGGTGGAAAAGACCAGACAGAGAGGTTTAGTATAACAACAAGTGTGGAAATTGGCTAAAGCACAAGAGAGTATGTGGAAACAAAAGTTAAGGGTTAATTGGTGAAGAAATGGGGACTTGAATATTAAATTCTTCCCTTTGGTCTCAAAAATCATAGCTAAGAAGAATAATATGGAGGGACTGATGTGTGATGAGGGTTGGGTGGAGGATCTAGAGATTGTAAAAAAGAAGACAATGCATTTCTTCAAAGACATCTTCAAAGAAGAATTTGTATCAGATGTCCATCTAGAAAATCTACCTTTTTGTACACTGGATAATGTAGAGAGCAGTTGGCTTGAAAGAAAATTCAGCAAGGAGGAAATTACAACAGCATTTAAAGATTATATGATGGTTCTAAGGCCCCTGGACCAGATGATTTTAATCTTAACTTTCATAAAAAGTTTTGGGGCATTTTGGAAGCTGGCGTGGTGGAACTCATGGAGGAATTTTACAAGGTACTTTTTGTAAAGGTTTACGCAGTGCGTTTATAACTTTGATTTCTAAAAAGGATCATCCATCATCTTTGTTAGATTACATGCCCATTAGTCTTGTTAACTCAGTTTATAAATTTTTAGCAAAGATCCTCATGAAAAGATTGAAATCTATGATCGAGAAGCTCATTGATAATACCCAATCAACTTTTGTGTTTGGAAGGCAGATCTTGGATGGTATTCAATTAACCAATGAGATTGTGGAGGACATTAAAAGACACAAAAACGGTGGTATCATCATTAAACTCAATTTTGAGAAGGCATGTGATAAGCTAAGTTGGAAACTTTTTGAGAATATCATGTCAAGAATGAAGTTTAGAGAAAAAATTTCAAAGTGGATTATGGACTGTGTAAGGTCATCTTATGTGTCTATCTTGGTGAATGGTTCTCCATGAAACAACTTGGGTCAAATCTCGAGTCCGGAACAAATCTCGGGTCAAATCCCAAGTCTGAATCTAATTAAATCCATCCAAACAAGGCCTTAAACCACTAATCCAATAGTATCTTCTTGGGTCATCTTAGCCCACTACAGGCTTACCCAAAAGGTCATGACTGAAGGTACTATTGTTTTAATGTGGGATTGGGGTGTTACAAACTCCCTCACTTAAATTTCTGACGTTCTCGTCAAAATCGATCACACACACCACTACAACAAAAGGGGCTATCAGAGACCGCCTATCAGCGACCGTATATGGTCGCAGATGGGTATCAGCGACCGCATACGGTCGTTGATAATGGTCGCATATAATCTGGTCGCTTGGAGGACAGTAGCGACCACCATTAGCGACCGCATTATCAGCGACCGACGATAGCGACCGTATCGGTCGCTGAGTTGAGTCAGCCTCAGTTATGACGTGGAACACGTGGCAATTTGGTGTCAGACTAGTAGCGACCGAAATCAGCGACCGACATCGGTCGCTGATATGTTGAATGGGAGGAACACGTGGCAGTTCTGAGAATTGATATTAGCGATCGAGAATTGATATTAGCGACCGCATGCGGTCGCTGATACCTGGTTAAAAAAAAATTGGCCAGTTTTGCAGATTTTCAAAAAACTAAAACCTGTTTTGTACCTGCTCCCAATACACAGCAGTTTATATAAACATCCATATTAACATATTTATACCCCACACATGCACAATAGTATTTATTAACATCCATCCATATGCAAACACATAAACCAACACAATATAAACTATAAAAACATTCATAAACCAAAGGGAACTGAAAACTTTATATAAATGTAGTCTTTAAACTTTAATTAACATACATATGTCCAAACATTCATAATCACAGACAGGGTATTTGAAGTATAGCTAGCTAGCTAAGTCTTCATGCATCATCGTCCAAATTAGTATGACCCTGTAGACAAAAGAAGAAAACATGTTAAATATGTTGATATTGGTAGCTCTTACAATATTTATGTATTTAAGTTAGTGACTTATTTGATTTTAATAAGAACTAAGATTACCTTGTTGCCATCCTGCTGCTGCCGCCACTGCCTCATCCAACTCATCAGGACTCAAAGACTGTAGATGACCGCCCAATATGCGAAGAAGATCTCGATCTTGACATATCGCTCTGACACAGTCAGCGGGAGTATGAATGGTTGGATGACCCGATGACTGTGTCGACTAGGTAGCAGAGCTGCCTGTGCCGCTGATGGTAGGGCATCGTCTTTGTCCTTGGCCTTTGACATAGTTTTTCTTCACGAATGACGCCCTCTCCCATAGCTCCTGATCAATCTGGGGACGCAGAGTGCCTTCAGGATAGCGCTCGTTCATTAAGGTATTATAAGTGTCCTATCAGCAAGTTAATAATTAGATATTACAAAATAAATATAGAATGTGTAAAAATGACGTTAACATTTAAAAACTACATATATATTAATAACTTATATAGTACCACTATCTGAACAGCCTCCGACAGACCATCACGGGTGGCCACGTACACATCCAGCCAATAGATAGGCTGACCCTGAGACTGAGCCTCCTACAAAACAAGTTCTTATATTAAACTTGTAAACATATAATATTCTACAAACATTGAATATAAACAACCTTCGTAGTCATACGTACCCTGACAGCAATATGCTACAACTATGATATATTGTCGCCCTTGTATGTCCCTTTCGCCTTGTCGCTTTCAAGTGCACCTGAGGCTCTATTCGCAGTGGCAGTCTTGCGTCTCTTGACCCAGCTCTCAGCCCTCCACTAGTCACATATCGCAGCCCATGTGTCCTGCGCGCACCACCAAGGGTTGTGCTCGTGCATATACTGCTCACCCTCCCCCGGATGGTCGATCTCAACATTGTGCAGGGCTTTCTGACGTTCCTTGTTCAAATTATCTTTGGTTTTAGCGGCACACTTCTACCAGAACAAACGTCTGAATAACTGATGCACTCGCATCATCCCATCTATATCTCTTCTAAACATAAAACAACAATAATATTAACACGATAAGTATACCATTTACTAACAACAACGCTAAATAAGTTGGTAACAACAACGCAAAATAATTTTATTTCATTAGCTATATTATCTGAGTTAAATTAAAAAAGAAATACTTGAAATTCGGCCCAAACTGCATCCTTGTGGGCGATAGGTGTGCTCGCCCACGTAATCACTGGCGTAGGCCAGTTCTGTAAGCATAATTGTGAAATGCACTTCGCAATCTTACTGTCTTGAAAATCACTACAATATATTACAGTTTACATTAAAGATAAGTAAATTTATTTTAATATTAACGACAATTAAATACATATATAGATGTAGAATAATGGAAATATAAAAATTAAAAGAAATGATGTTAAACGTACGTGTTGTCCGGTGGAGGGCGAATCTGAATGAGAATCCGGTCATCCAGATTAGTCGGGGCCTTCGGCACATTATTAGGGCCCCGACCCAAGCCGCGCTTTCGCTGCGCTGGCTCAGAAGACATCTGCAAACAAAAAATTATAGGATGTTATTATGAATGAGTTATATGATTTACATATACAATTAAAATGACATGAAATTATATGAAATAGTTAACTACGACAACTATAAATAAAAGCTACATAAATTAACATGACAATGCAAGGATATAGAGAACATGTATATATGCAGTAGTTCGAAATACAAGTCAGCCTAAACATACATTTTAATGAAAATCGTTGTCTGAGTCAGAATCATTTTGGTTACGTATTGGAGTTTTATAACCATCATCTTCTTCAGATTCAGTGTCAGTGCCAGTCAAAAACTCTTCCTCCTCAGTATCACTGTGATCTGGCACAAGTATTGACTCGGGATCGAATTCATCAGAATTCATAGGTTGCCCTCTGCCTTGTTCCCAATCAAAATCCGGCCCTGCAATATCATGAACCATGTCATTCATACGATGGGTACTGCTATCTGGATTGTGTACGTGTGCGATGACACTATCTCTTCTCTGCCCATGTGCCCACCAACATTCTTCGTAATTTTTCATGAACCCAGAAACAAGTAAATGATAGTTTACCATGTCTTTGTCCATATAATTTACATTCTTACACTTCAAACAAGGGCATCTTATCTTGTTCTGACCATTCAAACATTCTGGTGACTATACGCATAATCCAGAAACACCTTGCAACCAGTTCTAAATTCAGTTGTAGCACCAATTTGGGCACTTGACTTTCGTCATCTCATCCAACTACGGTTTGCATTAAGGTCCATGAAACCACGGTACCTACTGCATACAAGAATTATTGTATTCCCCTTGTTAGAGATTTCTAATTCAGCCCAATGTCATTTATGATGCTTACAAATACATATAGATGTATATGTACATATATGACAAGATTGTGCATCATAAATGTTTATTCGGGAATGGAATGAGGATACATACCAAAATAAATGTACACAGTATGAGATCGACTAGCCAAAGGCATGATATATTATTGTGCATCTTAAATTATTCGTTAGTATGGCCTTATGCCATCCTACATATTTTAACTAACATATGCACCATCCTAAAGACAATAGATTGTTAGGGGTGGAATATGAATCATAGTATCATGCATGGTCTGCATATGCATTGGGACAAGTCTACATCAATATACGCCTCTATTCAGTTATCCGACCAACGAAAAAATTTCGCCAGAGTCTCCCCTATAATATGGACTATCCACATGCACGAGGTCATGCATATATGGCCATTTGTAGGCACCCAAGACACAACCCAACAGGCATATACAAATTCAAATATAATAAGACCAAAATAATAATGAATGGATGCAAAAGCTTTAAGAAATAAACACCCAAAAAACTAACTGTTAAGCATTCTGATATAGCTTATGAACTGCCTAGTATTAGTATACTTGGTTTATAACATATTATTTATCCACAATTAGTATACTCCACAATTAGTGTCCATACGTGTTAAGTAATAAAAATTTGTTAAGTTATTACTTGTATGAATTATATTGTAATAAATTAACAATTTGAATATAGCTAATTCGTATTCTTGCATGTAATCCATTTTGAATATAGCTATAATTCATTTTATACACTTTTCTCTACTTTATTTTGTATTAATTTGTGTAAGATATGTATTTTTGACATCTTTGGAGGAACAAGGGAGTATATTTTCTATGTCTCCTTGCAGTACAAGGGAGAATATCCTATGCCTTTATGAATGATTTTCAAGTATTTTTTTTCCAAAGTCTACTTTTTGTTTTTGATTCAAAATTATGGGCTGCTAAATGAGGCGAAGCCTACCATTATTCTCATACATCCCCTCATTTTTCCCTTCTGAAAGAATGTCTACAGTTTTACAAACTAAACCCCTGCAATCAATGTAGACCCCCATGAATTAAATCTCTGTTTTTTATACAATGACTTTATTCATTGTAGAGGTTCCTAAGTGGTGATGCCTTGAGCCACTAAAGACTGTTTTGAGAGGCAAAACTTAATTGAAAAAAAAGAAAAAGTGCTTACAATGTAATCATGATTCAAAATTTCATCAGCAGAATGTAATCACAGAATTTAAAAGACGTATAACCACATAATTTTATCATCAGAATTTCTTCATATTTCATTTAGGATTTAATCCGTACTCAAAGCCATAGCATTCGCATAAATTTCGAAACAGGATTACTTGTAATCATGATTCACAACCAATCCAGCCTAGAAAAATTCAAAGAAACTACCCTATAATAAGATTATATCCGTTTATTCAAGAAAAAAGATTGTAAATCTGATTTATATTGTACACATGCATCTGAAATTCATACTTGAATATGATGGGGTGGCGTGGGCACCGTGGGATGGGTCGGCCGGCGTGGGGCCACTCCTGATCTCCTCTCTCTTCTCCCTCTTCTCTTCTCTCTCTTTTTCGTCTTCTCTTTTCTTTCTTCTTCTGTTTCGTTTATAGCCGACTGTCTAGTACCTGATAGATTAAATAGGATCAGCAACCGACTTCTGCGGCCGCGTTCGGTCGCTAATTTTTATTTATGTGGCAGAATTAGCGACCAATTTTCGGTCGCTATTAATATCCAGTCGCAGTAACGTTTCCCGCCCCATTTCTGCGCCAATTATTTGGGGGGGGGAAATCTTTCAGCGACCGCACGTGACCCTATTAGCGACCGATTGCGGTCGCTAAACTCATCAGCGACTAGATTAATATGCGATCGCTGTTACGAGCATTCGCGACCGAAATTTGCGGTCGCAGATAACCTTGGTCGCTGTTGGACCATTTTCTTGTAGTGCACGGTTCAGATCTTTGCCTCTCTAACCATTGTGGGATGATCTCGGCTTGTTTTATGTCCCCACCTCCGGACTTCTCCCTATTATGGGATAATACCACCAGCCTTCGTGTTGGATGACCCCACCTAAGCTTTCGAGAGTCGGCTCTGATACCATATGAAACAACCTGGGTCAAATCCCGAGTCTGGAACAAATCTCGGGTCAAATCCCAAGTCCAAATCGAATCGAATCCATCCAAACAAGGCCTTAAACCACTAGTCCAGTAGTATCTTCTTGGGTCATCTTAGCCCATCACAGGCTCACCTAAAAGGTCATGACTGAAGGTACTATTGTTAGTAACTTAATTCCTTATATACAGACAAATTTTTCTCATATATTTCAATGTGGGACTGAGGTGTTACACTCTAACTGATGAATTTAAAATTCATAGAGGTATAAGACAAGGAGATCAATTATCTCCTTATTTCTTTTCACTGGAGAGGTTTTTAACCAAATAATCAAAGTTGTAGTAAAGAGTGGAACGGTATAAAAGTGGGTGTGAAAGAGGAGGTTGAAATTTCTCATTTATAATTTGCTGACAGTCTAATCCTCTTCAGTTTGGATAGTTTGGGATCTGTTGAAAACATCAAGACAACTCTCATTCTCTTCCAAGATATATCAGGCCTTTAAGTTAACTTTAATAAAACTGCTATCTATGGAATTTTAGTAGAAGACCAAAGATTGTTGGAAAAGAGCAAAATTCTTGAGTGTCCTATTGAAAATCTTTCGTTTAAGTATTTGGGAATGAAAGTGGGAGCTAGTCTAAGAAGGAAGGAAACATGGGATCCAGTTATAAGAAGAGGTAATGAGAAACTTGCAAAATGGAAGAGTAGAAGTCTTTCGCTTGGGGGTAGAACGATTTTGGTAAAATCTATTCTTTCTAGTTTGCCTCTTTATTATATGTCGGTTTATAAAGCACTAGTGGGAGTTTTAAAAAGTTTGGAAAGAATCGGAAGAAAATTTTTATGGGGGGTGATGAGGATTCTAATAAATTGAATATGATTACGTGGAGAAAAGTGTGTTTGAGTAAGGAAAAGGGAGGTATGGGGATTGGTTCATTGAGAGATAAAAATGAAGCTCTTCTCATCAAATGGTGGTGGAGATTTAATGTAGAATCTCAGTCTTTGTGGAAAAAAGTTCTATGTGCTAAAAATAAGTAGGATTCTATGATCATATTAACAGTATTCAAACTATCCCTTACATTTGCTCAAGAATATGGAAAGACATCATGTATGTGGGAAGAGAGGAATCCAATGTAGAAGTTGTGAGCCTAGAATCCTGGTATTGGAAAGTGGGTAATGGTAGAAAAATCAAATTTTGGGAATATTTTTAGTGTTGAAATGAGTCCTTAAGAGATAAATTTCACAGGCTCTACCAGATTTCGAAGAAGAAAAATGCTTGCTTAGCTGATATGAAAGTAGGGATAACAATGAAGACGATTGGGATTTGGGTTTTAGAAGAAGTTTATTCCAATGGGAAGGAGATCAATGGAGGGAACTCAAAAGTATCTTAGAAAATCTGCAACTTACTAATTACATGGATGATATGATTGTGTGAAATAAGGATCTTGATGGAAAGTTTTTAGTGAAAATTTTTTTGGAATGAAAAAGTATCAAATAACAAAGCAGAAGTAGTTGGATGGAGTCAAGAGGTATGGAACAATAATCTTCCCTCTAAAATACAAGTTTTCATGTGGTTAGGGATGCAACAAGCCATTCCAACAAAAATTATGTTTTTAAAAAGGGGTGTCAATGTAGATAATAGTAATGAAATGTGTACCTGGTGTAATAGACATGTAGAGCCCGCTGATCATTTTCTACTTCATTGTGACTGGCCATGGAGAGTGTGGACGGGAATTTTTAATTGGTGGAATCAAAAAGTGATAATTTCTTCTTCAATGGAGATGATGTTAAAGTCTTACTGTTTCTGGAAAAAGAAAAATATGAGGCTTTTATGGATTCTTATTTGTGGGATGACTTTTTGGGAAATATGGTTAAGCAGAAATAAGTTGATTTTTGAGCAAGATTTAAAATGTTAGAGAGCAGCTGTTAGTGCAATCAAACACAAATCTCTACAGTGGATCCTTATTCATAATAATAAAAAAAGATTGAATACTCATAAGTGGTTGGAGGAACCTTGGATGTTGGTCTCATAACTGTAAAAGGTATGTGGGTGTTAGTTTTTGTTGTCTTCACATTTTGGAGGGAGTTGTTTTATTTTTGTGTATTAAAATTTATTTGTCTTGGGTGAGGGGTTATAATTTGTAGAGGGAGTTTTGTACGTGTTTGGTGAGTTCGTGTCTTCATTTTTTCATCTCATGTTGTGTCTCTTTTGATTTTATTGGTGAGTGTTTGGTGTGAGTTGTAATATTCCAAAAACCCTTGTAATAAATTTTGTGAATATAAATACAACTATTATTAAAGTCTAAATTTTAATTCTTGATTATTGTAAAATATATGTGTGGAATGTATATAAATACATATATTATTCAAGTAAGTTAATAAAAGGACATCAAATAGAAAATGTAACAATTTAAAAATCACATAACCATGTCAAGAATAATGCAAGTATACACATATATAAATAATACAAGTATACTTATACAACTGATACAAATATGCATACATGTATAAATTATACGTGTACATACATACACATGTGTGTGTGTGTGTGTATATATATATATATATATATATATATATATATATATATATATATCAAGCAAACAAACAAAACAAGCCAAGACGAATTGGTCAAAAAGTCAAAAATCTAGAAAATTCATCCAAGTGCCAAATAAGCTAGAAAAAAAAGAGGGGATAAGTTTGGCTGACCCAAAGAGATAAACTTAAGAAGCCTCCCAAGATATTTTTTGTGAAAAAAATTGACCAACTTTGGTATATAAATACCTAACCCCTTTTATTTCTCCTCACTTTTCACCAAACAAAACAAAATCTAAGCAAAGAAGAGAGAGAGAGTTCAGATCAGAGAGGGAGAGGAAAATAGTAAGCAAAAATCATCAACTAAGAAGGAGAAGCAAGACGATCCAAGCAAGGAGAAGCAATTACACACATACTAGGTATAACCCTATCCTTTTTTAAGCTTACAAATCTTTCTTTGATGAAAATAATTAGACTTTATGTATACTTGAGATTATGTTGAGTATATATATGTTGTAATACCATGGATCATGGAGAAAAAATTAAAAGAACAAAGAAAAATAAGAAAGAGACACAAACTAGTGAAAGAAAACCCTAAAATAGCTTCTATAAAAATTTTATAAAGTAACTATATGTGTATATGAATTTGTTCATGCTAAGGATAGATAATATCATGTTGGAGTATGATAACATGAACAATGGCAAAAGAAATCAAAGATTATACAAGAAACAAGAAAAGAGATAAATTAAATAAGTTAAGAAATTTTTAGTATATTAAAAACATAAGCTGATTTTCTAACAAATAGAACTTTTAGCATATTTTAAATTTTTGAGTAAAATTTATTGGAGAAGATAGATCTATAAGTTAACTAAAATTATGCACTAGTTTGAGGTTAAAATTCCTTATAAATTATTTTTGGTGAATTTTCTAGTAAAACAAGACAGACTGGACAACTCCCTGACCTAGTTTTTTTAAAAAGGAAGTTCTGAACTAATAACCAAGGAGATAAAATATGGGCTTCTAGGGAATGAAACTTGATTGTATAAAGTATATTTTGGCCTAAGAATGAACACAAATAGACTTGTAAAGAAAGAGTTATAACCAAAATAATATCAGAGTTTTAAAAATTAAAATAGACATAACTTGAGTTTTGTAACTCAGATTAGGATGAGATTTTGGGTAAAAGTATATTTTGATACGATAAAGGTACTGTACAAAATTCATAATTTTTGAACTTAATTTCGAATTTTAAAGAATTTCACAAATTTGAACAGAAATGGGCTTAAAATAAATAGTAACAGTGCTTAGAAAAATCTGAAAAAATTAGAAACTAACTAAATTATAATTATCTAGGTGGGGCCAGAAGGAGGAAAAATAATAAAATCGCTAAGGTGGTTTAATGGAGAAAGTAAAGTATAAAAATTCATAAAAAATTAATTAAAGATAAGCCGGAAAATAAATAATATATTTTATCGGAAAATCCGTCAAAAAGGGACGTATGAGGCTGCGTGTATAATAAATAAATACTATAATGAGATTTTAATGGTGTAAGAATATATTCAAGGATAAATTACGGCACCCAAAAATACCGAAACGGAATTTCAAATAATTACCAAAAATAACTAGTAACTAAATAAATCCTTATGGATGGTGTAGGTTATTATTCCGAGACAGGAAATACTCTACTCGAGGAAAGTATGCCCATAACCGACAAGTTCCCGCACTCCTGTGCATTTAAACTTCGCTCATTATTAAAATTGTAATTTTTCTAAAAAGCTTGTTAGACCGTCTATAAAAGGAGTTTATGTCATTTGTTCAGCTAAACTCAGTTGTTATGTTTATTGAACTATTTTTGATTATTTGGTGATATGTTAATCCAATTCAAATTGCTTTGGTGCGGATCCTGAGGTTATGGTTGAGTATGAACAACCCTAGAAATAGGGGTATTGTGTTATAGTCGGGTAACCGACATTATCACGCTGTGTAAATATAACGTGATTAAATGTTATGTGTAACATAGGGGTATTATTAGGTTGATCATCTAATGATACTCTGGGGGATAAGAGTTCGCAGTCTTTGTGACTGTTGAACACCATGTAAAGGTTCACAGTCTTTGTGATTGTTGAACATTTGTGTAAAGAGTTCATAGTCCTTACATTCACTCAGTGACCCTCAAAAGAAATATTTTTCGTTGTGAACATTTAAATAAATTTGAGATCCCAAAATTTAATCCTATTCAGAAATATAATGTTCATTTTTCTGTACAGAGATTTTTTTTTTTGTTAACTTCCTCGAATTGTTGATAATATTAATTTTTTGTAAATCCTTGACTATTGATTTGCTGCCAATCATTTTTATTGTGTTTTAAACTGTTATATTTGCTAAGCAAATTAGTTACGTTGTTTACTCTTATATAAACTTTACGTTGGCAGCTAAGACCGAGGAACCCGAAGGGTCGGGTATAAAGGATAAAATAAAGAGCAGCTAACGAGGAGGAATAAGTAAATAATATTATATTAGTTAAATAAATAATTAATAATGTAATATTTTGGGAACTAATACATTAGTTCATATTGTGTAACTAAGACCTGGGCATGTATGTGTAAATAATGTAAATAATTAATGTATTGTGTAGCCTTGCTTATAATAATAATAATAATAGCTAGTTAGCAGGTATGTGAATGAATAGTGATGCACCAAGTCTGCTGTAGATAGTACACGGATTTAGGGGCGTCACAGGTTAGTATCAGAGCAGTAGGTTATAATTCTTAAGTTAGAGGACCTTAGGATATAACCTGGTAGCAATCTAGTATAGACTGAGAGAAAAGAACTCACATAGAGTTCTTACGAAAAAAAATAAAAAAAAAATTAATAATAATAATAATAAATAATAATACTAAAAAAAATTTGTTTTGGAATTAATTTTTAAAAAAAATCGGTTAAGTATAATTAGTTAATTATTTTAAGTTGTATATTTAATTTATTAATGTACTAAGTATGTTATTTTATTTTAGGATGGCAAAGGAAGAAGTAACTAGAAATATCTACTAGGTACCTCGTGTTGCACCCATAGCAAACCCAGTAGAGGAGGAGGCCTCAGTAGTAGAGCCAGAAATGGACCCCGAAGAGGATTCTGAGGAAGATCCTGAGGAGAAACTTGAAAAAGATCCCACGGGGATTAGGTGGCTCCCGGGTATGTTGCAGATAATGAGGCGCCACCCGCAGAGGAGGAAGAAGAGTCTGAGGGATTAGGACAGTTTTATCATAAGCCTATGTCATGGTACGAGACATATTAGGTAAAAATCAGGAATTGGAAAATAGGCTCCGATAGTTAGAAGAAAGTAATGAAGAGATAGAGGTCAGGTGGGAAGCCGAGATAGACACTCGTATCAGGGCAGAGCAAATATTAGATAACGTAGAGGGAGAATTAAGAATTACAAAAAGAAGAATAGATCATATGCAATACCACTATAGGACTTCATTTTGGCGAGTCCAAGATAGGATGGAGTACTATCCGACTGAGCTAGGGCAGGCACGCCATATTATTAGTAGAAACCTTGTAACCCACCTGTTATCTGAATAATGTAATGAGTCCATTAGAAATGGCCTATAAGATGTATTTATGTACAAATAGTTGGTAGGAAAAATAGCAAAAACGGTGTAAATTTATGGTGTCCCAAATTTGTATATATAGTCATGGGACGTGTAAATTGTAAATTACAAATAACATGTTTAATTAATATAAGTATGTTTTACATAAATGTTTCATGTGTTAGTTCAATTTACAATTTATTGTTTATTCATAGCCTAATCCATACCTTTTGGATTGCCACGCTTTGTAAGGATTTTATTTTAATGAAATAAATTCCATTTGCTTTTCAAAAAAAATAAAATTAATCTTATATGAGATAAAGCCTAAGGGGGGCCCAACCTAGAGAGATGATGGGGCCCATAGGGAAAGGGACATGTTGCCTATATACATGTGAGGAATTAGAGAATATGGGTTGGTTGGCTGAGAGAGAGACAACAAGAAATAGAGGACTCTAGGGAGGAAAGTTTTGAGTCATTGTTCATTCACCGCGAACCTTGATTGGCTTCTATGGAAAGATAGATAGATTGAGAGATGGACCAAAAGGAGGGAGATAGAAGAACTCTAAATAACCAACCAAGATCAACAACCATGAATCCGCTGATCCCAAGGGCTCTTCTTCCTGTTAATCTATGATGCTGCTTCAAGTGTTGCCATGCTCTCCACCATGCTCTTAAGATGAGTCATTTCCTAGTCAACCAACCAGTGAATCCATCTTATGGCAACCATTTGTAGGCATACAACTTTCTGATAAGTATTATTTTCCCCTCTTAATTATGCCTCTTCAATTCTACCCTGCACAAATACATTCCCCTCGATCGATATTGTGCTCTGAAGTAATAACTGAACCTAACCACAGCCTGCTCCATCATCAACACCCTGATCCATATTGTTGACCCACATTGACCCGAGACTTTAGGTGGCACCCTACGTGTACTGAAACTCTCAAAAAACACCTGCGTGCACTTTAGGTGGCACCCAACATATATTACTTTTCTTCTTTCAATTTTCATATGCGTTTACTTTTGCTCACTGAATTTATGAACCAAACGTATATAAACTTAAGGAAACAAAGTAAAAAATAAATAAAGAAAATAAAAGAAAAGAGAAAATATGAGAAAAATAAATCTTTCAATTACCATAGTCAAAATCAAAAAAATACCCCCTCACTATTCAACTTGTACTTTTAGATAAGATTCTTCTTCAAGTCAAGAACATCTCGGGTTTTATTAAGCTTAAAATTACAACCCGTAGGACATAAAAAATGGTTGAATTACATATTCGTCCTTCCAAATTGCCATTGAGTTTCATAGTGGCTCTTTAATTGGCAAAAGTGATACTTTCGTCTTCCAAGTTGGCATTTTGGTTCATGTCTGTTCCAGAATTACATAATGTTTTTCGCTACAACCGTTGTTAAAAATCAGCCCAAAGAACATAAATGAATCAAAATTCCAACTTGGAAGATGAAAGTGTCACTTTTACTAATTAAGGGGCAATACTTTAAAATTCAGTGACAACTTAGAGGGATAAATATGTAATTTAGCCTTAAAAAAATTATCCCTACACCATTCACCATTGCCAACAGTTATTGTCCAAAATCCCCATCAACCTAATATGAATAACATTTTTCAAAGGTAAAACAAATTCTCAGAAACAATATTTAGTAATGTAAATTGATAAACACATGTCAATATATATTTGATTATCTATAGTCACCATATCGATATCCGTCCTGCTTATGTTTCTACTAATAAAACATTACCAAAAGACATTGACTATGCACTTAATCTACACATCGGGTAACGTAATATTCAACTAATCACACCAGTGGCGGAACAAAGGGGGTCAAAATATATTAATAAAAAAATTTATTTCTCTCAACTTTTCAATAGATGTGTTTGTTCCAGTTATTAAGACTTTATTTATGACTCTTTTGATATTCTAGTTTTTGATTTTCTTAGGTAATGATGAGAATGCATTAAACCAGTACATAGTCCAAGTCTTTGTTTCCCTAGTATGGGCTTAAACCAGTACATATTCTAGGTCATTTCTGCTTCATAGACAATGCAGTAAGCAACTCTTTTGGCCAGTTCACATTTCCAATATAAATGATATCAATATTTTCAGCATACAACTACACAAGGGTCTCTTGGTTTAAAGAAAGAAAACAAAGTTTTCTCTCTCTTGCTTCCTTGACTCTCCATTGTGACTTATTCAAATTGAAAATCCCCAAAACCTAAAAATTCAGAAATTACCTTCAAAGTTCAAATTGAAATTCTCTAAAGTCAAAATCTAAAAGTTTTGCTCCAACTAAACATTTGCTCTAAAACAGTTTTAAAATTCAATTTAACTTGCCCAATCTATTTAAACTACATCAATATACATATATATAGCCTTCCTTGATAATAGCCTTGCTCAATTCTCTCTATTTAAACCAAACAGTTCTAAGAGGAATATTATCAAATATCACATGTGCATCAGTGATCAGTGCATTAATTTGTGGGACAGAGTTCATATAGTTTTATACATGCTTCAAGTCATGTTTTCCTCCCTTATTACTTCGCACAACAACAATTAATCTCCTTACTATTCACAGCTCAATCAATAGTTTATGTACAGCAGTAACATCACAATTTATCCTATATAACACTTAATTTCCAATTTCAAATGAAATATTAAAAACAAAACACTAACCTTGTAAAAACTGAGTTCCCAAAAAATATTAGCTTTGATGTTTGATTTACGAGTCTCCTTCCACTTCTATTGTTTGTGATTTCCTCTTGAATCAACTTACTATTGCTCCTCTCAACCGAATTGCTGATAATGCCCGGACATTTAGGAGACTTTGGAGAATAGAGAAGAGAATAGGGAATCACAAACATGCTGCATAATCAATAATAAGTAACCCACTCATTATAAATAATTAATTGTTTTATTAAGAAAAGTAATCAATTGTTTAATTCCATGGAGACATGCTGCATAAAGAATTCCATGAAGGCTTCGGTTTTCCAAAAAAAAACAACACGGACACTCCACTAGTTTATGTCATTCCACTTCCTTCTCATATTATATATTATATGCAATTATCATATATTCCAACATCTTCATTTATATACATATATTCATTTTACCCTCTCCATTTACATATTGTAATGAAATAATTGCCTGAGCTACAGCCCACCATAGCCCAGCTCCGCTCTTGACAGCAAGCTCATACCAGGGTCACGTGACCCCCCGACCCCCATGGTTACACCTCTGGATCACACAATGTAATTTTTTTAACCACTATACGTATTAATCACTGCCATAATCAAGTTGTTCCAACTTTTTTAAAAAGAACACAAACAAGGCAATAAATTCATCCTTGGTTACTTTAAATATGTATAATACAACAAATTTATAATCATATTAAATTCATTCAAGTTAAATATTGTTGGGATTGATTCATACTTCTACGAGTCTGACTAATAGCTACTACGATAGGGTAGTCAGGGTCTTGCTGATGAGCTGGCGGGGGTTGTAAGGGGGAAACGCCCCCTAGAAGCAGCGCACTGTGTAATTGGGCTTGAGGATTTATTAGATGTCCGGTCTTGGGTTTTACTAATATACTGCGCTTAAACCCATGTTATTGAAGTTAGCGTTTTTTAGTTACTATTAAACATTATTTAGTGTGTGGATTATTGTAGAACGTGTGAGACATCTAATGAATACATTAGACAAGTGAAGTAGTCAAATTAGTGAACCCGGGTATATCACGTGTTCTTATTTTTTTTGTTTTTCTCTACTTTCTGTGTGAGATTGATGTGTGATTGATCTTAAATTTTAACAAATATAAAATAATTTTTACATAAGAAAAACAATGTTAGAAAAAGAGTGTATTTCATATAACTTGATTAAAGACAAAATAACTCCAATTATTACATATACTCTCTTTGGAGATATGAAGGCCACTTGTGACCACAAATTATATCTCACTATAGCCATCACTTTTTGACCTAGAATCTTTCACATCAACATCTTTCACATTGTCTGCTTTCTTTTCTGTCAATGGTCAACAAACCTTGATGATTAATTAAGAACACTGTCCATCTAATTCTTCTACGAAGAAATATTTTGTCCGTTGAAATACTTATCCGAAATTTCTCATAATCAGCCATGCTCACACTCAAAAGAAAATTCTTAATGAAATTGATTGATAACCTGGCTCTAATACCATTTATTATTAAATTAAAAATACAACGAAAGAAATAGTAAAGAAAAATCAAGTGGAAAAAAAATTAACAAATAAACAAAATTTTCATTGTTTAGTACCCGATCTTGCGTTATGTCCAGTGCAATGATAAATCAATCTAACGATTTAAAAAAACGTACATCAATACACTCTGGCACACATATAACATATTCTTTTTTAAATGACCTTTTTAAGTATGAAATTTAAGATAAACATTTTTTGTTTAAACTATGAAAAGGTTACGTGATCAAATGAGTTCATTTTCGGATGGAGAGGATATTTTTGTATGAAGTACTTCCTCTAATTCTAACTTATAGATGTATTTTGATTTTTTAAGTTAATTTACAAATCTAAAAACTCAAAGTTGATACAAATTTACTTGATTTTTATATAAAGAACTATTACTATTGTAAGTAAACTGATCAAAAAGAAAAAACCAAATGTTGATTCTAGAATTTTGGTTGATATAATTCAGGGAGGGAAGTGTACTAGAAACTCCATGGCAATTGATTTATGCTATCAGAAAATGCAGAAGAAATGTTGAACATGTTGGTCATGTGCAATGGAAGCATTGGCTTCTTTCAGCTCACCATCATAAATAAAATAAGTTATATTCTTAGATGTCTTATTTAGAAATGCAAGTGAAGATTCAAATTCAAGAGGATGCTCTTGCATTTTAAACGTGAGATTTCCTAGATGATAGCAATTTTCTTGTATTATTTTTTGCCATGATTTAGATTTACTACCAATGAGTTGTAATATTTTGAAAAGGGTTAGGGAACGTGCATGTCCCCCATGGCCCCTTGTTATTTTCTTATTATTTTTGAGATTTTAATCTCAGCAAGAGTGGTTTGGGTGACCAAAGTGTTTGTTGGCATTGTACTCCATAAAAATAATAAATAAATAGAAACCAACCAAAAAGTATTACTATTAATTATTATATTTAAGACTTTAAACGAATTTATATTAATTTTAGATTCTAAGTTTTCAAAGGAAATATTATGGTAGCCAATGGGACAGCCGAGCTAATGAAAAGACCGAATGGAAAGAGATAAGCTACATTATTAATTAGGTTTGCTAAACGTATATAGGTTATATTTGTCAATAACATTTAAATATTTCCACAAAATTCATGAAACTCACATGAATTTAAAATCATGTGAGTTTCAATTGTCCTTGGGATATATTTTAATTGTAAATACAAATAAAGTCTCATTAAAAAATACGTGCATCGCACATAACTCAAATTTGGGAAAAAATCACCTCAAGGAACATAAATGAACTAAAATACCAACTTGGAAGACTAAAGTGTACTTACTTTTGCCAACTAAGGGGCTACTTTAAAATTCGGTAACAACTTAAAGTGTGTTGGGAATATCTGACACATATATGCTAATCTAAAACTATATCTTGACTCAAAAGGTTAACTTATTAGGTCTATGGTCCATTAAAGCATTATATGTCCTAAATGTTTCTCCATATGTTCCGATGTGGGACTTTACTATCACGCGGTACATTAACAATCTCCCACCTAACGCGTGATCTCTCCATCCACATCCACACCAAGTTCCCCCTCGAACTTTTAACCATTTACTCTTTTTGGAGCATTGTCCATCACTTCTTCTAGTTGACGAGTCACCCTCTTTAATATCTCTTGTTTGACGACCCATCAAGAGTCTTTGCTAAGCCTATCAGGTCTCCTATATCTGACAAACTTATCTCTCAATATCTCTTGTTTGATCCACCAAGAGCCACCTTGAGAAGAGTTCACTACTTGCTCAAAGAGTACATAATTCACCTAACATTTATAACTCATTGAGCCTAGCTCATCATGTCTTCTAATTGACGAGCCCACACTCTTATCAAAAGCTAACCAAGAGCCTTTGCGAGAAGAGTATACCGCTTGTTCGATGAATTATTTTTTTCATCATACTCAATCCATACCATACCCATGATCCAAGCCCATAGTCATGGCTCTAATACCAGTTGTAGGAAATATTTTGCCTCATATATGTTCATCTAAAATCACATCTTGACCCAAAAAGGTTAACCTATTAGGTCTATGATCCATTAGAGCATATATATCCTCATATTTTTGCATATATTCCTATATGAGACTTTACTATCACGAGTTACCTCAATAGATACAAATATTGAATTCAGCCTATAAAAAAATATGTCCCCCATTAGTGATGTAAGGTCTTCTATAAATAAGTTGTTGTTTACAAAGTACACCAGACAATTAATTAAGCCATGGTCCTTCAAAACATTCTACACATGAATGTAGGCAATGGGGAATCTAGCTATGCTAATAACTCAACCATCCAGGTATCTCTCTCCCTGATCTCCAAGGATTTGAACTTTTTTATTATTCTATGATGGAAAGAAAAATTTATGTTCTATTTTTATTTAATTCTCATCTGAAAAGTACAATTTCTCTCACAGAAAACAATTATATTGAAGGCACGCAAGGTTTTAGAGGAAACCGTCAATAATTATGGTTTTAATGGATTCCCCGAGTGTTTCAAGATAGCTGACTTGGGTTGCTCCTCAGGACCAAACGCCCTTTTAGTTGTGTTGAATATCATAGACAATGTTCATGCAGTTTGTCAAGGAAAAAATGTGAAATCGCCCGAATTTCAAGTATCTTTAAATGATCTTCCTGATAATGATTTCAATACCATTTTCAAAATATTAACACCATTTTTTGAAAAATTAAGGGAGGAGAAAGGTGAAAATTTCAGGCCTTGTTTTATATCCGGAGTGCCAGGTTCTTTCTATGGAAGGCTTTTTCCAAGTGCAAGCCTTCACTTTGTTCATTCCTCTTCTAGTATTCACTGGCTCTCTCAGGTTATCATTTACATAAATTTAGAAAATAATACAATTAATGATAGCGTATATAGTAATTGACATAGCCTAACAAAATTGTAGGTTCCTAAAAGACTTGAGAATAACAAGGGCAATATCTACATGTCAAGAACAAGTCCTCCAAGTGTTTTTGAAGCATATTCAAACCAATTTCTAAGAGATTTCTCAGCATTTCTACACATGCGAGCTGAGGAAATAGTTTCGAATGGCCGTATGGTTCTAACATTCCTCGGCAGGAGCACTTCAGATCCCACCAGCAAGGATTGTTGCTGTTTATGGGATTTGCTAGCAAAGTCACTTCACGACATGGAGATTCAGGTCCGATCCATTTTTCACCTAACCAATTAAACAAATAACGTAACATTTCGAAGTTTCTCATCAATATTCAATTATCATGTCATCTTATTCAGATTCCATGACACTAAGTTCAAAGTTATTTGTCGCTTTTGTTGTAGCAAATTGACGTTTATCCATGCTAGCCCACAAAAGAGGCGATGACAAAAATTGCATATGCAACTTTTGCCATAACAATTATAACAAAAAAATCTATAAATTTATGTATGGTCAAGGACGTGACAGCTTAATGGAATACATATCCCATGTCATCGCTAGTGAACTATACATTCAAAATAAATTAGGATAAATTTTGAATAAAAATATAACCTTGAAATTTGTAAATTCTGGAAAGGGTGTTGATAAGGTCAGAACTAATGTTAAAGAAATATTTATGTTGTTAGAGCAAATATGCATGTAGTTATATTTTACTCTTGTTTCAACGACACTTTTCATTTTCAGACTTTTATTAAATATCACTCTTGCATTATACGCGTTATTTGCAAATAAAACTCTTTTTGTAGAATGGACGTATTAAATTCATTGACATCCATCAAAATTCCATTACCATTGTATTTGCTTTCAGGGTTTAGTTGGTGAAGAGGACATCAATTCATTCAATATCCCCCTTTATACGCCATGCATGGATGAAGTAAAGGCAATAATTCAGAATGAGGGTTCATTTAGCCTTAATAAGCTTGAATCCTTTGAAGTTAAATGGGACGTACAAGACGATGAAAAACAATTTCTAGATAGCGGTGGCATGGTTTTGTCCAAAAGAATTAGAGCTGCAGCAGAACCTTTGCTAATAAGTCATTTTGGAAACTCTTTTATTGACAACTTATTTGATAGCTTTGCAAGGCATGTGGATGAGCATCTCTCCAGGGAGAAAACAAGTGTGTTCTTCAATTTTGTGATTTCCTTGACCAAGAAATGATTCTTAAATTGAAGGGGCTGAAAAAGAAATACCAAGCATATATTAATTAAGTAGTTAAGTCAATAATATTCAGGTCATGGTACTCATGATAATAAAAAAAGGGAGATTGTGATGCTTTCGACAGTAGAAATAGTAGCAGGTAGCTATGTTAGAACTAAAGAGTTTGTTAGATAGAGAGTGAGATTAAGCCTTAAGTTATCTTTTTATCCTACATGCAGGTTGTATGTAATTGATAAGTATGTGTTAGAGTTTTGTTATCAAATGGAGTCCTACTTCAAGTCTACGGCTGCTTGAATATGCAGATATAAAGAGGAATGCACATTAGTCATTGTACTACGATGAATTCAGCAATAATACCATCTCTCTTTATACTGTTATATTTCTTCAAATTAAACAAAACAAACACAAGCAGAATCTCTATTGAATTTGTATCGATATATGCTTTCTTTTTTCAATTGAAGTAATTCATATGTTATCAGTATTTGTATTATCAGTATGTGAGAGTGCTATGTTGAAACAAAAACTTAAGAGAAAATAAAATGATTGTAGCAACATCATGTATTTTATAGATAATGCATTGACGAATCAACAATGATTGATAGTAATTTTCAGGAGGAATAAGTGTTTGAGAATAACAGCACAACAAAAAACAATAGTGAAGAAAAATCGAAAGAAAAAAAATTAACAATCATACACAAAACATAAAAATTTATGTAGTTCACCTAAAGGTTATGCTAGTCCACTGTCACTGGCAATCAATCTCACAATCTTTAGAATTTCATACATAATACAATACAAGATATGCTCTTTATAAAATGCAACATATGTCAATCTCACAATCTTTAGAATTTCATACATAATACAATAAAAGATATGCTCTTTATAAAATGCAACATAAAAACTCAAATTTAACCCGAAAGTACAAATTTACCCGCTCATTGACCCATGTCAATCACCTTATGGTAACTTTGCAATCACCTCTTAATTAATTAAAGTCGGATCAAGTTTCACAAATAACAATGTCAACAAAAAATCTAAAATGGTCAAATTAATCCTTAAAACGCAGGCTTACATTCCGTCCAAAAAAGTGAACGGAAGTGCTGATTAGACTAACGGTTAACATGTGTTAATTATGTGGCAGGTGACGTGGATTTGGTTAATTGACGTGGATTTTGGTTAATTGATGTAGTGTCCTATATATATATATATATATATATATATATATATATGGGAGGATCTATGCATAAGGCAACATAGGCAGCTTATGCTGAGTTTTTTTTTTTGTTTTTTTTATAGGTATAGGAGCAGGGGCAGAAATATAAGTTAATAAACTCAAGGGAGTAGATTAATGGAAGAGTTAAACTTGGAAGGTACAAAAAAAAGGTTTAATTCTTAATCTAAATACAAAGTACAGACTGCTGTTATTTCATTCTGTTTCTTCTGTTGCAGCGTTGCTCATTCTACTTCTTCTACATCTCTGCCACTACATCTCCACAACTCCACCGCTTCGCGACTTCTCCTCTTCTCCGCGACGAGTGACGACCACCGTCCACTGCAGACGCAGTCTCTACCCCTGGCCTCTTACGCATATCAAACTTAAAAGGTAACTAAATTAGGGGTTCTTTTGTTTGATAATCTAAATTTTGTAATTTGTTTGAATTTGTTGTTGGTTGGGGACTTGGGGTTAAACCCACTTCAATTTATTTGATGCATTTGTTATATTTTGGACTTAAGAGGTAACTAATTAGAGCTTTTTTTTTGTTTGATAGTTTAAAGTTTAAATTTATTTGAATTTGTTGTGGGTTGGGGACTTCTGGTGAGTACAATTGTCAATATTCTAATTATTTCACTATTGTTTCTTTGTAATTTGTTGATTTCTAGTAGTTTTTGATTCGAATAAGTTCAGTATAGTTTCTAATTTCACCTTAGAGTGTTATATCTCAGAGGTTTTTAACTTAGAAGATAATCCTTTTAGACTTACTATTGGCTATTATCTGATTAATTGAAGTGGTTATTGGAATTGTAAATTTTTACATTTTATTTTTCTCACTCGGAGTTTGCTCCAATTGAATTATGAAAGTTGTAACTTGATCTTTGTTGTTTAAGTTTGAGTCCATTGTAATTTGAACCAGATGAAGTTCGAAAGGAATTTGGTTTGGCATTATAAAATATTATGCAAGTTCCTGTTATTTGACAGATGTTATGACCGTAGAAGCAAATGATAAATAAAAATGCATCTAACTAATGGACCCTGCATAATTTTTAGTGTTCTGAGTATAAATTTGGATGGTTTATTTCTCTTATTTAAAGTAAAGGTTATTTGAAACTTATAAAAAGATACCAAAACTGGTTTATGCTTTGAAATTAATTCATGATTTTGTTTGAATATAGAAAGCAAATTTGGTTTGAGACTTTGAGCATTTGGGGAATCATTCAAATTGAACTATGACAAGTAACCGAAGTACGTTTCTAAATTGTATTTAAATATTTTTTATTTTGAAATTCCTTTTTTAGTTTGGATTATGAATATTTATTTCTTGTATATTATAGAATTCTATTTATGTTACATAAAATAATTGTTTGTTTGGGGTTGTTGTATATATATTTGTATTTTGATTGATTTAGGCATTCATGACATGTGGTCAAAATTCAAACGTTCCACATCACAATCCATCTGAGTCGATGAGACTGCTCAAAATCTCTCAAATGAAACCCCTATATTATGATTAGTTCAAGTTTTCTTTATTTAACTTCAACAAAAAAATTAATTAAAATCCGTCTCTGCTGGGAAAAATTCCTGAATCTGCCCTATATATATAACATGTATTTGCTCTGAATAAAAAATGGGTATACACCATCTCTATCGTTCAATATAGGAACCAACGGTCCAGATTAATTCACGTCCGCTACTAATAGTAGCGGATAACGGGTATTAGTAGCGGATGTGAATTAATCTCGGCCGTTGGTTCCTATATTGAACGATAGAGATGGTGTATGCCCATTTTTGATCCATAGCAAATACATGTTATGGATCATTAACCATATATATATATATATGTATATATATATATATATATATATATATATATATACAGTAGAACCTCTATAAATTAATATTGTTGGGATTGAAAAATTTTATTAATTTAGAGAGTTACTATTTAATCGATAAATTAATAATTTATTAATTTAAAGAGTGTTTTTCTATTCGGTGAACATAAATTTAATTACATTAAAATTATTGCATTTTATTGATGTTTATATCATACTTTTTTTGATGCAATGAATCATACTTATTAAATTAATGTAATAATAGAATTCATTGTAAGTGATATTAATTATTTTTAATAATTAAATAATGTTCATTGTATCCACTTTTCAAATTACATTCACATTTTATTTCAAAAAAAAATTATATTCACATTAAGTTTAATTTATTTGTATATATAAGTTCGTTGTACTAGAATTTAATACATTCCATGTATGATGATAAAGAGAACTACTATATAAACATCAACAAAAATTCTTCAAAACAAGATTACCCTAGATATATTTGTAATTTAAAAGAATTATTAATTTACGATTTTGATGGGACCATATATTTATATAAGGGTCTTTTTAAAAATTATTATTTTATTATTTTATCGAAATTATTAATTTATCCTATTAACCCAAATCGAAACTGAAAAAAAATATTATTTAAAAAGATTATTAATTTATAGAGGTTCTACTATCCACTTATGTTGACAGCTATAAATATTCAGCGACATTTGTAGTTGTTTTAGTAATATTTTTTTTATAGTTTTAACGACTTGCTCCCCTTACCACACAAAATAATAAATTAAGACCCCATTCATTATAACCGAGCCTTCTTTTGCTGAAGAATAGAAGGTTTGCTGTCATCTAATAGTGCAATTATTTAACCAATAAAGAAAACACAATAATGTAGTATACTTTTTAAATATTAATTAGATAATTTTGTCCCACAAAGATTTTATCTTCTTTTTTTTAATTATGTTTAACAGTTCTACTTTAATAATTTATCCTAAAAGTATTTTAACAAAATATTATGACGGTATTCTTGAAAATAAATCCATAAACTTTTAAATATCTCAAATTAATAATATCTACTAACTTAGATTTACATGTAAACATCAAATGTGATATCTTTGTGCACTACTACAAAGCAAAATATATATTTTTTTTATTGTATACAAATTTTATATATTATCCTACCTGAGATTTGGCGACAAGAAATGTATCTACGTCTTCATTTGTAAATTTCTATATTAGCTTTTGGCATTTCAGATTAGGCTTAAATCTATTTTGCTGATTCATATAATTAAAATAGATCAAATAAATATTTGAAAAAGGGAGTGACAGTATATTATAATGCTTATAAATATTTTTTCTTCATGTTTCTTCCTCACGTGAAAACATCAATACATAATTTTGGACGTAACCTCTACTCTGTATTTTGCAGTTTGGGTTCTAATGTCACTTTAAAGTACTCCCTTCATTCAGCAAAAAAGAATCTCATTTTGATAAAAGGTCAATTACTGAATCCTACGATACAAAATTGATACGATCTCATTATTAGTTAATAAAATTATAATTATTGGAAACTATCTTCAAATTTTATGAATTACAAAACTAATTGTTTTCAAAACTTACATGAGTTGCATCATTTTTTAAATTTAAAATATCACAAAATGACTTACTCAAAAAATGAGATTTTTCTTCTTGTAGAACTGTGAGTATTTACTACATTACGTGTAACACCCCGAACCCGTTACAGGCCCAAAGTGCTACACGCCGCAATCCCAAAGGCCCGCAAAGCAACAATATCAATAGCGCAGCCCAAACAAAATAATTCAATAATAATCTTAAATTAAATCCAACAATAAACATCTTTTAAATCCATTTTCAAATGAAAAACCACCAAATATCAAAATTAAAAATGGAGACGCAGCTCCCTGAAAATAAGAGTCTTATTACAATTTCAACGACAAAAGAAGAAAATATCTTAAACTAGCTCCAACCATCCAAAGCATATCAAACAAGTGTTTCACTATCAATGATGAGACCTGTAAAAATTTATGTAAGGGGTGAGCGATGAAGCTCAACAAGTAGCAATCCTCCCTATCTAGCCGAATCAAGTACAATTTGCAAAAATACTTTTTCGAAATATCTTTTTGTTCAATAACAATAGTATATATGCTTTCAAAACTAAAACAATTCAAAAATAATTTCAATGTATACAATATATCTTTTAATCCACAGACCTAGCGACTAAGGTTACAATAGCCTTGTAACACGGCCCAAAAGTTCGATAGTGTCAATGTTCACGCACCTTACTAAGGTATCTATAAAAATGCACGCTCCCCGAAGGGCATCTAAAAGGTGTGCGCCTTAGTAGGTCCTATATTAGCTCCAGAACTAAACGTAAACAATAACGGGTTCTATACATAGTCGGACTGAGGATTTCAAAAAACGTTTCACAATCTCATCGATATTCAAAACTATATTATTTCACAGTTTAAAGCCATATAATCCCCTTTCACAGTTCAAAAATAAATACTTGATCCGAATTTTGAGATAGAAGAACATAACAATTTAATTTAAATGGAAGCCTTAAATAAAACATAACAAATTTTGAAACCATACATTTAGGCATCCGAGTAATTACTGAGCATATATAAAAGTAAACGATAATTTTTTTTAAAAAACTAAATAGTTCGGAAAGCCACTTACCTCGATGCGAAATACGAAAATATTAGCCGAACAAATCCTAAATATAGAATTATGACAAATAAAATTATTAGGATACAATACTATAACAAATTCATACAATTTACTCAAATCTTATGCTCATAAATCTTAAGTTTTAAATAGATTTGTAGTTAATTATAATACTTGAAATTATAAGAATTTATAAATTTTGGTATTGAAAAATATACTTTTGAGATTCATGTTACTAATAACAGTAGCTAATAATTCCATCATTAATTAAATATTCACGTTATATATATACATATATGTATGGGTGTGTGTAAAAATGTATTGCCATGACATCCGTGTCAAGATCAAACTTACTGATTTGTATTAATATATGCAGTAACTTAAATCATGATTAACACATTAATACATATATTTAATGTATAAACAAAATACTCCCATTACACATCAGTAAACACACTGGCATGGTGATACCACCCACCATATGCATACATATATAATAGAGATAAAATATCTCTTGCCCACAAATGCACATATATCAATTTATACTTACAGGCAATCAATTTATAAATATATCACCACGCCACTGAAACTACAAAATCTAAAATTCTTATTCTGACTGAAATTTTCGCAAACTCAATCCAAAATAATTATACATATACAAGTATACATGTTATTAATACTTCACTCCATAAAATATATACATATATACAATTTTTAATAAAATAAAATAAAATCTCATTTATCTTACAAAAACCCACATACATAACACCATTTTCAGGATCTTTTTATTATTATAATCATTGTTTACAAAATTCATCATACATATAAATTATCTTATAATTGAAAAAGATGGGTTTAGGTTTACCTTTGAGTTTTTCTTCTTTTCTTTTTTCTCTGTTCTGCAGTACTCCAAAGTCAAATAGTTGTTTACGTTCTTTTCTCTCTTTAGTTGTTTAAATATATATAATTCCTTTGCAAAATAGGTTACCAGGTAAAAGAGTCCTTTTAAAAATTTAATAGGTTGTTATAACTTAATTGGCTTATCTTAATCCTTATAGGTTTTAGATATGTATAAATAATTATCAATTACACTTCTATTATCTAATTATATTATTATTATTATTATTATTATTATTATTTAAAAAAAACGGGTATTACATTACGACTCTAGTTTAAAGTTTTCACAAAATAATTTGAATAATTAAATTTTCTTCTAGGCCTATAATTTGACTATCTTGATATTAAATTTAAGCTACCATGCTTTACTGTATAATAAACCGACTGTATTTAGTATTTTTCATGTTTCTTTCGATATAATTTAGAAATTTTCACACAATACGATTTATGATTTGATAATTATAGTTATTAAAAAAAAATTGTCACCTTTGGCCAGTAAAACATCATCTACCCGCACAAGTTTATCGCCTAATTTCCAATAAATAATGTTCAAATATATCCCATGCCTTAAGCATGTTTTTGCCTAAACAACTTTTTTATATGCTGATGCTTGGTAAATACTGTTGCAAGATTGTCCATTAGATTCTGGTTCCACCAAATCTTTTTGATTTTTTGAGAGACAAAATTTTACATCACAAAAGTAGGATTTGGATATATTTTTTGATCAGCTTTAAAAAATTTCATTGAACATGAAACGTGGCAAATCCGTCAGTATAGAAAAATAATACAAAACACCTGGAAGTTATATATATGGCAATGATCCATAGCATGTATTTGTTATAGATCAAAAATTAGCAAATAACATCTCTACCTTTCATGGCAACGATCAACGGCGCGGATTAAAAAACATATCTCGCCGTCCGCTAGAATAACTAGCGGACTAGAATTGTAATTTTGTTTGGACGATTTTGCCCCCATAACAACGAGCCAACTCAGCAGAAAAACCATTGTAATTAATCCCTCCACTAGAACTTCTAGCGGATGTAATGTTGCTGTCTTACAAGGACAATTCCCTCCAAAAAAGGAAAAGGAAAAGTACTCTCACATATCACAGTACTCTCACAGCAGCTACTATATGTCTATATCACAGTACTCTCACATTTGATGCTTAAAAAATAAGTATTCACTAATGTTGCTTTCATGGTTTTCAATAATAATAATGTTGCTTCGCTAACTTCCAAATCACACAAGGAATGTTTGCACACGGTTTAAATTTAATAATGTTGCAATTCCAAATCCAAGCCCCACAAGAAATCTTGCAAACAGTTTAATAATGTTGTGTTAACCTGCATAATTCCAAAAACAGTGTCCACTTGCAAATTCCTATCACACAACAATCCGTATGACAAAAATATTCTGCCCACTACACCATCTCAAATTACAATATATCAAAGGTACAGTTCATCATTGGCTCTGAGTTTGAGGCATAAATCTAGAGTAAAGCTAGTGTTGTTACGAACTGAGACTAAAGATCTAATAGTAACATATCTGTTGCCATTATTCACACTGACTTCACTAGCAACAACATCATTACCCAGTCGCCAACAGGCAGCAGGTGCAGCATAGTTTAGCCTCACTGTAGTCCAAGGACCTTTTCTGGTAGGGCTTATCTGAATAAAATCAGATTTTCTACTCACGCTAACAGATTGCTCATTGCTTTCAACTTCAGATCTGGATGATAAGAGCACAACACATTTTACTCTCACAAGACTTCTTAAATTTACTTCCTTCAGTTGTCTCCAGCACAAATATCAAATATTATTAAAATTTTAAAATGCACAAAATTCAGTTTATGGTAAACCAGCAATATTACAACATAACATTGCTAAGAACCAACTCAAGAGGTGACAACGGGGAGCTCATTTGGCAATATTGTTCTATATTTTTGGTGTTGCATACGAAACAAAAATAGAATCATGTTATGTTCTGTTTGCCAGTATTTTTAAATTTTACAGTGCACAATAAGGGGGTTGGAGGGTGGGAAGTATAGAAAATTGTTGGATAGTCTATATCAGAGCGACTAATATATTGAATTATTAGAAAAACAGATATTGAAGAGAAAATCCCATATTGACAAAATTACATTCGTCCTAACCAAAGGTGAGTGTTTCTATGTGAGGAACAGTGAGATGAGCTGGACTGAAGCTGCTGCAATAGTAGGGTAATGTTGGACGAAATGGGAAAACGAGGCAACAAGGAAGACATGATGCTTATCCTAATATGAAAGAAAAAAATATATATGTAGATATTTAGGAGAAGGTTATTTAAGATGAGAGCATTTGAGCTTGCTTCAGGAAATAGCTTTTCAGCATTTAGAAGAAACATGTTAAAAAATTTCAGCAATACAATGATGTGTAGTGATGCAGTCACATCACCGGAATCAGATAAATTTACGATTACACTGTAACCAACAAAAATTATCGAAGCAGAACAATGATTGATGCCGACTTGGACACCTAGATCAAAAAAACAAATGAAAGGCCCAAACAAACATGCTACAAAACAAACCTCTAGAAACCAATCTGCTTAGCAGCTTGCCAACAATTATAATCCAAAGGAGGTCAAAAGACAACACAACTACATATTAGGAACCCAAGAACTATGAAGAATCCAAATATTACACAAAGATAACAAGCATATAAATTCTCTTCTGAAAGACATATTGTAACTGTGGACCTAATTAACTTCACAAAACAACATCATTCTCATTGGCATTTTACTAAAGATACAATTTCTTTTTGTTAAATGATGTTGGTAATTTCGAAAAAGATTTATTTCATTTGAACACAACAATGAATGCTATCCAAATATTAATGAAGTTTAAATCAGAGCATACAACAAAATGATATGACAAATTAAGAAAGGTAATATGATAATATTTCAAGGCATATGATAGTATTTCAAATACCTGTACAATAGAGACCATGCATAATTCAGAACAATGAGACCATTTTATAAACTGCACAAATTTCAAGCTGCCAGAATTCCCTAAAATTCTAAACTTTTCTGTCACTTCACTAGAATGAAAGAATGCAATTTATAAGCACCAAGTTACTGTACAGAGCTTAAACAAGCGAACAATGAAACTCAAGGTAACACTAACAACATTCATATGATTTTGTTAAAGGCTTAAAAACAACAAATATGTGAACTGATAAATTGGATTTATTCAATTGGATTTTGAAATAAACCTAGAAATTCAGTCTAAATTAAGAAATTGAAATAGTATATCTGCTAGTAGACTAAGGTGTTGTTTGTTTGGCTCTTAACAGGTCTGAATGGACTGCCTCTTATTCGCTAAGAGGCAGTGTGTTGTTTGTTTTCTTTTTTGTTGCCTTTTAATGCCTCTAACTAGTTAAGATACAAAATCAAGTCTAGATTATTAAGAGACATGTCTGAATGAATTTGACTTTTTTAGACAAAAATACCCTCTTCAATATTATTATTTTCCTTTCCTATCCACTACCACCAGCGCCGCCGCCACCGGCGCCACCACCAAATCTACTGTCGTCACTACCAGATCTACCAACACCAATACCATATCTACCACCACCACTACCAGATCTACCAACAACAACACTATTTAGAAGAAAGGTGGGGCGGGTGGATAGAGAGAGAGGGGGCAGGCGGGGGGGGGCGGGAGGAGGGGGAGGGGGTAGGCGGGGAGGAGGGGGGAGGGGATGGGCGGTGGGACGGGGCAGGCGGGAGGGAGGGAGGGAGGAGGGGGTGGGGTGGGAGGAAGGGGCAGGCGGGGAGGGGGAGGGGCGGGGAGGGGGACGGCGGGGGGCGGGGGCAGGCGGGGAGGGGAGGGGGAGGAGGGGCAGGCAGGGAGAGGGGGGAGGGAAGAAGAAGAGGCTTTGTCCTTTTCTTTTTTTTTATTATAGGGTTAAATTTGTAAAACCATCTTATTCAGACATTTTAAAAAAATAATTATCAAACGCCATTTTTTCATTCAGATACAATTCTATTCAGATGCTCTATATTATTCAGATGTCTAAACTGTTCAGATCTTAACAACCAATTTTATCAAACACCACCTAAGAAATTGAAAGAAGAATCAGTACAAATGAAATACATATACATGTGAAAAAGTAAGATAACATTTATCATGATGCTACTATTATAGCCAGACATATAATAACCAGTATAAAAACTACATTCAAGTTCATGACCTAAGACAAAATAATAAAAGGCCTAAGGAACATTAATCGAAGTACTTACTTGCAACGAAACTCGCAATGATTTAGTGTCGATCTGTAGTCAATTGCGAACTAGGGTTACAATTCCAAATCGCTACAGGAGGGAGGGAGGGGGTGGGGCAGGAGGAAGGGGTAGGCGGGGAGGGGGAGGGGCGGGAGGAGGGGGAGGCGGGGCGGGGGAGGGGGAGGGGCGAGAGGAGGGGGAGGCGGGGAGAGGGAGGGGCGGGAGGAGGGGGCAGGCGGGGTGGGGAGAGGAGTGGCAGGCGGGGAGAGAGGAGAGGGAAGAAGAAGAGGCTTTGTCCTTTTCTTTTTTTTATTATAGGGTTAAATTTGTAAAATCATCTTATTCAGACATTTTAAAAAAATAATTATCAAACGCCATTTTTTCATTCAAATACAATTCTATTCAGATGCTCTATATTATTCAGATGTCTAAACTGTTCAGATCTTAACAACCAATTTTATCAAACACCACCTAAGAAGTTGAGAGACGAATCAGTACAAATGAAATACATATACATGTGAAAAAGTAAGATAACATTTATCATAATGCTACTATTATAGCCAGACATACAATAACCAGTATAAAAACTACATTCAAGTTCATAACCTAAGACAAAATAATAAAAGGCCTAAGGAACATTAATCAAAGTACTTACTTGCAACGAAACTCACAATGATTTAGTGTCGATCTGCAGTTAATTGCAAACTAGGGTTACAATTCCAAATCGCATAAATCGCAGCAGGGAGTTCTACTACCAGTAATTTTGCCCCAATTCCCTTTCACAGCAAGTTGCCGATCCCAATTCTTTTTCACAGCAAGCGAACGATCTGCATTCCAAATCGCAGAAATTGCAGTAATCGCAGCAAGTAATCGCAGAAATCGTTGATCGCAGCAGGTAATCGCAGAAATCGTTGAGATTGTGTAGTTGCAGGTGAAAAATCGTTGATCGCAGCAGGGGTGAGAACTGAGAAACTCGTCCGCTAAAATTTCTAGCAGACGATCTGCAGTCAATTTCGAACTAGGGTTCCAATTTCAAATCGCAGAAATTGCAGTACTTGCAGCAAGTTATCGCAGAAATCGTTGATCGCAGCAGGTAATCGCAAAAATCGTTGAGATTGTGTAGTTGCAGGTGAAAACTCGTTGATCGCAACTGAGGTGAGAACTGAGAAACTCGTCCGCTAGAATTTCTAGCGGACTTATTATTTTTGCGTTGACTTGCCCTAATTAGGGGCATAATTATCCAAAAATATTTTTAATCTAGTCCGCTAGTTCTTCTAGCGGACGGCGAGAGGTGTTTTTTAATCCAAACCATTGATAGTTGTTATGGAAGGCAGAGATGCTATTTGCTAATTTTTAATTCATAGCAAATATATGCTATGGATCATTTCTCATATATATATATATATATATATATATATATATATATGTGGTAATAATCCATAGCATTTATTTGTTATGGATCAAAAATTGACAAATAACATCTTTACCTTCCATTACAAAAATCAAGAGCTGCAATTTAAAAGGACATTCAGGCGTCCGCTAGGACAACTCGCTAGGACAACTAGCGGACTGGGTTAAAATCAATTTTGGACGATTATGCCCCAATCCGAGCAAATCAACCCAGGTTAACTAATGATTTTTAAACTGTCCTCTAGTTATTCTAGCGGACGACGCTAAAGTGAAATCGAGAACTCGAATTGAGGCTGTGAAGCAGCCGCTGTGAAATCGAATTGGGTGAAATCGAGAAATCGTTCACCTAGAAATCGAATTGGGGCTGTGATGTCGAATTGGGTGAAATCGAGAAATCAGAGTAATTTTATTTGAAGAACCCATTGCTATTCTCATCTGTAATTTCTTTAAAAGGTTCTGATTTTTAATGCTTGTTATTATCGGATGTTCTTATAAATGTTATTCTCCATTGTTTTCCTTTTACTGAAAAATAAAATAGTTTTCCTAATCTTTGATTCTCTCCATAAGACCACTCATGGTTTAATGGGTATATTGAATTTCACTGTCTGCATCAGTTTGTGAGACAAGGGTCGGTACCAACTACGATTTCGACCCTAGTTCCCTACATGATAAGACCTAATTGATGATAATCAAATGAGATACACAGAGATGTAGTAGTAGGTAGTAGTAGGGAGAGAGGATAGAAATAATTGACATCCCAATCTAGTTTTCTCTGTATATAATATACGACTTTTATATTTGTATTACAAGGTCTGTTCTTGGTTTTCATATTCTCTCTTATACTCCCTTCATCCCAAATTAATTGTTTAGTTTTGACTTTTTTAAGTTAAATTGACTATTTTTAGAATTAATAATTAAGCATATATAAATATATTTCTAAAATTATAAAAATTGGGGTTAGTAATAAATTGTGTATACTTTCTTTTGGTTATAATCTCTTCACCTATATTTTAGCAAAAATAGTAAAAAGATTAGTTTTAAAAATGGTCAATTTGACTTTAAAAAGTCAAAACTGAGCAATTAATTTAGGACGGAGGGAGTATAATATAATTCATTATGCTTTTGTGTACAACTACCAAAACAAGTATAATGCAACATGTCTCTTAAGATCGTATGCTTAACTTGCTAACAGTGAAATACAATTGTTTTTTCTTATCAGGTAAAGAAGCACAGCAAGCACCGTAGGACCTGCAACCGGTGTGTTGAAGGGTTTGATCACCACTGCAGGGTAAGAAATGCTACTAATTATAACAGGACTTGTGTTTGAATTGCTTCAGTGGTTGAACAACTGCATTGGGAAAAGAAATTACACGACATTCATTCTTCTCATGATATTTGTCTTGTTGATGGTTGGTGGTCTTGTATTTTTTATTTGAAATTAGTTAATAACTTCCTATGTTTGTGTGCTAATACAGTTGTTCCTATTTCAGCTAATAATAGGAGGAGGAACTGTCATTGCCATATTTATTAGGTGCTTTGCTGATAAACGAGGAATAGAGCATGAACTAGAGAGAAAGTTATACATAAATTTTTCCTGAGGAGTTCTTGCAGCGATATCTGTAATGTTTTTTCCTTTCTACTCCCGCTCCCACTTTACAACTAGTTTGAACAAATGTAAGTTTCGTCATGAAATTAATCGTCTCCATGCCACAGATTTTGCTGGCTTTATTGACAGCATATAGTTTAGCAGCACTGGGACAACTTTTCTTCTTTCATGTGGTTCTAATCCGAAAGGTATTAATAATTTATAACTGAACGTTTTACAAAACATCAGAGACATGCAATGGGCTATATATGCATCATTAATCTTATAGTATGCACCTATTCGCAATATTAGAATCACAAACAACCATGAAGTTTGTATTTGTCAGTACTTTGTTTTCCAAGACTTTTCATTTCTTTTTATGTATTTCCTTAAAAACTTGACACAGTAGCACTTTGTAAAATTGAATATCATGCACCTATCTGCTAGAAGATGATCCTTTAGCCCTCAAAGATGCAAGCATAAATATCATTTCTACAATCTAATCTAGTCGTGTTCGTGTAGTGCATTGTCCTTACTCTTGTTGTGACATCCACTATATCCTTGCTCATTCACTCAGATTTACCACGTTTGGCAAATATGTTCTCAACTGTATGATTAAAAAATATTTGTTGCTGTTCTAGGGAATGATAACTTATGATTATATCTTTGCAATGAAAGAGGAGAACTAGTCTATGGAAATAGAGTCATTAGAGGATTCAGATTTCTTTTCAGACGATGAGAGCATTGGCTCAGACTCCCCGGAAAATCCATCATTTCTCTAATTTCATATGCAGAGAACAAGGAATAAATCAGGTATATTAGAGAATTTTTTTTAATTTCTTTTTTGGTAATCAGTTGCAAGGTCTTACCGGAATATTGCTTTTTAGGTTGCAGAAGCCACAAAGATTATCAATAAGAATTGATTAAGATCCTGAACAATGCACATTGACCAAGAAACAAGGCTTTCGTGCAAGTATCAACCCATGGAAACTGATAAAAATGAGCCGAGAGAAAGCTCTACTAGAGCTGAAAAGGCCAGGGAAAAGCTCATGCAACAGAAGGCAATGGCTGAACTAGATTCATTAAAGCCATTACTACTGGAGACAAAAAGCGGACCATTCGTGAACCCAGAGAGAGCGATGGCCAGTGTGGGATCAGGCTTGACAATCCTCATTTCCCAAGGGACTCATCCAAGATCACCAGGACTTTTTTCAAGTCCAAGAAGACGATTTTCCAGCTCTCCTTCTAGAACACCTGGTGCTGTAGCTTCACAAAAGCACATATACAGAAGCAATTTCGATTTGAAGTTAACAGAGGTCTCTCGGGAGCTTGAGACTTATATTTCGAGGCAGGTTTTGAGCTCAGTTTTGAAGGAGGCTGGGAGTGAGGCGTCTCCAAGATAGGGTTCCCAGTTTGATTTTTCTCAGCCTTTAAGAAGAAAAGGCTCGAGTGCCAGTATTTTTTATGTTATCATATTTCTGTTCAGATTGATACATGTATGATTTACTAAACAATGTACACAAGAATGAATTATCTCTATATGACAAGACACTGAAAACAAGTTGTACGTGTGTTTTAGAGAGGGATCATGTAGAGTCTCTTCTTATTTGGTTCTTTCCAAAAACACTATACCCCACGTAACTTGGTCATGAATTGGACAGAGGTCCATGAAAACCAAACACTGCGGGGAAACCACTAGTGTTGGAACTTGTGGCTCATAACTGAGAAGTTTACGGATAAGGCCAAGTGCGGAGCGTAGCGGAGCGTTGCGGAGCGTAGCGGAGCGTAGCGGAGCGTAGCGGAGCTTCGCGACGCACTGGCCCATCGGAACTGAACAAAAGGTTTGGGGGGTGCGGGGTGCGGGGGGCGGAGCCCCCCGCGGTATGGTACAGAGTCACTGTACGTACAGCGCGGGGCGCGCTATTGCACAGCATCAGAGTGGCGCGGGGCGCGCTAAGGCTTTTGTGGTGTTCTGCATGGGTAGCGCGGGGCGCGCCGTTGCTGGGCTTGAAACGGCGCGGGGCGCGCCACAGGCGGGTTTCAGGTTCGGATGGACTAGCGCGAGGCGCGCCAGTAGAAGCTAAGGAACGGCGCGGGGCGCGCTGTTCGGCGAATTCAGTTTTCCTATTTGATTTCTGATAGGACATTATGGGTATTTGAGACATAATGTGAAGTAGGGTTGGAATAGGATTAGTAGCTATAAATACTATCTATTGTAAAGCTCTATGAAACCTAATCAAGAGAATCAATAAACAACTAGCCGCCCGTGGACGTACCCAAGTTTTGGGGAACCACGTAAATCTCTGTGTTAATTCTATACTGTCGTGTGCGTGTGTGTTCCATCGATTCTAACAACTAGTCATGAGTGGATGCCGCCGATAGACGATCATTTGACGTCAGTAATGTACAAAGGCAAGGCATAGATCCAAACTCATTATTATTTTGTTTCTTTTCCAGTAATGAGAAAAGAAGAGAAGTAGAGAGAAAAAGATGAGTAAGATCTTAAAAAACTTGCAAAACCATTTAGCATTACATCAACCTACAAAACCATGATTCGCTGCCGCATATTTCTCCAAAATTCATTCATGTTAGTTACCTCTGGACTCCAGTAAGATCTTATACACTTTGGATAATTTTGTAACATAAGCATTTAGTGTTTAATATTTGGGAAGAGTTACTGAGTATAAATTATTAATTATGGAAAGAAAACAGTTTTAAAGGCATAACCTTCAATTAAATCACTCAATTTCTATAAATCACTCGATTATTGTCACTTCACAAGCAGTTACAAGAATCATCTTTCAGTTCCATCTCTGAAAGTCAGCAACCACATATCAGCAGAGCTACACCTCAAACTTTTTATGTCAGCAGAACAATTCCAAAGAAATCCAGCAGGTAGTTGTTTCAGAAATGGCAAGAATCAAATTAATGGGAAAATGATTCCAGAGGGAAGTGGCTTCTCCAGTGGCATCTGTATAGTGTATTTACCATGCCTCCAACCAAACACCTCTGCTTTGATTAGACATGCTCCACAAGTGATTTGACAGATGGTAGCAATTTTACAGATGCTCAGGAAAAGTTTTGCACTTGAGCGGCTCACAAATGTCTGGAGAAACAAAGTCTGAAAATCCATCAACAAAAGAACACTTCCATGGAGAGTCCGAGGTTACACGGAGAGTGATATTGGATAGACAAATGTTGACGAAATTATCCCCTTCTATTCCCTCAAGAAGGCCTGCGACTTTAACATCCTCTCCTTTAACATTTTGAATGGTAATCATTTCTATTATGGAAAGAGCACTTGGGTCATAATACTCATCTGGGTGCTCCCCAAACTGACCATTGAAATTGGCCAGGGTCACGCCTGATATGAAGACATCTTTCACATAACCGCCCCGCCCAGGGGAGGTCTTTATTGTAATACCTATGTATGAATTGAAGAACTGGAGGTCTTTCCCGTGAACATCTGATACACCTCCACACATCTCACTTCCAATTGCAATACCTGAGCCTAATCCAGTCTGTCCAACAAGCTGGTGGATTTTTCTTTTGAGTGTGAGTGATGGCAGATTATGAGAAATTTTGGATAAGTACTTCAACAGACAAACTTTTTCTTCGTGGAAGATTTTGATGGAAAATGTTCTTAATTAATCATCAAGGTTTGTTAACCATTGAAAGAAAAGAAAGCAATCAATGTCAAAGATGTTGATGTGAAAGATTCTAGATCAAAAAGTGATGGATACAGTGAGATATAATTTGTGGTCACAACTGGCCTACATATCTCCAAAGAGAATATATGTAAATGTCGCTGAATATTTATAAGTTCTGTCAACATAAATGTGTGTGTGTGTATATATATATATATATTATCAGCATCCTTGATCAATCACATAAGCTAATGTGAAAAATGTGTTAAATGCTTAGTGACTTCTTTCAACCTTTCACTAGTTTGTTTGTTTGCGGATTTCCCGTTTTCTATTTAGCAAAGATTTTGTTCTCTCTCATCTTCCACAGGCTGATTCTATGCACATTTTAAGGATTAATTTGATCGTTTTAGATTTTTTGTTGACATTGTTATTGGTGAAACTTGATCCGACTTTAATTAATTAAGATGTAATTGCAAAGCTACCATAAGGTGATCGGCATGGGTCTAGGAGCGGGTAAATTTGTACTTTCGGGTTAAATTAGCTTTTATGTTGCATTTTATAAAGAGCATATCTTGTATTGTATTATGTATGAAATTCTAAAGATTGTGAGATTGATTTGCCAGTGACCATGAACTAGCGTAACTTTTGGGTGAATTACATAAATTTTTGTCTTTTGTGTATGATTGTTTTTTTTTTCGATTTTTCTGTACTATAGTTTTTTGTTGTGCTGTTATTCTCAAACACTTATTCCTCCTGAAAATTACTATCAATCATTGTTGATTCGACAATGCATTATCTTACAAAATACATGATGTTGCTACAATCATTTTATTTTCTCTTAAGTTTTTGTTCCAACATAGCACTCTCACATACTGATAATACAAATACTGATAACATATGAATTACTTCAATTGAAAAAAGAAAGCATATATCGATCGATACAAATTCAATAGAGATTCTGGTTGTGTTTGTTTTGTTTAATTTGAAGAAATATAACAGTATAAAGAGAGATGGTATTATTGCTGAATTCAACGTAGTACAATTACTAATGTGCATTCTTCTTTATATCTAAATATTCAAGTTGCCGTAGACTTGAAGTATGACTCCATTTAATAACAAAACTCTAACACATACTTATCAATTACATACAATCTGCATGTAGGATAAAAAGATAACTTAAGGCTTAATCTCTCTCTCTCTCTAACAAACTCTTTAGTTCTAACATACCTAGCTGCTACTATTTCTACTGTCGTGAGCATCACAATCTCCCTTTTTTATTATCACGAGTACAATGACCTGAATATTGACTTAACTACTTAATATATGTTTGGTATTTCTTTTTCAGCCCTTTCAATTTAAGAATCATTTCTTGGTCAAGGAAATCACAAAATTGAAGAAAACACCTGTTTTCTCCCTGGAGAGATGCTCATCCACATGCCTTGCAAAGCTATCAAATAAGTTGTCAGTATAAGAGTTTCCAAAATGACTTACTAGCAAAGGTTCTACAGCAGCACTAAGTGTTTTGGACGAAACCATGCCACCGCTATCTAGAAATTGTTTTCCATCGTCTTGTACGTCCCATTTAACTTCAAAGGATTCAAGCCTATTAAGGCTAAATGAACCCTCACCCTGAATTATTTCCTTTACTTCATCCATGCATGGCTTATAAATAGGGATATTAAATGAATTGATGTCCTCTTGACCAACTAAACCCTGAAAGCAAATACAATGGTAATGGAATTTTGATGGATGTCAATTAATTTAATACCTCTATTCTACAAAAAGAGTTTTATTTGCAAATAACGCGGATAATGCAAGAGTGATATTCAATAAGAGTCACTCAAAGTGAAAAGTGTCGTTGAAACAAGAGTAAAATGTAACTACATGCATAGTTGCTCTGACAACATAAATATTGCTCTAACATTAGCTCTGACATTATCAACACCTTTTCCAGAATTTACAAATTTCAAGGTTATATTTTTGTTCAAAATTTATCCTAATTTATTTTGAATGTTTAGTTCACTAGTGATAACATGGGATATGTATTCCACTAAGCTGTCACATCCTTGACCATACATAAATTTATATTTTTTTTTGTTATATTTGTTATGGCAAAAGTTGCAAATGCAAATTTTGTCATCACCTCTTTTGTGGGCTAGCATGGATAAACATCAATTTGTTATAACAAAAGCAACAAATAACTTTGAACTTAGTGTCATGGAATCTGAATAAGATGACATGATAATTGAATATTGATGATAAACTTGGGAATGTTACGTTATTTGTTTAATTTGATTAGTGAAAAATGGATCGGACCTGAGCCTCCATGTCGTGAAGTGACTTTGCTAGCAAATCCCAAAAACAGCAACAATCCTTGCTAGTGGGATCTTAAGTGCTCCTGCCGAGGAATGTTAGAACCATACGGCCATTCGAAACTATTTCCTCATCTCGCATGTGTAGAAATGCTGTGAAATCTCTTAGAAATTGGTTTGAATATGCTACAAAAACACTCGGAGGACTTGTTCTTGACATGTAGATATTGCACTTGTTATTCTCTAGTCTTTTAGGAACCTACAATTTTATTAGGCTATGTCAATTACTATATACGCTATCATTAATTGTATTATTTTATATATATATATATATATATATATATATGTAAACGCTAACCTGAGAGAGCCAGTAAATACTATTAGAGGAATGAACAAAGTGAAGGCTTACACTTGGAAAAAGCCTTCCATAGAAAGAACCTGGCACTCCGGATATGAAACAAGGCCCGGAATTTTCACCTTTCTCCTCCCTTGATTTTCAAAAAATGGTGTTAACATTTTGAAAATGGTATTGAAATCATTATGAGGAAGATCATTTAAAGACACTTGAAATTCGGGCGATTTCACATTTTTTTTTCTTGACAAATTGCATGAACCATGTCTATGATATTCAACACAACCAAAAGGGTGTCTGGTTCTGAGGAGCAACCCAAGTCAGCTATCTTGAAACACTAGGTGAATCCATCAAAACCATAATTATTGACGTATTTCTCTAAAACCTTGCATGACTTCAATATAATTGTTTTCTGTGAGAGAAATTGTACTTTTCAGATGAGAATTAAATAAAAATAGAACATGAATTTTTCTTTCCATCATAGCATAATAAAAAAAGTTCAAATCCTTGGAGATCTGGGAGAGATACCTGGAGGATTGAGTTATTAGCATAGCTAGATTCCCCATTGCCTACATTCATGTGTAGAATGTTTTGAAGGACCATGGCTTAATTGGCTGCTATACTTTGAAAACAACTTATTTATAGAAGACCTTACATTACTAATAGGGGACATAATTTTTTATCGGCTGAAATACATATATGTATCTGTTGAGGGACTACGTGATAGTAAAGTCTCAATTTGGAACACAAGTAGAAACATTGAGGACATATACGCTCTAATGGACCATAGACCTAATAAGTTAACATTTTGGGTCAAGATGTGGTTTTAGATGAACATATATGGGGCTGAATATTCCCAACAACTGGTATTAGAGTCATGACAATGAGATTGGGTCATGGGTATGGTATGGATTGAGTATGATGAAAATAATAATTCATCGAGCAAGCGATGGACTCTTCTCGCAAAGGCTCTTGATAAGAGATGTTGAATAGTGTGGGCTCGTCAATTAGAAGACGTGATGAGCTAGGCTCAATAAGTTATAGATGTTAGGTGAATTATGTACTCTTTAAGCAAGTGGTGAACTCTTCTCAAGGAGGCTCTTGGTGGATCAAACAAGAGATATTGAGAGATAACTTTGTCAGATATAGGAGACCTGATAGACTTAGCAAAGACTCTAGGTGGGTCGTCAAACAAGAGATATTGAAGAGGATGACTCGTCAAGTAGAAGAAGTGATGGGCAATGCTCAAAAAAGAGTAAATGGTTAAAGTTCGGGGGGAGCTTGGTGTCAATGTGGATGGAGAGATCACGTGTTAAGTGGGAGATTGTTAATGTACCGCGTGATAGTAAAATCCCACCTCGAAACATCGAAAAACTGCATCCATACATTCATCTAGAGTAATTAATCATCTAATTATTTAATTATTATATTCTTAAGTCACAAACCCAATGTAAGGTCTGTCATTTTCTATAAAATTGATGGCAAAGTTATGTACTTGTCTTTAGCCATTAGTCCATCAAACTCTTTTGTGGTTAGACCAATGTCTACAGCCTTGTTTAGTAGGTCCTCTTTTTTAATGTCCATCCACAATAATACCACGTATAACGTCTGTGATGTCCCAGATGTTTATGTGATTAGTAACTATTGCGGTTAAATGGTTATGACAAATGTGGCGTACGGTGATTCGTAAAAAAAGATGTTGATGGACTAAATAAAAAGAATAATGCACGAAATATAATAGAGTTTGATTAAAGGTTAAGATATAAAATCTACAAGTATTAATTAAGAAAATGGAAGAAATAGGTATCATAATACCTATGTTAATGGTACGTTGAAATTAGTCAACAATAAAGATTTCGGAAGAGGATAGACGTAAACCAAGTAAAGATGTTTCGGTGATCATGATTTCGAGGACATAATCCTTATAAGAGGGAAAGAATGTGATAACCCGAATTTTTTGGAAACTATTAAAATAAGAATTTAGTAAATAAAATTCTTATTGTGAGACGAAGCAGGATTGAATGTGTGTGTGTGTGTGTATATATGTGTGTGTGTGTGTGTGGGAATCATATTCATATGATTAAAATATAAGATTTAATAGTTAATAAAACTATTAAAGTAGTTGGATAGAATTAGCAGGAAAATGAATAAAAATATATATGTGTTATATATATTTTGAATACGTGATGTTGCGTGAAGGATTAAATGTGTATATACAAATGTGAAATATATATATATATATACATATATTAGGAAAATGAGATTTTATAGTTAATTACGAAATAAAATATGGAAGTGAAGAAAATCAATTAAATTAATTAATTGAGATTAAGTTAAAAAAATTGTTATGAATAATATAATTTGAATAATAAGCCTTGAACGGCAATGAAGTTATTATGAATTAAATTTCATAACTGATGTAATTAATTCACTTAATTAAAATAGTGAATTACTGTAAGTATCTTTGTTAATAAAAATGAGGGAGTTAACTAAACTCATTATTTTAATATATTACATATGAATGTAATAAATTTATGTACTGGCTTAATATATTATATTATGCCAAATGAATATAAATTAAATATGGAATGAGGAAATTAATTCACTATTTGGAAACTGATGGATTAAAATATTTATTTTAATTAATTGAATAAAGAATTATTTAGTTAATGATGATAGTTTTATTTATGTTACAATAATTAAATGCAACATGAATAATGGTATAATATTTAATATTATGCCAAATGGATGTAAACTAAAAATATGAGATGAGATCTAATATATAAAATATGTATATTGATATCAAGTTAGTAAATTAAATTCATATTTGAATAAATAATTGAATAAATTAAATTATATATTCAATATAATATATATTTATATGTATAAATTTACCAAATCATATTTTATTAATAATACATGTAATGGAATTATTTATATTACATGTATTGGTGTACATTGTATATATGATTTATGCACCTAATTGGAATGTTGAATAGGTAGTGGAGGTGGAGTGGAATGCTTTGTTAATGTAAGCAGTGTATTCGTAAGACACCTAGCATTACCAAGCATGAGGTGTTAGTTTATTGGGCTAAATAAGGAAAACTTAAAAGGATTCAATCCCCTGCTTCTCTTTATATTCCAAATCCATAATCAAGCCTTAGAACTCATGTAAGCTCGCAGGATAAGAAGATAGGCCAGTCCTTCCCCATTCCTGTAAGTCCTTCACTCTCCTCAATCCTTTCTTATCGCTCAACAATTTTATTATTTATAATATTACCACCCAAAATAGAGCAACTTCAAGTTTCCCTATATGCTCAATTCCTAAAAGTAACTCCAAGAAAGTTTACTTCAATTTCTATTAATGGGTCGTGTGGAAGCTTGATTTTTAATGCCAATTGTTCAGTTTTAAGAAGTACTCTTGTTTCAGTTTGCTCAAAAAGTGAAACTTTTGATGAATTTATAACTATCCATTTGGATGACGATACTAGAAATGATGGAAATGAGAGAATTGGCAGAGGTTGAAGAAATTGAATTGCTAAATAAGCCATTTCCAAAGACGATACGTAATGGGCTTGTTGTAGAAATGGAGCCTGAACTGCGAAAATTATATAAATAGGAGATGTTAGAAAACTGATATGGGCGAAAAAAAATAAAAAAAGAAAAAAATAATTAAAATAATATCTTTTTGGGCTGAAATATTTTTACAGTAATCTTATAATATTACTTATGAATTTCTAATTTTTTGGAGAATGATTGAAGAGCAGATGTAATTATTGTATTTTTTTAAGCTATTTAAAGTTAATTTAAAAAATTAGTGTAAATTTATAGAAAATTCCATTAATGGTGGAAAATTATGAAATCTGGTGAAAAATCTTATAATAATATAAGATTAATATTTATGGTGTTGGAAGAATATAAAAGTATGTGGAGTTATTATTTCTATTTTGCAGAAAATTGTTGGATAATCTGAAAATTGTGGAATTTGGTTGAAAAGTTCATAATAATATTCTAAAGACTTTAGAAATATTAGTAGACTCATGAGGTGTCGTGACGTTATAGGATTGATAAGTATATGATAACCTAATTGTACATATATCTAGGTTATACAGTGATGGATAAAGCTTGGATTATAATAATTGACGAGAAGAGTTATATCATGAACGTTCGGGGAACATAAAAGCGATATACGTACAAACCGAGACAAGTTCTTTCAGTAACTTGTTGACTTATTTGAATATGTTGATATACATGAATTAATTGCTCGATTATGTGTTAACCTCTCAGTGTTATATGATTTGCCCATGAGTATGATTTAATTATGCACGTTGTGCAACAATGTGATGATATTTAGTCTGTATGGAACTAGAAATTATGTAAATACACAGTATAAAATGTATGATGCATATTAAAATGCATATTGTGAGAAATATGATGCCTATGTAGATGCATTGCATAAGAATCACAATGCATATATAGAATGCATATTATGAGATACATGATGCATGAGTAAAATGCATAACACGTATGAAACATAGAGCATGAAATATATAAACTGTTAGACTTGCTGAGCCGTCGCACTCATTCTTGCAAATATGTATTATTTGCAGATTAACGGATGAACTATCAGATGGTCATAGCGATAAAGATTTGAGGCGCGTTAAAAAAAGAAAATGTTTCTTGTTTTTTTTAGTTGAATTTGTATTAAACTTGAGATATCGAATAAAAGATATTTGTTTGAATTTGAATTGGAAACTTTACATTTAAAATTGTAAGGTAATTTATATGATTGGGATACTATATAAAAGACAGTATATTTTATGTCTTACCGTAATGAGAGTTCAACTTGTTGTATTAACTCATTTAGCTTGTTGGATTACAACGAAGCGTATAGAAGAATAAATCATATATTAAAATTGAATCTTATATCCACAATTATCGTTTTGAGATAAATCATAATATACATGATTTTAAGAAATAAGTATGATATAGTATAGGTTGCGAATTCTGGTATTGAGAAAAGGTTTAATAACAAAGTTTTGACATCTTGGTTAATATTGAATGTTATAAAAGATGGAAAATATTGAATGTTATAAAAGATGGAAAATATACAGATTATATTATAGAATAATGACATGAAGATGGAATATGGATGTATCGTGACGCACCAGATCGGACCTGAAGATAGCCCGAATTTGAGGACGTCACAACGTCTATTAACCATATATGCAAAGTTATGATGTAATCAAAAGTGGTTCATTGTGCTTGGTCATAGAGTGACCACGTTATCGTGGTCCTAGAGTGACCACGTTATTCAAAAGTAGTCCTAGAGTGACCACGTTATTCAAAAGTGATCCTAGAGTGACCACGTTATTGAAAAGTGGTCCTAGAGTGACCACGTTATTCAAAAGTGGTCCTAGAGTGACCATGTTATTAAGTTATTTGCAAATAACGCAGATAATGCAAGAGTGATATTCAATAAGAGTCACTGAAAGTGAAAAGTGTCATTGAAACAACAGTAAAATGTATCTCCATGAATATTTGCACTGACAACATAAATATTACTCAAACATTAGCTCTAACATTATCAATACCTTTTCCAGAATTTATAAATTTCAAGGTTATATTTTTGTTCAAAATTTATCCTAATTTATTTTGAATGTTTAGTTCACTAGTGATGACATGGGATATGTATTCCATTAAGTTGTTACATCCTTGACCATACATAAATTTATAGATTTTTTTTTATATTTATTATGGTTCTAGAGTGATCACGTCAATCAAAAGTGGTCCTAGAGTGACCACGTTATTCAAAAGTGATCCTGGAGTGATCACATTATTCAAAAATGATCCTAGAGTGATCACGTTAATCAAAAGTGGTCCTACAGTGATCATGTTATTCAAAAGTGGTCCTACAGTGACCATGTTTAGAGACAGGTTACCAATCAATTTAATTAAGATTTTTCTTTTGAGTGTGAGCGATGGCAGATTATGAGAAATTTTGGATAAGTACTTCAACGGACAAACTTTTTCTTCGTGGAAGATTTTAATGGAAAATGTTCTTAATTAATCATCAAGCTTTGTTAACCATTGAAAGAAAAGAAAGCAGTCAATGTCAAAGATGTTGATGTGAAAGATTCTAGACCAAAAAGTGATGGATACAGTGAGATATAATTTGTGGTCACAACTGGCCTTCATATCTCCAAAGAGAGTATATGTAAATGTCGTTGAATATTTATAAGTTCTGTCAACATAAATGAATATGTGTGTGTGTGTGTGTGTGTGTATATATATATATATATATATATATATATAATCCGCATCCTTAATCAGTCACATAAGCTACTGTAAAAAATGTGTAAAATGCTTTGTGACTACTTTTAGCCTTTCACTAGTTTGTTCGTTTGCGGATTTCCCGTTTTCTATTTACAAAGATTTTGTTCTCTCTCATCTTCCGCAGGCTGATTCTATGCACATTTTAAGGATTAATTTGATCGTTTTAGATTTATTGTTGATATTGTTATTTGTGAAACTAGATCCGACTTTAATTATTTAAAATGTGATTGCAAAGCTACCATAAGCTGATTGGCATGGGTCTAGGAGCGGGTAAATTTGTACTTTCGGGTTAAATTAGATTTTATGTTGCATTTTATAAAGAGCATATCTTGTATTGTATTATATATGAAATTCTAAAGATTGTGAGATTGATTTGCCAGTGATCATGGACTAGCGTAACTTTTGTGTGACCTACATAAATTTTTGTGTTTTGTGTATGATTGTTTTTTTTCGAATTTTTTTTACTATTATTTTTTGTTGTGCTTTTATTCTCAAACACTTATTCCTCCTGAAAATTACTATCAATCATTGTTGATTCGTCAATGCATTATCTTACAAAATACATGATGTTGCTACAATCATTTTATTTTCCCTTTAGTTTTTGTTCCAACATAGCACTCTCACATACTAATAATACAAATACTGATAACATATGAATTACTTCAATTGAAAAAAGAAAGCATATATCCATCGATACAAATTCAATAGAGATTCTGGTTGTGTTTGTTTTGTTTAACTTGAAGAAATATAACAGTATAAAGAGAGATGGTATTATTGCTGAATTCAATGTAGTACAATAACTAATGTGCATTCCTCTTTATATCTGCATATTCAAGCAGCCGTAGACTTGAAGTAAGACTCCATTTAATAACCAAACTCTAACACATACTTATCAATTACATACAATCTGCATGTAGGATAAAAAGATAACTTAAGGCTTAATCTCTCTCTCCTTCTCTCTGTTTCTCTCTCTAACAAACTCTTTAGTTCTAACATAACTAGCTGCTACTATTTCTATTGCTGTAAGCATCACAATCTCCCTTATTTCTTATCATGAGTACCATGACCTGAATATTGACTTAACTACTTAATATATGCTTGGTATTTCTTTTTCAGCCCCTTCAATTTAAGAATCATTTCTTGGTCAACGAAATCACAAAATTGAAGAAAACACATGTTTTCTCCCTGGAGAGATGCTCATCCACATGCCTTGCAAAGCTATCAAATAAGTTGTCAATAAAAGAGTTTCCAAAATGACTTACTAGCAAAGGTTTTACAGCAGCTCTAAGTGTTTTGGACGAAACCATGCCACCGCTATCCAGAAATTATTTTTATTTGTAAATAACGCGGATAATGCAAGAGTGATATTCAATAAGAGTCACTCAAAGTGAAAAGTGTCGTTGAAACAAGAGTAAAATGTAACTACATGCATATTTGCTCTGACAACATAAATATTGCTCTAACATTAGCTCTGACATTATCAACACCTTTTCCAAAATTTACAAATTTCAAGGTTATATTTTTGTTCAAAATTTATCCTAATTTATTTTGAATGTTTAGTTCACTAGTGATAACATGGGATATGTATTTCATTAAACTGTCACATCCTTGACCATACATAAATTTATAGATTTTTTTGTTATATTTGTTATGCAAAAGTTGCATATGCAATTTTTGTCATCGCCTCTTTTGTGGGCTAGCATGGATAAACATCAATTTGCTATAACAAAAGCAACAAATAACTTTGAACTTAGTGTCATGAAATCTGAATAAGATGACATGATAATTGAATATTGATGATAAACTTGGGAATGTTACGTTATTTGTTTAATTGGATTAGTGAAAAATGGATCGGACCTGAGCCTCTATGTCGTGAAGTGACTTTGCTAGCAAATCCCAAAAACAGCAACAATCCTTGCTGGTGGGATCTGAAGTGCTCCTGCCGAGGAATGTTAGAACCATACGGCCATTCGAAACTATTTCCTCAGCTCGCATGTGTAGAAATGCTGAGAAATCTCTTAGAAATTGGTTTGAATATGCTTCAAAAACACTCAGAGGACTTGTTCTTGACATGTAGATATTGCCCTTGTTATTCTCTAGTCTTTTAGGAACCTACAATTTTGTTAGGCTATGTCAATTACTATATACGCTATCATTAATTGTATTATTTTCTAAATATATATGTAAACGCTAACCTAAGAGAGCCAGTGAATACTGTTAGAGGAATGAACAAAGTGAAGGCTTGCACTTGGAAAAAGCCTTCCATAGAAAGAACCTGGCACTCCGGATATGAAACAAGGCCCAAAATTTTTACCTTTCTCCTCCCTTGATTTTTCAAAAAATAGTGTTAACATTTTGAAAATGGTATTGAAATCATTAAGAGGAAGATCATTTAAAGACACTTGAAATTCGAGCGATTTCACATTTTTTTTCTTGACAAATTGCATGAACCATGTCTATGATATTCGACACAACCAAAAGGGTGTTTGGTCCTGAGGAGCAACCCAAGTCAGCTATCTTGAAACACTCGGGGAATCCATCAAAACCATAATTATTGACGGTTTCCTCTAAAATCTTGCATGACTTCAATATAATTGTTTTCTGTTAGAGAAATTGTACTTTTCAAATGAGAATTAAATAAAAATAGAACATGAATTTTTATTTCCATCATAGCATAATAAAAAAGTTCAAATCCTTGGAGATCTAGGAGAGATACATGGAGGATTGAGTTATTAGCATAGCTAGATTCCCCATTGCCTACATTCATGTGTAGAATGTTGTGAAGGACCATGGCTTAATTGTCTGCTATACTTTGAAAACAACAACTTATTTATAGAAGACCTTACATTACTAATGGGGGACATAATTTTTTATCGGCTGAATTACATATTTGTATCTGTTGAGGTACCACGTGATAGTAAAGTCTCATATTGGAACATAAGTAGAAACATTGAGGACATATACGCTCTACTGTACCATAGACCTAATAGGTTAACCTTTTGGGTCAAGATGTGATTTTAGATGAACATATATGGGACTGAATATTTCCAACAACTGGTATTAGAGCCATGACAATGGGATTGGGTCATGGGTATGGTATGGATTGAATATGATGAAAAATATAATTCATCGAGCAAGCGGTGGACTCTTCTCGCAAAGTCTCTTGGTTGGCTCTTGATAAGAGATGTTGAATAGTGTGGGCTCGTCAATTAGAAGACGTGATGAGCTAGGCTCAATGAGTTATAGATGTTATATGAATTATGTACTCTTTGAGCAAGTGGTGAACTCTTCTCAAGGAGACTCTTGGTGGATCAAACAAGAGATATTGAGAGATAAGTTTGTCAGATATAGGAGACCTGATAGGATTAGCAAAGACTCTTGGTGGGTCGTCAAACAAGAGATATTGAAAAGGGTGACTCGTCAACTAGAGGAAGTGATGGCAATGCTCAAAAAAGAGTAAATGGTTAAAAGTTCGAGGGGAGCTTGGTGTCGATGTAGATGGAGAAATCACGCGTTAAGTGGGAGATTGTTAATGTACCGCGTGATAGTAAAATGCCACCTCGAAACATCAAAAAATTACATCTATACATTCTTCTAGAGTAATTAACACTACAACAAAATGGCCCAACAGCGACCAAGGGTATTAGCGACCGCACCATTCGGTCGCTAATTCTATTAATAGCGACCGGTATTAGCGACCGCATGGAGTATTGGTCGCTATTGTCTATCAGCGACCGCCGTCGGTCGCAGATCGGTCGCAAATACAAAAATTACCGCCTTAAATTTGGCGCAAAATTTTGCGGGGTAACTTGTTGCGACCAAAACCTGTCAGCGACCGTGTCCGGTCGCTAAAACATCCACGTCATTAAAAATCAGCGACCGCACGCGGTCGCTGATGCTCTTTTAGTCTATTCAGATTCAGGCAGTCGAGCAAACCAGTAAACGGAGGAAAAAGAAGGGAGAAAAGAGGGAAAAGGGAAGAGGGAGTCGCCGCCCCCGCCACCGCCGCCGTTGTCACCGACCAAGCTAGCAGCCTCCGTCGACCATCACCGCCCCTCTGATCAGGTATTGTTGTTAGTTCTTATTATTATCCTTGATTTGAAGAATGAGTAGTTTGACATAGAACAGCTGATATTTATCAACAATGTATCAATTGCTTCTGATTTTTACTCATTTGTAGTATTTGGGGTTGACAAAAAAATAATGTTATTTGGTAATTTTTACTCAATTGGAGTATTTGGGGTTAACAAAATAATCAAGTTATTTGATAAAACAAGGGGGTAATGGGTAATGATATATCATAGTGCATTCCGGTGACAAATGCTTACTGCAAATAAACAAATCTCCATTCTACCATTTGCACTCTTAAAATCACACCCTTAAAACAATCTGAAAATTTTGCAATTTGGGTTGCTACTGTTATTACAATCCTACATTAATTTGGGACACCCTCTTAATTGGGTGGGTTCATTTGATAACTGTGTACAGCAGTGTTCAATAATGAGGCATATTTTTGGATTAGTTGTTTCCATAAATGAATAGGAGAAACTCTCAAGTCTCAAAACACCCTCTTAATTGTGAGGAGAAGAAAGACCAAATATTGTAAAGCAAAATGATAAAGTAGTCGTTCTATTATTGAACTCACATTATGGATCCATTATGTTACCTTTGAAGTGACCTAGATATTGACCGGTGGGGACTTAATTGGGTAAGCCATCCTTCTCAATACAATCATAATGCTTCCAAATAACCAATCTCTATCTATTTGATTAGACTAGTAACTAGTAGTAACATACAAACCAAACCAAACCAAACTTCTATCTTAACTCTTACACTAATAAAAATTGAATTATCCCTTCTTTTTTTAAGATACATTTGAAACTTACAAAATTTGATAGATTTGAACTTATAACCCATGGAATTATGTAAGCAAGTTATTTACGCAATTAAGAAGTAATTGTGCACCTTTTGGGGAATATAATATTATAAAATATAATATAATTTTATAATTAAATATATTATTATCACTATTACAATATTAAGAACTAATCAAACTGATCGAATTTAATTGTGTCAAATAAAATCCAAATCTATTACTTTAGATTACAAAGTCAGACACCGACAATCAATTAATAAATGATGTATTATTAATGAAACATAAAACTATTCATTTCTTATTCCTAACAATACTCTAATCCACCTATTCTAGTTGTACAACAGTGCATCCTGTACATGACAAAATGCTACTGAAAATAGCTGATGCAATCATGCATGTATTAATCAGAAGGTGGAATTTGCATGGCTGGAAACAAGCACTAGACTTTTAAATTTTAAACCCAATATTACCAAGCAGTGTGGAACTGGACTTGCACCATAGATGAACATTCAAAGAGTCTTAAGCAACCTACCTCAAGGATAACTTGTCATTTCACTTAAGCACTTTCAAAGGTTCTCATTTCAAACCACAACTTTTCTTACCAACTAGTTTGTAATTGGTTAATCTATATATGATTTTGTGATGAAATTGGTTGGTGTGGTTTGAATTAGAGACATGGAGCCTAGTTGTTGTTGTGCGGTGTTATAAGGAGGAAAAACATTGGCGGTAGGTCATTCACATTGTGTTTGCTATGAGCTCTCAATGTTATGCAAATAAATAAAATAATAAACTAAGTAGTATTTACTTAGTTTGTCAATACTAAATAAAATAATACAAAATTAAATAAAATAAAACAAAAAAATATTGCAAATAATATCATAAACTAAGTACGATTTACTTAGTGTTTCTAAAGCCTAGTCTTTCTCAAGTTTCGGGGGAGAGCCGGGGGGCTGAGTAGGGGGCATTGTACGTAGGGGCCAATAACTGACCGGTAGGGGGAGAGCTTAGCCAATAACTGACAAGTCATATGCTTACAAGTATGCTTAAATGTTAATCATATGCTTACAAGTATGCTCAAGTCATATGCTTACAAGTATGCTGAGAGTTGTATGCTTACAAGTATGCTGAGAGTTGTATGCTTATAAGTATGCTCAAGTCATATGCTTACAAGTATGCTGAGAGTTGTATGCTATACATTAATAAGCTCATGTTGTCTGCAGTAGGTACCGTGATATCATGGACCTCTATTCAGACCGTAGTTGGATGAGACGACGAAAGTCAAGTGCGCAGATAGGTGCTACAGCTGAATTTAGAAATGGTTGTCAAGTATTTTTGGATTATGCGTTTAGTCACCCGGAATGTGTGAATGGTCAGAACAAGATAAGATGCCCTTGTTTGAAGTGTAAGAATGTCAATTATATGGACAGAGACATGGTAAACTATCATTTACTTGTGTCTGGGTTCATGAAAAATTACGAAGAATGTTGGTGGGCACATGGGCAGAGAAGAGATAGTAGTATCGCACAAGTACATAATTCGGGCAGCAGTACCCATCGTATGAATGAAATGGTTCATGATATTACAGGGCCGAATTTTCATTGGGAACAAGGGAGAGAGCAACCTATGAATTCTGATGCCAAAGCGTTCTTTAAGTTACTAGACGAATGTAGCAAGCCGTTGTGGCATGGTTGCACCAAACACACTACGTTGTCTGAAGTTGCGACATTACTTAACATCAAGGCTGATCACAACATGAGCCATGAGTGTTTTGAGTCACTCTTGAAGGCCATTAAGAGTATGTTGCCTTACGGTGAAAAATTGCCCGATAACTACTACTATTATAAGAAAATGGTGAAGAAGTTGGGTCTTGGATACCAAAAGATCGATGCATGTCCAAATGATTGCATGTTATTTTATAAGGAAAATGAACATAAGACAAAGTGCACATTTTGCGGTCATGATCGGTTCAAGCCTATTAAAGTGGGTGTGACTACAAAAAAGACAAAAATACCTTTGAAGATTTTAAGGTATTTTCCAATTACACATCGGCTCAAAAGATTGTACATGTCTTCAAGAACAGCTGAACATATGACTTGGCATGCGAAATCTCCAGCTAAAGATGGAGAACTTAACCATCCCGCAGATGGGCAGGTAGGGGTGAGCATGGTGCGGTTTGGTGCGGTTTGAAGCTCAAACCACACCCGAAACCGCTTAGGTGCGGTTTCACAAATCCAAAACCGCACATGGAACCGCATGGTGCGATTTGGTGTGGTTTAAAAATGTGCGGTGCGGTTTCATTTGGTGCGGTTTCGGTTACAAAACCAATTGAGGCAACAAATTTTTATACAATTTAAATTAAGAATGAAAAACAAATTCCTCAATCTTTTAAAGTCTTTCTAGTATTCCTTATTTGAAATTAAATCAACCATTTCCTTGATATGGGCTTGGACAAATGGACAAATCAATTCTAAATGTATAGCCCACCACCCAATTCAGTCAGAAGAAGAAATGAACTAAAACAATGTTCACATGGACAAATGTACTACATAACAATATGCATTATATATATATATGCATTATATGTATATATAGTGAAGTTAGGCATTCTGTATTTATTACATTACATACAATGATATAAAATGTACTACATACAATATGCATTATATATATATATATCTGCCCTGCATACATGTACCATACATACACACATGGTGCGGTTTCGGTTTTATGCGTGCGGTTTTGACCAGTAACCAAAACTGAACCGTAAATTTGGTTTTTAACCCACCTAAAACCGCAACATACGCCGGAACCGTTGGTGCGGTTTTAATTTGTGCGGTTTTTGGTGCGGTTTCGGAGGCGATTTGGTTACTTGCTCAGCCCTATGGGCAGGCTTGGAAAGATTTCAACTTATCACATCTTGGGTTTGCATTGGAACCTAGAAATGTGAGACTTGGATTGTCCACTGATGGTTTTAACCCATTCGGCCACTCAGCTGTTCCGTACTCCTGCTGGCCTGTGATTGTAACTCCGTACAACTTGCCTCCTTGGATGTATATGAAACAGCCATACTTATTTCTTTCACTCGTGATTCCTGGTCCCAAGAGTCCTGGAAAGAACCTAGATGTTTACTTGAGACCTCTTATAGACGAGTTAAAGGTATTGTGGGAGGATAGAGTATAGACTTGGGATGTTTCCACGAAAACAAATTTCAACCTTAGGGCAACGGTTATCTGGACTATAAGTGACTTCCCTGCTTATGGTATGTTATCTGGCTGGAGTACACACGGGAAGTTGGCTTGTCCATATTGTATGGAGAATACAAAGTCTTTCAATCTATCAAATGGTCGAAAGTCATGTTGGTTTGACTGTCATCGTCGTTTCTTGCCGGTAGATCACCCGTTTCGAAGAAATAGAGAAAACTTCAGGAAAGGGAAAGTAGACAATGATATCTGTAGTGTGTGTTCAAGGAGATTGTTACAATGAGTTGGGTCGTGCCTTTTATGGGGAGTTGGAGAAAATCATTGAGTTGTCGTACAAGGGTACTTATGGGGGTCATATTAACTTGTTCAAATGTCGTTGGTTTGATTCAGAAAAAGGGATACGTGTCGATCGACATGGAATCGTCGATATTGACCTCCATAGGTCCACGTACGTCAACGCACCATTTGTGTTGCCAACTCAAATAGTACAAGTATACTACACTCCTAGTCCTGTTAGGAAAAGAGATAGACCGCCTGCAGATTGGCAAGTTGTAATTCATACTCCCGCTCGCAGTCGTGTCCAATTAGTAGACGGAGAGTTCTACCAAGAGGAGATGCTTCATAGACCTCCTATAATAAATGTCGAGGACAACAATGAAGTAATCCAGTTAGAGGGTGGAGATGAACCTGATGAATTGGATCCCGAGTCAGTACATGTGTCAGATGACATTGATACTGAGGAGGAAGAATTATTGTCTGACACTGACACTGAATCTGAAGAAAATGATGGTTATGAATCTCCAATACGTCAGCAAAATGATTCTGACTCAGATAGCGATTCTCATTAAAATGTATGTTTAGTTTGACTTGTATTACATACAATTGCATATATACATGTTCTTTATATCCTTGTCATGTTTATGTACCTTTCATTTGTAGTTGTTGTAGTTAACTATTTTATACAATTACAGCATCATTATTATCATTTGTATTTGGTCATGTAAATCATATAACTCATAATAAATCCTAAATTTTTGGTGAAAAAGATGTCTTCTGAACCAGCGCCACGAAAGCGCGGATTGGGTCGAGGCCCTAATCATGTGTCGAAGGCCTCGGCTAATCCAGATGACCGGATTCTCATACAGATTCGTCCTCCTCCGGACAGCACGTACGTTAAGCATCATATATATATAAGCATTTTATATATATACTTTTCATAAATATATACTAATGTCAATTGCTTTTAATATTGTACTAAAATTACTTATCTTTATTTCAAATTGTTGAATATTGTAGTGATTTTCAAGATAGTAAGATTGTGAAGTGTATTTCACAATTATGCTTACAAAACTGGCCTACGCCAGCGATTACGTGGGCGAGTACACCTCTCGCCCACAAGGATGCAGTTTGGGCTGAATTCCAAGTATATTTTTTTTAAAATTCTGACATATAATATAGTTAATGAAATAATATTGTTTAGTACATTAATTATGGTAATATCACCGTTTTAATATTAGTATTGTTGTTTTATTTGCAGAAAAGGTATAGATAGGACGACGCGCAAGCATCAGTTATTCAGACACTTTTCTGGCAGAAGTGCGCAGTCCGTACCAAAGATAATCTGAACAAGGAACGACAAAAAGCCCTACATAATGCAGAGATAGACCATCCTGGACGGGGTGAGCAGTATATGCATGAGCATAGCCTCTGGTGGTGCGCGCAGCCCGTATGGACGGAGATGTGTGACCAGTGGAGAGTTGAGACCTAGGTTAAGCGACGCAAGACTGCCGCCTCAAACAGATCCTCAGGTGCACATAAAGGCGAAAAGGCAAAAGGCACGTATAGGGGCGGCAGTATATCACAGGTGCAGCATATTGCTGCCAAGGTACGTATGAATAGCAAACTTGTTGGCTTAATGAATAGTATTTTTATGTTTACAGTCAGGGTTTATAAAATATCATATGTTTACATATTAATATGATTTTATGTTTTGTAGGAGGCCTCAGGGTCAGCCTATCAATTGGCTGGATGTGTACGTGGCCACCCGCGATGGTCTGCCTGAGGCTGTCCAGATAGCGGTAATAAGTTGTTAGAACATTGATATGTTGTATATATAATTTTCACGACCTTTTGCTACCATTTTATATTTGTTTTTAACTATTTAATTGTTAACCTGCTGACAGGACACGTATAAGAGCTTAATGAACGAGCGTTATCCTGAGGGCACTCCGCGTCCGCCGATTGATCAAGAATTGTGGGAGAGGGCGTCAGTCGTTAAGAAGAACTACGTCAAAGGCCAAGGACAACGACGACGTCCGACCATCAGTGGCACAGGCAGCTCTGCTACCCAGTCTACACAGTCATCGGGTCATCCAGCCTACCATACCCCCGCTGACTGCATGAGAGCAATTTGTCGAGATCGTGATCTTCTTCGTATGTTGGGCGGGCATCTGCAGTCTATGAGTCCTGATGAGTTAGCGGATGCAGTGGCGGCAGCAGCACATCATCAGGATGGCGATAAGGTAATTACTATTGTTTAGCTTGCCTTCATTTTGCTTTGCATAAGTAATACCTGTTTCAACACATGTAACATGTTGTATTCTTTTGTTAATTACAGGATCCTATTAACTTGGGCGATGATGCATGAGGACCTAGGCTTGTTTTCTACATATTTAAAATTTTATACTTTTAAATTCATTTTTTGGACAATTGTATGATACTTAAAGATGACATTTGTATATATTTCTTTAGTTCATATTGCTTTATTAATGTTTATATAGTGTTGGTTTATGGCATTGTGGATGGACGGATGTTTATATATATTGTTGTGCATGCATATGCTGAGATATAAATCATGGATGGATGTTTATATATACTGTTGTGTGTTGGGATATAAAACAGGTACAAAACAGGAACAGTTTTTTTGGGAAATCAATAAAATACTGCAATTTTTTTAAAAAAAAAATTTAACATCAGCGACCGCATGTGGTCGCTAATACATTTGTGCGGTCGTTGATATAAAGTAACTATTAGCGACCGCGACGGTCGCTATTACCGGTCGCTGCCACGTGTGCCACGTCACTCATGCGAACTGACTCATGCTGACTCAGCTTAGCGACGGACGCAGTCGCTATTGACGATCGCAGATATTGCGGTCGCTGATGTGCACACCAGCGACCAGATTATCTGCGACACTTATCAGCGACCGATAGCGGTCGCTGATAGCTATCTGCGACCGCTATCGATCGCTGATAAGCTTTTTTGTTGTAGTGTAATCATCTAATTATTTAATTATTATATTCTTAAGTCATAAACCCAGTGTAAGGTTGATAAGTAGGTTTCATACCTACTTATTGGATACTAATTGGTTTCATTTGTTGCTTATCTAATGGCTACTTAGTAAGTTTTCATGCATTTTTCCCTCTCTTTCGGTTTTGATTTACTACTCGCATTTTATGGCTTTTGCATAGTTTTTGGTAAATTTGACACAGGGTTTATTGCTTTTGTTGGTTGGGAGTTATTTGATTATTTGTTGCTTGTACAAGACACGAGAATCGAGAATTCAGGCTACAGCAGCACAGCAGCAGACTGGCAACCGGCGCAGCTGCGCCCTGCGTGGCCTTGAGGCCGGCGCAGCTGCGCCCCTCCTGTTCCTTCCCTGCCCCCCGGCGCAGCTGCGCCCCCTTTTACAAAGGGCGCCGGCGCAGCTGCGCCTGTCGCCAGCCAGCCATGCAGCACGTTCCATCCAGCGAAGCAGCATTATCAGGAAATGGTGTAGTGCCAGATTTTGAGGGATCAGTGGGTTTAAACTTTATTAGTGGGAATCAGAATAAGTCAAAATAAGACAAATTAAGCATGCATTATTAACCAATTTGGAATTCAATTTGAGAGCTCTCCCTCCTACACGAAAATTAGTTAGTTCTCTGCATTATTACTCAAAAAATAAAAATACTCCAGCTGAGCTTCGATTTTCCTTGGGAACTGAAGAATGAAGCTATATGGATGTTGAATTGAAGCTCAGGAGCAAGGAACCAACAATCTACACAACTTGGAAATTCATCAGAAGTTGCAGAACGAAAACAGGGAGCATTAATATTTCATGTTTTTGATTAATTTTTCCTATTCTGTAATTATGATGATGAACCAATTGTGTATGATAAATTCTAGTATTGTTATTATGAACTAAATTCAATTCTTGGGATTATAATGGATCTTGTGCTTAACTGAAAATTGATATACTTCCTTATTATTGCTAGTTGGTTATGAAATGAATGTCTAGCATAATCTACACTTAATGATTAATTGCTTGATCACCAATTACAGTGATAATTTATATGGAATTGAGAAAGGAAATATAAATTGAGATCTAATTATGTTAGCATATGTTCATAATTATTACACTCCTCGTAAAATTATGTTTCGTGCTTAGGATAGAGATATACCGAAGCACCATATGTGGCCAATTGAAAACTTGTTCTTAAACCCTTTTGATTGTAATTCACATAGAGATATAGTGTGTTAGTCATCTAGGGTGTTCACATTCATTCTATCAATTGTGGATTTAGTGTGATATGGATATGGTGCATCGAGAGATGGTCATATTTTACATTCGTGTTTTCGACCAACATTCTATAGTAATCAATTAGCAACAATAGGAAGCATGGAAATCTAAGTTTGCATTAAGTAATATTATAATCCCAAGCCCATAAAATCTGTACTTGTACAACTATAATTTGTTCTATTTGTTTCATTAGTAATCGTTAGATAATCTCATCACTAAAATCAATTGTTTAAAGAGACCGAAATAGTTATAAAATCGGTGTTTGTAGTCATAAATGCAATTCAATTCCTCGTGGGATCGATACTTTACTTACTTTATATTACTTGTGGATCGCGTGCACTTGCGTGTATGAGTCGTATTTGTTATACATACAAATATCCCAACAAAGGTCTGTCATTTTCTATAAAATTGATGGCAAAGTTATGTACTTGTCTTTAGCCATTAGTCCATCAAACTCTTTTATGTCATTTTCTATAAAATTGATGGCAAAGTTATGTACTTGTCTTTAGCCATTAGTCCATCAAACTCTTTTCTGGTTAGACCAATGTCTACAGCCTTGTTTAGTAGGTCCTCTTTTTTAATGTCCATGCACAATTATACCACATATAACGTCTATTAATCATATATGCAAAGTTATGATGTAATTAAAAGTACTGGTTCATTGTGCTTGGTCTTAGAGTGACCACGTTATCAAAAGTGGTTCATTGTGCTTGGTTCTAGAGTGACCACGTTATTCAAAAGTGGTCCTAGAGTGACCACCTTATTCAAAAGTGGTCCTAGAATGACTACGTTATTCAAAAGTGGTCCTAGAGTGACCATGTTACTAAGTTATTTGCAAATAACGTGGATAATGCAAGAGTGATATTCAACAAGAGTCACTGAAAATGAAAAGTGTCGTTGAAAAAAGAGTAAAATGTAACTCTATGCATATTTGCTCTGACAACATAAATATTGTTCTAGCATTAGCTCTGACATTATCAACACCTTTTCCAAAATTTATAAATTTCAAGGTTATATTTTTGTTCAAAATTTATCCTAATTTGTTTTGAATAATTAGTTCACTAGTGATGACATGGGATATGTATTCCATTAAGCTGTTATATCCTTGATCATACATAAATTTATAGATTTTTTTTTTGTTATATTTGTTATGGTTCTAGAGTGACCACGTTATTCAAAAGTGGTCCTAGAGTAAACACGTTATTTAAAAGTATTCCTAGAGTGATCATGTTATTCAAAAGTGATCCCAAAGTGACCATGTTATTAAGTTATTCCTTAATACTCTCTTTCAAACTGAACTGGAGGGCACTGAAGTAACTCCAAACTTGCCACACAATGACACAAAGAATTGAACAGTAAATGGGAAAGACTTTTAGTAAATAAGTCAGCAATCTGATCAATGGAAAGAACAAACTTATCTCTTTCCATTTGTTCCTCTCACTAGCTCGGCTGTCCCATTATCTACCATAATACTTCCTTTGAAAACTCAGAGTCTAAAATTAATATAAATTCGTTTAAAGTCTTAAATATAATAATTAATAATTCTTTTTGGTTGGTTTCTATTTATTTATTATTTTTATGGAGTACAATGCCAACAAACACTTCGGTCACCCAAACCACTCTTGCTGAGGTTGTTGTTTTATGAAAATCTCAAAAATAATAATACAATAACAAGGGGCCATGGGGGACATGCATGTTCCCTAACCCTTTTCAAAATATTACAACTCATAGGTTGTAATGCTAATTCACGAGAAAAAATAATACAAGAAAATTACTATCATCTAGGAAATCTCACGTTTAAAATGCAAGAGCATCCTCTTGAATTTGAATCTTAACTTGCATTTCTAAATAAGACATCTCAGAATATAACTTATTTTCTTTATGATGGTGAGCTGAAAGAAGCCAATGCATCCATTGCACACCAACATGTTCAACATTTCTTCTGCATTTTCTGATAGCATAAATCAATTGTCATGGAGTTTTTAGTACACTTCCCTCCCTGAATTATATCAACCAAAATTCTAGAATCAACATTTGGTTTTTTCTTTTTGATCAGTTTACTTACAAGAGTAATAATTGTTTATATAAAAATCAAGTAAATTTGTTTCAACTTTGAGTTTTTAGATTTGTAAATTAACTTAAAAAGTCAAAATACATCTATAAGCTAGAATTGGAGGGACAACTTCATAAAATAATGTCATCTCCATCCGAAAATGAACTCATTTGATCATGTAACCTTTTCATAGTTTAAACAAAAAATGTTAATCTTAAATTTCATACTTAAAAAGGTCATTTAAAAAAGAATATGTTATGTGTTCCAGAGTGGATTAATGTACCTTTTTTTGAATCGTTAGATTTATTTATCATTGCACTGGACATAACCCAAGACCGAGTACTAAACAATGAAAATTTTATTTATTTGTGTAATTTTTTTTCCTCTTGATTTTTTTTTACTATTTCTTTTGTTGTATTTTTAATTTAATAATAAATGGTATTAGAGTCGGGTTAATAAATCAATTTCATTAAGATTTTTCTTTTGAATGTGAGCGATGGCAGATTATGAGAAATTTCGGATAAGTACTTCAACGGACAAACTTTTTTTTCGTGGAAGATTTTGATGGAAAATGTTCTTAATTAATCATCAAGCTTTGTTAACCATCGAAAGAAAAGAAAAAAAAAAAGCAGTATATGTCAAAGATGTTGATGTGAAAGATTCTAGATCAAAAAGTGATGGCTATAGTGAGATATAATTTGTGGTCACAACTGCCCTTCATATTATATGTAATAATTGGAGTTATTTTGTCTTTAATTAAGTTATATGAAATTCACTCTTTTTCTAACATTGTTTTTCTTATGCAAAAATTATTTCATATTTGTTAAAATTTAAAATCAACCACACAACAATCTCACACAGAAAGTAAAAGAATATTTATGATTAAATTTAGTTATTTATAACTAATCTGGCGTTTGCATGACCATTAGGATTTTTAGCAGTGTAAAAGAAAAGTGTTTGATGGTCACTTATGATCTCTTGTTTCTTTCTCTTTCTTCACCTACGGGTAAAAAAATTAAAAATAAGTTTTCAACACAACCGGTACGTTGCGAAGGTCATCCACTAAATTGTTAGGTGCAAAACTCTTTGATTGTTGTCAAATTCTTCTAATCGTTCGAGTTGATTTTCCGAACATGAATGCTAGATTGATCATTGATCCATAACTAACCTTCCCATTTTTGTTTTGCTTCAACAACATCTCATATATGACTTGTCTTTCATCATTTGTTAAGTTTTTTATTTTTTTTCTTTGACAAAAAGTAAGAAGAGAATAGCTTTATTTATACTCATGTTCATTTGAATGTTCTAGTTAGCTCTTAAAGTTAAAGAAATGAAAAAAATAAAATTTTGGAGGCAAAGTTAGTAAAAACAAAAACAAAATTTTGGAGGCAAAGTTGAGCTTGTAAGATTATAATTTGAAACTTTTTGGAATTCAAATTTTTAGTTGCCGTCATAATTTTGTTGGGAGAAGTTATAGAAGAATATAAAGGGTGTGCAAGCATGGATAGAGGAAAATTTTTAGAAGAATGCAGACAGTTTGCATGCATAGAGATATAGCTACTTTATCAACACCTCATATATGGCTAGTAACAACTTGTAACCAAATGATAAAGTAGGTAGAAATACCAACAAATGTAGACGGTTTGCATGCATGGACATATGCATGTAATTAGTGGCTGGGTTTGGAGAGAGAAATACATTTATTGGAATGTGAGAATAACAACAAAAATGACAAAGTAGCTAGAAATTAATACCAACAAATGTAGATAGTTTGCATGCATGGAGATATGCATGTAATTAGTGGGCGGGTTTGGACACTACAATAAAAAGGCTTAATTCCAACATAATTTTTTGTCGGAAATGAGTTTATTCCGTCGAAATAAAGGCCGTCAGGGATAAGTCCGTCGATAATTCCGTCGGAAATAAATATTCTCAACGGAATTATGACCGACGAATTGGTCGTCAAAGTTTGTTTATGTTCGACGAATTATTCTCAACGGATGGATTCCGTCGAGCATAAGAGTGGACACGTGTCACCTCTCTGTCTGCTCGGATAAGGATTAATTCCGACGGAATATCCGTCAGAAATAAGGGAATATCCGTCAGAAATATGAAATTTAAAAATAAATTGTAAATTTTATTTCCAACGAATATTTCGCCGGGTATACCTTATTCCGTCGGAAATATTAATTTTTTTTTTTGCAGTTTTTAGGTTTTTAAACCTCATTTTTGTACCTGCAGCCTGCTTTATCCCAACAATACATACAGTAATTAACCAATAACTACATCCAACAACAGATATTGTAATCAACCCATAATACAACGTAACTACTTTAAAGAACAACATATATACACGTTTTAACGTGTATATAACTACTTTTCTAACAACATATAACGTGTATATATACGATAAGTTATCAACTACAAAATAACTTCAGTGATTTACAAAGTTAAACTAAAATACATTGATTTACAAATAATCAAGTTAAACTACAATGATATAACCTATAAACTACAAAGAATAACGGTAACTTCAATGATTTACAAAACTAAAGCCGTTGAAGCATCGGCGCAAGAGGAAAGTACCGTAAGATTTTCTTAGGCACATGCTTCTCCTTCCCCCCACGTTTTGTCGCCTTATACCGAGGCAAGTTACATATATCACACTGCACCCTATTTCTCTCCTCCCCATAGTATAACATGCAATTTTGCTCACACGCATCGATCTTCTGATATCTCATATTTAACCCCTTTACCATCTTCACTTCATAGTAATTCGCGGACAGAGTATGATCATTAGGTAAGAACTCGCTAATAAGATCAAGCAAATCATTGAAAGCTCTCTCACTACAGTCATGCTCATTCTTGAAGTGTAAGAGCTTCGTCACTGCAAATAACCTGGTGTGCTTATCATTTTTAGGATACAATGGGACCCTCGATTCAAATAGCATCTTGTAAAAGCCAGCAGTTGTATCGTTTGGCTTTTGTTGGGAATTAGTTGATGAATGCTCGTTTTCAGCCCAATTTATATTGTTAGGGCCATAAGCATGGACCGGCATCTCCACGGCGTCATAAATATCGGCGTCTGAATTCCCGTGAACTGGTTGGTTTACACTGTCGGTTAGTTCCCTCAACTCAGTTGATTTCCCGTGATGAGTCCATATGGAAACTCATCCACAAACCCACGTGAAAATAAATCGAATTTAATTTCGTCGGCTTACTTTCAAATCAGATTTTTACAAATGATGTGGATTTTATGTTTTGTCCATCAGAAGGGTTATTAGGGGAATTATTCTAATCTTGGGATAAGACTCAATTTCATCATGTGGAGGAAGTCAAAACCAGTTACGTTCTAGATGGATAACAACATGGGGGTTAATTTCATGTACAAAAACAAATAAAATTTTGGTGATTAATTAATGTATGTATATTTTTCAAGTGATTTTGGTGGTCAAAAAATAGTTTGGAAATTAACAAATTTTGAAGCTCACAAAGAAGACTACGATTCCTTGGTGTGTACAAGACGTAAATTTGAATGCAAATAAGGAATATATTATTTTATGGATGTGGGGTATTAAGAAAGGAGTTTTGGTAGTGAAAGAATATATCCATGTGTAGTTTCCAAGAGGTGGAAGATGTTGAGGGGTTCTGTATCTTGTACATTGAGCCTGCAACAAATGCGATTGAGTTGGTTTTGTGACTTGAGAATTACGTAGAAAATGAAAGACCTTACATTGGGTTTGTGACTTGAGAATATAATAATCTGATGATTAATTACTCTGGATAAAACTATATATGGATGCAATTTTATTTATATTTTTATATACAAAAAAAAAGTAATGTAATATATTGCATGAAAATTGGTTTTTATCTCTTAAATATAACTTCTTTTTTACAACTTGTATAGAAAAAAATTACACTTGTGCTTCTTTTTTTTGGATTAACATCTTGTGCCCCCTATCTTTATTTATAATTTAAAGGAAAGGTAAGAAATGAGAAGAAATATATATAACTTGTACTTTTCTATCAAAATTCACAAGCAATTTAAAACAAAGTTACAATTATATATTTCTTCTCATTCCTTACCTGTCCTTTAAATTATAAATAAAAATAGGAGGCACAAGATGATTATCCTCAAAAAAAGTACAAATGCAATATTTTTTATACAAATCATAAAAAAGAAATTATATCTGAGAGAGAAAAATAAATTTTCATACAATATATACATATACGTATATATATATATATATATATATTGTGTGTGTGTGTATATATATATATACACTACTTTTTGAATATAAAAATATAAATAAAATTGCTTCCATACTTTTATCCAGAGTAATTAATCATTTGATTATTACACTTGAGAAACCCAACGTAAGGTCTTTCCTTTTCTATGTAATTGATGGCAAAGTTATGTATGTCTTTTAGCCACTAGCCCATCAAACTCTTTTCTGATTAGACCAGTGTCTACGACCTTGTTTAGTTGGTCCTATTATTTTTTGTACATGTACAATTATTATAATGTCTATTAACCATGTATGCAAAAGTCCTAATGGTTCATTGTGACTTTATAATATAACAAATCGTATCATGCAATTAGTAGTTCAAAATTATATTTGTAAATTAATTTTTCACTATTTATTACACTTTATAATTAAGATATAATTTTACACTAATAATTATACTTTAAGCAAAATTTTACTAATTAACCAACCTCAAGTACGAAAACATCAAACGGACAAAAATACAAGGGATATATATATAAGTGATACATAATCAAAGTTGATTATGGTATATTATATGATCAATCCATTATAAAGCGTCATTAGAATATTTCACTTATAAAAAAATCGTCGTTTTACAAATACATCTCTAATTTTAGAATAAAAAAAGTGTACGAAAGAGTCATAGTTGCAAAAGCATGATGTTATCAGGAAACAACTTCAAAGGGTTTTCCCATGGTTTACTTGGTGATGGTGGTGTTTTAAAATTGTAATATCATTCTATTCTTGATAACATAAATTTAATGTTATTATAAATTTATCGTTATATATAACCGCACTCTTTTTTTGATGTTAACATAAATTTATGTCACATACATCATTATTTAATGTTAACATAAATTTATCGTTATATATAATCGCACTCTTTTTTGATCAAATATGTAACAACACTCCTAGTTTAATACAAAAACATATTTTAAATGGAGGTAGTAATTGTACAAGTCAAGAACCCTTGAATGATTTTGTGGAACAAAAATATGAATTCGTGGGAACTAGGCCACTATGTTAAAACACTGGAACTATACCAGTTAACTCGTTCGTTAGCACCACATAAAAACATTCTTGTTAGAGTAACTGTTAACACAAATAAGAGAAACTATCTTATAGTCATTTATGTACATTCAATGTACTCTACTAATAGAGGAATTCATAAAATTGAACATAGTAAAAAGAAATTGTGTTAGAAAATTTTTGTTGCAGTTGTTCCTTTGGAAATTTACCGTAAAGTGTGTCGCAAGCACAAGACAGAATCTAGATTAAAAGTTTCACACATTTCTTCACTGTGGTCACAAAAGAGAGATACTCGAGCAACTTAAGAAAATGAAAACACTGCGTATGCTTGCGCTCAACTCAAAAGGCTATGAACAAGAAGCTGAGATGCTCTAGAGCAAGATTTCTCATCCTTATATAAAAGCACAAACATGCTAAACTTGAATAGGTTATCATGTGTTTCTGGGAAGTTTGTATGAATTAAACTTCTCGCTCTTCTAGGATAATTCTGTTCATCGGTAATTACAAATCAAAAGTATGAAATGGTATCCCATTTTAATTCTTATGGCAGAATCCATCAAACCCACTCGTACTTTAGCACACAAGCATACAAAACCAAGAAGTGCATATAGAATAGAAACATAATAAGGGGGGAAAATGGTTACTTATTGTCACGGAATATACATTTCCCCAGAATTTTCTGCACCATAAGCTTCATGAAGATGATAATGGCTCATCAATTTGTATATTTTCAGGAAGCATGATTCCTTCTGAGAAGATGAACCTATTGGATGCACCAAAGATGTTGGCTACTTGAAGCACTGCCATTTGAGATACAGCAGTCATTGGCAAGACTGCGTCGGGGAGGCAAGGAATACATTCAGGAAGATATTCTTTCTTATTAAAAGTTGGAGCATATAATGTTAAAACTGTCTGACAAAATATAAACCTGCAAAAGTGAAAAATTAATTTACAAAGTTACATGAGAAACATATAGCAAACTAATTTAAGAAAGTTAGCAAATTAATGTATGGAAGTTGCACTGCCATTTAGGAATGCATGTTTCTAGTTACTTATTAACTTCTCTCAATGCCACAAAATTTATGAGCTTTTCTTTTTTTCATATGTAATTTCTATGTAAATGCATTCAACAGAAAAAAGATAAAACAATCCTTCTCTATACAAAAGCGTCCTAATTATTTGCTTAGAAGATCTCGAAAATATACCAAACTATCAAATATCCTTTGATATGATCTAGTTGAAATTCTAAAAGCTAAGTTATCCACAAAAAAAAGAAAGAGAGAGAGAGAGCTGGAGAGGGAGGAAATGTTGAAGCACCATTTCCATACTTTATTCCACTTTATTAGTCAGCGACATCTGTAGTTGTCGGTGATTATCATAACCTTGTGAAAGAGAAGAAAATAGAAGTTGAAAGGTACCTTAGAAGCAAACGCCTTAGGAATGGATCAGTTAATACTTGAGCCCAAACAGGATCAAGACCATCTGAAGTTATCAACATTGATCCCCAATGATCCAATGACGAGGAAACCAGGTTTTCAGCCTTGTTACACATATCCTGAAAATGAGTTCCCTATTTTAGTCTACTAAACTAAAGCAACTAAATACAAAAGAGCAGGGAGCAGTTTGATTTTTATTCACCATTTCAATATCAGATCCAGAAAATCCAATCAAGAGGAGGAAAGCCTGCAAAGGAGCTGTCAGGAAACTGGTAAATATACTTCCACTTGGCTGACGAGTAGAATCTACAGCTCCAGGTATAGGAGGCGAAGAGGTTGGAGATAGAAGCATCGCAATAGGCTCTCCTTTTTCTGCTCCATTTATAGCCTATTGCATGTTTGAAACCAGGGTTAGCAAGATGATGAAATTTAGCAATTTATTCAATGCATTACACTGGTTTCACTATAAAATTCTTAGACGTAACTTTTAAAGGTAATCAACTTATCGATTTTACCGATTAGGTTACCTACTAATCAACTTTTTAGGATAAAACAACTGCATATCCCTAATTTTCAATCATGTCAAGAGTTATATACTCTTTACCCAAAGTATAAATAAGCAATTCACCTGGTATATTTATACTCCTTTACATTAAGAAACTAAAGACTGGGTAGATAAAATAAGTACAACCTCACCAAAGAGAATATTCTTGTTATATTTGAAAATTCTAAATAAGAAGATTTTCATGGTTAAATATGAACATGTTTGTGAGCAAAGAATCAGTATTAAGATACTTGCCTTGAAGGATTTACTGCTATCACTGTCAATAACCAGAAAAAGTGGCCTTCTTGTAAATGGAATGAAGTCACAAGGGTAAATGCAATTTAAACCTAAAAACAAAATTTACGCAAGACATTAGATATTTTTCATACTGTCACCTTCAATTGCAATGTAACTGATTAGATCAGGTTTGAACATAAACAGTGCTTTAGTAATGCCTCCATATGCATAAACTGGCAGGGAAGTGAACCCAAAACCATAGTGCATATAACCACAAACAAAACCACAACTAAGGCAATCCAAACTAAAAAAGTGAAAAACATTCAACTCCTTACTTGTAAGTCATCAAATTTGTATACAACTAGTAGTAGGTGAAAATCTGAAATCACTAAAAGCAGCCCATGTAGAAAGGATGTATACAAAGAAGGAAAAGGAGCACCAAAAAAGAACTCGTCGTACAAAGAAATGCCTTAAAAAATGGGCACTAGAAAGTTAGCAATGGGGAAACAAATAAATACGGCCATAAAGGGCAGGGATCATTTGGCAGTTTCACTTGGGTTCTGTGAAGATTATCAATAGCCCTCAATGCTGCAGCTGGAGATGAGACTCCATGATGTAAGATTTTTAAAAGGTTTGGAACTCTCTCTCACTCACTCTCCTTTTCCTGGTTTGCTTTCTCTCATATCTAGTATCAATATCAATTTCCTCTCTAGATGGCTCAACTTTCATATCACTTCTGTGAAATATTTGATGCTTTTGAACCCGACTTATTTCTGATTCTTTTGAACCAAACTTATTTCTTCTATCCAGAAACAGGAAGCACCATCATAATTTTCCATCAACGAGATTAACAACTTAATTAAACTGATTCATCCACAAAAAAAGCCTATGGCCCTATGTTAGCTTCAACAATGAACCGCATATGAGCATGTTACAAAAAGTTTAACCAATAGACTCAAAAAGTAGAGAGATGTTACTCAAGCTGTGAAGGAACACCTTTGAAGGAAATGCGAGTGTTATTAACCATCAAACAGGAAACTAATCACTGGAAGGGGTTAATATTAGGGGGGAGACTAAGCCTTCCAAAAGGGTTAAATGCTTTTTTGGTCACTGTACTTTAAGTCAACTTACAAATAGATAACTCAACTTTTTTTTCTTACAGTCTACTAACTGTACTTTACTTTTTTAACACAAAGTTGAATTTCCGTCAGCGGGGTTAAGTATTTTAACAGAAAGCTGAGTTGGTCTATGATTAGGAAGGAGAAACTTCACCTCAGTGATGACATGGCAAATCAATAATGATATGTATAAATAACTCATTTATTAAAAAAATATATTAATTAATGTGAACAAAAAATAAATTATTATTTCTCTCTCTACTGATCTACTCCATCTTCATCATTAATTTTTTGTCATGATCTTCAACTTTAACTTTAAAAGTAAATGATACTCCATAAAATTAAATTCCTATTTAACTTTAAATTCGTATTTAACCAGGAAAGAAAGAAGATACAGAAACAGAGAAGCAATCATCTGTTCTTTGAGGTGTCATTTTTTTCTTCGAAGAATCCCGATGCACCTTATAATTCATCGGTAAGAGGTCATCTATTTATCAATATTTTCTTTTAAATTTCCCTGCAAAGTCTAGGGCTTCGTTGTCATGAATGAAAACCCTATACATCCTTTCTACAATGGTTCTTTATTTGCTCTGTCTATGATATATGAGAATTTTGGGCTGTAAGTAATATTAGGCATGAGGCAGTTCAATGGTAGTCCCAGAATTCGTGGATTCATCAGCCGATTATGTACCCTGGTCACAGTTTTCTTGTTTTACAACCGGGAAGATATTACGAGGAACCCAATGCTTAGGCAATCGAACCCAATTTTGGGGAGCTCAAGCAGCGGGTTTTGTGGTGGGTCAAATCATAGGTCAGTAATTCACCATCATCTACGTCCACTAGTACAACCACTACCCAATTCATACAGAAGTCAATTGAGAGTTTTCGCTTACCTGTGCAGCCCAAAAATACTCATGGCTAGAGTCGAAGAACAGATCTATATGACCTATAACTATCATCGAGGCTAGAGAGTAACAAAGAACGATGATGATTCAGATCTATGACTAGCACTAGAGAGAGGCGAAGAAGAGATGGCCCAGATCTACAAATGATTTTGGGTTTATGGGTAGTTTTGTTTTTGAAAATTTAATGTATATAGATGATTTTGTTTGGTGATATTTTGTTTGGAGAGAAGAAGATGATGAACAGTAAGTTGTGAGTTATTTTGGTTGGGGATTTTTTTTGGGTTTTCAGATGAAGAAGATGAAATTTATTTTGATATTATGTTTAATTTATTATATTATTGAATAGAAATTATTAGAATGTTTGGGTCGGGTTAATGGGTTAATGGGTGGTGGGTTGGTTTTTATTAGGTGGGCATTAACTTACATGTCAAAAAAAAGCTTCCAACTAGAATTCAGTAAATATGTGGCATTTCCACGTCATTATTCCGTTAAAATACTTAACCCCGCTGACGGAAATTCAACTTTGTGTTAGAAAAGTAAAGTACAGTTAGTTGACTGTAAGAAAAAAAAGTTGAGTTATCTATTTGTAAGTTGACTTAAAGTACAGTGACTAAAAAAGCATTTAACCCCCTTCCAAAAGGGTGATGGGATGGAGGAGCTTTTTTTATCAGAATTAGCTTTCAGTATGACAACAATAGAAATTTACTCAAGATCTTATGAAACTGATTGAAACAAGTATACACTTTCATCTTCTGCTGTAGTATTATATAGTATGAAAGATCATCAGGATATTTAACAACAAAATAAATGGACCTAATCCTCAGCTTCTGCAATAAATTCATGATATGCTTATGTATTCAGAAAAAAGAGAGCACTTAACGATAATGATTATGTAGTTCAGGAGGCAAATGCAACTATATGCAGCTTTTGCCAAGGTACACTTCACTAGCCAAGTGGCTCAAAAGTACTAAAATATCACCTCTTAGCAAATAATCTGATTCGGAGATCATCCATGTCTATACGCCTAAGCATGATGAGTAGAACTCAATGATAAGAAATATATAATGAAGAAGAACCAGAGTGGGAAATTAATATGATCAATGACATGTAAGCAAAAGGAAAAGCAATTAATAGATCCAACGCTATCTATAGAAGATTTGTCAATGAGTTGTAAAAATACCTCCGTTCCCACGAGCACCAATATGCAAGCCAGTATGGTCACTTAACCAATCTCTTTTACTTTGCTCAGATGAAGGGTTAAAGCAGCCAGTTAGAGAATTAGAAGTGGCTTCAGAGTGCATGGAACGAGACTCGAAGTTCTTTAGGTTGTTTTGAGCATTGCTAGTAGAAGTTGCAGAATGGGATGGAGATGACAGTCTATGTCCACTACTTCCTGAAGCAAGTAAAAAGCAACCTGTATTACTTCAGAATTAAAGCAAAGCAAATTAGAAGTGGCAGGCTGAGTCGAAAGAAGAAGCTGCGGAACCTGAAGCAGAAAGATATATTAAAAGAACTCCATCAAGAGGGAGCTCCTCACATACAGTTGCCAGGACCTGCCAATGGAAGCAGAGAAAAGCTGTCAATAACAGTATTCCTATGGATTTCTTCCAACACGGTGTTTCAAGAATTGAGATATCTCATGGTACTTTTCCTATAAGTGTGATTGCACTACTTATACACAAGTTCCAAGGAAGATTGGGGGCGAAGTCATGATATTGGGGTCCGATGGCATATATAATCAAATTTCGATTTGCAATTACAGTTATATTCTAATGCAATCAGCATTCGAATTGAGTGGCTTCTCAACTGATTTGAAACCCAGCCCCAAAAATTAGCTTTACAGTCATTGCAGTTCTAAATAAACCCTACAGAATTGGCTGTTTGATTGATAATTCAATTTTTATCATAAGCACAAACGCCCAAATGCCAAGATTGGAGTTGAGGGGCCCAAATTTAAAGTGTGAATTGCAACTCCACCCCTAATTCTACAAGCCAATAAGGTCCTCAAGGTAAACCGTGCAGGCGTGCATACAGATATTTTTCTACTACTAGTTCAAGGACAGATACTCACTGCTATGAAATGTGTAACAGATGGACGATACAGGATGGCTTTGCGTGGATTAGGTGGCAAAGTAGGATCAGCTATATCTTGTGAGTAGTTTATACGACTGGGCCCTGGGGCTCCATTTTGACCGATGCCAGCACCAGTTCCACTAGCAGGAGCTCCACTTGACTGGTAAAATGAGCCACTGGGTTCCCACTCCAGACATTGAAGCATTCTGAAAGTATCAAGCGTGAGCTCTGAAAACTTGATCTGACCATGAAATCAACAAAGAAAAATGTTAAAATATCAGCATGCATGCAGTAAGTCTTGTATATCAGAATCAAGTCATGAGTCATCCATACATTCCAGATATAAAACATATATATTAAATTTCATTTGCTGCCACCAAATCTAACAAACAACTAAACAGACAAAACAAAAGGTAATAAACCTCAATTAGCAACAGAAAAAGGATATGAACCTCGTTAGGATGGTAGCTGCATAGGAGTGCATCTCTTAATTTGAGCTTTCGCTTGGCATCAGCAACATGAGGTAGACAATCCGGATGAAGATCCAGTACGAGACTATATCTCAAAGGCCTGATATTCATAAAAGCTGTGTCAGCTTTTAGAAATTTAACAATTTCCTGGACGACCAGCTTCCATTCTTTAAAGTCAGTTTCCTGGAAACAAGATCATCTTAAGGTTATTCCATCTATCAACAAAGGAAACTCTTATCAAATATTTTCTCTCCTCAATTATATTTTTCAATACATAAAGATGGGTAAATCTGAATGACTGAATCTCATTGAAATATAGAAATGGGTCCATTATTACAGTAACTGTATAACGGCATCAGACGATTAGAGGAGGATTGTCTTTATTCAAATATACAGTGTCGTGAATGTGATTGTTTCAAAGCTAAGGATAAATTGTTTTTTAATATATTATGACGATTTCAAGATCAATAATATGACCCACTAAAAAATAAGGTCCATGATATATATGTGCACAATATATATCTGAAATGTAGGAATTCTGCTTGCACTGAGCATCCAAATGCACTCTTACAAGGTGCATCTAAGATTTCCATGTTACAAGTATTCTTTCATGTTTCGGTAAAGTTTCGTATGACTGATTAGTATGAATACTTAATCAAGAGTTAGGTTACTACGAAAAGTTAAAAGTCTAATACATGTCTCACAAGATATAAAAGTAACATCACTTTGTAAACCTAACTGGTCCTCATCAAACTTATGGAAAAGACTCCTAGTAGTATGGCTAGCCTTAAAGCAACACACTGAACAAGATTAAGTAATTTAATTTTCAGAGGACATGGCACACCAAATGATGCCATATCCAGATATTACAACCACTAATGATTAAAGGTCCTTTATCCCCTTAGTTCAGTCCACAGTGAAGACCATGAAGCAATTTGATTATAATGGGACACAGCTACGCCAAAATACAGAAGGTAGTCAACATAATATATTTTTGGAAAAAGATTAACAATAAATGACCTGAAAAGTCCTTTTGCACTCATCAAGCAACATTTTGAGTTGATTAACCAACTGAAAGACCATTTCTCGTCGGCTCAACACCAAACACACCGTCAAAAATCTAGCAAGAAATCTCAATTGCTTGATTGCAAGATTGAGATCCTGAGAAAATCCGTCCTTGAAATACTCCCTAGTCAACACCGCTTCATAGAATATATATGACTCCGACAAATAACTACGGTCACTTGTCCTCATATACTGCCCGAAGTATAGCTGCCCAATTCGTGATGCAATATCCCCAATCTCCCATCTCTTAAGCCCTGCTTCCACCAGCTTCTGCCGATTTTCTTGTTGAAACTTCCACAATTGTGTATACACCTTGAATACCTTACAAAAGTATGTATCATACCTAAAACATCACCACAAACATGTATTTCAGGATTATCATTAACAAACAGACTGATCACACAATTTGTCAAAAAAAAACAAGTAAAGAAACCAAGTAAAACCAAATATTTATGGTGTTAGACTGTCAAGAATTTTTGTAAAAAGGAAGAAAGTTGGATCGAACTTTCAATCAGTTCTCTTTTTATATCAAAAAGGATACACAAATCCAAAGTTCCAAACTATAGAAACAGTCCAAATATCAAGGTGAAATTGGACTAGTCATACAAATTTGCCCAGAAAAAAAAAAGTCACTGAATTCCCGATTCGAAATTTCATATAGTTTAGCTATTAACAGATTGATTCAAGCAACTGCCTAAAGACCAAGGAAAATGTACTAGAATATTCAATTACTCATCATCAGTTCTCTTCTGATATCTACAGATACATCAAAAACTTAATTTGAATGAAATAAAACGGCCATTACAACTTAATTAAGGTGCATTTATCAATTTAAGAATGAGACAACAGCTTATATAATTCAAAAATACATCCCATTACTTTTATTCTCTTACACTTTCTAAGCAACCAAAAACGGTCCCAAGAAAATGCTTATGCTAATCCTATTACACTTACAAACCAACTTCCCTATCAAAATTGCATATTTGTTGGAAAAAAAAAATTATAACTTAATTACTATAATTCAAATCAAACTGATATATACATACATAAATACACAGGAAAAATAAATAGGGTAGGACCTGTTGCGTTCGTAATAGGGCAAATCCCTAATTTTGGAGAACTTCTTGTCGGCTTTAGCGACGAGAGACCAATACACTTCGCTCACCGGAATGTTCTGTGATTGTGATGCCGACATTTTTCCGATTCTTCCGAATCTTCTTGCTCACAATCGGACTGCACTTTATTTGATTATCATCATATTAATAATCAAAAATGTAACCTAATTTGATCGAATTTTTGTAACAAGTGAACTTTGTTCGGAGAGAGGTGGTGTCAGTCGGTCAGTGGCGTGGTAAAGCATTAAGCAATTTTTACTGGCAGTTTCGTCTTTCAGGAATAACTGGAATGTATTGCGACTGTGAATTGGTAAAATTTATACCCCTTAGCTCCCAAAAAAATACTCCCTCCTTTCTGTTTAGGGAAAAAAATTATATTATTTTTAACATTAAATATTAATTTGTTTTCTTTTGTCTTTTAAATGAATTTTAGAACAAAAGGTTTACTACATTTCTTATATTGTTCATTTTAATCTGTTGTTTGTAAATTTTAATGTAGAATTAACGACTTAATTTTTCATATTATTTATCTTTCATGGTTTAAATGAGTGTTAAAGTAAAATATTTTCTCTGTTTTAAATTATAAAATTATTATTGACTTTTAAAAATTAATTTGAGACATTTTTCGAATATAAAATTGAAATGATTCATTAAAAAATTAAAACAATAAATCATTTTATATATGAATATTATTTTTTATATAGTTTATAATATTTATTATTATATTAATTAAAATTAAAGAAACTCACATCAATGTTGAATTTAAAAATGTCTTGAATGGATGGATTTTAAAAAATCAATAATGATCTCATATTTTGAAGCACTAAGAAATTTTAATTATGTACAGTTTATAATTCATGTATGTTGTTGTAAAACATGCCTAGCGCATGTGTTGAATCTAACTATCTTGAGAAATAGATTCAAAATTGTAATCTTGTACGATAAAAGAAGAATTTTTATCGGTAGTCTGCTAGACTACTACTAGTTATTGCGTTTATTGATGACAACTTGGTCAGAAATCAGGGTAATAGCCAGGTGTCGAACGAGGAGTAGATAGCCTTTTTAGAATAGCAAAATGATTTCCGTTACAAAAATCTATCTTTTCTTATCTCCTTAACGTGGGTAAACTGTGCTCGACATCGGTACACTAACAATTATTTGAAACGCTCTTAAACCTATTTTTGAAGCATGAGCGTAAGGAGTATTTTTGCAATATACCAGTGATTTCACAGAAGAATGAGTTGTATGTTAAATTATCTAAAGAAACTTGGAACCCGTGCAAGGTACGGACTATCTTTCTTATATATTTTTTGTTTATCAAATTAAATCAATTGTAAATTCCTCTTTTTAGATTACTTTTTCTCATATATACATATATATGACATTAATATTTTTTATGACTTTTCTTTTACTTTATTGTGAGATTCATGGATGCATGTATATGTAGATATCAAATTATAATTGCATTTAAAAAAAGATATCAAATTATAATTATATTCATTGAATTTAAACATGTATTATTATAATTATATAATTTGTGTTTGAGAATTATAAGCTGATGATCAAATTACCCTTAAAACGAGTAACTAAATTAATTTGGATAAGATCTTCATTTGTCTTATTATATATAGTAATAGATGTGAGTTCTGGTTGGAACATGTTACGCTTTTAAGCAACATTATATTCTACTAAAGGGCATTAAGGTTGATCCTGCGAAAGTTGAGACTATCATCAAATGGTGAAGACCTAGCACGATGACGAACAATAAGAGTTTCTTGTGCTTGCTGTAGGCCCTGTTTGGGAACAACTTATAAGTTGGTAACCAACTTATAAGTTGTTTTTCACTATTAAGGTGTTTGGCAACCACTTATTTTTTGACTTGTAAGTTGAGTTTTAAGTAAAAAAAAATAAGTAACTATTTGTGACTTATTTAAAATGACTTATAAGTTATTCTAAAATAAGTTAGTTTGACCAAATATAATGTCTATTTTGTCCATCTTGTATTTTGTCCCTCTTCTTATTAATGTCTATTTTTAGCTTAACATTTGATTTTAACTTATAAGTATTTATAAGTCGAACACCTTCTAACTTGTTTTAACTTAATTTCTGACTTATAAATCAAATTGATGTCGAGCGTTTTTACTTATAAGTCACAACTTAAAACAACTTATATTTTAACTTTTAAGTCATTTTAAAATAAGTCTAGGTGCATTATTGGTTTAAGGTTCTTGTAAAGTTTAAATTAATGTCTTGTTTGTCTAAATGATCTTATCCCAAAACTAACTTTTTAAACTCATAAACATATTTTTTTTAGCCCCAAACTCACCACTATTTTTGGTGCAGTGCTTTTAGAGTTTAAAAACCGTCCAAATATATTTTTTAAATGCACAAAAAGACATCAAGAAAAACAAGCCTTACAAGTAATTTGTGGAAAGTTTTTTCTTCATTATCTTTGTCATTGACTCGGTCGATGAAAACGGGTATAAATTTATATGGAGTGAGAAGTGTGAGAACAATTTTGACAAGTTGAATAATAGACTTGTGACAACTCACTCCGGTGCTTATATTGTGGATTTGTGGTTATTAGATCTATAATGATGTTTCCAAAAAATAGCAAAATGCAACTTTGTAATACGATAGCTTATACGTCCAAGTAGCTCAAATGCAATGAGGTGAAGTATCCCATATAACTTGAAGTTATGAGGAGTCGTCTTTGCTCTAAAATTTGGAGGCACCGACCACAAAACTAGCCCTTTTGCGTGGACAAATTATGACTGAAATACAAAAATTTTGTTTTACAAAAAATGTCTAAAGTGCACAATTTAAATATATAATGTTATAGAAAGTATATTTACCCAATATTTAAGTACGATTCATTATTTTTAGGAAAAAAAAATCATCAATTATTTAAGTAGGGTCCCTTATAGATAAAACTAAAAAAAATATTTATACTCTTTATTTTACTTTATTTTTCTTAAATTATTTAAAAAGTGTACCAAACATTTTTTTTATGAGACGAAGGGGGTACATAAACATAAATATTTATTCTTTTCTTTATTTCATGTGCATGCAATATGTTTAGTGACGGGTGAAGTATTTTTGTCCATAAAACAACTTTGCAAGTTGTGTTGATTATATGTTTTTGGTGTTAATGATGACAACTTGAATTTTTGTACTGTCTTGTATGTTGTTATAGATTTAAAGATTGGGTTAAAAAATTTTAAAAGATTGTTATTGCTGGAATATTGCTGAAATTGTGGGAGGCTTAACTAGAAATTTTGAAGACAAAAAAATCCTATTGGATTAGGTCTGTAGAAAAAATCAGCGTAAGATTTTCTAACCTTAACAATTAATTATAAGGCATTTTTATCTTTGCTAGAAATCTTTTAAAATTGTCCTGATTTCCAAAAAGATTCATTGGTTTAAAACTTCTCTCATCAGCTAGTATAATCTTATGATAATAGAACTCTTATTATGGAGTAATCAAATTAAGATTTGTTCCTAAAAATATGTTGATCAGGTTTCCTCCAAATATTTTATTAATAACAAATTTATTTTCAAACGTATTATGCTTCCTACTATTTTTCAAAACAGATTTTATATTCTCAAAAATTTTATCCATTTGACTATTTTTTATTACTGATATCAAAAATGATAAAAAAAAAAATCTTTTCATATCATTCAAGGATTTGATTTACTTCAACAATTATATTTTTTACTTGTCGTTGGACATCACTGTTCTCTCTCTCTCTCTCTCTCTCTCTCTATATATATATATATATATATATATATATATATACACATACGACTATGTTGCTAACATCAAGAACTTTATCATCATCTAAACAACAATTAATATACTCGGAGAAAAATTCCTAGCAAATTCTTATTGTCTTGTTCTTATATTGTTCTTGCTAGATATCTATTGAGTTCAATTGTAATTCCTTTTATTCTAAAATTTCATATATTGTCAAAGGGGCTTCTGTAACGATCCAAAATCCGGCCTATTTCCAATCCTGATCTTGTGCGTTAAACATAGCTTCATTCCAAATTTTCGTCAATAATCAATATCATAATCGATAAAATACATATATTCGAAAACTTTTTACAACCTTCAATATTAATAAATATATAAAATTTAAATATTTAAAACTTTTCTAATTATTTGATAAAAATCATAAATTCCATAACCTTTTTCTTTGGTCTCTGTTCCCAAAATTGCAACCTTTATATCTCATACTTATATCTCAAAATTATGTATATCTCATGATTTATCTCAAACGTCATTTGCGAAATATAAAATTCAACTTTTGATATTAAATTTATTCGTCTAAACCTTCACAACTATAATCCAACAACTATAAACCATCTCTCGTACATTATTGTCATCATATCAACTTACTTTACAAAGTAATTGTAAAGCTACATTTCAAATATCAAAACGAACATTCTTTATTTCATATCTCAATGTTTACACAACCTAGCTCATGTACATTATAAGAATTATCTTGACTTAATCTAAGTCTAACTAAAGAAAATAATAAAAGTCTTCTTCACTACATGCTTCAAGTCTTTATCGCCATGGTCACAAGAGAGTTACATTCTTAATCTGCAAATAAAGTTATTTGCAAGAATGAACACGACGACCCAGCAAGTCTAACAGTTAACACATTTCATGCTTCATGTATTATACATACTTGTGTTTTCATGTATGTTATATTTCATACTATGCATCTATACATCCATTCTACGTCTCATGATATGTATATGTAATAACCCAAGATTTTCGATATATTTAAATAAGAAATTTTACGAATAATTTTTTTTTATATTAAGTATCAAAAGTGAATATGGTAATACATGAAAGGTAAAGTATATGTGTATATGTGATAAATTTATATTTGTTTATCGCATGAATGATTTCAAATAAATTTTTCGAAAAAGGAATTGTTGACTATTATAAATTATATTCTTATAATAAATTAATTTTTTAGTAAAAATATTTTATTATTTATTTTTCATGAAGATATGATTAATGTATTATTTAAATAACATATGTATATTTTACAAATAGATCTTTAGTATTATTATTATTGATATGATTATTTCCTTATGATATGAATTTAGCAGATTAGTCAGTTTATTTATTTTAAATTGACTAAGAAAGGTAAATGAGGCAAAGTGAAACAATTGATCAAAACCCTAATTTGATCTATGAATATGGATTTGAATGTTAAATACATTTATTGTTATAATTGTATTTAAAAGTATGTATGTTTGTATTATATATATATATATATATTACCCTAAGAGATTAATTTTATTATCTCAATTTATTATTTATTTTAAACCTAATTAAAGCAAGTCTAATTGGGTTATGTAATTAAACCAATATAAGTAATTATTTAAAAAAGTCCAAAGTAAGTGGACTAGTAACCCTTATTAAATAATTTGGGTAAGATAAAATTGATGTATTGGACATATGCTATTTTGCATGGCCCAAATAAATTAATTAGGGAGCCCAAATGAATTAAAGAATAGCCCAAACTTTGGCCCAAAATTAATTGGATATTCTAGAAGCTAAATTAGCAAATAAAGTAGTTAAAGAAAAATAAAAATGGTGTTACTAAGGGGGGAAGTATCCGGATGAGTAAGGGTGGATTCATGCACCACATGGTCTTATTAATTTTTTATTTTATGTTTTTACACCTTGCACATCTAACTCACCAACTCACCTAGGCTACTAAAATAAATAAATTCATAGCTTAGATATTGAGAGATTTGTGTATATATATATAAGTTGTATGTATATATTTTTGGCCTATAAATATAACTCATCCCAAGCATTAGCAAAGCATCCCTTCATTTCATCTTCTAAAGTTTCAAGAGAGCTTAGAGAGAAAATAAATAGAGAGAGAGAGAAGATCAAGAGGGGGACAACCACCATAGAAGAAGAAGAAGAGAGGAGAGCCTTGTAGTTTCAAACTCCATAACAAACCTTGGAAGTAGGAGAAAGAAGAACATCCAAACAAAGGTATACAACCCTAATCTAGTTTATGTAATCTTTGTGGTTGTTTTAGAATAAATGATGAACTTATGTTCTTAAACTTTATGATAGTAGATCAATGTGTTATATGATGTTTGATGGTGTTTCATGTTTAGATCATACCATTTTAAGTGATGAAAAGCTTGGAAATCAAAGAATGTTCAAAACAGTTTTTACCCTAGAAAACCCTGGAATTTCAGTCTACTTTGGACCTTTACCATTTTAAATCTGTAAATTATATTTATGATCCGTCAAAGGCATGAGTTAGATACATGAGTTATATGATTAACCCAAGTGGTAGCACCCAAAATTATTAAACGAGTAAATAGTGGCATCATTTTTCCCAAAACAGTCCAGCCGTATAACAAAACTGGAGCACAAAAAATTGTTCCAGGCCAGTTTTGAAAAAAGGGCAGTTTTGACCACTTTAGTTGCTCTAAAAATTCTGATCTTTTGTGGAATGTTAGTATACTGAGTTATTTAGATCCTGTCCAAAGATGGTAATTTGTTGATGTATAGAATGAGAGTTATGGCTTTTATAAGAAAGTGTGTTCTTAAAACTAAACTATAATAACTCCTAAAATACTACTCAAAAACATGTGAAATTTTTACTCCAGCTAGGTTTTGATAAGAGGAGATTACCGTGTAAATTTCATAATTTTTGAATAAAAGGATAATTTATGATAATTGTAACAATTTCGGACTGTTTTGAACACTTAAAAAATATGAAACGAAGTTAGCAAATTGCAGGAAAATTATTTTGTCACTAAAATATTATATATTAAGTTTCTCCAGAAGATAAAAAAATAATAACTTGATTTGGTATTTTTAATGCCTATGATTAAGTTAAGAATAAATGAGTAAATTAAGTTATATTAAGTTGTAAAACTAGTTAATGTGATTTTATTGATTAATTATCAATATATGATGTATAAAAAAACTTTATAAGGGTATTTTGGTTATTTTTAATAAAATGTTATATGAATGAAATGATATGTGTGTTAAATGAATTAAATAGTAAGACATAAACAATTATATTAAATTGTTTATAAATGATTAAAATATTATTAAATTATTAATAATATTAGTAAATAAATAAAATATTATTAAATGAGTAATAATATTAGTAAATGATTAAAATATCATTAAATGATTAATAAATAAATAATGATATTAATAAATGATTAAAATATTATTAATTATTAATAATATTAATAAGTGATTAAGATATTTATTAAATGATTAATAATATTAGTAAGTGATTAAAATATTATTAAAGGATTAATAATATTTGAAAATGATTAAGATATTATTAAAGAGTTATTAAAATATTATTAAGTGATTAATAATATTAGTAAGTGAGTAAAATATTATTAAATGATTAATAATATTATGAGGTAAGTAAGATATTATTAAATGATTAATAATATTTGTGAATGAATAAAATATTATTAAGTAGCTAATAATATTGAAAAGAGAATAAAATATTATTATGTGATTAATAATGTTAAGAAGTGATGAAATATTATTTGATATTATATAAAGGGAGTTTAAAGATGATGGTTATGTGATAGACTATTATCAGAAGACGATGATATTACTAATGATTTATTGTAGTATATAGTATTTGAATTATGTGACTAAATGAGTTATAATATGTTATGCTGATTGAAAGATCAATCTTATAAATGATAGGTCTTTCATAAGAGAATAAATTAGATTGCGTAGCAGTAATCGACGGACAAGGCAAGCTCCCTAACCTTACTCAAATTTGTATTGAGCAATTATCTTAACCCTTGCATTTACTTTATGCAATGGATCCATATATTATGCAAGTTTCAATACTTTTTTTTATGTGCAAGTATTCTTGAACTTATTCAAGCTATCTATTGATTTCAAATATCTTGATATTATCTCATGTGAAGCATTTATAATCAAAATTGTTCTGTTCTTTGTGCAAGTGTCCTCACTTGTACAAATTATTATAATTATCGTAAATTCGAAATTCTTTGACATGATAAGTTTTGATACGTACTATTAAATTTCGGTATGTATACACAATTTAAAGGTTGTCTAAGCTATTTGATTCGGCGAGACTTAGTTTGGAATGTATTATTGAATATGATTGGTCATGATAAAGTCGTCCAACTAAATTACTTTAGTTAGGACTCCAGACTGAGTATGAACAACCCGAAATGGGAAATTTTTATGCGCCAAAGGCGGTGATGATGAACGCAAATGTCGTTCTAGCATGTAGTGTTGATCAATACAGGGCACAACGGGGCTGATCACCCTCCGTGTCCGTAAGCCAGACGGTTTACAGATGAATTTCTGTACAAACCTTTTCAAACTTAAAAATAAAAGTTCATGGTCTATTGACCGCTCAACATTCAAAGTCACTATGTTGTTTCAAAAATTGTAAACGATTTGATATGTTATTAAGAACTGTTTCAAATGACTTCACAACTATTGATTCGTTGTAGAAGTAGTCCTCAAAGAAAACATTTATTTCTTTCAGCTAATGTTTATTAATTGTTATTACTTGCTGAGCAATTAAATGCTCATTCTTGCTTTAAATTAAATATTTTCAGCTAAGTATGATCGACCAGAAGGCTTTGACAAGGACAAGGGAAAGGGAAAGCTGAAGGATTAAGTAGAAGGTGTTATTTGTAATATCTAGACTTTAGTATTGTGATAATATAATATCTATCATGTAATAATGTACTTTAAAGGTCGTCGTACTCTGATATAATTTTTAAGTTTGTAATATATTAAGTAGTTTGAAAGTATGGTATCGTATAGCACCAAGTACGGGTTTCAAGTACCCGAATTTGGGGGCGTCACAGTATCTCTATATGCATCATACACTTCATGTTGTTATAAGTACATACTTCTTTATTTTTCATGCTTCATATTCAATTACGTAACATTTAATACATATTCAACACGTATCATATTCATTAAGTTCAAAAACACATTCTAGCACATTTCTCAAATAGTAACACGTTCAAAATAAGTTTCACATAAAACAGAAAGAAACTTATCTCGGTTTGCGTTTATCGCTATACATTCATCAAACATCTTTAATTTGCATAACCTCATTCGTCGGTTTACCCCATCCAAATTCCAACCATCCTTGTATAGTATATATATAACACATTGGGTTATAACATACTCAATAATCTCATTCGAGACTTAAAATACTTCTAGATCACTTATTAATCTTTATTTCATCCTACGCTAGTAGATACATTAACACATAATACATCCATAGGACTACACAATCTAATTATATCATTAAATTGCATCTTAGTTAACAAAATAGTGGAAATTTCCTTCTAAGTTAAATTTTATACTTTTTGGTTTGTCCAAAAAGTGCTACGCAACGATTACATATTTGGATTCTACATGAAAAATTGAGCAACATATCAAAAAACTGCGTAACACCCAAAATTGACTCGGCGAGCCAAAAGCAGCACCAAATATCGACGCCAAAATGAACTATCATAATAAATTTGACAAGGAATAATCATGAGAGGCAATACTATATTTCAAAAGAAGTAGCAAAACAAACAAATCAAAATCAAAAGAGTCTCGCTAAAAGAGTACGGAATTCGTACCTAGATTAAGTAATGTAATATTCAAAATTTTATACTTCAAATTTAACTCCTTAAATTTCCTCCATCTGATCTAATAAAATAAAATGAAACTTTATTACAATTTTAATCATCAACAACATAATACTGTTTAATTTGTTATTAATTAAATTCTAAATCTTTTACTATTAAAGTGATTTAGTCCAATTTAATATACAAAATTTTCAATACAATTCATAAGTTTACATTTCAGTTAGCTACCAAGTATTAAATATACATATATATATATATATATATATATATATATATTAGTGACCCACTGGCCTTCTATCTTTCCAACAGAATTTAGTCATGCTTAGGCATATTCCCTAGACATGAGGACCATGATCACATTTTCAGCAGCTTTGGCATGATGATGGATGATGATCATGCCATGGAGCTCTCTGGTCCAAGATAATACTTACAACTATTCCATATCAAGAAGCCAAAAGAAACATAGCAAAAAGTTCCTTATTCAATCAGGATACGTCTATATACTCGTGTATGTACCACCCACATGTATATTAAATAGAACTTACTTGAATTAAACGAAGTTACTCTCACGGTATAGCCTCCTCTCTTTGTTTAGTTGCGACTGCGTTCCCTTTTCTTTTTCTTAGTTCGTATAATGAAAGTAAGATTAGGTTTAGTTTAGGCTTAGTTGTATGTTTATTTATTAATAGATTTTATTAATTCTCTTAATTTTAATATGATTTATTATTACCCACGTATAAATTAAACTTAATTAGTTTTAAGGCCCAATTTTACTAAATTAATCTATTCATCACATATTAATACTTTTAGCCTACATAAATTAAATGACTATTTTAACCCAATTAAATGACAAAGTCCAATTAATATATTATATATATATATATATGTATAATTTTATTATTATTTTAGAGTATTACATCACCTCTCCCTTAAAAGGATTCCGTCCACGGAATCAAAAGAAAAGAACGTACCTAATTATTCTCAAAAAGATACGGATACTCCGCTCGAATAGACTCCTCTATCTACTAAGTAGTTTCCCGCTCTGAATGGTTCTTCCACAAAATCTTAACAAAGAGAATTGTCTTTCTCCTCATAATATGCTCATGACGATCCAAAATCGTCTCACTTGCTCCTCATAAGTAAGATCACCCCGAATCTTATCGAACGGATATTGCACCACATGCAACGGATGATAATGATAACTCCTTAACACCGACATATGGAACACATTATGCACATGAGCTAGCTGTGGAGGCAAAGCTAACCGATATACAACCTCACCAACTCTCTCCAAAATCTCAAATAGGCCAATATAACGCGGACTAAGTTTTCCTTTCAACCCAAATCATCGAATGCCCTTCCAAGGAGAAACTTTTAAAAACACATGTTCATCAGGTTCAAACTCTAAGGTCCTCCTATGCATATCAGCATAACTCTTCTACCATGATCGGACCGACCTTAATTTCTTCTTAGCCACCGCTACCTTCTCCGTAGTAATTTGAACTAATTCAGGCCTTTTTATGGCCTTCTTGCCAACCTCATCCCAACAAGTTGGTGTCTGACACTTCCTACTATACAACGCCTCAAATGAAGCCATTCCAACATTTGTGTGCCAGCTGTTGTTATAAGCAAACTCAACTAGGCTCAAGTAATTATCCCAATTACTCGACCATTCAAGTGCATAAGACCTTAACATATCCTTCAATGTCTGAATAGTCCGTTCGAATTGCCCATCGGTTTGTGGATGGAAAGAAGTACTAAAGTTGAGTCGAGTGCCCCAAGCTCATTGAAACCCTTTTTAGAACCGTGAAGTGAATCGTGGGTCCCGATCTAAAACAATAAACACCGAAGTACCATGAAGTTTAACAATCTCTTGCTGAAATATTTGTGCCAATCTATCCACCGAGTAACCCTCATGGATAGCCAAGAAGTATGCCGATTTGGTCAATCGGTCTACTACAACCCAAATGACATCATTTTTCCTGAAAGTCTTCGGCAAACCAGTCACAAAATCCATCGTGATATCCTCCCACTTTCAAACTAGAATGTCTAACGGTTACACTAAACTACTAGCTTGTTGATGTTCTATCTTCACTAGTTGACAAGTGAGGCACTTCCCCACATATTCAGCCACGTCTCGCTTCATCCCATTCCACCAAAAATTCTTTTTCAAATCCCTGTACATCTTTGTGGAACCTGGATGAATAAAAAATGGCGAACTATGAGTCTCAGCCAACATAGCCTCCTGAATGATTGGATCCGATGGTACACACAACCGCTCACCTAACCAAATCACACCGTGAACATCAATATGAAACTCGAGCTGCTTGCCCTACTCTAGATTCTACGCCATACCCCACAACTCCCCATCTTCCCTTTGAATTTCTTTAACCCGTGAGATAAGAGAGGGTTCCACTCTCATACCTGCCAAATGCCCATCTGAACCTTACACATACAACTCCAACTCTAGCCGTTCCATATCTGAAATAAGTTGAGGTTGTGTAATAAGGGCTGGTACACTCCCTGAACTCTTTCGGCTAAGAGCATCTGCAACCACATTCGCCTTTCTCGGGTGATATTGAATTCTCGCATCATAATCTTTTAGAAGCTTCAACCAACGCCTCTGCCTCATGTTGAGCTCCTTTTAAGTGAAAATGTATTTAAAACTTTTGTGATCGGTGAAGATATCATAAGTCTCTCCATACAAATAGTGCCTCCAAATTTTTAAGGCAAAAATTACTGCTGCCAACTCCAAATCATGAGTGGGGTAGTTCACCTCATAAGCTTTAAGGTACCTAGAACCATAAGCAATCACCTTATCGTGTTGCATCAAAACACACCCCAAGCCCTTCTTAGAAGCATCACTATAAATCTGGTAACCTTCTGTCTCTGACGGCAATGTAAGTATTGGAGTTGTCACAAGTCGTTTCTTCAACTCCTCGAAACTCTTCTCACGCTCTTCATTCCACACAAACTTCAATCCCTTTCTCATCAACTGAGTCAATGGCAAGGCAAGCAAAGAGAAACCTTCCACAAATCGCCTATAATACCCTGCCAAACCCAAGAAACTCCTAACCTCTGTCACTTTAGTAGGTCTCGACCATTTAGTGATAGCCTCAACCTTCGTAGAATCCACCTTAATGCCTTCAACAGACACAACGTGGCCCAAGAATGCACTCTACTCCAACCAAAACTCGCATTTAGAGAATTTAGCCTACAATTTCTCTTTCTACAAAATCCCCAATACTGTGCGAAGATGCTCCTCATGCTCTTCCCTAGACTTGGAGTAAACCAAAATGTCATCAATAAAGACAATAATAAATTGGTCTAAGTACTCCCTGAACACCCGATTCATCAAATCCATAAACACCGTCGGAGCGTTAGTCAACCGAATGGCATCACCAGAAACCCGTAATGCCCATAACGAGTACGAAAAGCTGTCTTAGAGACATCTTCATCTCTCACTCTCAACTGCTGATAACCCGACCTCAAGTCTATCTTCGAAAAAATACTTCGCCCCCTAAAGTTGGTCAAATAAGTCGTCAATCCTCGGTAATGGACACCGATTCCTGATGGTAATCTTGTTCAACTCCCATAGTCTATGCACAACCTCATAGACCCATCTTTCTTCTTCACAAACAAAACCGGAGCGCCCCACGGCGAAACACTCGACCGGATCACACCACGATCTAACAATTCTTGTAACTATTCCTTCAACTGTTGTAACTCTAATGGTGTCATCCGGTACAGTGCCTTAGAGATAGGCTCCGCACCAAGAATAAACTTGATAGTAAACTCAACTTCCCGCTGCGGTGGCAACCCTGACAATTCCTCAGGAAACACATCGAAAAAGTCACGAACAATTGGAACATCCTCGATACGAGACTCACCCATAGTGGTATCCTTCACAAATGCCAAATACCCCTCACAACCCTTTGCCACCAACTTTCCAGCCTTCAAAGCAGAAATCAACTTCACCACCCTACTTGGTCGTGAACCGTGAAACAGGAACTCCAGAGATTTCACATCTCCAAATATAACCTTTTTCGCCTGGCAATCGATAGTGGCCTGGTGCTTATCCCACCAGTCCATCCCAAGAATAACATCGAAATCGTACATACACATTGGAAGGAGATTAGCCCCACGAATCTTATCTCCAAAACTGATCGGACATTCTCGATACAAATCAAAAATAACGACAAAGGTCCTCATCGGGGTAGCAATACACATAACAGAATCTAAAGACTGAGATGACACATCAAGGTGCCGAATAAAAGACTGAGCAACCACTGAATGAGTAGAACCGGTATCAAACAAAGCAGAAGACTCACGATTGCCAACTAAAAGAGTGCCAGAAACAGTACCTGACGCACATGCCGCCTAGTTAAAAGTCAAGGCAAACCCCGACCACCCTGACGCTGACCTTCATTGCCACCATTATCACCGCCTCCACCATTACCACGTGCCCCGGTACAATCTCTAGCAATATGACCCATCTACCCACACAAGAAACATGCATCAGTAACTCTATGACACTGCCTCCCCGGATGATTAGCCCCACAAGTAGCACAAGGAGCTATCGAAATAAGATTTGGATTACCCCCACCAGCTGGTCCCGGATAATGACCCTGATTTTGCCCCTGCTGACGATTCTGCCACTGTTGGCAATTCTGACCTTGCCAAGGTAGCTGACGATTCTGCCCTTGCTGAGGCAAGTGCTGATAACCTCTATTCTGATTTTGGCCACACCATTACCCCTGTTGGCCACCACGGTTCCTGTTCCACTGACCACCATTATTCCTCCCATACTGACCCGAAGCTTGACTCTGCTGGTCATCTCTGTCCCTCTTTCGACTCCCCTCCGGTTTAGAAGACCGAAAGTCTTGCCGCTCCATCTCGATATTCTTAGCCGCATTAGCCACTGCTGACACATCTGCAAACTTGTTGTTAATGAGATGTTGGCGGTATTTATAATGAATTCGCCATTTGAACTTCTCTACCTGTTCTGTTGTAGTCCTTGGAGAGGTTCCCGCAAAGCTTGCCAACCTGGTGAACCTCGTCATAAAATCCGTGATGGACTCATCATCTTTCTATCGAATAGACAGATACTCTCTAGCATTAGCCTCTTTATCAGCAACTGGGAAGTACTGCTGATAAAAGACCTCACAAAACTTCGCCCAACTAAGTGTCTCAACATATCCATCCCCTTTCGTTATTTTCATCGTCTTCCACCACCTCTGTGCATCCCTCTCTAGCTTATAAGCTGCAAGCAATACTCTATGATTATCCGAACACCCCAACACATCAAAGATCTTCTCCAAATGGACAATCCAATTCTCTGCATCAATTGGAGCCGGAGCTGAACTAAATGATTGTGGTTTCTGCTTCTGAAACCTCTCCAACCATACATACATCGGAACCACAGGCTGATCCAGACCATCTACATTCCTTTCCTCTCCATTTACGTGTGGACCATTATTTCCCGCGTTCCCATGTTTAAGATTTACTAGCGGCTGCTGCATTGCCTGCACCACATGTTCCACCAATTGCGGTAAAGCCTGATTAACCATTTGATTCACTAAGGTAGCCAATTGAGCATTAATCTGATCATTAGGTTGCTCATTGGGTTGGCCCTCACCACTACCCCCATTGTTACCTTGCCTCATAATAACTCTAATGGATCTACGAGCCATCTAAGAAAGAAATCAACGAATAGAAATAAAATAGCTTAAACACATATTCGAATATAGTAGATATGATAGCTGAATAGAAAATCAAACGGAACAAAACCCTAACCCAGAAGTCTACCCATAACTCACAGGTCAAACATAAATAGGTTTTCAACAAGAAAGAACCTGACTCTGATACCAACTCTGTTACACCCCCTTTCCGAAATAGAAAGAGGGGTTATGCACAAACATAACATAACTAATGAATTCATAATAAAACTCTAAGCCACAAAAGAATAGTCTCATAACTATTAAATGTCACAAGACAATCCATAATAAATGTCAAACCGGCTCAAACCACAAACTAAAATATTTGATACAACTCCAATTAACCAATGTATCACAACCTAAACAAAATATCTAAATCATTTGGAAAGAATGGAGCTCTTATCACACTTGCCCTTGATCCCCTTGATTACCTGCCGGAAGAAAAATACAACATGAGTCAAATGCCCAATACGAATATAGAGTATAAGAATGAACTGAAATAACTAACTCAATTAAATGAACTGAACTAAAACGAACAAAACTAACACAATGAAATAATAGGCTGAATCAAATGGCTGGGTGTTATTTCATACCGAGCTCAAAACAAAACAGAAATATATCTTGCCACACAGGTAAGTCAAAATATTGCCACACAAGCACAACATACATCGGACCGGTCGGATCCAGATGCATGCAAAATCGGAGGTGTTCAGCACAAACATCACCAATCCGCAGAACAAAAACTAGGGTCGACCCATACGCCTACCACAACAAAATCACCAAATGGCCAACTCCCACCGGAGCACAAAATGGAGACGTCATAGACCGATCACACCGCCACGAAAGGTGTCATGTCTCGGTGCCAATAGGACATGCTTGTGGTACCCCCACAGGTGGTTATAGCTCAGTTATACCATCCGGTATATTCTAACAAAATACCATGTCACAACACATGCGACTTAATATCAACAGAAAAGGATTCTAATATGTACATGTTAAACTGAAACGAATCATCAACATAATGTCTCTAAAAATATATATTTACATGTACATTACTATGAATATCAAATTAAATTCTATACATGATGTACTAGTCTAAAGAGTACAAATAAGAGTTCCAAATATTGACGCCAAAATGAACTATCATAATAAATTTGACAAAAATAATCATGAAAGGTAATACTAAATTTCGAAATGAGTAGCAAAACGAACAAATTAAAATCAAAAGAGTCTCGCTGAAAGAGTACGAAATTCGTACCTAGATTAAGTAATGTAATACCCAAAATTTTATACTCCAAATTTAACTCCTTAAATTCCCTCCGTCTGATCTAATAAAATAAAATGAAACTTTATTACAATTTTAATCATCAACAACATAATACTATTCAATTTGTTATTAATTAAATTCTAAATCTTTTACTATTAAAGTGATTTAGTCCAATTTAATATTCAAAAATTTCAATACAATTCATAAGTTTACATTTCAGATAGCTACCAAGTATTAAATATATATATATATATATATAAATTTTAGTGACCCACTGGCCTTCTATCTTTCCAACAGAATTTGGTCATGCTTAGGCACATTCCCTAGACATAAGGACCATGATCACATTTCCAGCAGCTTTGGCATGATGATGATGGATGATGATCATGCCATGGAGCTCTTTGGTCCAAGATAATACTTACAACTTGTTAGAGTTTATGTCCTAGAGGCCAATTATTTAATGTAATTGCTTAACATTTCTCTTGATATTTGATTGAATAAATGAATTATTTTATTATGGTTTCATTTACTGTGTTATATAAATGTTAACATAATAAAAGTCCTTAGAATAATGATACAAATTATATAGCTTCAAGTATGTGACTTGAACATGAGATTATATAATTACAATAAGTATCATTATTCTTAAATGTTCCTAGTCGAGTATCATTGAGAATGAGACAACAATGATACATTGAGACTAGTATGTGGATTGACTGATGGCCAAATCTCATTGGTCATTAATATATGAGATATTAAGTCAATGCATAGGTACATGTTAGAGAACAATGTACTGGACATACCCATCATGAGAATTCTACGTGGAGCATTATGCAAAGTGTCATAAGCAATTCTCATAGTGACAATGATGTATTGGTCCTCCGACCTGAAATCACTATATTACTATACGAGAATTTATGTACTTTGATATCATCAAAGGTCACCTTTAATAGGGTGGACAATAAAGGTGATTATTGGGTACATCATGAATCGTGTGAGGAATATGAGTGATCTAGATGGAATTTAACCCTCCTATATATTAGGGGTGATATCCATAGGCCTCTTGATTGAGTAGGACTATGAAATGCATGGCCATGCTCAAATAGTGATTTGTTTCATATAGTCTACTCATTGATCAAGAAAACTCAGATTAAATTATGAAGAGTATGACACATTCCATGGCTCGAGTTTAATCTAGGATGTCAAGGTTAAAAGGATTAAATTACATTGAAACATTGGTCACCAAAAGGTTGCATCGAGTCACCGATCTTATTATTATTTGGGTAGCAGTGATGCATTACTAGATGCCACTCACTGTTTATAATTTTATAATATGATTTTAAAATTATTGCCAATATAATAATAACCGATAGGGTCACACACTTAGAACGTAATTAAAAGAGAATTAATTTAAATTGTAAGGATTTAAATATATCAATATGATTGATAGTATTTAAATTACGAATTTAAATTAACAAGATAATTTGTATATGTATGTATATTAATTAAGTAAGACTTAATTAAAATATAATATATATATATAAATTCGGATTTTACTTTTCTAATAGGATTAGGGTTTTGCTTAACCTTTTGGACTCTATATATGTCAGATATATCAGCAGTCTTGTTTACGTGAAACTAAATAGAAAAACCCTAGCCGTTTTAGAAAAGAGAGTTGAGAGCAACACTTGAGAAAATCCAGATCTTGGCGGCTAGTACCGGAGTTCTCTTTGCTGCAGATCGTGTGACGATTTGTGGGACGTTCGTGTGGATACCGTAGAGACGCAGTTCCGTTGGATTGCGTTGGAGATTCGAAGCCGTTCAGAATTTCATCGTTCCATTCAAGCTCGGATAATCGGTAAAACAAATCTAAACCTCTGAATTAATTTGTTCTTTTCGCATGGATCCTGTTTTAGGGTTTCGGAAAATTGTTTTTAAATTTTTTTTTAAATTCCGCTGCGTTTATGTGTCCAAAACCCTACACAACTATTCCATATCAAGAAGCCAAAAGAAACATAGCAAAAAGTTCCTTATTCAATCAGGATACATCTATATACTCATATATGTACCACCCACATGTACATTAAATAGAACTTACTTGAATTAAACGAAGTTACTCTGCTTCAATGGTGCTCACGGTATAGCCTCCTCTCTTTGTTTAGCTGCGGCTGCGCTCCCTTTTCGTTTTCTTAGTTCGTATAATGAAAGTAAGATTAGGTTTAGTTTAGGTTTAGTTATATGTTTATTTATTAATAGATTTTATTAATTCTCTTGATTTTAATATGATTTATTATTACCCACATATAAATTAAACTCACTTAGTTTTAAGGCCCAATTTTACCAAATTAATTTATTCATCACTTATTAATACTTTTAGCCCACATAAATTAAATGACTATTTTAACCCAATTAAATGACAAAGTCCAATTAATATATTATATATATATATATATGTATAATTTTATTATTATTTTATGGGTATTACATTTTTGCTCCAATTCTTCTTCAATTTTAGTTTGTAGCTCCACTTCTTAGAGGATTTAATGATGTCTTTGGTAGTATGGGAGTATAAAAACTTAAGCAAACAAGGAACGATTGGAAAGGATGGAGCTGAGAATAGTTTTATATTTTTTCAGCTCTTCTTACTCATCAGACATTAGCTTAGTGTCTTGGTAATGGTCTAAATTATCTCCAACTCATGCTTGTTAGTTAATGACTCATTTTCATGTACTGGGTATATAATACTTGCTTAGTGTCTTGGTAATGGTCTAAATTATCTCCAACTCATGCTTGTTAGTTAATGACTCATTTTCATGTACTGGGTATATAATACTTTGCATCCCCACACATGTATACATATAATACTACATTAAACATATTATACTTCCAATACACATATTAATTCATGTATTCTAGTTACATGTCAATTAATCAAACTTAAATAATTATACATTTATAATTATGTATAAAAATTATCATACTAATTATGGAATTAATCCATAATTAATTTAACACTTTTTGTGTAACGAACCATTACTTGAAATAATAACTCATTTAATTTATACAATTAATATTGTACAATTAAATTTGCTCCTTCCTTCCATAAATTGTTCCAAGACAATTTATTTAACCCATACATTTTATTGTATATTTAAATTTAATTCCCTCCTTCTCTCCATAAATTGTTTTCAAACAATTTATTAATATATTAAATATATAATTTAATATATTCAATCATTTATTTAAATTTGAATTGAATTTACTAACTTAATACCACTATACATACCTTATATTAGGTCTCCTCTCATGTCTTTAATTTATATTCGTTTGACATAATATAATACATTAAGCCATTACATAAATATATTACATTCATATGTAATAAATTAAAATAATAAGTTTAACTAACTCCCTCATTTTATTAAAACAAAATACATACATTAATTCACTAATTTTAAGTAAGTGAATTAATTAACTCGTTTTATGAAATTTAATTCATAATAATCTATTGTCATTCAAGGCTTAATATTCAAATTTTATTATTTCATAATATAATTTTAACTTAATCTTAATTAATTAATTAATTTTTTTCGCCTCTATATTTCATTTTGTAATTAATTTTTTCCACTTTCTTTAATAGTTTAATTAACTATTAAATCTCACTCTCCCAATATATGTATATATTTCACATTCATATATACACATTTAACCCTTCACACAAAATCACATATTTCAAAATATACATAACACATACATTTATACATTCAAACCCAACACGTCTCATAATAAAAATTTTATTTATTAAATTCTTATTTTAATATTATTAAAATATTTTTTGAAAAAATTCGGGTTGTCACAGTTTCGGAGTGAAGTAAGAGGTTTCTTTTAATATTGTACAAGAAGAGTTCAAGGGGGTAGAGGTGTACAAGGAATTAGTGGTACTTAAGGGAGCAGAGGTGCTCAAGATAGGAGGTTTCCTCAATGGAGCTGTGTGTTCAGAAAGTTTTCTGAATTTTATTATACATGGGAGTTAATATAATTGTAATTCCTTTATTAATATTAAAGGAAACCTGCTGGGTATCAATTGATACCTGATCTTGGATGTAGGCCCATAGAGTAGAGGACTAAGGGTAGGGCTGAGCAAGGAACCAAATTGCCTTCGAAGCTGTACCAAAAACCGCATAAAATCGCACCAATTAAAACCACACCAACGGTTCCGGCGTATGTGGCGATTTTAGGTGGGTTGAAAAATCGAATTTACGGTTTGTGTTTGGTTATAACCAAAACCGCATGTATAAAACCGAAACCACATTATGCTAAATTATAAGTCATTCTATATATATATATATATATATATAATAATAATAATAATAATAAAATAATAATTCATCAGGTTCATTCTTGAACCAACTTGTATTAATTATCAACATTAATAAAGTTGTTACTTTCCAAAAATAGTAATTTTGTGCATGTATCTTTTGGAGTTTGCAAATAGATATGTTCAAGGTTTATAGTTTACACAAAAATCAATGTGACTCCGTACTATACCAAATTGTTTATCTTGTGTGGCACAAGTATAAAAAAATAAATATTTAAAAAAAATAGTCATTTTGACAATTTTCAATTGCAATAATTGGATGAATGCATTATGTTAAAGATTTTCTTCGAGCTCTATATATTACTATTTACTAATAGCATTTAATTTCCATACAAATTAACTAGAGACTAATAAGTAATAAAGCATGCACGAAAGAAGTTATTCCGGAAATTTTGTGAATGAAAGTAACAGTAACAGGTCCACTTTCTAGCAAAAGTAGAGGCTGCAGTACTAATTTAGAAAAAGAAGAAGAAGTTATTCTATACATATATATATATATATATAAATAAAATAAAATAATAATTCATCAGGTTATATATAGCTTTTGTTTAGACAAAATATTATAAGTAAGGTTGTGTGTATTATCAAAGTGGTATTTAATATTATGTGATGCTAAATTGTTAATTTAAATTGCATAAAATTTTGTTGTTTTAATTGGTTTTGGAACCGAAACTGCACCAAATGAAACCGCGCCGCAAGATTCAAAACCGCACCGCACCAATCACAAACGATTTTATGTGCGATTTTGAATTTGTCAAACCGCACCTAAGCGGTTTCGTGTACGGTTTGGGCTTCAAACCGCACCATGCTCAAAATATCATTACATACATGGTTTACGTTAGTCTAAAGTAATATAGGAAGAATTAGAAGAATAATTCAAAGTAGACAACTAAATTTTACCTGTCTGGATTACTTCTGAAACAGAAAAATTTTAAACTTTAACGCACATGCACACTTATTCATCCTCCCTTCTAGATGTTCACATATGGAATTTCAAGTTGTACTATCTGCATTGCAAGCTACACTAAAAAAACCTATAACATAATTTGCAATGTATAAAGTACAACCTGTAATGAAAAATCTACAAAAAATAATGGGAATTGTTATTTTTATAATGAAAATTTAATATTTTCATAATGATTTACTTGCATAAATGTGGGTCTTATTTATTATTCATGTAAGGAGAGCGCTGTGGAACTATCAATTTTTCTTGCGGACATATCAATTCTCAAAATAATTCAACAAAAGTCACTTTTTTCCTTTTCACTTATTTTTTTTCTTCTCTTTATTTCCAACCTACACATTTAGTTTGTGAATAAGCAGCATTGTTGAGTAAATACCTTTTAAGTAATTTATTAAATAATAATTATTTTTGAGTTTAAAAATTTATTTTTGAATATTAAATCTTAATATAGGTGTAGAGTAGAAAAGTCAATAAAAAAAATAATTGGGAGTATATTTTCAATAAATTACTATTACTATATAATATATACACCTCTTTTATTCACTACTTTTAGTCAGGTTTTCACATCATCCATCTGACTAATATGTGTTCAATAACCAATGGCCCACACTTGACTTTTCTATTTTTCAACAATCATTACCGGATCTCTCTCCTCTACCCTTTTATTTGAGTATAGCAATTTAGCTTTCTTCATGTTCGAATTACCTAAAAAGCAGAAAGGTAAAAATACCCATTTTAGTTTCATTGAATTTAATGAGTTTCTGGGTTATTACTATGTGTTTTCATGGAAACTATGATCAAGTTGCGAGTCTCTATTATTTGTATTAAAATTCGGTCTTTAATTTCAATTATTGTTGAGACACTTCTGTTTGCTCTTTTCTTCCTTTTCCTTCTTGTTCTTTTTCTTTTTTCTTCGATGCCCTTTTATTTTCCCTCTTGACATTTGTACTTGACTAAGTTTCACTTTGTTGAAGTTTCAATAGGTGGGTTTTCATTAATTTATCTTCTTCTTCTTTGTTATTCAATAATGTTTTGTTTGTTTTCTGTTAACAAAATTTGGGCTTAGTTTTTTTTGTTGTTGTTAATTTAGACTGAAATTAAACACACTCACACACCCAAGCAAAGGTGTGGTGCTACCATCCGGCCAAAGGCGCGGTGGTATTTGGGCTTAGTTTTGTTAGTTTCATTCTTTGGCAAATTTTTTGAACTGGGCTCATGTGTTTCAAGATTTTACTACAAAAATTGCATATATTAGACTAAGCAAAAAGAAATCAGGTTTTATATTCGGTTGAATTCTTTTAGTATGATTAGACTTGTAAAGCTATGCCGCAAAATGCAAATTTGAGCCTAACATGTTAGTTTACAATACTAATTTACTGATCAAGGTCGAATCAAAACGTTTCAAGTTTTGCCAGTAATGGGTGACAGATTGTCTCCTGGGAATTGTTTTTTGTGAGATTGATGCAAAAGGGAAAAAGATTGGGTTTTGTATTCTGCTAAATTCTTTTAATGTGATTAGACAAGTAAAGCTGTGCCAGAAATTCGAGTCATTCTATTTTTGTTTAGATTACTGATTTAGTGATCAAGGCCAAGTCAAAGTTTTGCCGGTAATGGGTGATACACTTTGGCTTTAGGGTATTTATTTTGAGAGTTGATGCAAAAGAATTTTTTTTAGGTTGTTTATTTAGTTGAATTTTTTTAATATGATGATTAGTAAAGATATGCCAAAAATTATAGTCTTTATATGTTAGCTTAGACATTGGATTACTAGTTTACTGATTTTAGGTCAAGTTAATACTTATGTAGTTTTGTCAGCAATGGGTGATGGACTCTATCTTTAGGGACTTTGTTTTTTGAAAGGTTGGTGCAAAAATAAAAGATCAGGTTTTGTAATCTGTGGAACTCTGTTAATATGATCAACACTTATAAATCTATGCCCCAAGTCCGGATATTTATATGGTAGTTTAGATTACTGATTATAAGTCGAGTCAAAACGTATGAAGTTTTGTAGGCATGGGTATGGACTTTGTCATTGGGGACTTCTTACGAGGGACTGGAGTTGAGTTTCTGACCTTGTGCTTCATAGGTTTTCCCGTGGAATATGATTGAACTTTTTTCATTGCTGTTGAAATATTTTGACTTTTCAGCTGTGTGTTTAGGCTCTATAATTGCTATTTCATGAGTTCATCATAAACCAAGGTCAAGTCAAACTTCATGATTTTTTGCCCAGTATAGGGGTGTTTGACCTTTGCAGTCACCATGAGGAGTTATTGTAATAAGGACCAGTTTGTTTGACAGATTGAAGTATCTTATGGGGTATTTAGGTCTTCTGCGAGTTGAGAAAGTTAACATTGAGCAAAATACCATGTGGTTTCTTGGAATTAAGGATCATTGTTAGGAAACTTAATAAAATCATGATGTCAACCCAGAAGGGTCAGAATGCATTAAAAATTCGTGCAGTACTTCTTAACCGAAAATGGTAAAGAAAAAGAATAGTATATTGGATTCATAATTGCTAAAACTGAAGCTCTGCCAAGGAAGTGGATTATTTCTTGATGGATAGGATCTGGAGCTTTCGCTCCTCCAAGGAAGTGTAGCCCTCTTTCAATTTTTAATATGTGATCACAAATTCTCTAATTCTAGCCCCAGCCCCAGCCTCAGCCTCAACCTCAGCCTCAGCCTCAGCCCCATGCCCTCCTCCCCCCCACCTGCATGAGCGCGGTAGGTATATCTTTTGGATGCACTGAGTTGAAATTTTTGATTCTAGATGGGCCATATAATGTAAACACTCATATATATTCTCACATTGTTGACAAGTTAAGTTAATGTGGTTCTCGTGGGACCTTTTCAGTTGTTGAATCTTCACGCTTTTGCTAAAAGAGTGAAAAATTACAAAAGGAGGTTACTATGTCAGGTTGCTGGCTCTTCTTGTCTTTGTTTTGCAGTGTCTCTCTAATGTGTTTTTGGGTGGATGCTTTTTAGTATTATATCGTTTCCGTTTCTTTTTATATTTGTCCATTTCTGACGTGGTAAACTTGAGATCTGTAATCAAAATTTAGAGGGGGCATGCATATTTGATGTTGCAAGCATAAGTTGTTGCAGTTCTAGCCCCAGTTCGTAAAAAAATTGCTTTTTTGTATTGAAAGGATAATAAGCTGCAATTTTAAGTAATAAGATAGGTGGTCAAGTTTCTACTACTATGATAAACTTACTATTCTAGGTATTTACACATGCCGGGGTGGTTTGTCTTGCCCTGCTTCATAGCAAAGATCAGGGTACACCAATGGAATAACAATGCTATTTGGATGATATCGACATTGATAATAGGTAATGGGCATGGGATGTTTAAATGGAATTAGATTAGAAAGAGCTCTTTGGCCAAATGGTGTTTCAGATATTAAAGTAAAAGGAAAGTTATCATTACATGTACTGATACTCATGCTACCTGTTAAATGCATCAGCAATTTGCCCTGCATCTTATGAACCTTAAGTTATATCTTCCACTTCAAATTTGGATCAACAAGTTCTCTGTACAGCCCTTTGGTTCCCATGCCCCTCTTCACATATTAATCCAAATCTACTTGTATGCCAATGGTGATTATTCTGTACCAACATAGTAAGGGTTCTTCTCACATATAATACATCAGGTGTGGGTACATATGTCCATTCAGTTTCAGTTATGAATTTCACTGTCGTGTATTTTTTTGGTTAGAGTTATGTGAATGTTAGCTGTTCATCTACAGTCTGTTACTTGATGCCTTCTCAATGATATGCTCTATCTATAGTTACAGCTGAAGCAAGCCACTTAATTACCTTGTTACCATCTCTTCAAATGGAAGTTTAATATATTATGTGACCATGTGCCATCTTTAGTTTCAGGATTAAGAATATCTTTTATCTGCTTCTTTTGACTATGGTGACATACTTGACAATCTTTAGTTTCAGGATAACAAATATCTTTTATCTGCTTCTTTTGACTCTGGTGACGTACTTGACAATTTTCAGGAGTAACTCCTTGCAGTACGTGGGAAGAGGGTTCAGATCATTCAGTACTATATGAACCTGAGAGTAATGAGGTGAAATGCATCATCAACTTGGTGATGATGGAAAAAATTATCTTTTGCCCAATGAACTTTTGTCTGCTGGAGTACTTAGAACTGCCAATTCAATGTCTTTCATTGAGAGCTCTATGAATAAGAATAAAATTATTGGTACCCAGACACGAACCTCTGATTTTCCAAGCAGGTAAGCACTGAACCTCTTTTACCTGATAGAAGAGTTTGATGCATACTCATACCATTCAGTACAACTTAATCAAAACCTGAGAAATGAAGGAATAGTTTAATGTGTATTTACACTATTTGTTAAGACTTGATCAAATAAATCTTTGTATATGATGTAGGCATAATTCTGAAGAAAGTTCCTTTTCAAAGAATTTAAACAGAAATGACAATCCCAACTATTTTCAAGACCAGGAGGTTATGGTACTGGTTTTTTACATTCCCATCATGTTGGTTTTCAAGTGCTTAATTTATACGGAGTCTGGTACCGTTGCCATTATCTAATGAAGTTTGTAATAGGAACTTTATTCACGGGTCAAAGCGCAAAAGGATGAAATCATGTCTCTTCGTGAACAAATTACTGGCGCCAGTGTGAGGGTATGCCATTGTCTTGAGGGCCTTTACTCCCATGCCTCTGGATTTTCCCTTTTTCGCTCCACATCCTTCTACATCTTTTACTTGAAAAACATGTGTTGTCCTGTGCTGTCAGGAATTGAAGCTGTTGAATGAGAAATATACGTTGGAAACGAAATTTGCAGATCTGCGAATGGTTTGTCTATTTCCTTGCAAAATTAGCTTTTCTTTTCCTTTTGTTACTTCAGTCATCAGTCTTAACTGGTGAATATGGTCCCTGTTCTGCAAAATAGTGATTCTTAAAAGAACATTTTTTTTTATTTTTTATATTATAGGCTCTAGATGAGAAGCAAAATGAAATCCTAACTTTTGCCTCAGAAGAACTGGCTCGCAGAAAAGATTATCTGGAAAACAATCTAAATTTGGTTCATGAGTTGAAGGTGAACCATAATCTCCTTGCCCATGTACTCTCTATATAACTATAGACTCCTTCCGTCCCACATTACTTGCAACTCCTTTTAGAGTTTGCGGCAAGATTTCAAGATGTTCCGAAGCCATATTTAGACATTTGATTATAAATATTTTTAAAATATAATGTTTAAATATACTTTTGACACATCATAACATTTGTGCGGCACACTCTGAAAAAAGAGTTTTAAATAATGTGGTATGGAGGGAGTATTGTTTATAGTGTCATTGAAGATTGATCTTAGTATTATCTATGGATTAGAGTGGGCATAACTAGAGTTTTTGTCCAAACATGTTATGCCTTTGTTGATTCCAGTTTGTATTTTGTATAGAAGCACAACAATTTTCCTCTTTTCTTTATGAAAAAGAACTATGTTGTGTTCTTTAATATAAAGTATTTGTTTCCTGTTACCGTTAAAAATTGTGGGAATGAGATTTTGCAATATTCTTGTGTATCAGGATGTAGAAGATGAGAGATATATCTATGTGTCATCCATGCTTGGGTTATTAGCTGAATATGGCATTTGGCCACGTTTTATTAATGCCTCTACTCTTTCCAACAATATAAAGGTATGAAATGTAAAGGTTGCAATCAATAAATGTGTCATGTACCAGCAACTTTGTTGTTTTTGTCATGAAAGCCATCATAAACTGATAAGAATCATGCATTATAAGTTTGCCACTTAATCAAAGATAGTTAACTCTCTTACACATCCTCATACAACATGAGGTCTGATTATTTTTTTTTTGGGTGCCTGGATCATTGCCTCTATGCTTAAATGAACGCAACATTGGCTACATTAATGGCCTTGAAATCATTTTATATAGATAAACAATCTTAGACTCAATGAATCCTTGTTTTTATGAGGAACTAAATACTTATGATTAAGGACATCCAGTGCTGTTGAAATAAGGTAACTTTTATTATGCATCATAGCCATCACGAACAAAGAAATCAAGCTAATATTTGAAGTAATGCCAACCATGATACTAAAAAATGTTAGTGGAATTTAATGCTTAGTTATCTGGTCTATCCAGCAAGTTTCAAATGGTGACTAGCCAAAGGGATGATTGCTCTGAGTATGCATGGAAGCTCATGAGTATGCCCTATGGCCTGAAACAACTTCAGTAAAAATAAAACTGATATCTTTTCTGAACAACTTACTATGGAGGCGTGTACTCCCTCCATTCTGAAATATAAAATTGAAAAGTATATTTTTAAATTCAAAATAGATGCGATTCATTTATCTTTTGAAAACAATAAATATTGTAATTACTAATTAGTAGTACTTTTAGGATAGTTTACAATTTTTATTATTGTATTTTCTATAATTAAGTGAATTCCTATTAATTTTGAATCTAAAAATATCTTAAATTGACTTCTGAAAATTTATAAGTATCCACTTGTTCTATGTCGCATATACAGTAACCACTTATTCTATCGGATAATATATATTATATCAAGAAATTTTTGTGCTTGGACTCGTTAGAAGCATATTTTACATGTACTTATTTTTTAAGTTCATTCAGATGCATGTCTTATTAATGGGTGCTACAATTCAAATTCTCTTGCTTATCAAGACACAGCGGAAGACGGTATAGAGAATAGAAACAATTACAAGAATTGGATCTATGTACTTTGCAATCACAAGAATTCACAAAGTTGGATAAATTGACTAGAAACAGCCACTAAGTTTATAAAATCTGAACAATAAGTTTTTTAATTACATCAGTTTACTCCTTATTTATACTAACAAAAAAAACCCTAAACGCATAAGGAAATAAGTATTTAACTTAGAAATAAAATCCTATCTAATATGCCTTCTAATTAGAATTGGAAATAAAAACATAGCTAAAATCCTAAAATCTCGTTCAAACCGTGTCTGGAAATTGAAAACAGGAGTTATAGTGCCGCGGCTCTAGAGGAGAGCGCCGCAGCCCTTTAAGGGAGTGTCGCGACTCTTGAAGGGAGCGCCGCGGCTCTTGAAGAGAGCGCCGCCGAAAACATAAACAGATCCAAAAATACATCAAATATTTAAATTGTCCATATGTACCAAAACACAAATTATAGCGAATCTTAACGAATAATCCTTCCCATGTCATTCCCCTTTTCTTGGAGAAAATTCGACCTCGAATTTTTAAATGTAGTATCAAACACCAAGAGTTAAATATTCTCAATTTCCTTCGGACAAATTTTGCATGATGTTGCTGCTCCAAGAAATTTTTTGGAAATAATTCTAAAATAATCAAAACCTTCATATTAACCTGCACTTTCAACAAATGATTAGGCATGACGAAATCAAAATTTTTCGAGTTGGCGACCACAAGATTATGAACAATTTCATGATCAATCTCAATTTTTACGATGTCCGTATCCTTATGTCGCGTTGACTCCAAATCATAATCCTCTTTAACCACTAAGTTTGGTTCGTCTTTAACTATAACCGCTTCCTCAACGTCCTCCTTCATGTTTTCCACACTCTCTACTAGAACAGACAAATTATATGATTGAGAAGTAGGATTGATGGCGCTACAATTTTCTTGAAGATTTTTCCTGCTGGCTATGATATTCTGGCAACACCTTCTAACTTTATTAATAAAAAAATAAACTCCTTTTGTTGTTGCTCTTCTCTAGCCCTTCTTTTCTCAATGTGATACCGATGTTTCAACTTGTCAAGTCTATATTGAGCTTCCTCCAATTCCTCCAAAAGATCATCATATTCGGGCAACAAGTGTTTATGATGACGTACATAAGTTTCATACTCCAACAAATCACATTTATCTTTAAGAAAGTCAATATAATCCCTTGTTCAATTCTTGCCTTTGTAGCTTTAGACATTTTCGATACACAGATTGAGAGAGCTTTTGGTCAAATTGTAATTAATCAGAACTTGAGGCAACAATATGTAAGTGTACCAATTATCAAGGACCCAAATTGCAGAAAGGGATCATAGTTATTAAGGCGTCGCCTTGGCGTCCAGTTGGCACCACAGTGGCAAGGCGGAAGGGCGACTTGGTGGAGGCTTGCAAGTCGGGCGCCTAGGAAAACAAGTCGTCGCCATGGACGACTAGTCGACGCCGTAGATGAGCTGAGCGAGCGACTTGGTGGCCAATTGGGTTAAAAAAAAGAGAGGAACAAAACGACGTTGTTCGAGGCTGGCCCTAATAGCGATTTGCAGCGGTCGAAGAGCAGATCAACAGAAGTAGAAGAGTAGAAGGGGGAGAGAGAGAGAGAGCTTACTTGGTATCTGCAGACTTGATCGCGATCCATCGATTCACAGCAAGGATAGTCGGAGACCCATCGCAGCCCTTCGCGACAACATCGTAGCCCTGTCGCGATCGCGACTCCTTCACGACAACATCTTTGGACTCGAATCACTCGATCGCGAGTCGCGACTCCTTCGCGACAACCCAACACATGTTTTGCTTTGTTTCTCAGTTTCTAATTTTCTTCGCGACAACCATATGCATATCATTTATTACATATCCTTCTCTGTTTTTAATTTTCTATGCATGTATGTATGCCATATGCATATCCTTTAATACATATATGTATGCCATATGGATATTTAATACAGAGTTATATGGAGTATATTTAGTACTTGCTTCTCCATATATTAAATATCCTTCTCTGTTTTTAATTTTCTATGCATATATGTAATTATGTATGCCATATGCATATCTGTTATCAGTAATGACTAATGAGTCTAATGACTAATTTGTTATATGCATATATGTATGCCAAGTGTCATGCATATACGTATGACCCAGCCAAGTGTCAATGACAAGCTGATATATTTTAGGAATATATTTTAGACATTAATTTATTTATCTGTGTCATACATATCTCTGATAATGACAAGCTGATGCATTTTAAGAATATATTTTAAAACTTAATGACTTAGGATTTAAGAATATATTTTATCCTTGCCAATACATAAAACTTAATTAAATATATAGAAAACAGTTAGCCACTAATTTTTAATATCAAGTGTTTTATTTTTGGATTGTTATTGCTAAGTATTTACATAATTGTGCTTTTAATGTTATTCCATAGTGTTATGTTTTGGGTTTTAATATATATGAAATTTTATTACAAATATACTTGTTAAGTAAAATAAATAATATATAAATTGCACATTGTAAACGACTTGTCGCAATACGGACGCCTTGTCGCCTAGGCGTCCTGGCAGTCGGCTACCGCCATGACTCGCCGTGGCGCCGTGACAACTATGAAAGGGATTAAACTAGAGGAATTAAATCATAATTTTTTCAAAGTAACCAATCTTAGGAACAATCACAGAATACCTCTGTTTCTTTTCGTTCGTTCTGCCGCACAAGTTCGGATGGCAAGCTGAGAGAGAATCTTTTTTTTTTCTTTAGCAGAATTTAAAAGTAAACGAAATCACAGTGTTCTTTAAATCACTGGCAACAACAAATTTTAATTATTTATTTTTTGGATAAACAGAAAATTAAAAGATAGATTCGACTAGTTTTACCTAGTCCCCACGATGAACGAACAGTTGCTTGCAATCTAAGCAGTTTCGATCGACATCATTCTCCTTCACACTGACATCGAAGTGGGTTGTCTCTTGCTTAATCAGTAAAATTGTCCTTGTCGTGGGCTAACTCCCAGGCTCTAATGCCAATTGACACAGTGGAAGGCTGTATAGAGAATAGAAACAATCACAGGAATTGGATCTATGTACTTTGCAATCACAAGAATTCACAAAGTTGGATAAATTGACTAGAAACAACCACTAAGTTTATAAAATCTGAATAATAAGTTTTTCAAATGCATCAGTTTACTCCTTATTTATATACTAACAAAAGAAACCCTAAACCCATAAGGAAATAAGTATTTAACTTGGAAATAAAATCCTATCTAATATGCCTTTTAATTAGAATTGGAAATAAAAACATAGCTAAAACCCTAAAATCTCGTTCAAACCGCATTTGGAAACTGAAAACAGGAGTTATAGCGCCACAACCCTTTAAGGGAGCGCGGCGGCTCTTGAAGGGAGCGCCGCCCAAAACATAAACGGGCCCAAAAATACATCAAATATTTAAATTGTCCATATGTACCAAAACACAAATTATAGCGAATCTTAACGGATAATCCTTCTCGTGTCATATCATGTAAGTTAATTATTCAACCACAAAGTTATTATATTTGTCATTCTCTATGTGTTATTTATTGCTTGCATAAAGAGAATAGACTCTTGATGAGGACTATTGGGAAGTATACCTGTTCTAGTGCTTGGTATTTGTCTCTTTCTTTTCCTTGTCAAACCTGTTGAGGTATATCCTCTTTATTTCCTTCTTCTATAACTGTAGTAATGCATGATTGGCACATAAAGTGAGTTTCCATTCATTATTAAATTCATCTAATTCCAAAGCTGTTGTTATTTATGTGTTTTTTTAATGACAGCACTTGCATGATCAACTGCAGTTGAAGATAAGAACTTCACATGTAAGATTGTTATCTTATAATAGTAATCTCTGCATAAAAGGCTTAATTCATAAATCTTGCTTTTCTATTCTGCCGTATTTTGGTATTTTCTGTTATATGGGGAGTATGGATGCACAAATATTTTTTTTATTTCCTGAACAAGTATGAGATAGATCTTGCTGTTAATGGTACTTTTGTTGCACATGAACCACTATTAGATCTGGAATCACCTGTCAGATTCATAAGTTCTAGTAGTTCTTCTAAGCATTATTTAGTTGCTTTTCAGACTCATGGTCGATGCAGCTATTTATGACAACCCCATGATTTATTTATAGAAGCCGCTTAATTGATTATCATTTTAAGTAGACAGGGAGTATGACCATGGCATACTATGCTGGATCAGCTTAATAATCAAATATCTTAACCATGCGCTATTCATCCTAAAGCTTAGCATATATGTATTATAAATCATTTCCATTTGTTCATTTATTCTTGGAGCCTGGAGATATGTCTTCTATTTACCTTTTAGGGGTTTATTCCTCACATCCTAGTCAGGCTTGTTTCATTTTGAGCCTCATTTTTGTTAAGTAACGCAAACCATTAGGACTTTAATGACTGTAACTTTTTAATATTCCATCAAAGCATGAATAGCAGTTAGTTTTTCGTTTTCCCTTTCTTTTATAAATTTTCCATCGTTGGAGGTAGAGTTGGTTCTATTATCTGATGAGAGTTACTTCATATACAATGGAAAAAGAAAATGAACATTAGCAGGCACCTAATTTAAGTTAATCTTGCAGAAGGATTTTTACTTTTGTGTTTACTCTTTATTTTTTTGGACTCTTTCTCTTATTAATTCTTTACGTCTCTGAATAATAAATATGGAAGCACAGATTCATCAGTGCACCCATTCAAAAGGTTAAAAGTAGTTTGCATGGTTTATGATGATTTCCTAAAGAGAATTCTCTGCATTTAGCTTGAAACAAATTGATGCAGGAGCAATCATGCCACAATATTGCAGCTAATTACTGAAGTTATTACTGCTCATACTACAGAAATCATAATACATAGGGCCAGAACAGTTTATTCTTCTTTTATGTGTCAAATTAAGATATATAGTTGAGATTAGATGCCTAGTTTTGACTTTTTTAAGTCAAATTAACTATTTTTAGAATTAATAATTAAGCATATATAAATATATTTTTAAAATTATAAAAATTGGGGTTAGTAGTAAATTGTATATACTTTCTTTTGGTTATAATCTCTTCACCTATATTTTAGAAATAGTAAAAAGATTAGTTTTAAAAATTGTCAGTTTGACTTTAAAAAGTCAAAAATGGGCATCTAATTTGGGACAGAGGGAGTATGATTTAGTGTTGTTAGGGTTTTTGTAGTGCAATGTCCGAAGCCCTAAATTGGTCCAGACTCCAGATAAGGCTGAATCCATTGTCCCAAGAGCAGCAGGATCATCTTGGCACGCCACAAGTCCTCACAAATTTCATCACAACTTATTGTTACCATTTGTAGTAGAAATAAGATCATATATATAATTCAGTTCATCCCTCATGTTTCGATGTGGGACTGAGATATTAGATATAGTCTTCTTGGCAAAGAAAAAGTAGCATTCCTAATTTTGTAGGACTATTGATGACTAATTAGAATATTGTCTTTCCCTTTTAAGTTCTTTTGAAAACTTCAGAGTTTTTTTTAAAAAAAATCTTTATATATATATATATATATTTTTTTAATTCAGGCTAGAGGTTTCTATTTAGAGCATTCTTTAGGTTCTCCCTTTGTTTCTTTCTACAAAACTTAGGCTTCGATAATGAGGCAAAGTAAAATCTTGCCCTCACATGCTCCCTTGCGTCACAAAAAATGCAGCCTTGTTGAGATTTGTTTCCTCATTTAATCATCTATATGAGAATATACATATACCCTGTTACTGGTTTTTACTTTTGTTTGGATTCACTTTATATCGGCAGAAAAACATGCACACATCATATAAAAGCACAGTGTTTTTGTTTTTGTTTTTTTTTTTGTTTTCCCCTCCTGCTGCTTCTAATGAAAATCCCATGTAACTTGTTTCTGGGGTCTCTATTGTTAAGAAGCCATTGAGTATGATTTCTTTATTGATTATTCACAGGCTAGAATTGGGGATATAATGTCTACTGTGGAAAATCATCAAGCTAAAAATGGATCTGCTAATAAAGGCATTCCTGTTTCTAATCTCTCGACTGGTCAAGTCTCATTTATGTCGCCGGTACTGTTGGAATTTTCAAATTTCATATAATTTCTTAACTTGATTGTATATCCTATTAAATATCTCATCATTTATTCTTTTTTTTTTTTATTTTGTTTTATTGTTTTCCCTTTATGATTTAAGCAAGTTCAAGAAATATTTTTACTTTGATTCTGCTGCAGGATCAGCAGGACTTTTCTTTCCATAACAACCTTGTAGATGAACATCATCTGGAACCAATTGTTAATATGTCAAGATATATGCATGAAACTGATCATAGACAAATGAAAAGCACAATACCTAATGATCAGATGCACCAGTATTTACATAATGACAATCTGCCGATGCTAGCATCTCACACTGATAGGTTAGCATTACAATTGTAGACTTAGTTTGACAATCTGTTCTTGTTTATTGCATCTAGGTGTTGCTCTTTGAATTGTTTGCTAAAACAATTTAGCTTGTGGACTAATTTATAATATACATGTTTATAAAATGCTTTTAATTTAGTGCCTTGTTTTATTCAGGAGCAACACAAATATTGCTATGCATGTTATTGGTATTTGCTGATTTATTATATTTATTAGAAAGGAAAATTTCTCAACATGCCTTCGTATTGGAATTAATACTATGATTCGTGCTGTACTATTCCCAGAATGCTTATTATTCTACAGAAACAATAACCCAAATCCTGAATTTTATTTTTAGAATTAAGTTTTCCCACTTAGTGAAATAAATCAGTGCATACAACTCTTGTAGATAAGAGACTTTTACTATTGATTTTACCACCAATTATTAGCTTCAGTCACGTCTCTGGTCTTCACTGAGAATTGAGGAATGGTCAAGTCATGCTGCTGGTTGGGTATATGCCTATATGGGTATACTTGTGATCCTTATCATGCCAAGGAAAGCCAAAAAGGAAAAAAAAAGAAGGTGCATACCTTTCTGTATAGGGAAGATATTGAGGTTTTAGTTGGGAATGTTGATCAAAATACTATTTACTAGAATATGAGTTAATAATAATATATAAATTAGCAGAAGATTGAAACTTATAAAGGAGACTTGGGAGTGCTAATAAAGTCCACAATAATGAGTAGAAGTCTGAGTTTTGAAAGAGTTTATACAATTGATAGGTATAGGCTCGAACAAATTTAATCAAATAAATACTTGAAACAATTTGTTACATGATCACGATGTAGTATAATACTGTGATACACCAAGTGTTTGTTGGTGAATATGAAAACAACATCTATTAATGTTATTTTAATAATGCATGAGTTAAACGTACAAAGATTTCAAACTCGAGCAATATTAACTTTTCATATGAAACAATCTTAAGTCACGAAAAAATATTGTCCAAATGCAATCATTTTGCTTGAGTTGGAGCAAATTTCGAAAATTACTATTTTGAGGCAAATATGATGGTATCGGAACCAGAAATCCAGGTTACAAATTAAAAATGGAAGTAAAATTTCTCTATAAGAAAATTTGATTTTGTTGGGTAAAAATTATACTTAAGGTGGAACCTTGGGTTGTTGCAAAGTTGATGATATTGAATTTCTATTTTATCATATGTGGCTTTGGCAATCAGATACTTTGATGTTGCTCTTAGTGTCAAAAAATATGGACTTTGCTAATTTTTTGTTCTGCTTGAAAACAATATCAGAACCATGGCGAGTAGATGTAAGTAGTTTAATTTCTAGTTCAGTTTCTATCTCCACATTTTTTTTAAAGATATTGTCTTATTCATTGTTTAACTTACTTTCACAGGGAGGTTGCAGGCCCTGGTCCTAAAAGGTTAGCTGATAGCAGAGTTAATAGGAGGTATGAAGAGAGGATCAATGACTATTCTCGTAGTTCTCCTAGCATGGTTGATACAGATGTTTCTTTTGTTTTAGAAGGTAACGGATCTTGTGTATGTGTGTGTTTTTATATACACCTCTCCACATGAAGCTCTATAAAATTTAACATGATTGGTTCCTTTTAGAAGACGGCCCTGGCATAGAAGGGTTTCAAATCATTGGAGATGCTATACCAGGTGGTAAACTTCAAGGCTGTGGGTTTCCTGTACGTGGAACGTCTCTCTGTATGTTTCAGGTAAAAAGCATTATTAGCTACAATCAAATAGTATTTGTATCTTCTAAGCAGCATATCCCTGTAATAAGTACTTAAATTTTCTCGTTAACAATTGTTTGGCTGCATATTAGTGGGTTCGCCATCTTCAGGATGGCACTCGGCAGTACATTGAAGGCAAGTATTGAAGTGACTTCTCTGTTATTCAGTAGCTTCCTTAGCTAGTGCTGATTTTAAATATACTGTAGTTTGACCTTACAAATTATATTTATTTTGTTTAAATGATTCAGGAGCCACCAATCCAGAATATATTATCACAGCTGATGATGTTGATAAACTTATTGCTGTTGAGTGCATACCAATGGATGACCAAGGCCGTCAGGTTTTCCATGAACTTTATTTTATATTGTTTCTCTTAGCATATTTCTTTTTTCTTTTCCATGATGGTATAAATATGATATATTATCGCATTAGCCATATTAGAACTTCATTCCTTTAATGCATTGACTTAAATTATTTTAAATTCTGAAAAAATCATATCATCCTTTAAATTTGTTAGAGTTGCCAAGGATAGGTTTTCAAATTATTTTTCATTATTTAGGTTTTATTTAGAGGGAGGGAGAGATTTTAGACGATGTCACTTAAATAATAAAAGCAAGTTAAGGGGAGAAATGCTGCTGGTGTATTGTCTGCTCGCTATATACGTGTAAAGTTACATTAGAAGTTTCAGACAACAGCGAAAAGATTAGCCTGCGTTGTGGGACAAAAGTGCAATGTGAGACATATAATCTTTGGGGCTGAAATGCTGATCTTAAAATGGTTTTGGACAAGGACTAAATTTTCCAATCTTTGAATGTTGTATTGGTCTTGTATTTTATCTATGATTTTGTAAAGTTGAAAAACCCAGCATAAATGATATCTAATATCCTCTTTTTTCAATTAAAAATTTCGTGATATCAGCATGATAAAATATTAACACTCTCTTTTGCCCAACATTAAGGTGACAAATATAAATGAGAAATTTCCTATGGTGGACAGTTTCCTGAAATTTGAATATATTCAGAAACCTTATATGGTCTCAAGTATTAATTATGGAAGACTGAAAATATTATGCACTATGTTGGCAAAAGGAAAATGATGCCATACATGTTCAGAAAGAGATGATCGATAGTCAAGTCATTGAGAACACGGCTTGAATGAATTTTGAATGATATCTGTTAATAAATGACTTCAGGTCAACATTTATTACTTTTATTAACATTAGGTGAAGTATATCGTGTGACGCCAGAAATTGAATATGATATTAAAACATGTAGATGATCTCTCTCTCATAGGAAAGCACTCCTCCTGAAGGGAGATCGTGTAACAGGCTAAGAGCTAGTAATCATGATAGTGATATATCATTTGTTCATACTGGAATAGTCTTGAAGTGCATTATTTAGTAGTTAAATTATCATCTACGAAGTCTTTCAGTTACTTTTCTGAAAATATGTTGGAAGAATGTTTATCTTACAATTATGCTCTTTGATTATGTTTTCACAGTTATGATCCTTTATTGTATCAAAAACACACTAGTCATAACAAAACTGTGTTCCTTTCATAACTTTTAAGGTTAGGTAATTTTCCCCTTGCAATAGGTTTTTTTCATTGTTTACCATGGAGTTATATTTTTCATAGATCAAAGCATGTGATAGTTATTGGTCCCGTACTCAAAATCCTTGTACCTCTTGCAGTGGTGATTAATAATGGGAGTGGTTTTAAGTTTTATATGAACCTTTCTTCATGCGAGGCTAGCATTCACTAGATTCATGATGTATGACAACATCAGAACATATTTGAATATGTGAAATTTTATCTTCCCCTGTGGATTGGGTTCTGGGTTACTGAAAATGAAACTTTTCTAATTCTAAACAACCTTTCTTACTGTTCTCTCTCTCCACCCCCCACCCCCCATATCTATTCTCTCTTTTCATAAGAATTAATGTAATAAATCATGCTATTTCCACAGTTTTTAGTGCATATTTTTTCTTTTCTTTCTGAACTTGGTGCTAATATAATGGTTATTATTATCAGGGAGAAATAGTCAGACGTTTTGCCAATGAGCAGAACAAAATAACATGTGGTAAGTCTTTTCAACTAAATTGACGTCTTTTTAGAATTCTAATCCCTTTAAAATTCAGTAGTTTTCACTTTTGAAAATATTCTATATTCCTTTGCACATGTTGTGCTTAGAGTCTTGTGTCTCACAGCAATACATGTTCCTGTTACCTGTATGCATGATCTAGAGATCCCCTTATACCAGCTGGCTTCCAAACTTTATCACATGACTGCTGTATTAGTAAAATTGTGGACCCTTTATCTGCAGTATGGCGGTTCTTATATTACCTTAATGACTAATTCTCTCTCTCTCTCTCTTTCTCTCTCTCTCTCTTCCCCCCTTGTAAAATAATTTTTCTTTATAAAAAGATTTTGTGATGAACGCTCTCTCTGGTATTTGTAGACCCTGGTATGCAGCAGGACATTGACACATATATATCTGAAGGCGAAGCTGCATTTAGTGTTCTTCTGTTGGTAGGTTTGATTGTGCTTATTTCTCAATCTTTGATATTGAAGATTTTATTACCCTCTATATGTTTTCCTATGTGTGGAATGTTAGGCATCACCTAGCTTTGTCTTATATATGTATATACAAGTTTCAACTAGAATTGGTGCATCATGAGATCTTTACTGCTTTGAAGATAATAAAGAAATTAATACAATCAAAAGTGATGAACTTAGAAAATGAGAAAGGTAAAGGATGAATAAGCTTAGGGGAAGCCCCATTTGGGGAAATAGATCACCAGAGAAGAGGGGAGATAAAATATCAATATAAAGATTAAATAAGAACCTAAAGAGAAATAACATAAGAACTACTAGTCCTAGAGTCTAATTGGACACAAGTAAAGGTTTGCTTCAGTCATTTAATTTACTCCTTGATGCCTTTTTAGCTCCCATGAACCAGGGAGCCGTCTATGGTAATCTCTTCACATGGTATAACAGAAGGTAAATGATCAATGAAGATAAGATTGGACTTTGACACAGATGGAAACTAAATGGTTTAGTGTAGCACAGGATATTCATTCAAAGAGATCACATGACGAGAAACACCTATTTTCTTTGATACAAGATCATAAAATTGATGTCCTTTTGGATGAATAACATAACTTTAAACTATGCACAGAGCAGAGCGTGCACTGAGCTTGGTGTGGTCATATTTATGGAGGAGAAGAACAAAAGTGGCAGAATCAAAACTTATTACATAGATTATTTTGTATCTGACCAGATAATTTTCACAAGGAGAGGAGATAAGTCGTAAAATTCAAGTTCATAAGGAGAGGGGAGTTTCGAAGCAAGATGCACATTGTTGGAATAATCCCCTAATAGCTCAAGTTCTTAGAACAATTGGTGACTTGACACAAAATTATAGTAAAAAAGAATATAATATAATGAACATTCGAGGTTTACAATATGCGCAACAGTTGTCCTTTGTATTCAACTCTATGGTTTTGACATGTGAAATATTTTCTTGACATTTAAACAGATGGATTCTTCTGAGAATTGGGAGGCAACAACTCTCATATTGAAAAGAGCAGGTTACCAGATACAGATAAATAAAACACAAGCTGTTGTAATTTCGGAGAGATTTTCAAATGATTTAGCGGTATGTTTTACTCTTGGTGCATCAACTTTGACAAAAGAAACATAACATAATGACTTCTTCATCAGTATTGGTGAACTTGAATGCCTAAAATAGTCAAACTTTGAAGTGCACAGAAAAATCAGAAATTAATACAACATTATCTGATGCTCTCGTTGATGTTTACAGATAAAAATTCCTTCGGGGATCTCATCACAATTTGTTTTAAAGTGTTCCGATGGTTCTTCCCATCCTTTTAATGCAAACAACAATATACGGTAATACACCAGTTGATTTTATATTTTCTTATTCTCGTTTTCTTTTCTCATATTTTGTGTCATTCTGGCGTACATGATCCTATGCTCTCAATGAGAACTAATCAAGCACTTCCTTTCTCAGCTGGGATTAGGAAGCTTAATATCAGGATATGTGCAAAAGTTCATATTGAATAACTTGGTCAATTTTAGCATCTAAGTGCCAATTTGGTATACCTTTATCATGGGTGTAGACGGAACACCGAAGTGTCATTCTGTTTTATCAATTGGAACAAATAGGAGAACAGGTACATTTAAAAAGGAAAGAATGGAGACAGCTGATTTTGAAATCAATTAATTTTTTCAAACAGCTGACTTTGAAATCAATTAATTTCGAGGCCCTGTTCTATTATTATGTCATATAGGTCATGATAACACGGCATAAAAGAATAATAAAATATGCATTTTGAGTAGTCTATGATGTTCTTAGAATGAGTTTCCTGCCTGATGGTCATGTTTTCACGTTGAAGAGTGTAAAAGGTAACGATGGTTAAGGTTTTTTATGTTAGGTAGGAGGAGAAAAAGGAGTGAATGGAAAAGAGGAGGGGTGCCCTTTTCCTCCAGAAGCAGCACATTGTTTACTCTCAAAAGTTGGAACTCCTAATTTGTGCATTAGTGTTGATTTGATTACTCATCTTCCCTGCTCCAACTAATGTGATGAAGGAAATATTGTGTCCTTTTCGTAGATCTGAACTTCCTTTCCTCCAGCCTTTTCTTCCTTCTACTTTATCTTACTCCCTACCAAATAGAGGCCATATATGGATTTCTGGTAGGATCATATTGTTATGACAATTAGGATCATTACACTAAACAACAGTGAAAGTGGAAAACAGAATAGAGAACAAGAACACAAGAATTACTTGGTTCGGATTTTGCTCTACATCCACGGGCGTGAAAAAGGATTACCCCACTATACTAAAATTGATGAGTACAAGAACTATGTAGATTACTCACAACTAAATGAAATGTACTCAAAAACCCTAGCCCCAGATTACACCCAAGATCTCTCACAAACAATATCTTGTTATGCTAATTGAAGTAATACCCACATCTCCATTACTGACCTTGTGGAAAACCCAACTGGAAAAAATCACGGAGAGAGATCTCAGAAATTCATTATGAAAATATTGAAGAATGAAGGCCTTTTTGTCCGAGAAAAATAAACACACTATATTTTCTCTCTTTCTTTTTTCTCTCTACCTCTTTATGTTGCTCTCTAACTCTCGGCTTGCTGAGCTCTCGACAGATTTTCTCAAAACTCACAGCTTGAGTTTCTCACGGATGTTGTGTTATATATCTAGTTCACGTGGCAGCCAACTTATATATATATATTATGTGCCATATATATATATATATTATATATATAATATATATATATGGCACATATTATATATAATATATATATATATATGGCACATAATATATATATATATATATATATATATAGGGGACTGATCCATAGCCAATGTTGTCAGTTTAAGGTTATTCTTACAACAGATCGTGACCGTCCATCTATTGATCGAACGGTTAAATAGAGCTCCGTCCGCAGTTTAATACTGCGGATGGGACAGATGTCCAAAATAACCCTCCTTGTACCTGAAACTTTAAAAAAAAAAATCTTTGGCATCTGCAGTATTAAACTGCGGAGCCCGGAATATCTCTTATCATTTTAAAAAAAAAAATTCTCTCTCCTTGGGTTCATTCGCTCTCTCCATCTCAGTCGAAGTTTCTCACCATCTCAGTCTCTTCATCTACTTGTCCCTTCATCTCCTTTTTCAGATTTTGCTTTCTCCTTCTTTTCATATTTCCATCTCCACTGTACCTCAAAAGGTATCAAAATTTAACGTTTAACACAATTTAATCATGATTTTCTCCTAATTTTTGTTATTAATACCCATATTGATATAATGATTTTACATAATGGTAAACTAAGAAAATCAACAGGGACGTGTTTGTTGGAGAAATTTTAGTGGGTTTAAACAATTCAAACTTTCATTTAATTTTTATCTTTCACTGAATTTGTTAGTTATCAAGTCTAGGAATCCGTTAGTTGACGAAATTGAGTTCCGTAATTATATTTCCATGGCTAGACGCTTTCTGATTTCTAAAGGTAATTTGGTATACATAACTTATAGGAGCCTGAAAAAAAATGGCTTCCAATACTGCTGAGCTTGAAATTTTTTTTAAAAAAAAATAAAAAAAAAAAATTGGCATTTGCAGTATTAAACTGTGGAGCCTATAAAACTTTAAAAAAATAAAAATAACCACCTTCTCCTCCTGAACCAGCAAATTCAATAAACCCAGATTGTGGAAACCATCTTCGCACAAACCATATTCATAATTGTGGAAACAAATTGATACCAATTTCCTGCACATCATATCTGGCACACTCCCAATTTCCACCCAATTTTCCCCATCAAATTCCCACAATTTCAAGTTTCTTGAAATCCCATTACTCCCGGTTCCACCAAACAAGAACAGTTTTTCATTTCCATTGCTCACCAAACGAGTAAAAATAAGCTCACTCGGCAAATCCGGAACTGAATTTATGCAATTTCCAGTCCCCAAATCAAATCCCACAATGGAGAAAGGTTCCCCTGCTGTAAAATTCAAACACCCATTAAAACAAACACCTTTCTGGCAATAATTGATTGAAAAAAATGGTTCTTTACACTGAAATTGCATCCATGATTGAGTGACAGTCATACATAAAAGCAGAGCATCCTGAATTTGAAGACAACAGGAACAATTTGTAACCATTTGATGTTAAAATCAAAGTGAAACACTCGAAGGCAAATGGGTATGCCGGAAATTTTAGAATTCTTGAAGATCTTTCCAGGAGATTGCATACAAGGAAGGAAAATTGCATATAAGATATAAGATTGGCATCCGCTGTATTAAAACTGCGGAGCCTTAAATTGCATTCTGCCATGCTCTGTCTCCCCTCTTAATTTCTGAATATGTCGGTTCATACCAAAGGGAGCTGCCTGAAGTGTTGCCAAAAAGGAAGACAATACCAAAATTTAAATATAAAACTCCAATCAAGAACAAATCCAGTACCACAAGAACCAGATCACATTAATGATCTGAAAAGGAAAAGAAAAATAGAAGGGAAAAAACACAACTATCTGAATCAGATCTCCATTCTCCACAAACGAAAACAATAAAGCAATTTCCAAATCACCATACATAATCGCTCCCTCAAATCGTCGAAAATCATTCAAAAACATCACACGATTACTAGACATTCACAAACCATTTGGATCTAAAAAAATTTAGTACTAGAAGTTCCCGAAACATTTTGGATCTTTGTTAATAACTACAGTAATTTTCAAAAATCATTTTCTTCTCATCTGTCAGTAATGGTTCCTCATCTTCTTCTTCTTGATTTAGGTTGAAATTGAAAGGCGCGTTTTGGCCACGCATGGCGGCGACGGTGGCTAATGGGTGGTGGTAGAGTTGACCTTTGTAATGAATTGAGGGTGGATTTTTTTGGGATGAGTTGGGTCCATCCATCAGTGTGTTTGTGGATGGTCTAAAGAGAATTGGTGATTTATGGACATATTAGAGAGAGAAAGATAACAGTGAAGGGTATCTGGGTATGTTTGTATATGGTGGTTTATTAATGTGGGAAACTCTCTGTGTGAGAGAGAGAGAGATGGGTCACCGTACTTTTGAGATGAGTTTGGTCCACTGCTCTACGATTTTGCTCTGGGGAAGTTGAAAAAAAAAAAAGATTTGGCATATGGGTCACCGTTTGCAGTTTAATACTGCGGATGCCAATTTTAAAATTTTTTTTTTTCAGGCTTTAAATTGCGGATGCCAAATTTATTTTTTTTATAAAGTTTTTGAGGCTCTGCAGTTTAATACTGCGGACGGGAACTTGTACAATGAGGGGTATTTTGGACATCTGCCTCGTCCGCAGTATTAAACTGCGGAATACTGGAAACTAAACTGCGGATGGTCACGATCTGTTGTAAGAATAACCTTAAATTGACAGCGTTGGCTATGGATCAGTCCCCATATATATATATATACATATCTATATACACACACATATATATATATATATATAGGGAAAAATGTAGGTACACAGCTGTGTAGTGCACAGTAGGTTATAGCGATGGTTTGTCCGTCGCTATAGACAGAATATCTATAGCGATAGACAAACCGTCGCTATAGCCCTGGAAAACCGTCGCTATAGCATACTGTGTAGCTACATATATATATATATATACATACATATATATGTACATGAATGTATATAAAAGGCCACCAAGAAACCAAAATAACAAAGGACAAAGTCCTTTTTCCAAGCTCCTGCTATTAGTAAGTGAGTCACCAAGTAGATTACCCAAAAGTAAAGGACATATGGTCCTTTTCCATTCTTTTATTCTGCCGACCAACAAGCCCAAAAATGAGATATCAAAGTACATAAAATCTTAGGAGAAATCATGATGAGTACCCAACAAATATGAGCCAATATTCAACAATCTTCACCTTGGCTTATATTTTCCAAATATTGCATATTGTGAATTTCTTTCTCACCTTCTTTATCTGATTGAGCTTTCTTTTTCCGGAACACCCACTTGCATCCTATAGCTTTCGACCCCTTTGGAAATTGAACTAACTCCCAAGCCTGGTTCAATCCATTGAAGAGAAATCTCGCAGGTCACAACTATGAAGATGACAAACACAAGTACGAGGTACGATATTGAGCCATTTGACGGGAAGTCAAATTTCAGTATTTGACAGAGTATTGTCAAAGATGTATTGGTTTAATAGGGACTGACTAAGGCACTTGAAGGGAATGAGATGAAACTGGCGACTATGACAGATGAAAAATGGACCGATCTTGAAGCAAAGGCCGTGGCAACAATCAAATTAAATTTGGTGCCACAGATCAAATATCAAGTTTTGACAAAAACCTCTCCGAAGGACTTGTGGGAGAAACTAGAGAAAGTTTACAAGTCGAAGTCTCTTTCAAATCGGTTATATTTGAAGAAGGAATTGTATTGGCTTCGGATGGAAGAAGGTTCAGATTTGACCAATCATATTAATGAGTTTAATAGATTAGTGACCCAGCTGACCAGTATAGATGTGAAGCTAGATAAAGAAGATAAAGCGTTATTGCTTCTTGTCTCTCTACCAGATTCATACTCAACTCTCTAGACTACTTGTAGGGAAGGAAAAGCTTACAGTTGATGTGATGTCAGCAGTTCTGGACCAGGATAAGTTCAGGGGCACTACTTCTAAAGATGGAGAAAGTCTTCTTGTATCTTTAGACAGGCGTGTCAGGGGTCCTAATCGAAAGAAGAATTCTGGCAAGGAACGAGGAAGATCTTGGTCGAGATCAGGCAAGAAGGATAAATCTCAGGTTAAGTGTTATCATTGTCACGAGAAGGGTCACTACTAAAATCAGTGTCCATTGTACAAGAAAGAGAACAAGAAGAAAGCTAAGCAGATTGAAAATTTTGCTAATGTTGTTGAGCAAGCGGATGCCTGTAGCGACGGAGAGCTGTACACAGTGACAGAAAATGAAGCTTCACAGGGTGATCTCTTATCCGTTAGAGACAGTAACAGCTTGACAGATTGGTACTTGGATTCGGGTTGTTCTTTCATATGTCTCTCCCACAGGGATTGGTTTGATACTTTTACACCCTGTAATGGTGGTATCTTGGGTAACAATGCAGTCTGCAAAGTTACGGGAAAGGCACCATCAAAGTTAAAATATTTGATGGGTTTGTCAGAACATTAGGCGATGTAAGGTATAGTCTAGAATTGAAAAAGAGCTTGCTATCGGTTGGAATACTTGACTCTATGGGCTGTAGTATTTCAGTTAGAGATGGTGTCATGAAAATTACCAAGAGATCGATGATAATTATGAAGGGCTAGAAAAGGGGCACCCTCTACAGGTTGATAAGGGACACAGTTGTTGGTGGAGCAGCAATTTCTGTGCAAGATAATTCCAACAGTGATTGCACAGAATTATGGCACATGCGATTTGGTCAATTGAGTGAAGGTGGAATGAAAGAACTTCACAAAGGTAGTTGTTGAAAGGTGTCAAAACATACAGTTTGGAATTTTGCAAGTTTTGTGTTTACGGGAAACAACGAAGAGTCAGCTTCAAGGTAGGAGCACACACCAGTAAGGATGTGCTTGATTATGTACATTCAGATGTTATGTTTGGGGATTCATCAGACATACCTCAGTGGATGGAGCCCATTATTTTGTTAGCTTCATAGATGACTACTCCAAAAAGGTGTGGGTGTATTTTATGAAGCAGAAGTCCTCGGTTTTTAAAAACTTTAAGCAGTGGAAAGCTAAAGTGGAAAACCAGATCGAAAAGAATCTGAAGTATTTCAGATCAGATAATGGCATGGAGTACAAGGATAGGCCATTGTTACAGTTCTGTCAGGATGAATGTATCACCAGACACCTCTTAGGTAAAAGAACTCCTAAGAAGAATGGGATTGCAGAGAGGATGAATAGAACTTTGTTGGAACGTGCCAGATGTATGAAGTTGAATGCAGGTTTGTGCAAGAGATTCTGGGCTGAGGTAGTCAACACAACCAGTTATATGATAAATCGATCTCTTTTAGTTGGAATTGATTACAAAATTCCTGAGGAGGTATGTCTGGAAATTAGTTGATTTTTTCTGTAATGAAAATCTTTGGTTGCCCAACTTATGTGCATCTGCCGGTAGAGGATCGACAGTTCAAACTTGATTCAAAGTTAAAGGAGTGTCTTTTCCTTGGATATGAAGACGGAGTCAAGGGATACCTGTTATGGGATCCAGTATCTAAAAGAAGGTTATCAGCAGAGATGTGGTGTTCAATGAGAAACACATGCTAAACAAGTCCGAGAAGAAGAATGTGCAGCGAGTTGCAGAAACACCTAGTTGAGGTGAAGCTTCCTGAAGAGACAAAAGAATCTGAAGTGCTTGAAGATGATCATCCTTCAGATCACCAAGAGGTGTCCTATAATCTTGTTAAAGATCGGGAAAGGCGAGTCAGCAAACCAGTGCAGAGATATGGTTTTGAGGACATGGTTGCCTTGCCTTGATTGCTGGTAGTGGAGATCCAACTAGCTATCAGGAGGCTATCCTCAGGATAATGATAACTGGGCGATAGTGATCGTAGAAGAGATGGAGTCTCTACAGAAAAACTAGGCTTTGGAGTTAGTTCAACGTCCAAAGGGTTTGAAAGCTATAGGATGCAAGTGGGTGTTCAGAAAAAAGGAAGCTCAATCAGATAAAGAAGGTGAGAAAGAAATTCATAGTATGCAGTATTTGGAAAATATAAGTCAAGGTGGAGATTGTTGAATATTGGCTCATATTTGTTGGGTGACTCATCATGATTTCCCTTAAGATTTTTTGTGCTTTGATATCTCATTTTTGGGCTTGTTGGTCGGCAGAACAAAATAATGGAAAAGGACATATGTCCTTTGCTTTTGGGTAATCTGCTTGGTGACTTACTTAATAGTAGCAGGAGCTTGGAAAAAGGACTGTCCTTTTTTATTTTGGTTTCTTGGCAGCTTTTTGTATATGTGACGCCCCCAAAATAGGTCCACACAACCCATTTTGAGTCGCCAAAATACATACTACAAAATCCGAATACAAATACAAATTTTCCTATTTATAACTATTAAACTGTCATGCAAAACAGGACAACACACATACTGTGAGTTTCAATACAAATATTGTACTGAAACTAGTACAACAATAATCACACCCAACTTAAGTTCTCAATACAATTATTGCCACACTATTTTATACTGTATTGAGATACTTCTACAGTCTCGGACCATCACTCCATTCCCCGGCTAGTTCCAGCTACACTTATTTCCTGAGGAGAACAATGGAACAAAAAGGAAAAGGGTGAGCACAAATAGCCCTGTAAAAAATATCATGACTAAGATAATGAAGAATAAATAATCTTTAGCCTTCAACAGTGATAAATCAGATATTTAAAGATAATATAAGTTTTCAAAAATAACTGCAGCGGAACAAGTAATCCATTAGAAGAGTCAGGTAGACTATAATGTCTACTATCTTCTACAATTTAAAAATTCACCATCAATATTTTATTCCTGTAACACCAATCATGATCATCTAAATCAACAGTTTATCTTTGAACTACGGGCCAAAGATATTTCTTTGTAACACCAATAGTCATGATCATGCTAAACACCAGTCCATCTTTGTACTACGGGCTAAAGAGAACTTTCACCACAATTTAAGTCTAAGAATTATGACAATGACATAAAGGATGAATAGAAACAATAAGATCAAGAATAAATATTAGAGATTTATCTAAAGTCCAAGAATGTCCAAATTGTCAACATGATATCCAGAAATTCGATTAGAGTTCAAGAATAAATAAGGTTCACAATTCAACTATAACGTGTAAAACGTAATAGAAAGATTCAGGTGAAAAGATAGTAGATGAAGTACAAACTATTAAGGATATTCTATTAATTTCAGGAATTTTCACCATTTAATAATAAGGTTATGGAAACGAATAATAATTTTTTACCATAAATGGAAGAGTATGAAAGAAAATGATATCCCTTACGAGTATGAAAGAAAATAATATCTTTTACGATTATGAAAGAAATGATATCCCTTATGAGTACAAAAGAAATGATACCACTTACGAGTTATGAAGAAAATGATATCCCTTGCCTTAGTAGGAGACTAGATCTGACTGTTATGAAGGAGATAAACTTGAGAAAATCTTGCACTATCTGCAACACTCAGAGTATCCTTATACTCAAAAGAAATACGCACAATATTATAGAAGAAGAATTTTGTGATTCTGGTGTGAGTTTCATACCTCAACTAAGCAACCTATTTATAGGAAAATGCTTAGCGCACCATGTTTGACAAACGCGCGGCTTAGCACGCCACTGACGAATTCGTTTGTCTGATTTTTACTGTGCAATAAAATATTCTAATAAAACAAATAACTTTACATATAATATAATATATTCTAATTATAATCTAATAAAACAAATAACTTTATATATAATATAAAAGTTTTCTGTTTTATATAGAAAGTATTCTGTTTTATTACTAATATAATAATAATAAAACAAAAACTGAATGAAATTTTCTGCCGACGGTTTGACAAATTGGCAAGTGGTGGGTCCATGGAATAATAAGCCAAACTTATAACAAACGCTTCATGACAAACCCCAAAAATTGAACAAATAACTACCACATATCACTTATCTTTAATTAACATATTTTCAATCTTTCAACAATTATTCACCATTAATATTATAGACTCACAATATTGACAACCAGATCATTCCCAGGAAAGAGAGGGCTTTCCGTAGAAACGGCGCGCAATTAAATAAGCCCTTTCCTTGACAGAATTTCTAGACATTGTCAATAATGCTAACTGGTCTAATAATATCATATCAAATAATATGAGTTACAGTGTCGTGACAAATAATATAAAATACTATGCAGATGTTACTGTAACAATTATTGAATCAAAATACTGTGCAATTACTATTATATCAATTATTGAATCAATAATATGAAATACTGTGCAATACCGTGTGCTACTGTGGAATACCACGTACTACTATGGAATAATGCATGCTATTGCTCTTTTATTACCGGGTATTTCAACAGTTGCAGGTGATAGTACCGTTGACAATTTGTATAAAAATATTAATGCTGTCGTTTTCCGTATCCGACAATTAGTCGTTATGGGGCCCACCAATGATTTGTTGCCGTCGTACTTTACCGAATATAATATTTTTCCGACAAAAAGAATATTTCCCGACAAAAAGAATATTTTCCAACATACTGTTTATCAGATAATGTGCATATATGACCCTTAACTATAACATTATATCAATTACACACTTTACTGTTTAGAATAATAATTATAAAGAAAAATAAACTTTATTTCATAGAAGTTGGGGTCTTACAGTATATATATATATATATATATATATAGAGGTTGGTTTCTATGTGTAACATAACATCTGTGAGAAACTCAAGTCGTGAGTTTTGAGAAAATTTGCCGAGAGCTCAGCAAGCTGAGAGTTAGAGAGTAACATAAAGATGTAGAGAGAGAGAGAAAAGAGAAAGAGAGAAAATATGCACTGTGTTTATTTTTCTCAGATAAAAAGGCTTGTATTCTTCAAGATTTTCATAGTGGATTTTTGAGATCTCTCCCCGCAGTTTTTTTCAGTTGGGTTTTCCACGTAAAAAATTTCTTGTGTCATTTATTTTTGTATCTTATACAGTATTGTGTTGTGTAATCTCAAGCTTCTTTTTTATGGCAGCTAAGTGACTCTTACTTACAGTGGTCTAATGGTGCCTGCTCATCTCTTTTGCGGCTACCAAAAACCATTGTAGTTGATTGGCAGTAGCATAAATCCAAAAAGATTAGAAATCTCCTGTGTAGGGAATTCTCAATGTTAAAAGAAATTTTTTGCTCTTGAATAAAATAACTCTTAGGAAACTGCTCTATTACTGTGATAAGAGGAAATAATATTACCGTATTCTGTCAGTGATATTCTACTCTCTGCTGGGTCCCATCCTTCTTTCTACATACACTCTGCTTTTGGTCTCTATAATATGTTTTTGGATAAAGATTTTAAATTTTAGTCCATGCGTTATTAATTGTTCGAGTACCTAAGTTACATAAACTGAGTACCTAAGTTACATAAACTGACTGATGCTTCGCTTGCAATATCCATATTATGGATTAAGTTTTTGGTTGGCCTTCCTTTACAAACTGCAACCCAGAAACTTTGTTGAGATTTTATTGCAGTGACTGAACTTAGAGCCATTTTTTCATAGTTTTCATGCGATTCTTAATAATAAAAAGAAATTTGCAAGGATATTTTATTTATTTGGCTATTCTTTCTTCAATCCTGACTCACTAATAGCTTTCCAATTTACAGGAAATGAAATAATGGCATTGATTCTTTCATTCTTAGTATATTTTTGGCACATGTTCATAGCAGTTGCATCATTTCAACTTTATTATACGTATATGCTACGTGGAACATCAAGGACTACTCTAATATGGAAGAATTCATCGTCTCAAATAGAACGAGGCTAAACTTGATGTTACTTAATTCGATAGCTAGATGTGATGTGTCTTATGGTGTATAAACAAATGTGAGCACATATGTTTGCTATCTCTATGCTACCATAAGCCTAATATGATGCCTCTACTTTTCTTTTTTGTAGAATGCGTGACACTCTCGTTTTGACCATGAGAATGTTCCAGAGAAAGGTACTATTTCTAAACAATATACAAAAATACATACAACATGTTTGTACATTGCATCTTGGTGTGTTTTGTCATTCACAATCATGAGTACTCAACAAGATCAAACAGAATCTAGCATGCCTAATATATACGGAAAACTAAGATAAAAGCCATTCTGGCCTAACAAACTCTAGTTCTGAAGATGTTATCATTTCTTAGATGTGAAAACAAGTTTGCTCCCAGATTATGATCATATAAATTGTTCGGAACAGCATACTATTAGGATGACTGCGTTAAAATAATGAATGTTCTAACAGCTTCAGTTTACTTAGTTCTATAACAAAATGAGATGTCATATGCCTAAAATACTCAACATTCTATTTTAAGCATCTCTTTTCTCTGTTTCTTTCAAGAAGAGTACTGCTAGGGTCTCAAATTTTTGGGTCTAAAATGTGTCATAAATACACAATCATTACATTGATTGTTCAACACTAATGTGGGTCCTTAGCATTCATTATATACCAATGAAATGATGATATCATTGATATGTGTATTTGAAACACATTTGGACCCCAAATTTGTGACCCTATCATTATTATCCTTCCAAGAATGAGTAGAGGCTTGTTCATGAAAGCAAATACTTTTGTGGATTACAACAACATCTCCACCGGTGCATATGTTAATATTATATGTTACGACTTCTGAAGTGTTGTGGTTTCACAGTGGAAAAGAATCTACACTGTAGTTGTTGTGCTTTCTCCTTTTGTTCTTTTTTTATGGATTTTCTCAATGTGTGCCCTAAGGGCACACACTATACACAGGAATCGAGAGAATATTCTCTTGATTTCTGTACATATTCCCTTGATCTGTGTGTAAACGCAGAAATCAAAAGAATATGCACAGTAATCAAGTGAATATTCTCTCGATTCCTGTGTATAGTGTGTGCCCTTAGGGCACACATTAGAAGGACCCTTTTTTTATATATGACATGTGTTATGACAGCTAGGAGTCAATATTTAAGTTTTCTGGGTTATAAATAGAGAAAAAATAGGCCACTGGTGTTATGCCTTTGAAAAATGAACATTTTCGTCTTCTGAATATTTTTTGTAACTTACAATTCAAATGAAAGATTTTCCCACAACAAATACTTGCTGAATATCAGCGAAATATCATCAATCTAACACCTGCAGCACTAGTAATCAGTGAGATACTTATGTTTTCCAAGAAAGCCTTTGGCAGTTGGCACTCATTTCTTATTCAGTTTCTTTGAGTGCCATTTTAATTTGGGCATATGAAGAATTGTCGGTATGTGAGATATGTTCAATTAATAACGTCGTTATCTGCAGATACTGGTTCATCTTAGTAGGACTCGACTCTCCAACTAAATTGAATTTTATTGTGTGAATATATGTCTTCTCGCTATGTATATTATAAATCTAAAATGGTTTTCAATTATTCTATGCAGGCATTGGATGAGAAGAGGAAGGGAAAAGCATAAACCCTCTTCTTCTTTCTTTTCTTTTTTTCCCCAAGTATATTTATATACAGGCTCATAGTTATAGTCATTCTTTATTGAACTGGAGGAGAGAAAATTAAACCACATAAAGGTTTGTTCTTTAATTGGAACAAGTAAATAGGAGTCTTTATTTCTTTCTCTTTTGTTGTACTTTAACTATAGAAGAGTGATAGATATAGTTAGACCATTTATAATATTTTAACACATGAGCTATAGATTTTGCAGTGATTATAACTTTGCTGTTTTGCTGTTTGTTCTGGTATCTCAGCAGAATCTTTTCATTATGTTCCCTTAGAGCAGGTGATACCACTTGAGCAGAACAACTTTTGTAGGACAAGTTGATGATAACATCCACTCACATTATTGTGTGTGTGTGTGTGAGTGTGTGTGAGAGAGAGAGAGATAGAGAGGTAAAAAAGGGAAAAAAAAGTAAACAAATAATATGATTCTCCATGTCCCAAAATTAGAGTTCTATTTTAAAACCGTGTGTATTTTAAGAAAGTTTTTCAACAAGTAAGGTCTAATTAATTAATATGATTCTCCATATATCCTTCATTTTTTTTTTCTCACAAGGCTGTAATGGGGATAAATCAAGATGCTGATGACACTTTAGCTGAGCATTAGGAGCATATGAAGGGTTATTAACAAAAGATGATTTAGCTTCTAATACAATTTTCTGCTAAATCATTATGTAAAGTACAAGGCTTAATTATATATACTTGTTTGGTCCCTATTTTGAAGACCAAAAGAAGAAGAAAATAATTCTTTGGTGACCTAAAACTCTTGAAAGCTGTGACAAAAAGAATAATAAATAAGTATATAGAAATATAAAATGATTTGTAAAGTTGAACTACTAGATTCTTTCTCTAAACTACTTTATATTCTGAAGAAGAATGCTCTCAAATAAATGACCACCTAAGCATGGACTAATTGTATAACTGCTCCTTAATCATAATTACAAGTAAATTGATTCTATTTAATCAGTTTAAAGAAAGGGACATGACTTCTACAGGACCAATCCTAGATTAGGGTCTGTTTGGATGTGGAGTCCTATAATGATTTCTTCCTTTATTGGTCTTCAATTCTATAGTTCTATGTTTTCGTTACGAGGTTAAAGACGATAACCTAGTGGTAAAGATAAGGGCTTCTCTTTTTATTGTGTATGAACACAAGTTCGAATATATCCCTCAGTAAGAAGTTAAAATTTATCGGTTAATAAATAATGCGAAATATAAATTTACTGCTTAACATAGAAGAATCGTTAAAGAGTTTTCCCTAAATACCCACTAATATTTGCTAATAAACATAGACAAGCATGAAATTATGTGATTGGCCGACAATGTTATTGTCTTCACTCTTTTTAGAACACATTTTCCGTCATTATAATTCTACCCCCATTCCCATTTTCTGTTTTTTTTTTTTCTTTACTCCCTTGTCCTATATATGAATCATATATCATATATTCTAAAAGAGGAGAGAGAAAAAGGCATGATTCTCTTTCCAAACACAGTCTTATCAATTGCAAAATAGGTGAGTTATGACAGTTGCTTAGATAAGCGGCAAAGCAAGAATTGTTTTCAGTATTTGTTGGTTTGGACTTTGGAGGTGTGGTACACTACACACATCCACATATTCTCACCGACTAACTTGATTAATCCCTCTCATCAAAACCCCCACCAACTTCTTATATTTTGGTCAACAAACAATCCTCTATATTACTTCATCAAAAGCTAAAGTAAAGTCAAAAAAATAAAAAGTAAAAATGAAAAAAAAAGACATTTATTACAAATTTATCTATCGACTTTTTTGTTGTCAATTACGAGGATAAGTATTATTAATAAATTTTTTTTAAAAAAATATAATATGGTGGGTCACCTTTATTATCTTATTCAATCCGTGCGCGATCATATCTCATGTGTCATGTTTCACAATTGTAGTTCAACACAAAAAAGATAACTAAATGACAAAATTTAAAAAATAAAAAAGCTAAAAGCTAAAGCTGCATCAAATACCAAAAGAAAAAGAATATTATCAAACACAAACAACATCCTCCTCTCCTTTAATTCCTTCCTTCTAAGCCCCCTTTTCTTTACACTCCTCTCAAGACTCAACCTACATACATAGAGAGCTAGGCTGCTTCAAGAATTAAATGGTACTCTAAAATTAGGACATGGGTTCAGCAGCAAATCCAACTGCTTGGTCACCTTACGAGAGTTATAAAGACTGTTCACAAGGCATATGCAGCATATACTGTCCACAGTGGTGCTACATAATTTTCCCTCCACCACCACCATTCGAAGCCCAAGACGACGGCGATTCTGGGACAAACTTCTCCCCTCTCATCATAGCAGTCATCGGAATCTTGGGAAGCGCGTTTCTCCTGGTAAGTTACTACACCATCATCTCAAAATATTGCAAAAGAAGGACTAACAGTGACCACCAAAACTCAAGCAATGAACTTGAGGTGAATCAAAATCAAGTAACTCATGATCAATCCCAACAACAGCAACAACAAGTTGCTCTAAATGGATTAGACGAATCGCTTATAAAATCTATAGCGGTATTCAAGTATAAAAAAGGGGATGGCCTAATTGAAGGGACAGATTGTGCTGTTTGTTTAAGTGAATTTGAAGAAAATGAGAGCTTGAGATTGTTGCCTAAATGTAGCCATGCTTTTCACCTTCCTTGTATTGATACTTGGCTAAGATCTCATTCGAATTGCCCCTTGTGTCGTTCAAATGTTGTACCTATCCTCAATCTGTTGCCACTACAAACTAGTCCTTCGACTACACTTAATGTGTCCTCTCTTGAAATGAGAAGACAGAGCGATTTGATTTTAGTTATAGATGATCGCGATAGAGTTCATCAAGAACATGTTTTTGATCATGTTGTGGGAGATTCTGAAGAAAGAACTAGCAGCATGATTAATCAAGAAAATGAGCAAGAGGGTGATCAAGAAATTAGGTCAAGATCATTTTCTTTGGGCTCGTTTTCTTGTCAAGGGAATCTTTTGATTGCTGATATTCTTAACATTAGTGATGAAGAACTGGATTTATGTGAAGAAAATTGTGAATCCCAAATGGGGAATTCTTCGGTTTCAACCAAGAGATCAAATTCAAGGCATGATCACAAGGGAAAGAAGTTGGTTCTTCCCAACTGACAAAAAAAAAACAATCAATCCATTATTGTTCATAAAACAGAATTTTCTTTTCCTCTGTAGATTCAGAGTATTTATCCAAACAAAGGAAGTGAATGTGAATCAATGTTCTTCAAATTTGTTCTTCAATTTAGTTTAGAGAAAGTGTATGAATCTTTATATATAAGTTATCTCTTCTTTACTTGAATCTACTGAGGTTTGCACATGGAGAAGTTTTAGTTTGATTTATAAATTGTTAAAATATGTTTAATGCCTTGAGCATATAATTTGTTTGTGAGTTTTGTATGCTATCATAAGATCGAGCTTAGCTGTGCAGTGACCGATGAGTGTTCCACCTCATCACAAACATCGGATCACGTGTAAGATTATATGTCGCTAAACTCGAATTTATGATTACGCTATTTTTGCTTAGTGAGAATGTTACTGAGCTCGAATTCATGATTACATTATTTTTGCTTAATAATTTCATCAATAATTCTAGGGCGACATTTTTTTTGGACATTCTAGCGACTTTTTTTTTTTTTTTTTTGTTTTTTTTTTTGCTATGACTTCAAAATTAGGTGTGATTTGTATATGTATCCAAATCACACCTAAATCACTGTTTTTTTTAAAAAAAAATTGTACCAATAAATCATATAAATTATTTTGAAGTCATAGCCAAAAAATAAACCAAAAAAAAAAAAAAAAAAAGTCGCTTGAATGTCGGTAAGGGAAATGTCGCCCCATAAGAACTCTAATTTCATATATTGTGTTTTGTAGCGTAAAAGGAGAAAAACAAAACAATATTCAATTTGATTCATGAATTTGGTATATGGGAAGAAGAAAATAAGTAAAATATAGTTTTTTCTTAGTAATCTTCATTCTTCCACTAAAATACATAATAAAAAGTTTGCACAGGAATATTTATCTAGAGATATATTAGGGGGGGTGACAAATTAAATTAAATTCCTTTTTTCCTCCTCCTTTAACATTTATTTTCTTTCATGGACAAATTCTAAAACCAAATAGTGTGCATAAAGAAAATTTATAAAGAAAAACAAAACCACTTAATTATAAATGTTATACTTTCATAAAATAAAACTCAAAACTAAAGGTGCATAAGGTCATCTTTTAATATTATGATCATCTCATGATCTTTGTGATAATTATGCCTCATATATATGAATATAATATATGTTGTGACCTGTAATCATGTACTAAATAATAAACTGAACAATTATAGTAATGAAGAATTTATGGTTCCAACAAACAACAGACAAAATAATTAAAGTAGGAGGCATGGCATGTACTGCGTTATAGCAAAATAAGCAATATTATAAAGTCAATTGTAAGCACTCAATAATTTGTTGCTAATTATATTACTAATATATATTGAGCATCAGATTAAGGGTGTAAGTCGAGTTGCTCGGTGCTCGACTCGAAAATATGATCTAAAATTTGAAATTAATCCGAGTCGAATTTGATTCATACTTATTTTTTATTTAATAATACATGAGTCGAATTCGAATATATCATACCAGTGTTCACTCAGATTAGGGTTCACGTACTGTACTTTTTCATGAACTATACTCGATACATGTTCGATAGATCATACTCGAATACTGGTTTGATCCATGCTCGAAGCTAAATATGTGATATTTGTATCAATTTTTGTAATTTATAAAGTGTAGTATGTAATTGTGTAAGCTTGTACTTAAATAAATCAATGAGTTGTGATTGTCGATTTGTATTATATTTTTTGTAATTTTTTTACATAAATAAAAGTGAAATTTTTTCATGTATAAACATTAGATTAATAATCAATTTAGTATATAGTGGTTCAGTTTTAAATGAAATAGTTCATATTCGAAACTGGTTTTGAAGGCTCATGAGTAACTCGCTTTGTAAACGAATCGAGTACTTACGAGCTAAGTAGGTCTGAGTAATGATCCGAGACGAATTTGACGCAAAATTAGAAATCCTTTATCGAATCCAAGTCGAATTCAAGCTCAATTTTTTCGAGTCAAGTCGACTCTGAGCATGAGGGTATTCGCTGAGATTTGACTCGTTTACACCCCTACATTAAATGCATATTTTTTGGACTGTTATTAAGTGTTAATAAAATTAACAATTTAACGCATAATTTAATATTGTCATAGGCTATATTTCTTCTCATGACATTATTGTCTAGACCAAAATTTAAGCCTGTAAAATAAATTAAACGGTTCGTGTTTGATTCGTATTCGCTTGACTAAATGTTCGATTTGAGCTTAACTCAAAATATAAACGATTCAAATATGAGCAAGTTTTAAAATTAGATAAATTACCCGAATCTTTTCAAATTGTAATTTTCTATTAATACTTAGAATATATTTGCTCAAACTGTTTGGACTCGATTTGAGATCGTGCTCGACTTGATAGTTAAACGAATTTTAATCAAACTTTATTTCAGACTCGATAAATTTTATGAACTAAATTTAAGCAACTCAATACTCGACTCAACTCGGTTCATTTACACTCCTAGATCAAATGGCCCTTTCTCAACACTCATCTTTTAACACGGGAGTTGAGATGGTGGGGGAGACGGGGAGTGAACCTCATTGGTAGGTCTAAAACTTGGAACATATAGGGAAAAATAAATATAAATATAAATATAGATATAAAAACTATATTAATGGGTGATTATGAAAGTTTAAACAAAACTGTAACTTTTTTTTTCTCTATTTCCTTGACCTTTTCTTCCCCATAATATTTTCTGAGTTTTGAACATGGCCCAAATTTTGCATTAAGGCCCAAAGTTAACAAAAATAGCTTCTTGGACACGGGGAGATTGAATAAGTTGTTTAAAGTCTATTAGAGGAAGAACAAGGAAAGAAGCTTTGCGAAAAATAAAAAAATGTAGAATGCCGCCAAAAAGATTCTGACAGAATTAAGAACAATTATATACTCCTTCCGTCCCAAATTAACTGCTTAATTTTGACTTTTTTAGTCAAATTGACTATTTTTAAAACTAATTTTTATACCATTTTTGTCAAAATATAGGTGAAGAGATTATAACCAAAAGAAAGTATATACAATTTACTACTAATACCAATTTTTATAATGTTAAAAAATATATTTATATATGTTTAATTATTAATTTTAAAAATAGTCAATTTGACTAAAAAAAAGTCAAAACTAAGCAGTTAATTTGAGACGGAGAGAGTACTTGTTATTTATTTATTTTTAGCAATGTATACTTGTAATATTACGATCAAATAAGGTGTGATTATATAGATATTCTAGAAAGCATTTTAAAGAAAAATTAGTAACCTCTTAAAGATATATTCCAATAGGATTTTAATCTACTATTATATGCTTAAATTAAGCTTTAAATAAAATAACTGATTCTTCAAATCTACAAAATGACTATAGATTTTATTTTTATTTTATTTTATTTTTTAATATCAAACAGTTTAATCGATTGAAATATATTAAAACTTTAAATTGTTACAAATAATAAAAAGATTACAATACAAAGAATTAAAAAAGTAATTCTTCCAAAAAGAGAAAAGGGCCAATCATAGTAACAACTACTGGACATCAGAAATATTCTTGAAAAACAATCACATTCCAAAAGTAATAACAGAATATACAAATCTGAGTACTTCTTCAATACGAACAAAGGAAGAATCAGCTGTCATGATAACACCATATCTAAATCTGAACAATTAATCTTCAACGATTCATGCACCAGAAAAATTCTTACGAACAAAAAAAAATAAAAAATCTCTCAATCGGAGAAAACAAAGTCTCTCAAGAGATGATAATGAAATCCTCTTATAAAAGAGAAAAAATCAATCATATTATGGAGAAAATAAGTCTCATAATAGGAAAAACAAACTCCACAAAAACGAAAAAATTATTAGAGCACAAGAAAAAAGATCTAGGGAAAGGTCTCTCCAAACAAGAAGAATCCTCCTTAAATCTAATATAGCGGCTAGAATTTTTGTCTAAAAAGAATACTGAGAATAGAGAGAAAAGAGAAGTACTCATAAATGACTTATAGGTTGATGAAAGGCAGACTGCTTGAATTAATCAATTGAGCATCTATGCTTCAAAATTTAAAACTTAGATTGATATTTATGTAATTCTGTTCACATGAATAAGATTTTGTGAAAGTATTAAAAAAAATAATAATAATTATGAAAATAAATAATTCTCTTAATAAATGGATAAGAAAGGTCTTCAACAAACACATTGGGCCAACATGAAATATATAGGCCAATAGAGACATGCCACTAGCACCATGTCTAATAATTGAAGCAACTTAATTAATTTGGTTGGCTAGCTTTTACAAAACTTAGGATCCTCTATTAAGAACCTCATGGCCAACAAAAATAATAATTCTTTATACTCTTTGTTTTATCAAAAAATTTCATTTATAACATTTATGAATTTGAAGATATATTATCGTTCCAAATTTATTTTAAAATTTATTGAGTCTTTTATTTAATAATGATGATATGATAATAAAATTATTAGTATAAATATAAAGACAATTTGTCGTTCTATCATTTTTTACTAACATCTAAAGAAACGTGATAATTTTCAATAATAAAAAATAGTACTGCCAAATAAAAAATTTCGGGAATAGAGAGAGTATTTGTTTAATATCAGTATCTGTCAATTAAAACATTTTTCAAATACCATGAGCAATCATTTGGTATTTTAAAATCTAAAAACACGTGTTCTAACATGATTGACATGTGTCGATTTAGTTTTCGTGCATCTGTTCTAAATGACAATCTTGTTTTTAAAAATAGGTCACAAAGTAATTATATCTGCTCTTAATTAATAAGTGTGTAAAACCTAAAATTCATCTAATAAGACTAGTATGAAAATTATTTTATTATTTTCAAAATTAGAGATACAATTTAATTTTTAAGGTTAAACGACGGCATATTAAACTTCAAAATTGATATGACTCATAAAAAATTAGAATGAAATAAATTTTGTGATTAATAGTTTTTGTTATATACTATATAATTATACTAATTGTATCAACTAAAATTAAATAAATTTACATCGATTTGAAGTTTAATGTACCGTCGATTAACTTCAAAAGTCAAATTGAATCTCTAATTTTGGAACGGATGGAGTATTAAATAGTACCCCCTCTGTTTCAAGATTAGAGATATAATTTGACTTTTAAGGTCAAATGACAATATACTAAATTTTAAATTGATATGAATTTATTTAATTTTAGTTGATACAATTATTATAATTGTATAATATATAACAAAAACTATTAATCACAAAATTTATTTCATTCTAAACTTTTATGAGTCATACCAATTTTGAAATTTAATATGCTGTCATTTGATCTCAAAAATCAAATCGTATTTCTAATTTTGAAACGGAGAGAGTAATAAGCAACTGATAAGTTTACTTGCGTTGTATGATTTTCAAAATTAAAAATCTGTTTTTGGGAGGGAGGACCATTTCAATTTTCACATAGCTCATAAGCTATCTACCATGAAGTTGAGCTCATTATAGACTTACTCGAGTATGTTTTTTTGTTGGTAAAAAGAAATTCTATTAATATTATACTTGAACAAGGAACAAATAATGACAAATCCTTAAAAAAACAGTAGCAAATCAACATGGATAAAGCTTTTATTTATTTAAATAATGACAAATCCTTAAAAAACAGTAGCAAATCAATATGGATAAAGCCATAAAAGATCAACTCCACTTTTTTTTTCTTTTTTTTCCGGGTAAAATAGGGGGCCAAAAAGCCGAAAAGAAATCAAAAATTACACCGAATTAATTAGCTAAAAAATAAAATTAAAAAAAATTACACCGAATTCATACGCAAACACCCAACAAATCTCTTTCTAAGCGAAGAACTACTCTTATGTTTTATACATGAATAACATTGTTATTCATGTAAGACTATGTTTGGATTATCCAAATATATATAACAAAGTAAGACCATGTTTGGATTATCCAAATAGTGAATTATTTTTTTGGTAAAATGCAACATAAAGACAAAGTGGACTGTCTAAAATATATACAAGATTCAATCGCCCATTTTATTACTTCCAGATATTTTAAAACTATGTTCTATCTCACCTGTTCCATTTCATGAACAGGCTTAACATGCATCTGTTTGATTCTTTATATCAGCAGGTTCATTGCAATTTCCTAATGTGGGCCCCCATGCATATTTATTCCGATTAATCTAGTACTAAACCTCCTTGGATACTCATAATTAAAAATCTTAAAAACGCCAGGTATTGTCACGTTCCAATCAAAATCTTCAATGATTCAACTTCGCTGTCAAACTTGAAATTTAAGCTTAGTTTGTTTCAATTAAATACTAATTCAAAAAAAAAATGTTTTTCACGTCTTTGAATACTTTGGTAGAACCTAAAAAGATGGTCAAGAAAAACTGTTTCATGGGTTACTTTGCCTATAAGCTTAGTTCAATCTAATAATTCACTCAGTCCAATCATGCATCACTCTGTGACTCTGGTCGATGCAAAGCTACATTAGAAATCTCGAATCCCGATATTTTTAGCCGGAAATGTTGGAGGAAAATCGAGAAGTTCACACGTTGCGCGCGTAGACAAGATACTAATATACATATTTAATTAGAATTGAATTTGATCCAAAAAAACTTAAGTCATTAATTTTTGGGCCCATTCATGTATAATAATCATTCACTCTTTTATTTCGATGTGAGATTTTAACTCACTTGTGATATTATAATAATAAATTATATTAAAATCTTTAGGTTTCAATCAAAAAAACCTTAACTTTCAAGTTCACACGTTACGTGCGCGTATACAAGATATTAATATACATGTTTAATTAGAATTAAATTTGATTCAAGAAAATTTAAGTTATTAAATCTTAAGCTCATTTATATATAATAATCCTTCACTTTCATTTTAACGTGAGATTTCAATCACTTGTGATATTATAATAATAAATTATATTAAAATCTTTAGGTTTCAATCAAAAAAACATGAACTTTCAAGTTTCAACCATATAACCACTCTGGTTATGCACATATTTAAGTAATAAACTTATTTATAATCCAAAAATACAACATATATATGAATATATGATCAATCAATCAAAAAAACCTTAACTTTCAAGTTTCAACCATATATATAACCACTCTGGTCATGCACATATTTAAGTAATAAACTTATTTATAATCCAAAAATACAACATATGAATATATGATCAATCAATCAAAAAAATTAAAAAACCTTAACTTTCAAGTTTCAACCATATAACCACTCTGGCCATGCACATATTTAAGTAATAAACTTATTTATAATCCAAAAATACAACATATGTCTTAATTTCTTCTTTCCTTTGACGAACTTCATCCATCATATATAAAGCCACTCTAGCCCTCTCTTAATTATCTCTCAACAAAAACCACTTCATCAGAAAAAAACCACTCATCTCCTAATTAAACCCTCTAAAACCACAAAACCATGGCATCAGAACCAAAAACCACTTACCCCATCAAAACCATTGTAGTCCTAGTTCAAGAAAACCGCTCATTCGACCACATACTAGGCTGGATGAAATCCCTAAACCCCGAAATCAACGGCGTAACCGGATCCGAATCCAACCCTAAATCCACCTCAAACTCTAATTTGGACCGGGTTTTCTTCGGGGATCAATCCTCCTACATTGTACCCGACCCGCCCCACTCATTCCAAGCAATATATGAACAAGTTTTTGGTGTGCCGTTTAGTGACTCAGCTTCTTCAAGTAACACTTACCCTCTTCCAACTATGGAAGGTTTTGTTCAACAAGCTCAAAATACTGAAGGAATGACTGAAATAGTAATGAACGGGTTTAAACCGGATTCTGTACCGGTTTACAAGGAGTTGGTATCGGAGTTCGGAGTGTGTGACCGGTGGTTTGCGTCGCTTCCATCGTCGACGCAGCCTAATAGGCTGTATGTGCACTCGGCAACATCGCATGGTACCATGAGCAATGATACTAATGCGCTTATTAAAGGGTTTCCTCAAAAGACTATTTTTGAATCTGTGGAGGAGTCTGGTTTCTCTTTTGGGATTTATTATCAAGATCCTCCTACTACTCTTTTTTACAGGTAATTTTACCATCTTTTGCATTTGTTTTTTTTATTGACATTTTCTTGCGAGTTATAGCTTGGGTATAGTTTGACAGTACTGCATCCCAAAATCAGAGTTTTATTTAATTTTGTGACTTTTCTTTATATGTTTTAAGAGTATATCTACGTTTACATGGAAAGTGTACATTCAAAAACACACTCAAAGTAAAAGAGTAAAAGATATCTTAAATCGACTTAAGATAAGTTATTTTATATCACTTCCAATATAACATCATTTAATATTCAATTAAATAATTTGACCGTACGGATGTAATGAGTATGAAAAATATGAGATTATGTAAATTTTTATTTAATTTGAAGTTATGCATCAGTAACTTTATAATAATACAAGTTACTAAAATCTGAACTGTCGAAATATATATATTATTTAAATTATTTTAAAAATGATATTCAAATGCCTCAAATAAAACAAAATTTTATATACTATCATATTTTTGCATGCAACTTATTACATTCATACGGTCAGATTATTAAGTTGAAGATCAAATGATATTGTATTAAAAGTAACCTAAGATAACTTATCTTAGGTTTATCTAAGATGTCTCTTGTTGGAGATAAAATTGTAGTAAAATATTTATTTCTCTTCTCTCTTCATCACTTTCTCTCTCTTCTTTTATTACACTCTTTCTCTCAAAAGGATGAACAAAATATAATTTACACACATATTAAAAAAAGTAAAAAAATAAAAAAAAAGAGAGTAAAAAAATTCCAAATTTATCCACAATTTTTTTTATGCTAAATTACTCACACACCCATGAATGAAAAAATCGAACCCTTGACCTCATGAAAACCATAAGGCAAGGGTTACCGTTAGGCCAAGAACCATACAACAATTTATCCATAGTTACCCCACAAGATTATATAATGTGATGAGTACTTTTAATTTTTTGTACTAATGGACTCCACTAAATGATATATTTATCTTTTACCTTATATATTTTACCTCATCTTTTTGGGAAAAAAAATTATATCTTTAATAATCCTTTTGGAAACGGAGAGAGTATTATTTTATCTTTAAATATGTCTTTGGATAAATACTTTAAATGTGCATGTACATAAATAGATATATTCATGTTTCAATGTTTGTTACTCCATTGTCAGACAAAATGAGACTGTTATTTTGATACGCAAGAGTATGTCTCTTAATTTCTCTTCATTGTGTTTCACGAAAGAGTTCTATTTTAACTTCTTAAAATCAATTACATGAAATCGTAATAATTAAAATTAATGTGAATTTATTTAAATTATAAAAATAATGTATTACATGAAATCGTAATAATTAAAATTAATGTGAATTTATTTAAATTATAAAAATAGTATTTTTTTTAGTAGTTTACAACATTCGCCGTTGAATGGTATAAAATCATTGAATGAATTTAAATCAACTTTAAATTTAAATATTATAATTTTGTAAATTGATTTAAAATTGTCAAATAATTTTTCTTTTTTAGTAAAGATGTAGACATGTAGTATTACATGTTTTTGTCTGAATTCTATAAACTATTGAATAAGGCGTTTATGTATTAGGATTAGGTTGTGATAGATGGGGATGTTATCCTTTACTATATGTTTATTATATAATTTGCTACCTAATTCATGTCATATTATATTTATTAATTGAACCCATGTGGCAATTGGATATTTATGAGAGGGCAGGACAGGACATGGTGGCTTATCTTTATATTATTTCCTTTTTAAATTTTTAAAAGACGTTGAATGTTTATATGCGCACGCGCATATATATATATATATATATATATATAGGGTCCGCATCCATGGCAACCGGTTGCTGGGAGTACTATTCCAGCAACCATCATCTCCACCGTTGGTGAATATAATGAATGGCTGAGATTAAAAAAAAAAAAAAAAAAAAAAAAAGATGCCGCTACATGTTGTAGCGGCACCAAAATTTACCAAAAAAGTCAATGCAATTATAATATAATAATATAAACATCACATCATTATAAATATAATAATATTATTAATTTGTCTTTGCCGCTACATAGTGTAGCGGCTGACCCTTTCCTTGTTGGTTGTCCCATTTTGTTTGTCCATTGCCCAATTTAGTTTACTAACTAATTTTATTATTATTAATAATATTAACTAATTAATATTAATATCAATATTAATATTAACTAACTAATATTTTCTTGTCCCAATTAATTTGTCATTCTTCCCGATTTATATTAATAACTAATATTAATATTAATAATAACATTAACTAACTAATATTAATAATATTAGTAACTAAATTTAATATTAATAATAATATTAACTAACTAATAATTTTGTAATAATATTTAATTCAAAAATTTAAGATAATAATTTTGTAATAATAATATTTATTTTAAAAGTAACAATTTTTGTAATAATAGTTCTTATTCCTGTTACTTACCCGACATGTCCTTTTTTAAAATAAAAGGTCATTTTTTATTCAGCAATTACAAAGTTAATAATATTATTATAAATATTATTATTAAAAAATTATTATCTTAAATTTTTGAATTAAATATTATTACAAAATTATTAGTTAGTTAATATTATTATTAATATTAAATTTAGTTACTAATATTATTAATATTAGTTAGTTAATGTTATTATTAATATTAATATTAGTTATTAATATAAATCGGGAAGAATGACAAATTAATTGGGACAAGAAAATATTAGTTAGTTAATATTAATATTGATATTAATATTAATTAGTTAATATTATTAATAATAATAAAATTAGTTAGTAAACTAAATTGGGCAATGGACAAACAAAATGGGACAACCAACAAGGAAAGGGTCAGCCGCTACACTATGTAGCGGCAAAGACAAATTAATAATATTATTATATTTATAATGATGTGATGTTTATATTATTATATTATAATTGCATTGACTTTTTTGGTAAATTTTGGTGCCGCTACAACATGTAGCGGCAGTTTTTTTTTTTTTTTTTTTTTTTAATCTCAGCCATTCATTATATTCACCAACGGTGGAGATGATGGTTGCTGAAATAGTACTCCCAGCAACCGGTTGCCATGGATGCGGACCCAAAAATATATATATATATATATATATATATATATATATATATATCCACTACGATGGAAATAATAAAGTTGAATATTTATATATGTACATATCCACTACAATGGAAATAGTCCAAGGCGTATTTTAAATGCCTGCATCACTAGTGGGCCGAGAATGAAGTGTAAATTTGTAATTGTACGTAAGTCACAAAATGATATATATGTCGATAAATATTTAACAAAATTAGATTGTGACTAACGTGAAAATGTATGTAATAAAATAGAATAAATTAAAATGTGACATTTTTTAATTATTAGCTATTCATGTATCATATGTCATAATCATAATTTAGTTCGAAAACTTTTTTAATGTACAACCAGACTCTTATAAGCCTGCAATGGATTTGTCCAGATAGAATGAAAGCTAAAGCCTAAAAGCAAATAAAGAGGTGGGGGAGGATAGGTTCTTGAAAATGCCTTAATTCTACAAGAATCATAAGTATTATGAAATAAACAACAAATATCTACAAATACGAACAGTAACAGTAAATAAAGATAGTTACAAATTTACCTAAATAATTAATTTAAAAGAAGTTAGGGTTTGAGCTTTGAAAATTTAAGTAGACATACAAAGCATACAATATTACGTCTGCCTCACTCAAAAAGTCGTCAGGATGATAAATACTTTTGACTCACCACAATATAACGAGTGTTGTCATTAAGGGTGGTACTTTTGATAGGATGAGTGAGCTCCAGACCCACCAAGTATGACGTACAAGTGCTGTCATCGCTTTGATATTATTTGGTTATTTCTAAATTGCAAGTCTCAAGTTTACTGTGGGTCATAATTTCGTCGACAATATTTATTTTTGACAAATTTATTTTCGACTAACTTTATTACAACTGAATTGTTGACAGAATTTTTCATCAAAAATAAGTTTTTTTCGACAGAATAATTAGCTTATTTTCAACAAAAAATTTTGTTAGAATTAAATTTTTTTTCTTATAATGTCAAGAGTATCATTGAGTCATCTTAATTTATCATAGATTCATTCATAAGGTCATAATATTAATACTTTTAATAGTTATCTTAGGTCTTATATACAACAAAATGCATTTCACATATTTTCATGTGGAACATAGTTATACTTTTATTCTACTTAGTTGTATTTTACGTTTTAAACTGTATTAAAATGTTATAAATTTGACTAAAGTTTAATTTAAAAATGACCTTAATTCCCCAATAACAAGTAAGCTCATATCATACCATGCTAAATTTTAGATATGATACTTCTAAAAGAAAAGTAAAGCAATTAAAATAGGACGATAATGAGTACAAGAAAGGAAAGCTCATAGTTAGGTGCTTTTTGTCTAGTAAATAATCAAGAATAATTTGTCTCGAAAGTTCAACTAATGCAATAACTTTAAAAGGGTACCTACTCCAAGATAAGTTGATTGAATAAAACTATTCAAACGTTGAAATCTATAAATCACATGCAAGATAGAGCTGCCCCAAGAAAAGCCTTCCAACTTAAAAAAATCTCCAATTCCTATCTTCTACTCCCCTCATTTCTTCATATCCCTGTCTCCCATAAACCCTATAATTCCAAAAGATAAAAAACCCCATATCCAAAAACTTCAAAGAAGTTAGAAAAAATGGGTCAAACCACAAATAGTGCTTACCCTATAAAAACCATTGTACTTGTAGTACAAGAAAACCGGTCATTTGACCACATACTAGGGTGGATGAAATCCCTAAACCCCGAAATCGACGGCGTAACTGGATCCGAATCCAACCCTTTATCCACCTCAGTTCCGGCTACGAACCGGATTTTCTACGGTGATCAGTCCGGCTACAGCGAGCCGGACCCCGGTCACTCATTCGAAGCCACACACCAACAAATTTTTGGTGCACCATTGACCTCAAATTCGTCGTCTTCGAATAATAATAACAATCTTGCTCCAACAATGGAAGGATTTGCTGAACAAGCTGAGAGTATAAACAAAGGGATGTCCCAAATTGTGATGAATGGATTCAAACCGGATTTGGTCCCGGTTTACAAAGAGTTGGTGGCCGAGTACGCGGTTTGTGACCGGTGGTTCGCCTCGATTCCTACGCTAACTCAGCCGAACCGGTTGTATATACATTCAGCAACATCTCATGGTGCAACGGAAAATGATACTAGTGAGTTGATTAAAGGGTATCCGCAGAAAACAATTTTTGAGTCATTGGAAGAAGAAGGTTTTTCTTTTGGGATTTATCATCAATATCCTCCGAACACACTTTTCTTTAGGTAAAGTACATACAAGTTTGACTATTTTCCCTTTTTTCATATGGTCTATTGAAAATAAAAATAAATATTACCCTTTGGTTAATTTTCTTGTAAAAAATGTTACATTTCAATTTTTATTTTTGTCCTATATATTAAGTCACTGTTTCAAAATCAATTTCACGATGATCTTCGAGCTTTTGCTTAAACCCATCTTTTTCACCATTTTTTTTGGTCAAAAGGTTGGCTTCCTATGTAGCTAGCTTGGTCCACTATCTTATAAAAAAATTAATTTTTAGGTAATTTTTCATTTAAAGTTAAAAATCTTTATATATATCCAAATATGTAAAATAAAAAAAATAATTATAAGACTACGTATGAAAATGGTCGCCTAAGTCTGTCTAACGTTTTTAAAATATTGTTAAAAAGTGTATAATAACAAGGAGATCGGCATAGAAAGCTGAAAATAAAATAAGACTCTCAATTGAAATAAAAATAATATCAAATCTAATGCACATGATTCATATTCTGTATTTCTAAAGCAAAAGGAAAATTATACTACTAGAAACCAACTGCCGACAATCACGACATGGAAAATTATACTACTAGAGACCACTGCCGACAATCACGACATGGACCATGTGCATTGTTTAGTTTAAAATTATTTAGTGAATTGTTATTACTTTATGTTGATGCTACTCATTTTAAACATTTTTCTTTGGACATAATCATTGTAATTTATACACTTGAAAGCCATAAATTATGATTCTTTGCTTCCCTTTTTTTTTCCTCTTCTTTTTCACTTATGTTCCTAGTGGAAAATATTACTCTTAAAGTAACTCATTTGGATAACTGAGTCAAAAGTTAATGCAATCCTCCTTTTGTAAGGCGATTAATTGATATTTGTTATTTGTTAGAATAAAAATTATGTTGTCAGAATAATAAATGTTGTTTAAAGTGTTATGTGTCTATAGGACAATCGCAAAAATGTCGATTGCTTCATATATATTTGCCCTATCAACAATATTTTCGCTCTGACAATATCAAAAACGTAGGTGGAATGATTATCATTTTTGTACATATTGTACTTAGAAATAATCTAATAAAAACAATTTTTAATTTTCACAGAAATCTCAGAAAATTGAAGTACGTAGACAATTTCCATCAGTTTGATCTACACTTCAAGAGTCACTGTGAAAAAGGGAAGCTGCCAAATTATGTGGTAATTGAGAATCGATACTTCGACACTAAATTGTTTCCGGGAAATGATGATCACCCGGCTCATGACGTATCGGAGGGTCAGAAATTTGTGAAGGAAGTCTATGAAGCATTGAGATCAAGTCCCCAGTGGAATGAAATTTTGTTCATAATTATTTATGATGAACATGGTGGTTTTTATGATCATGTCCCACCTCCAGTCACCGGAGTCCCAAGTCCCGACGATATCGAAGGTCCTGAGCCGTATAAATTTAAATTCGACCGACTCGGTGTTAGGGTTCCGGCCATCTTGATTTCTCCATGGATTCAACCAGGAACCGGTAGGTCTAACATTATAATCATTTATATGTACATATATATATATATATATATTTACACACACACACATACATAAATATATATATGTATATATATATTTGTCCCAAAACGAGAGTTCAATTTAAAAAATAACATAATTTGTTTAAAAACATTGTCGATTTCCCATTTAACCTCTTATAATAATATTAGGAATATAAAATGAAGTTTAACCACTTTTCCGTATGGAAAATTTAAAATTTTGTGTCACTTTTTAGATTATCCGTGAAAATGAGATTCTTATTTTGAGATGGAAATGGCTAATTTATTTTAGTGAGAAAGCTAATGTGTTTGGTGATGAAATTGCAGTGTTACATGGGCCTTCAGGACCATATCCTACATCAGAGTTTGAGCATTCTTCAATTCCAGCAACTGTTAAAAAGATTTTCAATCTAAAAGAGTTTTTGACAAAGAGAGACGAATGGGCTGGCACTTTTGAAGGTGTTCTCAATAGGACCACCCCAAGAGAAGATTGTCCAGGTAAATTCACTACTCATTTTTCCCTATATTTATTTATCATCCCTACAATTTATTAAACTATTGTTAGGGGTTATGAAAAATAAGGTTAATGGAAATAAAACTTTTCTTCATCTTTTCTCACCTCATTTTTTCTTGGAAAAAAAAACAGGAGAAAATGAACTTAGTCCCACAGTAACTAGCTTCCCACAAAAAATGTTTTCTGTCATGTACACAATGGCAGAGTCAGACTTTTCAAAATGGGGGACTGATAATAATATTCCGGCAATTACACATAATATTTTAGGCATTTTATTTTATTTTTCTAGAAATCGGGTATTTTTTTTTTACTATTTTATAAATCGAGTTACTAGAGGTATAATACTTTCGAAAACCGGGGGTACCATATTGAAATTTGCAATATATAGGGTTTTGAAAAAGAAAAAAAAAAGTGTAGGACAATGGTCCTCGCATCCAAAACATCCGCCCCAGAGATTTTCGTTATCATTAGGGACCCCAAATTTAGTAGAAAATTATACTCCTAACATTTCTCAAATCCAAAAGGTTTAATTTTTTCTATTTTTTTTTTTTTTATTTTATAATTACAATAGTGCTTTGGTGACTAAAAAATAAATTGATGAATATGCATGGCAGAAAAATTATCGGAGCCTGTAAAAATGCGCGATTTTCAACTAAACGAAGAGGAGGTAAAGTTGACAGATTATCAAGCAGAGATGGTGCAAATGGCTGCAGCACTAAATGGTGACCATAAGAAGGACACTTATCCTGACAAACTAGTCGAGAATATGACCGTTTCGCAAGCTGTTAGCTACGTCGGAGATGCATATAAAGTATACTCCGACGAGTGCACGAAAGCTAAAGAAAGTGGGGCAGATGAACATTATATTGTTTGTGTGGAAAACCAGCACCTACTCCCAAAACCAGCTACTAAATCTTTTGGCCAGAAGTTGTTTTCTTGTTTGGTTTGTGATAATTAAATTTGTTTTCGAGTCGTTTCTGTAATTTTTCATTTGAAATTTCTTAGCTGAAATGTTGTTGTATGTTTTTGTAAAAGAATAAAAATTTATTTAATGTGCATTGAGATGTACAATTAATCAAGAATTTCAAAGGAATCCACTCTTTGTGCCAAAAACTGTGTTACACTGACACTCGAACAAGAATGTGGGTCCTAGGTACTTATTTTAGTACAAGAAACTGGTAAAATTAAAAAGTACCACTCTTCAAAATACTGTATTCAAAAAGACAATACATCCGAATCCGAGTCCGTGTAACATAGGTCATCCACCAACAAACAAAGTCCAAGTCCCTTGCTTCCAAGTTCGTTTCTTGTCTAGTATGTCATCATTTATATAACTGGGTTTTCGCCTTTTACCAAAACCAGGTTGTAAATGGAAAACTTGCAGGAAAAAAAGAAGCAGCTGCATTTGCATGTATGATTCGTAAACGCATCATGGGACAATCATTTTTCAAATAGAACCTTACTTAATATCTTGCAATTAAAATGTACGGAAAAGCGAAGAACCTAGTTCATTAGACTGAAATAAAAGACCGAATGCATACAAGAGATACATAACAGAGTTAACGCAGAAGATAGATAACGTTTACAGATCCAAACAGAGCCAAAGACTAAAAAGACTAATTGTAAGCATAATATAAACATAGAAGTCTACATGAGGCGTTGCATCCGAGGAGAGAGCTCATGGGAACAAATTAAGGTCAATTCCAACCAAGAGGGATACAAATGTGAGCTCCAGAACCAAAACGGAGTTATATGATCTTCAGTACGCGCTGTAAAGGAGATTGCAGCAATGTACATCAGTAACTCCAAAGCGGAACTCACAAAGCGCTTGAACTGTATTGCCTATAAGTTACAAACACCTGCCACCTGAGATATCAAGAGAAGTGTGTTGGTAAAGATTACACAATAAATTGCAACGTGTAATTACCAAAAATAAATAAAGGGATGTTCTATTTCGATGTTCACATAGATTTGCAGGAAGTGTTTTATTCTTGTCCTGCCCTTTTTTGCCCTCTCTTCTATTTAATATATTTTTTCTTTTATCTTAAAAAATAAATAAATAAATAAAAAACAGGAGTAGATGTAGCCGTTAGATAACCAATTTGGCGAAAAGCACAGCCCACGCACATACATCCTTGGTTATAATAGACAAACTTATGGGAACTTTAGTTTTAACAAACCGGATGTTAATTACCATAGCTAGTATGCACTACTGAGACAAGTCAAATAGAATATAACAGCACGTCAATACATCTAATAACATCAACCTAATGCCCCAGGCTTTAGCATACAAGACGGATATCTTGCCTGTATATTGTTAATTTGGTGGTTTAAACCCAAACACCCAGAACATTTTTATATTAGATGAGTTGAACTTTTCGACTATATATATATATATATATATATATATATATATATATATATATATATATCTTTTAAGATTGAAATTAAATCCAATTTATGAAGGGCAAGAAATGTACTTTACAATTTTCTGCATGCTTGACATCAACACCAAATAAATAGCACGTCAAAACTTTCAAGGTAAAGAATCTGAAGTACAAAAATGTCAAGAGAGGGACAATTTGCCACTAAAACTCTATTAGTCGAACAAATTTCACTAGACATTTAATCTCTAACAATGTAATTTCTAACCTTTTTATTTTACTTGATGGCATCCTTGTCCGCTAGATGCATCTCAGAACTGTCTTTAGCCAAAATAGCCCCTGCACTTGGCTGATCCACATAGGCATGTCCTTTTCCTGTGGGTTTCGAACTCAGTTATCCCATAATCATAAGTCAACTCTGTCATTGGAGGGATGTGCTTCATTGCAAAAAATGCAATATGGAGAAATGATTCATTGTTGTGTTCATAGAGAACTGGCTGCCAAAAGACATTAGGAGAGCAGCTATGATTCATAAATCGAGCTACATTCCCAACATTTTTCGCACTAATGACTAGTGGTGACGGGATCTTGTCATTTTGCATAGACTCATCAGGGATCTCCTCATCCAATAATGTGGGTTCATAGTTCCATTTATATGATTTGTCACAAGTGCGGGATGTGTCAAACACGTAATCATCATTTTCTTCCTCATCTGCACCCTGCATCACCCTTGAACTCTCTATGACTTCACCTGCATATTCGCATATAAAGGTACCAGTGCGGATAGGATCCCATGATCGCAGGCCCCAACCCCTGTCAGTGGTTTTAAACACTTCCATGTGAACTTTCAAACCAGACTGTGACACTCGATTCTTGCAATTAGGAAAGCAAGGACATGTTGGGCCACACTCGTGCAACAATGGAGTCCGACACACTAGTATCCCGTTGGCAATATAAGGAAAATCACCTCCATTGTTGCGGATGCAGGAGCAGTTGAGATCACCTGGCTGGCATGCCTTATGGCAGTTGCATCCAAAAGAAGGCTGCAGCACTTTGAAAGGTTTTGAATACTTGAGCATCGAAGAGTAAGTGAAATAAGCAGGCCCCACTTTCTCGCCATCAACATCATTTACAAGAGAAACAGGAATCTTTTCAGCACCTGAAGTGATATCTGGAAGAATAAGTCCAGCCCGAGATGACAAACCATTCTTCCAATTCTGGACAGATTGCCAAACAGAAAAAGCACTAGGCTGCCCAGGTATCCTTACCAGTTTATACTTGAAAACGTTGCAACCCGATTTCCCTTTCTCCAACCATGACTCCTTGATTGTATAAAGGCCATCATAAACATAAACTTTCATCAATGGATTCACCGAATCTTTCATTCCCCGAATGACTCTGACCTCATTGGCCCGATGTAAGCTTTTCTCCAAAGCAAGATTTCCCCTTTCAAGCTTCTGATCAGCTGCTTGCTTGTCTTTGTTATTCATACCGCCTTGCCCACTGTAAACCAAGACATCCTTATCCTCCACATCATCATCATACCCTCCTGAAGAAACAATGCTAACAGCCAAAGGCTCTTCTCCAGCACCACTCTTGTCAATTAATGAATCAATCCCTCCCATAGACTGAACATGTAGCCCCACCAATAACATCTCAAACCGGAAAAAGAAGATGTCCCCAATCTCAACACCAGGAACAACTCCAATTCTCTTCCTCATGTTTGTACGCACACCTTTGCTCATCAAGATGTTACCTGCTTTCAAGTCAGGGCGCCTAATAGATCCAGTGGGCGCTTCCTTCGCGTCGTCTACTTGGCTAAGCCTCCTTCTTAGCGCATCATATGTCATGAGCGTATAATCAACCATTTCCCTGTTACCATCTTCCCGTTGGAATGACCTACATCTAATGAGAAAATCACTACTTGTTCCTTTACCTCCATCAACTGAAAATGAGAAACCAGCACGACGACCTATTACTGTCTTTTTCGCAACCTTCTTCTGTCTTCCAACAAAACTTTTCTCCTTCATCGATGATGATCCCGTTTCTCCATTTGAAGCCTCTGGATCAGATTGTGCTGGCTGGCCAAAAGGGGAACCCCATTCCTGATTGTTTACAGGTCTAGCTCGGGTGGTTTCCTGTTGATTCTGTTCGGGTATGCTATATGGGAAAAATGGAGTGTACCCAGGTGGGAATGGACCAAACGGAGTAGAACAATATAAAGGAGGGGCTTGTGGAGGGGATGGAAAGTAAGGAGTTAAGGTGCGCAGAGGCTTCACACTCAACACTACAGACTTATCAATATAAGTTGGAACAGAATTCTGAAAGGACCCTTGTTCCATTTTCAAAATTAGAGCAGCAAAAAACTCCCCTCCTCTATACTACCAGAAAAGCCACAAGATCAATTTTTTAAACTTCAGAAACTAACAAATTCCCCCATATCTCTCTCTTCTGTTCAGCTTTCATTCATGAGTTTAAGTACTAAAAAATAAATACCCACCTAATTACTACAATATCGCATATGAAAAACTAAGATTCAGAATAAAAACAACATGATCTACAAAAATGGGGTAGTGAATTACCAAGAAACTATCTTGATAAGCAAAGTTGGGGCTGAAATTCAACCATAAAACTAGTTTACTGCAATAGCCAGGAAATAAATATGAACAAAAACCTAAAAAAAATTATAAAATTTTGATTTAAGAAGAAAGAGAGAAGATCAAACTTGAGAAAGCATAGATCCTTCAATTTACCTCTGAAGAGCCCTATTATGGTCCTGTAATTTCACTTTTTCCCATCAGGGTTTGGAAAACTGAGGGGTCAAAAAGTTAAAAATGGAACCTTTTGTATACTGACTGTGTGAGAGACAGTGAGAGAGTAAAGAAGCCTTTTTCTTCGCCTTCTTGTCAAAACTCGGAATCTTTCTCTGGTGCATTTTCTTTTTCCAGTTTTACAAAGTACACCTCGTCCTCCAAAGGACTAAAATATAATTTACACATATATTAAAAAAATAAAAAATAAAAAATTATTTTTAGTGTCTTATAAAATTATATAAAGTGATGAGTATTTTTATTTTTATATATTAATGAACACTACTAAATATATTTATTCTTTATTTTATATAATTTATCTCATTTTTTTAAAGATAAAAAAATTTATATTTTTAGCCATCTTGTAGAGACAAAAAGAGTATTTTTTTTAATCTTCCTTCACTTTTACAAAAATATTCCTATATATAAGACCAATTATTTCACACTAATTCATGTGATACACGCATTGCATGCATAATTATCGTAAAAATATAATAATAATTTTATCAAATTTAGGGATAATATTATAAATTAAATGAAGGAAGCCGAAATTGTAATAAAACAAAACTTGAAGGAATAAAAAGAAAATGAATTTTTGACATAGTATCAAAAAGTCGATTATTTTCTCCCCTTTTCCTTAATAATAGTTCAATTGAAAAAAAAATAGATTAACTACAATAATGTCCCTTAAAGTTTCTTAAAATTTCACTTTTAGTCTCAAAGTACTAATTTTCTCATTAGTTTTTCTTCAAGTTTAATTTTTCTACAAAACTATTCTTTTTTAGCATATTAGTGAAATTATAGGTCAAAATTCACATTTTATATAGTTGAATACACATCTAACCTGTTAGTAGTCTACCTTATGCATATGTTTAATTTGATGATGAAATAAGAATTTAATGTATATTTGTAAAACTAGTAGTTTTTTGTAAAATCCTTAAAAAACAATTTATGTAAAAAGACTTAGTGTAGGGATCAAATTTATTAGGTTGATCCAATCTTTAATGTAAATGTATTATTCAAAAGCTAAGTCTGAAGACTATTCGTAGAGTTGGAGACCAAGAAGTATTCTTAGATCGTAGAGCATTCAGTATATTCATAAAAATCATAGAGTCAAGCCTCCAGGATAAGTCACTCTACTATCGAATATATAATTCTGCGATTAAGTAGAATCGTAGAATTCATTTCATCTGACAAGTTATGACAATATCGTACACCTAGGACTAAAGATCCAAAAGATAATCCTCCCAAAAGTTGTCGCTAAGGATAAAACATTCTTGAAATTGTGTCTAACAACTATATCTGCTAAGGACAAAAACACGCGGCTACATCTGTACCTGACAGAGTACGATGAAATCGACTTGAAGTGGTCTTAGCCGACATCATTTCAAAGTCAAACAATTAAAAATTGACAGGTGTCCAAGTCAAAATGGAATAACGATCAAATCATAATGGAAAGATCCCAATGTGAATCTATAAAAGGCGAGTAACCTCAAACAATTAAAAAAAGATAGAGAAAAATTGATCATGTCAAAGTGCTATTTGTTTGAGCTCATAGTCTACTCACTCTACGATTTAGAAATCTCAACTGTTGCCAAGTCCTACGATTAAAAAACTTAACGTTAATTAGCAAAGCTTCAAATCTTTCAATTTCTTTGTGATTCGATCTTAGTGATATGCGTATATTCTAATTCTGTGTGACTTGAAAGATTCTTAGTGAATCAGTTGTAAATTAGTTTTTAATGAACTGTAATATGAGAGATTATTCTTCCTTAATGGAATATCTTTACTCTCGGAGTAGAAGAGAGGACTAGGAGACTCCTGTGCTCCGAACCTCTTAAAAATATTTGTGTCATTTACTTTTCTGTATTTACTTTCTGCATTCTACGTTTTGCATTTAAGTTTATCTTCGTTTTATCCTTATAACTTGTCTACACTTTCTTACACTAAATTTAGAATTGTGATTTCTTATTAATCTTTTGGGGGGGGGGGGGGGGATTCAAAACATCATTCTGCTATGTATAATCAATAAATTAACTTGTTTAATTTAGCATTGATAATAATTCTCTAAATCAAAAGTTTACAAGATTTATCAACCCTCACTTATAGATCTCTTTGTGCCTTTGAAAATAACATGACTCATTCCAAATGTATGAATACAACAATATATACGTTATATAAAGCATAAATAACATAATTATCAATAATTTCAGATATTTGTGTGAAAGATTTCAACCTATAATTTCACCTATATGTTACAAAAAGGAACAATTTTGTAAAAAAGTTAAACTTGAAGGAACTCAATTGAATAAATTAATACTTCGAGTTAAAAATAAAATTTTATAAAAATTTGAGGGACACTTTTGTAGTTAACCCAAAAAATATACTTCCCCCTCCTTTTCAAATTACAGGATCCTTGTTGATTTTTAAAAGGTCATTTCAAGTTTTTTTTTTAATTTAAAATTAAGATGATTCATTAAAAATATGAAATACTCCCTCCGTTCTCAAAATGATGAGCAAAATATAAATTTTACACAAATTAAGAAAAGCAAAAGTAAAAAAAGATAGTAAATAAAGTTTCAAATTTATCCTTAGTTGTTTCACACGATTCATAAAATAATGAGTAATTTTATTTTTTTTATATTAATGGACCCCATTAAATGACTTTATCGCATTCTCTTGGAGACAAAAATAATTGTATATTTAATCATCTTTTTGAAAACGGTGGGAGTAATAAATTTACTATGAGTAGTTATTTACAGATATTTTACAATATACATCAATTTATTGACGTACTAAAGTAAATAAATCTATGTTAATTTTTAGTTTGAAAATATTGTAAGTTAACTTCAAAAAGTCAAAAAATAATATGATATTTTGAAAAAGCATGTTTCTCTCTCTCTCTCTCTATATATATATATATAGATTGAATATTTAATTTAATAAGGAGGACATGGTAGTAAAATTTTGTTCTTAAACGTGAGGATATTCTATATTATTATTAATAAGAAAAGAACTATTTTTGTGAAATACTAATAAAAATATATTCTTAAATCTTTTATGTTCTATAAAAATAACTCTCTTTGTAAGGTGATTAGTATAATAATTGAGAGATTATTATAACTAGCATCTGGTGGCACACGTGTTATGTATGTAAATAACGTAAAGATAAAATAAAAAATTGATAAAATTTGAAGGACTAAATAAAAAATTATATTAAATTAAAATTAATAAAACAATAATATAACTAAACTTATAAGAACAAAAAAGAAAAAAAAATATATTCTGACTTAATTAAACTGATAACATCAGCGAATAAATCACTTTATGTTGTGAAAATTAAATTACATATTAATGGATAATATGTTGAGCAATTTATGAATTGTATTTGTTTTACTTTCAATCCATTCAAGTTTATTAGCATGTGCGAAATACATGATTTTATTATATAATAATAAAAAGTGATATATATTGCGAATATTTAAGTCGATTATTGTGATAATTTTTTGAAAGAAATATATAATGAGTGGGGTCCTTCTATAATTGCTACCAATTTTAAGTATTGATAAGTTTGACAATTATAATTTGGGTAAATTTTTCACATACATAGCAAGACTCTATAATTGTTATATTGTTGGAATTTTGGTTAGTTTTTATTTTTAGGCTTAATAACTGAATTATATAAGAATTATATTATATTTATGCTACGTTTGGATTGGAGGAATGAAATAGTGAGTAGAATGATTTGTTCCATTTAAAGCTGAAATGAGTTATTCAATACTTTCCTCCAAAGAATAAAATTAAATGAGAATGGTTCATTTCATTTTAATGGAATAGCCAAACATAATTTTTTTTATTGCATGACAACGAGTCATTACATTCTCACATTGATTCCTGCGATTCAAATATAATATTTCCTCTGTTCCAAATTATTTGATCATTGTTGACTTTTTAAAGTCAACTTGAGAGATTTTTAAACGCAAAATTGACATAATTTTTTTTAAATTTTAATCAATACAATGATGAATATTGTAAACTATCTAAAAAGTATTATTAATTGTAAGTTTTATTATTTCATAATTTTTAATAAGTCACCTCAAATTTGAATTTAAAAATATTTTAAATTGACTTTTAAAAATCAATAATGATCAAATAATTTGGAACAGAATGAGTATTATATTTATATATTACTACTAGTAATAGATTACTTTTAGAGGAAAATTATAAAGAACATCTAGCTTATATTAAATTGGTACTAACATTAATTTATAAGTGTAAATATAATACATCGATTGCCAATATGATTCAATTACTAAATTTAAAATAAAATTAATTATTTTATCCAATAAAATATTTCTTTAAAAAATACAATAAGATAGAATAATGACATAATTTTATAATAAGATCACGTTTTTCATAAAAGATGCGTATTAAGAATACAAAATACTCTTTATGTTCTAAAATATAATATCAAGTTTAACTTTTAAAATTAATTTAAAAAAATTATCAAATTTAAAATTGACAATAATATATTAAGTTAATATTAGTCGATTATAGTTTGTGTCATTAACATTACTCTTCTTTTAATTAGTATCAGTTGGGTTGTCTCTCTCTCAATGTAAAATTTGGTTTTATTTATTTTTTATTATAGGAAAATAGATCTGAAGATAGAGTGAACTGAATATATACTTAGCAACAACCTTTTTTCTCTAAAACTTCCTGCAATTAAACATATTTTGCACAACTAGTGTTACAGGATCTTATTCAGTAACAAACGGAAAATTAATTATGGGAAGTAAGCTATCAGAAAAAGTTGTTAGCTCTAATGGTTTCATTGCTTCTTATATGTATTGCAGTGTGATGTTATGTGCAGGGACAAGTCCACTGTTTTAATTAGGTGAATTTTTGCGGTAATAATTCCGAGTTGAGTAATGCTACAGTGTCTAGAAATTTTACATCATTACAATGTTATATAAAGTACTTGTCCAAACATACATTACAGTGTTATATGCAGTACTACATTGTGATACATTTTCAGGCAATCTAAGTGTTAAATTTTCGGGTACCATAGCAATGTTTCGTGGATCGTAGTTTTGATTTGATACGTTGAACGAAAACGAAAATTATAGATATTTTTATAACATTTGGTGCAACATACGTTTCAAAATGTTTATAAATGTAGACCGCGTAGTATCACAAAATACACATTTTCAAGTAGGTTATGTCCCGTCATCACTTATTGGATGCTTTAAGGGTACTCATTTAACTATATTAATTGGCATTCCTTATAATCTTTTTGTGCATATTATAGTTTCTAATAATGTTTAGATCTAGCCAAGTGATAATTACGTTTGTAAATATCCTAGAATATTTAGAGGTTGATTCTAGATTATCAAACCTAGCCTTCATTAGATTTGATTTTAAGCATTAGTTGTATAGTATAAGACTTATATAAGGGATGCCCATCATTTGTAAATCATAAAACAAAAGTTGCATCCATGTTTGTGCAATATAATTTTAAGTTAAAAGAGGGAAAAACAAAAAACACAAACTTTTTATTATCAAATTTGATGTTTCAAAATATATCATATATGTTTGGGAACCTTCATACCAACACACAATTCAGTACCGCCATATTAGCATTTTAGCGATAACCTTGGTTTTACTTATCAAAATATAAAAAGATAAGAATAAAAGATGTAATCAGTAATGGTAAATGAAGATGAACTTTGTTAGCATTTAAGTGAAGTTCATAGAATGATGTCCCCATATTTTTGCTAGGATTGAAAGGTAAGAGGAACAAACTTGGGTTGCACAAACCTCTCTCAACGGTTACTGCTCTCCAAATTATTTTACTGAGCTTAAGATACCTATTAGGTCATTTAGTGGCAGTGAAATATGCCTTCATATTTATTCTATGCACTACCATCCTTTCTAAAATTAGAGATATATATTATTTTTTTAAAAATTTATAAAATTCAAAATTTTAAAATTGATATAAATCTATATATATTTTGAAAACAACAAATATATGACTATTAACGTCAAAATCTGTTCGTTTGTTGAATCACGAAACAATGAACTTAAACCTACACAATAAATAAACAATCACACCAAAAAGCTTGACGATCGGGGGATAGTTCTGGTGTGACAATAAGTACATGTCAGAAAACGTCAATAATGGAAGTTCGCAATTGCTTTAGTGCGTAAAAGTAGACAAAGTGTCAGTGTACTTGGAACCTGAATTATGGCTGTGTATTTATAGCTTGACCACTCCTCCCCCGATTATACTAAGAGTCCTATGTAAAGATAACTGCAAATCCCCTGACTGAATAGAATTCAACTTCCTCAGAAATTGGAAGTCAAATAGAACAAAGGAGCCATAAGTCAACTGAGACTGTAGACCATCTAGAATGTCAAACCCCCCACTGAGATATTTTGTCACATGACATGAGTCCTACCAAATCTCTCGGACCCATTAAACTATATCCCAACATTGCCCACACTCTCTTATTATAAGAAGTATAATAAGAGAGTACAAAAATTGACCAACAATTAATATATTTGTTGTTATTGAAGCCAAACCATCACCCCCTTACTTCACGTCCCAGACCGAGACCCACCACTACCATCATTACGCTGTAAATAGGAAAACGTGCTCAGTCGGTCTGTCACCTCATAAGTCCTCTCCCCCAAGAATACTAACCGCCACCTTCCATCCACAGATTCAAAATTTTCTCAAAAAGCTCAAGCATTACTGCCCCCTTCCCACTGTACGACAATTTTCTCTTGCTACATCATATCAATCCACAGTACCCACTGCTTAACCATGTTTGGCCATCACTCTGTTCAACCCACCTCCCCTGCTAACCAAACCCTTACTACAACCTTCTCCACCGTTCAACCCTTAGTAGTGACATCAGCCACCAGTACCATCCCAACGGAACAACCCACCACCGCCGCCACCATCACCTCCTCCTTTCCAGCCACCCTTTCCCTGTCAACCGAAGGTACCCCATCTCCTGTATTAGGCGAGGATAAAATTATAGAGATGAAGATTCGGGAACAGTACTAATTAGAGAATACCTATTCTCATATCAACACCCGATCCTCTGTAATAAACCGCGTGCTACCCCACCTCTGACACTAATACCAAATACTAGATGAGTACGAACTCCGTGCGTCCAACCTCTCAGAAAGGATGTGCTAGCGCCTGAGGGATGAATGGGTCGTCATCCCCCATATATGCGCTAAAATATGGGGTAAAGTTCTCTCTCCACTAATTCATTTCATCTTTCCTATGTTTTGTGGGGACTGGGTTTGCACAACTAGTACCGAACTCTTATATTCATCTCATCTGTTTCATCGCCTTTTGCCACGAGTGCGGAGTTGAACCATCTCTAGATTTTTTTCTTTGCCATGTTCACCCTGGGTCGGTCAAAGAAATAGGGTACCGCCAACTAAACAAACAACCGGACCAATGCGTATGGATAAAGACCCCATCCAGTAATAAAGGGTGGCACGCCTACTGGTCTTCATCAAAGGCCCCGACATCCACTAACTCCCGAACAGGGATAAACCCTCAAAGACCACCTTTGGGTCTAACACCACCCCCAGGATCGGACCGAAGAGTTCAAAGCTTTCTATTCCAAAATGCTAAAAGTGGACCGGTCCTTAAACCTCTTGGTCGACCAATCTTGGCTTTTCAACCACAAACGTAAGTCCCTAACTCAATATGGTGCATTATGAAATATATTTGATTCTGATTCTTACTAATCTTCATATATCTTCAAGTAATAATCTTCAAACCGCAGTTGATCGCTTAGATTGGCTCCCAACCGCCCACTAAAGTCGCACCAATCGAGGGTACCCCCAAACCAACTATCGAGACAGCCACCGACCACAACCAACAAACTGAGCCACCAATCGCACGGTGGAACCTATCTCCATTGTTCCCATGCCGAAGCCAACACCAGCACAGACGAGCGCCTTAGAGCTGAATGCTGACGAAAAAATGGCACTACTAAAAAAGAAAAAGCGAAGGCTGGTGAAGGCAGCAACAAAAGCCTCTTCCATACCCTCAACCCCTCTCATCAAACCTCCCGAAAGTATCGTCCTCAAACCCATCCAAACATCAATCATAATTGAACTCCAACAGTCCACACCAAACGAACCTATACCCGATAAAAGAATAAAGCCTAAAAAGCCAACCACCAAACCCCCTCCCAAAAGAGTATGTATACAAATAAGCCCAACACACATCGAACCTTCCCAAAGAATACCATCTCCCCTGATAAGCTCTGAACCTCCCTCTACCTCCAAACCACAACAAAAAACTCCTCCCTCGACCACCGTTTGGCCCGAAAACATGCCCATCGACTTCCTTTATGAGCTCTTCGACGCCTTCGTCCTCTCAGGGACAACGAAAGATTCGAAAAACTTACCCCTGAGGAACTCGTCATCACTAGCGCCATCCATGGGGTTTTGGTAAGTATAACATATAGCTTCTCTTTATATTTTCATAACCTAGACAAACTAATCATAATATTTATTCTTTTAGGCTCTAGCTGCCTTCGGTCGGTTATTGAACAACCTCACCGTAATAACGACCAAGTAAAAAAAGTTGGAAGTCGATGTCAAATGCCTCCAAAATGAAGTTCAAGCCTAAAAGACCGATCTAAAGAAAGAACAGGGTCAACTCACCGACACCCTACTCTAGTCCCAAGAGCTAATGAGTCAGCTGAAGATACTAAAATGACAGTGTTTCGAAATGGCCGAACACAGGCAGAGGCTCTTGGAAGATCAGGTTGGATTTAAAGGGGAGAATGAAGAACTGAAGAAGTCCGTGACAGTCCTCGAAGGTTAGTTTCAAGAAATGCACATCAAAATGAAGAATCTGGTCAAAGGCACTTCGGAATTGGAGAAAGAATTGAAAGAACTTCGAGACCAAGGTCCACCAATCTCTGAAACCAATAGATAGAAAATCATCGATGAATACAAAGTGTCGCCCGAACTGACCGAGGCTGTCCTAGACCAGTTTGACAAAGGCTACAATCATGCCAAAGTAAAAATAATAGCAGCCAGCTTTGACCCCGCGACTCCTGGGCTTTTCCGATGACGAGGGTGAAGGGTTCGAGGGCGAAGAAGATGATAAGTGAGTTTTATACCTATGAATTTGGTTTTCTTAGCTTGATAATTTTGTGAGTTTTTAATTATTTTTGGTTCAATTTGACGTATTTTAGTATTTTTGGTGTAAGGAATGGAAATTAAGCTTGGAATGATGTATTAAGCGCTAAAAAATGAAGTTTCAGTCAAGATTATGTAGCAAAATGCAGTAGTTGGTTGATGGTGTGCAGTAAGCATCATCGTGTAGCCTAACGTTGGCATGGCAAAACAGTTTTGGCGCGCATAAGTGCACGAGATTGAGCGAGAAAGGCACAAGTGTTACGCAACTGGTTTAGAGCGCTGCAACGTTGGGTCCTTCAAAATGGTAGAGCGGCGACACTGCTATGTAGAGTCGCGGCGCTGCGGCTGTTTTGTGTGTAGCAAGGGGTGCTCAATTATACTTTCTTTAGGAGTCTTTCTAAGTGAGTTCAACAAGGACAGTAATCCTGAGTTGTATAGATATATAGATATGGCTGATTATAAGAGAAATAAGATATAACATGGTGAAGATACAACAAGAATAATTTCAGATTTTTCAGAGATTTCAAAGGGGGAAAACGCTAAAGAAGAGCAGAGATTGAAGGCGATTGTTATATAGATTTATTCTCTATCTCTTTCTCTTTGATTTTTGTACTTCAAGGATGTTTATGGATATTATGATGTTGTTCCCTTTTAACAAGATGAATTAAATTCTTTTTAAGATTGCAATAAAAACCAATGATTGGTTTAAATTAAATTACTCTCGTGTTGATTATTGTTGACCATATGCAAGTTGTTTATCATATTCTGTGCTTCATGTATGATTGTTAGGCCAACAATTAATGGGATATCCTAGTTGATATTGGAAAATAAAATCTAAGGTTAAGATTTGAATATGATAATATGTGTTATGATTATTCTTTTTGGGATTGAATAACATAATTTGTGTGTAGGATAAGAATATACTTATATACCATGTGTAACTTGGATGAGAATTCGTGTTTAATGAATCTGTTCTTAATTATTTCACATAGGAATGTAATGGATTAATTAGAATAGATATTTTTACCTAATCATTAGAAGAGATTTGGTAAATAGTTATAAATTTATAGTTAACAACTTGTTATGGTTAATTAATTGAATAAGAGAGTAAGGTGATTTAGACAAGGCATTAAGGGAAATTGTAATCTTAGTCATTAAATCTGATATTAGTCTTCGTTCATCTTTGTTAAATTATTTAGTTTAATTTTAAGTTAATAGGTTACAATTCTTAATTCACGTGTTTAAATAAAATCGAGTTGATATAAAATTAGTAGTTGGTTAATTTTACTGGATTATTCTTTGTGGGAACGATACTCTACTTATCACTATATTACTTGTTGATTGTGTATACTTGTACGTAAATTATTAGTATCATTTTTGGACAACAGAAGACCCCCAATCTACCCAATGATTATATATACGTTATTTTATTTTTTCTCCTTTTTTTGAACTTGTAAACATCCGATGTACAAAGAATGAATGTAATGAAAATTTTTGCAAGTATAAGCCATCTAACAAAAACTGACTTCATTAATAATATGATAACTTTACAAACCCACCAAAATTACATAACTGCATAATTTAAATGAAAATATTATATATCTTATTGGTAATACTTTCGAAGTCTTCTTACATGCCAAGTATTCTTGATATCCACCCCATCCATAGTCCGAAGCTGGTAAGTCCCTGGCTTCGGCACACCGATGACTCATATGGTTCCTTCCAGTTAGGCATAAGTTTTTCCGTGTTCTGAGGGGTAGAAGCCTCAGCTTCCCGAAGCACCAAATCGCCAACCTCGAACCTTATTTGCTTGACACCTCAATTGTAATGGCGAGCAGTCTGCCGCTGATAGATAGCCAACCTTATCATCGCCGAATCCCGAACCTCGTCTAACAAATATAGGTTTAGCCGAAGATCCTTGTCATTGTATAACTCATTGTACTGGCTAATCCAAAGAGTAGGAAACTCGATCTCCACTAGTATAAGGGCATCGGTACCATAAGCCAACTGAAACGGAGAATCTCTTGTAGTGGTCCGAGATGTCGTTCGATATATAAAACACTAAGCAGCTCTCCCAGCCATCTACCCTTAGTCTCATTTAACCTCCTTTTGATGCCATTAAGTAAAGTCCAGTTCGTGACTTCCACTTGACCGTTCGACTGAGGATAGGCTAACGACACTATACGATGTTGGATATTTAAATCTTTTAGGAATTATTCAAACTTGGCTCCCACGAACCAATACCTGTTGTCCAATACCATAACCACTAGAATGTCAAACTGAAATACCATCAACTCCTTGAAAAATCTCAAGCAATCTTACTCGGTAATCGTCCAAAGAGGTTTAGCCTCAACCCACTTAGTCATATAGTCAATAGTAACAATCACGAATGCTAGTTGACCTTTGTCTTCAGCAATGGACCAAGGATGTCAATCCCCCCATACCGTAAATGGGATATGGGACAGAACCGATGACAACTCCTTCAGAGGCTGATGTGGAACAGGACTGTTGAGTTGGCACTTGACGCATTTCTTAACATAGTCTTTCGCCCCCTGAAACATGGTCGACCAGTAATAACCCTGCCTTATCAACTTGTATGTCAACGTCTTAGCCCCCATATAATCTCCGCATATACCCTCATGCACCTCCTGAAAGACGTAAGCCGCTTCAGATGACACCAAACATTTCAACAAGGAGGAAGAATAAGCGCGTCGGTAAAGATCTCCGTCGATCAGGGGTAGAATAAAGGAGTTATAAGTCAACTGGGACTGTAGACCCTCTAGATTGTCAAACCCCCCACTGAGATATTTTGTCACGTGGCATGAGTCCTACCAAATCTCCCGGACACATTAAACCATATCCCAACATTGCCTCTAACTCTCTTATTATAAGAATCTTAAAATAAGAGAGTATAAAAATTGACCAATAATTAATATATTTGTTGTTACTGAAGCAAAACCATCACTCTTTTACTCCACGTCCCAGACCGGGACCCACCACTACCATCATTAAGCCTTAAATAGGAAAACGTGCACACTTGGTCTGTCACCTCATAAGTCCTCTCCCCCAAGAATACTAACCACCACCTTTCATCCACAAATTCAAAATTTTCTTTAAGAGCTCAAGCATTACTGCCCCCTTCCCACTGTAGGACAATCTTCTCCGACTACATCACATCAATCCACAATACCTACTGCTCAAGTACTATGTCTGGTGATCACTTCGTTCAACCCACCTCCCCTGCTAACCAAACCCTTACAACAATCTCCTCCACCGTTCAAACCCCAATAACGACATCAACCACTAGTACCATCCTAACAGAACAACCTACCACCGCTACTACCATCACCTTCTCCCTTTAAGCCACCCCTTCCCCATCAACCAAAGGTACCCCATCCCCCGCATTAGGCGAGCCTGAAATTAGAGAGATGAGAATTGGGAACAGTACCAATCGAAGAAGGCTTATTCTCATATCAACACCCGATCCTCTGCAATAAATCGTATGCTAGCTCACCTCCGATGCCAATACCAAATACCAGATGAGTACGAACTCTGTGCGCCCAACCTCTCGGAAAGGATGTACTAGCGCCCAGGGGCAAATAGGTCATTATCCCCATATATGCGCTAAACTATAGGGTAAGGTTCTCTCTCCACGAATTCATTTTATCTTTTCTGTGTTTTGTGGGGACTGGGTTCGCATAACTATTGTCGAACTCTTATATTCATCTTATCTGTTTCATCGCCTTCTGCCACAAGTGCGGAGTCGAACCATCTCTAGATTTTTTCTTTGCCATGTTCACCCTAGGTCGGTCAAAGGAACAGGGTGCTGCCAACTAAACAAACAACCGGGTCGACGCTTATGGATGAAGACCCCATCCAGTAACAAAGAGTGGCATGCTTATTGGGTCTTCATCAAAGGCCCCGACACCCACTTGCTCCTGAACTAGGGTGAACCCTTAAAGACTACCTTTGGTTTCGACACCACCCCTAGGATCGGACCGAAGAGTTTAAAGCTTTCTATTCCAAGATGCCAAAGGTAAACTAGTCCTTAGACCTGTTGGCCGACCAATCTTGGCTTTTCAATCACAAACGTAAGTCCCTAACTCAATATGGTGCATTATAAAATATATTTGATTCCGATTCTTACTAATCTTCATATATTTTGCAGTAACAATCTTCAAACCGCAGTCGATCGCCCAAATTGGCTCCCAACTGCCCACCGTAGTCGCAACAACCGAGGGTACCCCCAAACATCGAGACAACCCCCGACCACAACAAACAAACTGAGCAACCAATCGCGGTGGAACCTATCTCCACCGTTCCTATGCCGAAGCCAACACCAGCACAGACGAGTGCCTTGGAACTGAATGCTGAAGAAAAAATGGCACTACTGAAAAAAGAAAAAGCGAAGGCTGGAGAAGACAACGACAAAAGCCTCTTCCATATCCTCAACCCCTCTCACCGAACCTCCCCAAAGTATCGTCCCCGAACCCATCCAAACATCAATCATAACCAAACCCCAACAGTTCACATTAAATAAAGCCTTACTCGACAAAAGAATAAGGCCCGAAGAACCAACCACCGAACTCTCTCCCAAAAGAGTATGAATAGAAATAAGCCCAATACACGCATAACCTTCCCAAAGAACACCATCTCATCCGATAACCTTCGAACCTCCCTCCGCCTATGAACCACAATAAAAAAATCCTCTCTTGACTACCGTCTAGCTCGAAAATATTCCTATTGACTTCCCCTAAGAGCTCTTCGACGCCTTCATCCTCCCAGGGGACAACGGAAGATTCGAAGAACTCACCCTTGAGGAACACATCATCACCAGCGCCATCCACGGGGGTCAGGTAAGTTTAAAACATAATTTCTCTTTATATTTTCATCACCTGAACAAACTGATCATAATTTTTATTCTTTCAGGCTCTGGATGCCTTCGGTTGGTTGTTGAACAACCTCACTGCAATAACGGCCAAAGAAAAAAAGTTGGAAACTAATGTCGAATGCCTCCAAGTTGAAGTTCAAGCCCTAAAGACCGATATGAAAAAAAGTAAGGTTAACTCGCCGACACCTTGCTCTAGTCCCAATAGCTAATGCGCTAGTTGAAGACACTAAAATGACAGTGTTTCGAAATGGCCGAACAAAGGCAGAGGCTCTTAGAAGATTGGGTCGGATTGAAGGGGGAGAACGAAAAAACTGAGGAAGTTCGTGACAGTTCTCGAAGGTCAGTTTTGGGAAATGCACATCAAAATGAAGAATCTGGTCAAAGACATTTCAGAATTGGAGAAAGAATTGAAAGAACTTCGAGACTAAGGTCCACCAATCTCCGAAGCCAACAGACAGAAAATCATCGATGAAAACAAAATGTCGCCCAAACTGACCGCGACTGTCCTAGACCAGTTCGGCAAAGGCTACAATCACGCCAATGCAAAAATAATAGTAGTCGGCTTCAACCCTGGGCTGTTGGGCTTTTTCGATGACGAGGGTGAAGGGTCCAAGAGCAAAGAACACCCCTCATCTACCCAATGATTGTATATACTTTATTTTGTTTTTTCTCTTTCTTTTTTTTTGAACTTATAAAACATCTGTTGTACAAAGAATGAATGTAATGAAAATTTTTGCAAGTATAAATCATCTAACAAAAACTGACTTCATTAATAATATGATAATTCTACAAACCCACCAAAATTACATAACTGCATAATTTAAATAAAAATATTACATATCTTATTGGTAATACTTTCGAAGTCTTCCTGCATACCAAGTATTTTTGATATCCACCCCATCCATAGTCTAAAGCCAATAAGTCCCTGACTTCGGTACACCGATGACATCATATGGTCTCTCCTAGTTAGGAATAAGTTTTTCCGTATTCTGAGGGGTAGAAGCCTTAGCCTCCCGAAACACCAAATCGCCAACCTCGAACCTTCTTTGTTTGACATCCCGATTGTAACGGCGAGCAGTTCGCCACTGATAGATAGCCAATCTTATCATCGCTGAATCCCGAACCTCGTCTAACAAATCCAGGTTTAGCTGAAGATCCTCGTCATTATATAACTCATTAAACTAGCTAACCCGAAAAGTAGGAGACCCAATCTCCACTAGTATAAGGGCATCGGTACCATACGTCAGCCGAAATGGAGAATCTCCCATAGTGGTCTGAAGAGTCATTTGATAGGACCATATAACACTAAGTAGCTCCTTCGGCCATCTACCCTTGGCCTCATCTAACCTCCTCTTGATGCCATTAAATAAAGTCCAATTCGTGACTTTCACTTGACCATTTGACTGAGGATGAGCTACTGACATTATACGATATTGGATATACAAATCTTTCAGGAACTGTTCAAACTTGGCCCCCATAAACTGACGCCCATTGTTTGATACCATAGCTATTGGAATGCCAAATTGAAACACCATCGACTCCTTAAAAAATCGCAAGCAATTTTGCTCGATAATCATCCGAAGAGGTTTGTCCTTCACCCACTTAGTCATATAGTTGATAGCAATAACAACGAATGCCAGCTGTCCCTTTGTCTTCGACAATGGACTAAGGACGTCAATCCCCCATACTACAAACCAGATCGGGGACATAACCGATGACAACTCTTCCGGAGGCTGATGTGGAACATGACTATTGAGTTGGCACTTGACGCACTACTTTACATAGTCTTTTGCCTCCTGAAATATGGTCGACAGTAATAACCCTGCCTTATTAACTTGTATGCTAATACCTTAGCCCCCATATGATCTCCACATATACCCTCATGCACCTCCCGAAAGATGTAAGCCGCTGTAGATGACACGAAACACTTCAACAAGGGGGAAGAATAAGTGCGTCGGTAAAGATCTCCATCGATCAGCCAGATGTAAGAACTTCTGTGCTTTATTTTATTGGCTAACACTCAGTCCGAAGGTAATTTTCCTTCATTGAGATAATCGAGGTAAGGGGTAAGCTAATAATCTGATCTCTCAATTATCAGGACCTCCGACTTCTAGATGCTCGGGGGATTAAGAACCTCCAAGTACATCGATCTACTGAACGAACTCACATCTGTCGTGACAAACTTTAACAAGGCATCGGCTACAATGTTACTCGACTGATCCACACCCTGGAAGGAGTAAAAATTAAAGTAATGGAGTAGACTTTTAACTTCAGCCAATTACTTAGTCATCCTTGCCCCCTGAGCCTCGTACTCCCTAGTATTCTGCTTAATAACCAACTGCGAGTCCCTAGACACAATTAGGAGTCGAACCTCCAAGCCAATCGCCAACTGCAGCCCAACCAAGATCGCCTCATATTTCGCTTCATTGTTAGTGGCTTTGAACTGAAAACAGATAGCCTGTTAAACTTTAAACCCTTTGGGGCTAGTCAATATAATCCCCGCTCCACTGACATCCAAAGTTGAGGATTCATCTACATAAAGAGTCCACGAGGACTTTGTTGGTTGGACATTAGTAACCAAACACACCTCTTTATCCGACTGAACCTGCAGATCCTGCTCAAAAATTGAGCATTCCACCACAAAATTAGGCAAGGCCGGACCCTTTATCACCGTCCGCGGATGATACTCCAAGGCAAATTGACTCAACTCCATTGCCTATGCAATGAGCCTTCCCAACACATCCGACTTATGTAATACCCTTTTAAGGGACTGATCCGTATAAACCACCACTACTTTACCTTGAAAATAGTGCCGAAGCTTCCGACTAACTATAATTAAGGCGTAGGCAAACTTTTCCAAGTTCGGATATCGAGTCTCAGCATCCCGAAGAGCATGACTAATGTAATAAACAACACTCTCTTACTAGAACAACACCAACTGCCAAGGAACTCGCCACCATATATAAATATAACGGTTTAAATGGATCTAGCTTCATCAACAATGAAGCCGAAGAGAGATACTTCTTTATTTCTTGAAACGCGTCTTCACACTCTGAGGTCCATTGAAAAGTTTTCTCGTTTTTTAGCCCTTTCAAAGCCGATCAGGACATAAACCTCCTGAGTGCTGCAATCCGACCCGTCAGTCGCTGAACATCCTTGAAAGTCTACAAGGACCTCATATCCATTATGACCATTATCTTCTCGGGGTTGGCCTCGATACCCCTTTTGCTAACCAGATACCTTAGGAACTTCCTCGAACTGACCAAACGTGCACTTGGTCAGGTTCAACCGTATATTGTGGTCCCAAATAGTCTAGAAGCATTCTTCCAAATTTTCCAAGTAATCCCGAACTGTCGCACTCTTGACAATTATGTCGTTAACATGTACTTCTATGTTACGCCCGATCTGTCTTCGAAACACCTTATTAATCATACGCTGACAGGTTGCCCCTACATTAATTAGTCTGAGTGGCATCTTCTTATACGCATAGATAACATGGTGCGTGATGAAAGCCGTCTTCGGGATATCTTCCTTAAACATTAAAATTTGATTGTACCTTGAGAAGGCATCCAAGAAACTCAACAGAGGATATTCGGAGGTGGCATCGATTAGCTGATCGATGTGTGACAATGGATATAATTCTTTCGAGCATACCTTATTTAGATCTGTATAGTTGATGCACACCCTTCACTTCCCATTCTACTTCCAAGTCAACACCACGTTGGCCAACCACTCTGGGTAGTCAATCTCAAAAATAAAATCGGCCGCTAACAACTTGGTCACTTTGTCGTTAATAATTTTTTGTCGCTCTAGGGCAAAAAGTCTTCTTTTTTGTTGAACAGGCTTTCGGGCAGAATCCACGCTGAGACGATGTACAACTACTGACTCGTGGATGCCCGATATATCACTAGGTACCGGAGCAAAAATATCTGTATACACCCGAAGAAGGTCCACCAAACCTGTCCAAAGAGGTTCCCCTAGTCCTAACCTGATATTGACTGTCTTTGCCGAGTTTCCTGGGATCAACTCCACATCTTTTGTTTCTTAAGCGGGAAGAGTAAGAGGATCGATATCACCTTCGGTGAATGGCTCAACCTCGATCTTTATTGTCTGTCGCTACTTACTGACCCCAACTCCCGATGATATCAAAGTATTGCGATATCATCGTCGGGCGATGTCCAGATCTCCTTTGACTTCACCGACCCCGTTTGGTGTTGGGAACTTGATTTTAAAATAGGGTATGAACGTCACCACGTGCAATGCTGCCAACGTAGTCTGACCCAGTATAGCGTTGTAGGCAGAATCGACTTGAACCACAAAAAACTTGACATTCACTTAGACCTGTTGGGGAGCTGTACCGAAGGTGACTGACAGCTCGATAATTCCGACCACATTGACCGGATCGTTGCTGAACTCGTATGAGGAAACCTCTTATCCAACCTCCATCGTGCGTCCCTCTAGGTCTATCCTTTGGTAGGCATGACTATAGAGAATATCCACCGATGACCCGTTGTCGATCATTATTCTCCGCATGTCCATCGGCCTGACCTATGCCGAGATGACCAGTGCTCCTTCATGTGGTTCCACCGTGTCAGGTGGATAGTCTTCGTCCGAGAAGGAAATCACCGTGTTAAAGTAAGGTCGATCCCTCCTTGCTAGTTGTTCAGATACCGTTAGGATGGAGTCCAATGAGCCTCAATGTTTTTTGCCCGTTACACGCCCCCATCGACCCTCTTATAATGACATCAACTACCCGACAGATGGGTAAATCTTGATTGGGTTGTAGGTCCCTGTGACGTTCCCGATTACCATCCTCGTGTCTCCTTTTCAACCCCTCCCGACCAGCAATATAGTGGATCAGTTCACCATTTTGGACGTTTCTTTCAATCATATCCTTCAGTTTCCAACACGCCTCAGTTGAATGCCCTATGTTTTGGTGGTACTGGCAGAATTGACTCTGATCTCCTCTCGGTGCATGATTGTTGACTGGGCGGGGTTCGAAGAATGGTTAATCTCTGATCTCCTCAAGGATCCCTATCAGTGTTGAGTGGAGTATAGACCCTATTAACACTCCGATTTTGGAACGGAGGTCGGCCGTTTCCCTTGGGCCCACTTCGGGTCTCCTTCCTCGGTTGTACTTTCGGCCTGAGATCATAACTCCTACCCCGATCTCGAGGCCTTTCCATCCCACATGGTTGCGGCTTCAGGCTTCCCATGGCGTCGTCAATAACAATGAAATTATCCGCCCTATTGTATGCTTCAGACAAGTCCTTTGGAGGATTGAACATGATATCTTTTAATAACTTTCGCGACTTCTCCGTGTCTAATCCAATGGTAAAGAACCCGAGGGCCTGAGGTACGTTGAGGTCTATCACTATACCACTCCCCTCTCTAAACCTCTTCACGTATTGGCTAAGACTCTCGTTTGGTTGTTGTTTTATTTGTATAAAGGAATCCGTCAACTTTCCTCTTCTTTTGTTACTCCCGAACTGGTTATGGAACTTGTCGCAAAGCTCCTACCAATACCCAATTAAATTAGGTGGCAATGATGTCATCCACAACTGAGCTCTTTTCTTCAAAGTGGTGACGAACATCTGGCAACGAGCAGAATCGGAATGTTCATAATAACGTATGAGACGATCATATGTGTGTGTGTATGATCGTAGGGGTCACCAGTACCATCATATGTCTCCAGGGGTGGCATTTTCTTAGTCAGGTCGACCCGAACTCGATCAATTTCTGGTGTGAAGGGTGATTTCGGGTCGATCGGGAACTCGTTCACTTGGGTTATCGCTGATATCTTCTGCAGTTCTACTCCAACTCTGTCAGTTTCTGCATGATCAGATCAGGTATCTCTCTCAGGGAGGATCCTCTACGCCGATGCCTCATATATTCTGGTGAGGCGACCCGCTAACATTGTTCAGATCGTACCCGTCTCTCGTCAAGGTCCCAGGAATGTCACCTACGTTTGCTCCTTCCTTCTAGAGAACCTCTTGATCGATGTGATCGGGATCAACTCTGTGGTGTAAACTCCCGACGCCCGCACCGACCCGGGGAGACCTCTCTTTCTCCTTCCAATTCGGCCAGTTGTGCATCCCACTCTTCCTGTTAGAGGCGTAGCATCTCTAGGCCTCTTTCGCCTATTGGATCTTTCGTATCCGTATCAGATCCCGTCTATCCTATCCCTCCTCCTCCCGATCCCATTCTTGGCGAGTGTGTGTTCGGGACTGGTTGTCCGCCTCGCGGCTGTAGGGATCGAGAACCTTTTGGCTTGTAGAGAATAGCTGTCGTCGAACCGGGGTCGACTGAGCCTTTGCCGAGACCACAATGGGGTTGTTGGGCCCAAGCCTATCCTTAACCGACTTACGAACTTGTACTGTCGGATTAACTGACGACCTTTTAGTCAAAGATTGTCTTCCCTTTACCCACCATCTGTTCAACTTAAAGTAGGTTGGTGATTGTTAAAAGCAACACTAAAACATACCTCCTTCTAGCGCCAATGTTAACGTCAAAATTTATTCGCTGGCTAAATCACCAAACAATGAACTTAAACCAGCATAATAAACAATCACACCAAAAAGTTTGACGGTCAGGGCCACTAGGGGATAACTCCAGTGTGAGAATAAGTACAAGTCAGAAAACGTCAACAATAGAGGTTCGTAATTGCTTTAGTGCATAAAAGTAGACAAAGTTTCAGTGTACCTGAAACTTGAATTACGGTTATATATTTATAGCTTGACCACTCCTCCCCCAATTGGACTAAGAGTCCTATATAAAAATAACTGCAAATTCCCTGACTGAATAGAATCCAACTTTCTCAGAAATTGGAAGTTAAATAAAATAAAGGAGTCATAAGTCAACTGAGACTATAAACCCTCTAGAATGTCAAATCTTTCGCTAAGATATTTTGTCACGTGGCATGGATTCCACCAAATCTCCTGGACCCATTAAAAACCAGAGGCGGAAAGAGGGGGGCGGGAGGGGGCATATGCCCCCCAAGGCTGGGGGTATCATATTCATAATTTATACTGGAACAGTGAGTCTGATGGGTGAGTTTTAAAGTTTTTTTTCTTCTAAAACTTACTAAATGAAACGACGTCGTTTTATTTAGTAAGTTTAAAAAAAATTATATACCCTTAACCCTTTTAAGCTTTAGCAGCTGCCAACCAACTTTATACCCTTCCAAGTTCTATTTCCTTTTTCTTCTTCCGCCTCTCGGCATATGCTAGAAAGTAGAAACCCATCAGGCCATCACCTTCTTTTTTTTTCTTTTTCAGTAGCAGCTCACCAGTCACCGATCGCCCCTCCTTCGCCAATCGCCGTTGCAAGCCTGCAAGCCTATAAGTTTTAGTAGTTGTCAATTTAATTGAATATTTGATTTAGGGTTTTAAAAAATTAGGGATTTGTGGTTATTGCTGTCATTATTTAAAAATTAAAATTGATACAATTATACAAATAAGGAATTTTGTGCTTAATGTTGTCATTATTCATTAAATTAGAGATTTAGAGTTTGTTTATTATGCCATGAATTAGCGATTATGTGTTATTATCCTTGAATTTATATTGTATATTTATTATATATTGTTTCATTGTTTGTGAACTAATTGAATTAGGTTAATTGATGAAATTATTATGAAATGTTTAAATTGATGAAATTATTGTGAAATACTATAATTGGGCAAAATGCAACTATTAGCAATTGATGTTTTTATTTATTCTAGATTATGGACAAATACATAATTAAGCGACCAAGAACTGTTGATTCTTCTAATAATCAATTTTCAAGTTCCGAAGCAAGTGGTGGTATAAGAAATTCACGTATGGAGTTCAATCCGAATGATATTGTTAGTGATCTGGGGTTACGTAAATCAATTGAAGACTTTGATATTGTGATTAGAGATCAAGTTCGAAGAGAGTATTTGACTAGAGGTCCATGTCAACCAATTGCCTATAATTATCCCCAAAATACAAAACTAATGTGAAGAGAAGCTTTCGGCCCGCTTGGTTTAAAAATTTTGAGTGGTTGGAGTATAGCATTTCAAAGGATGCGGCCTTTTGCTTTTGTTGCTATCTATTTAGCAATTCAAACAGAGTAGATGATGCTTTTACAAAAAAAAAGGTTCAACAACTGGAAAAAGGCATTGGAAAAATTTCAAGAACATGTGGGTGCTTCGAATAGTGCTCATAATGATGCTAGAATACGATTTCAAAGTTTTCAAAATCAAAGGCAGAGTGTGTCACATATACTACTAGCAAATGGGCAAGAGATGGAGGTTGCTTATCACACCCATTTAACGGCGGCTTTGGATGTCACACGCCTTCTTTTGAAGCAAGGTTTGCCTTTTCGTGGACATGATGAGCCATTGACTTCATCAAATAAGGGAAATTTTCTTGAGTTTTTTGAGTGGTACAGCCTACGAAATGAAGAGGTAGGCAAGGTAGTTAATGAGAATGCTCCTAGAAACAATCAAATGACTTCTCCAAAAATTCAAAAAGAACTAGCAAGTGCTTGTGCTGTGGAAATTACACTTGCCATCATCAATAATATTGGGGACAACATCTTTTCTATTATGGTTGATGAGTCTCGAGATGTTTCAATAAAGGAGCAAATGAGAGTTGTTTTGAGATATGTAAATAACCATGGAGATGTGATTGAAAGGTTTCTTGGTGTGGTACATGTGCCTGACACTTCATCTATTTCTTTGAAAATGCTATTGATGAATTGTTTGCAAAACATAAATTGTCATTATCGAGATTGAGAGGTCAAGGATATGATGGGGCTTCAAATATGCGAGGCGAGTTCAATGGATTGAAGGCTCTTATTTTAAAAGAAAATCCATATGCAAGGTATGTCCATTGTTTTTCTCACCAACTCCAATTAGTTGTTGTTGCTGTTGCCAAGAGCAGCCGTATTGTGAGTGATTTTTTTCAATATGTTACTATGATTTTGAATGTGCTGGAGTATCATGTAAAAGGAAAGATAAACTTAGACAACTTGAACATGATAGGATCGTCGAGTGTTTGGAAAATGGAGAGATAGTTAGTGGTAAAGGAAAAAAAATCAAGAAATTAGTTTAAGACGGCTAGGAGATACTCGTTGAGAGTCACATTACATAACAATAATCCGTCTTATGTCTATGTGGACTTCCGTATTACAAGTGCTTGAAAATGTGCATGATGATGGTGCTTTTGATAATAATAGCGGTATAGCCATAAGTTTGATTGATAAGATGGAGAATTATGAATTTGTATTTGTGATGCATTTGATGAAATATTTATTGGGAATCACAAATGATTTGTCACTTGCCTTACAACAAAAAGATCAAAACATTGTACATGTTGTGAGATTGATTGGGGTAATGAAAGCTCGACTACAAGATTTTAGGGAGGCGGAATGGGAGAATTTTTTGAATGAAGTCAATATTTTTTGTGATAAGAACATGATCCCAATAATTAATATGGAAGACAACATGAGATCCCGTAGTCGTAGTAGGCGCAATGGACAAATTATTACTAATTTTCATCATTATCGTGTTGAGATTTTTTGTCGGATATAATCTCTATATATCTTTTTTCATTATTCTTATCCAAGAATTTATCTTTATTTGTTGATTTTTCATTATTACAATGTAGGTTGTTGATTCAATTGTTCAAGAGATGAACAATCGTTTTTCAGAACCAAGCACAGAGTTACTTTTATTAGGACTGTGCATTCGGTTATAACCGAACGGAATAGCTTATTCGGTTATAACTGAATACCGAACCGAATTTATTTTTGCTATCTGAAATACTATCTGAATTAACAAATAACCGAATTACCGAAAACCGAACAACCGAATTTACTATTCGGTTATTCGGATAATAACCGAAATTAAGGTCTATATTTTTCCAACAAAGAAAAGTCATTTCAAAATTCCAATATAAGTGTTTCCAATCACAAAATTTTATAAATAAATATTTTTATTTTATTTTTTTTTCTTATTCGGTTATTCGGTTAACCGAATAACAAAATTTTTAAAACCAAACCCGAACCCGAAAATTGTATATTAAATCGGATATAACCGAATTTTAAAAAATAACCGAATAACCGAAAAAATTCGGTTAAAAAAATTCGGTTCGGTTCGGTTTATCGGTTATACCCGATTTTTGCTCACTCCTAACTTTTATGCATATCATGCCTTGATCCAAGGGATTTGTTCTCTAAATTTAACAAAAATAAGTTACTCCGTCTTGCTGAGCTTTATCCAGAAGACTTCTTATTGACTGATCGCATGATACTTGGGGATCAACTTGAAAATTATATTTGTGATATGCGATGTGATAGTCAAATTTTGGGATCGAAGATTTGGGTTTGAGAAGTCTTGCTAAGAAACCGATTGAAACAAGAAGAAATATGACTTTTACATTGGTATATCGATTGATCGAGTTGACTTTGGTTTTACCAGTTACGACTGCTACTGTTGAAATAGTATTCTCTGCGATGAAAATTATCATGGCTAACTTGCGTAATAAAATGGGAGACGAGTGGATGAATGACAGTCTGATAGTTTATATTGAGAAGGATATTTTTTCAACAATTGAAAACGAACAAATTTTGAGATGTTTTCAAACTATGTAGACTCGCAGAATACAGCTGCTTTCTCTCAGTTGTACAACTGAAAAAAGTAATTCAAGTGTCAATAAATAAATTTTTTTTATTAATGTATTTTGTCCTCCTTCTAAAATGTTCTGGTTCCGTCACTGCATTAAACCATATCTCAACAATGACAATTAGTAGTCATTTCTAAAATCAAAACTTGCTCTTTGATTTAAAATTTTTAGAATTTCGTAGACTAATTAACAAAAGTCAAAATGTATCTCTAATTTTAAAAATTAAGGAGTAAATTAATCAATCTTTAGTAGAACATGCAAATGTTTCTGTGACTGATATCAGTTTAACCAACCTTGTAGCTGGCCCTGAACAATTTTTTTTGATGTATCATATTTGACATTAAAAAATTTCAAGGTAGTCTCAAAATAAGCTTTTACTCCCTATGTCGCATATCCAAATTATAATTTTCAGTATGCAGCTCAACAAGGTTCATATCAAGAGAAAAACAAATGACAAAATGCCATAGATTATACTCTAGTCGCACATTTGATACGATTGATTCAGGTGGCTCGAAGTGATTGACGTTCTTGCTGCAATGTCACAACATTTATGGTCAAACATCTGCCCAACTTCAAGAAAAAACTATTTCCAATGGAATTATTATCGATCGACTTTTCAACAGAAATTTCAAATTTAATTTATTTCAGACGAAAATTGGTTATTCCGACATAAATTTCCATGAAAAATAAGTTTCTCTCTTGTATGTTCATCACTTCATAGAGGTGGTAATTACTTCTCCCATTTCTCACTAAGTTTTGATGTGTCTCTATTAAGAGTGAGTAATTGTCAGTTTTTCTTTTTTCACCTGTCTCAGATTACTAGTCCTTATTTAGGCTTTATGATCAAACTGACGATTTTCATAATTAATAAATGGTACTTTATCATGAAAAAATATAGGTTACGATACTATAATCATAATAAATTGCATACAATTTATTACCAACACAAGGTTCGTGATTTCAAATAATTAAATAAATATGTTTGATTATCATTTTTAAAATGCTTAAATATAAATTATTACTTTGAACTATTGACCTTTTTTTTTATTTCGGGGTTTGATCTTTTAAATTTTTCAATAAAGTGATTAAACTTTTAATTTTTTTCACTTTTATTCAATTAAACATGCTACATCATAAATTATGACGACGTGAGATGCTGACAAGATAAATTTGTGCAAATTAAAACTGCCACGTAATATTTTTAGTAGTTAAAACAAGGTAAAAATTTAGGAGAATAAACGTTTAATTTAATTAAAACAAAATAACTACACTTATCCTCTTAAAACATGTTACCATATCAATTTAAAACAAAACTAAAACTACAGTAGAACAAAAACTAAATTAAAACAAAACAAACTTAAAAACAAAACGAAAGAATAGTTATAAAATACAATAAACAAAACAAAAACATGAAATATCAAATTCTTAGTTATTAATGTTCAAAACAAGTCGGTCAAAAATTTCTCAAAAATGGCATAAACATGATACTAATATTCATCATTCACCTTTTCTTCTTGTTCTCATTTTCTCTTGTTTGACGGCAACCATGACGGAGATAGTATCGTAAACTTTGGCGATTGTTGAGGTCTTTGATTGTTGGGTCTTCTTCTTATAATGATTTTTCTTTAGAATTCAGCTACTTGATCGACCCACGCACTTCTATTATGTCAATATTAATTACTACGGTTGGAATTGTGGTTCTTGTTTATAGTGATAATTTTGTCTCATGATCAAGGATATTTGAGATTTTTCGCTTATATGAGTTTTTTCAATATTTCTATGTTAAGATTAGTTATTAGTTCTAATTTGATACAAATTTATATTTGTTGGGAAATAGTCGGAATGTGTTCGTATCTATTAACAGGATTTTGGTTCACACAACCTGTTACGACAAATGTTTGTCAAAAGGCGTTTGTAATTAATCGTGTTGGGGATTTTGGTTCTTCTTTCTTCCATTCTCTCTCTTGATTTAGATATTAGTTCAAAAATAAATCTTAAAAAACATCAAATCTGATTTTGATGGTGAAAATTTATTATCAAAAACTAAAGTTTTCTCCAGTCTAGATCTAGATTTGTGGTGTCAACGGTTGTACTTGACATTTTTTGGTTATATGAGTTTTTTCGATACTTCTATGTTAAGATTAGTTACTAGTTCTAATTTGATACAAATTTATATTTGTTGGGAAATAGTCGGAATGTGTTCGTATCTATTAATAGGATTTTAGTTCACACAACCTGTTACGACAAATGCTTGTCAAAAGGCGTTTGTAATTAATCGTGTCGGGGATTTTGGTTCTTCTTTCTTCCATTCTCTCTCTTGATTTAGATATTAGTTCAAAAATATATCTTAAAAAACATCAAATCTGATTTTGATGGTGAAAATTTATTATCAAAAACAAAAGTTTTCTCCAATCTAGATCTAGATTTGTGGTGTCAACGGTTGTACTTGACATTTTTTGGTTTGTGATGATTGCACCAAGATCTGATTTTATTTATTTATTTATTTTTATACACGGCAGATCTAAGTTTGAATTTGGTCGGGCTTGTTGGCATCATCGCAAACGAGGACCAAATCAACATCATCATCTCTAAAATTTGTTATTCAAAAATAAAAGTTTTCTCAATTCAAATCTGATTTTTTTTGACCAAAAAAAATGGCGGATCTAAGTTTGAAAATGGCTGAACTTGTTGGGATTTAGAGTTGTTAGAGATGATGATGTTGGCTGAATCTAGAATAATAACTGTTGTAGTATTGATGATGATGAGGTTGACGACTATGTACTGGCGTTTGTTGGGGCCAGGGGCGGATTCATGAATTAAACTCAGCAGGGGCAGATTTTGGTCTTAAAGCATATTTGGTGGGGGTTCGGGGGCTGCGTCCCGAGCCATTATTTTTAGATAATTTTGTGTTTTTCGGCCAGTTGCATATGTAAAACATGTATTTGGTTACAATATTGTTAATATAACAAATAATAACATTATATATACATATATATATATAACAAGTCAACAACCTCTTTGAGACCAATTATTTTATGCAACGTACATAAAATTCTATAATATACAATAAATAAATATTCATAAGTCATTACCTAAAATAAAAAGAAATTTCAAAATAAATAAATATTTGGATAGAATTTAAAAACTTACTTCGATATTAAGACCAATTAAACTAAATTTTACTGAAAACATAATCAATGCATGGACTTGTTTTCTTTTAATACATCGAGTTTAACTTTTTTTTATTAATCTGCCCCCTTAAGTTTATTAATTTATAAATTATGCCCTACTCCTATACCTATAAAAAAAACTAGCATAGGAAAAAAAAATCCAGCATAGGCGCCTATGCTGCCCTCTACATGCATCCGCCACTAATTGGGGGGTGGTTGGGTGGTACTGGTGGCTTTGTGGTAATGGTAGCTGGATGGTGGTGACGGGCAGTGTTGGTTGGCGGTGGTGGCGGGACAACGGGTCTTCATTTTTTTGATGAAATAATATGTTTTTTATTTTGTCTAAATTTGGTTGATTAATAATGTGTGCATTTTTCACATTTTTGCCTTGTACTTTAATAAAAATTTTAAAATCTCATTTGATAATTTTGTTTTTTACACAAATTTATCATGTCAGCTAGTCACATCATCAATTTATGACGTGACATATTTATTTGAACTAAAATAGAAAAAAATTGAAAGTTTTATCATCTGATTGTAAAAATTAAAACGTTGATCACTAAAGTGGAAAAAGATTAATAGTTTATCATAGTAATTTATATTTAAGCCTTTTTAAAAAATGGTCAATTAGAGAGAAAAAAATTTGTTACTTCATAAGTCTCATGGTATTGCCCTAATTTGACTTCTACTATCGACTAAATTTCAAATTGCATCATAAATTGTATTTTGAATTAGTTGATCATCATATAAATTTCAAATTGCATCAAATTAATTTGCAGTCTAAACTTTATTTTGAATTAAATGCGCCATAAACTTTGAGTTTCAATATAATTTGCACAAAAACTCTATTTGAACATGAAAATTGGACATTAGTATATTTGAATTTCACTTATTTGTATTTTGACACCCAATGATGGATAAAAATATAAATAGGTGAAATTCAAATACACTAATGTCCAATTTTCATATCCTCCTAGAAGAGCTCTAATTTGCACTCTTCACACTAAAGTTTAAGGCATAAATTATTTTGATGTAGAGGGTTTGGAAGGTGCATATTGTTTTGAAATTTAAAATTTAGGGTGCATATAATTTAAAATAAAATTTAGGGTGCAAATTGATTTTAAAGTTATAATTTAGTAAAGATTAGTCATTTTTTTGTGCCATTACTGGTGAAGGCATATATATAAATAGTTGCGTAAGTACAAACAAGGATGATTGGTATAAGGGAAAAGATTTATGTATCAACAAATTTGTGATTAAGTTAAATTACAACAAACGTAGAATTTTATTAGTTTGTTTGGTTATAACATTGGAATGAGAATGAACATTTCTATTCATATGTTTGGACAGAACGAGAAGTCACACGATTTGATCGATTGTTTTTTTTAAAAATTTGTTGATTGGAATGGAATGACCAATCTTTACCCACCCTAATGGAATAAGCATTCCTTTAAACATATGATTAGGTATTGTAATACCGAGAAAAAAATGACATTTAAATTTATATTTTAAATATTTTAATTGGACTTTTATTATATTGAGTCAAATTGTATTTAATTTATGTGGACTATAATAAGTATATGATTACATTAATTTGGGCCTTTTAACTAATTGGGTCAAACTAACTTCTAAGTATTTAAGTTTGGGCTTGTAAAGCTAATTGAGCCCCATTTTAATTAGGGACATTTACACTTTATAATACATTTTTAAAAAATATTATAACAAAAGTGCGTACATAAAATATTTATAAAATATGTGGATATGCAATATTTTATTTACAAAATTAGTACATTCTTATCCCTTTAATTTAGTTAAGTGTTTGAATAGGTTGCCATCCATAACTGGCAGCCAAATCTCTCTCCAAATTTCATGGAACCATAACAACTTTCTCTCTCTTCCATCATAGCAACTTTCTCTCTCCTCCATTGATTGTATGTATGTATTAATGTATATAAGTCATAATACTGTTGATGTCATCAACATTACTTTACGTTCCAAAATCAATAAGGGATCCAAGCTGATCAATGTCCACGGCAAAAATTAAAAGGGATATTTGATATTTTTACTGTGTAAAAATGTTAGTTTACCAAAATCTCATTCCGATAAACTTATGATCCAAACCTTAATACAAAGGTAAACAATTCAATTTTATTGGGTTACTAATTAATTATAAAAAAATCTATTATAGATTTTTTTTTCATAGTGCAATTGGTAGCCAAACATTCATACAAAGGTAAACAATTCAATTTTATTGGGTTACTAATTAATTATAAAAAAAATCTATTATAGATTTTTTTTTCATAGTGCAATTGGTAGCCAAACATTCATACAAAGGTAACCAATTCAGTTTTATTAGGTTGCCAATTAATTAAAAAAATCTATTATAGATTTTTTTTATTCATAATGTAATTGGTAGTCAAACCTTAACACAAAGGTAACCAATTCAGTTTTATTGGGTTACCAATTAATTATAAAAAATCTATTATAGATTTTTTTTTTCATAATGTAGTTGGTAGCCAAACCTTAACACAAAGGTAACCAATTCAGTTTTATTGGATTACCAATTAATTAATAGATTTTTTTTCATAATGCAGTTGGTAGCCAAACCTTAACACAAAGGTAACCAATTCAGTTTTATTGGGTTACCAATTAATTATAAAAAATCTATTATAGATTTTTTTTTTCATAGTGCAATTGGTAGCCAAACCTTCATACAAAGGTAACCAATTCAGTTTTATTGGGTTACCAATTAATTATAAAAAATCTATTATAAAATTTTTGTTTTCATAGTGCAGTTGGTAGCCAAACCTTCATACAAAGGTAACCAATTCAGTTTTATTAGGTTACCAATTAATTAATCAAACACTTATATGAAGATAACCAATTTATGAATATGTAGTAAAAAAATTAAATTGTTTACACTCTTTTTGAAGGTAACCAATTATACGAATGTAACCAATTAAATTAATTAATGAAATAAGGAGAAAAAAAATTCCAATAATTTAAAATTAAAAACAAAGAAGGAACGAATCCGAAATTAAAAAGAAGTAATCTTGATAAAACAGAGCCTAAAATTAGTATTAGTTACAAGAAGTTGCAGGAATAATTATAAAAGTTATAAGATATTAACTAATACATATGCTCTATTCTACAATTACATTTTGAATATGCATATGTTGTTCATCAAAATAGAGAAGAGAAACAACTCTCCGAACGAAGAAGCATTGGAGGACGACTCCCTCGAAGCGGACTAGTTGGATTTGATCTTAGACCTCTTGGAGAATCCAACTTCTTATAAGAACTCGCCCCATGGAGAAAATGGGATGCTCAGAAGTAGTAAAACTTGAAGGAGAGAGAAAGTAGAGAGGGAAGGATGCCAGAAATAATGGTGAGAGAAAGTAGAGAAAGAAGGAGGATACCGAAAATAAATAGTGGGTGCCATTAAATAGAGAGGAGTAAATAGGGTGGTTATAGTTCTCCTTGATTTAAGGGATAATGATTTAATGGGTTTATTCTTGTTGCACTCTTTTTGTAATTATTTTGTTAGTACATGTAATTATTTTGTTAGTGCACTATTCTTGTAATTTTTTACTAATTATTGTATACTTATGTAAAGAACCATTTTAATTATTGGGTTTAAAGACCAAATTATAATAAGTCTAACCTTAATATATGAAGTTTTGGTTTTCCTAAGACTGAAACTGCAGTAAGCGAAGAAAAGAAAGAGGCGGAAAAAGAGAGATCAAAGGAGACAAAAATTAAAAGATTGGGGAACAAGATTATTAAGAATTAAGTCAGCATAATCTTATTTTTCAAAGATAATTGTTGGTTCTGTTTTTAATACAATATATAGGTATATGTATATGTATATGTATATGTGTATATATATATATATAACTGATCCGAAGGTATTTGTGAATTACTTTACCGTTTTGAAGATATTTGTGAATGGATTCATTAATCTGGAGGAAGAACAATTGCTAATTAAAAAGAGTAATTAATTTTTTTTATAATATAATATAGTTTTAACTCAACCTAAACACACGAGCACGCATGTAGGTAAGAAAAAGTAGATGGCGAAATTTGTTAAAGAAAATTAGTTCTGCTATAGGAACAATGAATTAGTTTTCTATTTCCTCGTTCATGTATTATAATTGAAGTAGATTTGCAATCTTTAAATTTCATATGCAACCATTTTTTCAGATAAGACAAATTAGGCTTGTGCATCAGAAACCAACATATGAATATATATATATATATATAGAGAGAGAGAGAGAGAGAGATTTTATCACGAAGTTATAATCATTAAGTGCATGTTTGAATAGTGATTTTATATTAATGTACAATGGTTTAAAAAATTATGAAAACTATATTTATATTATTATAGCATTAGTTATTAGTTATACTAAATTAAAATTGTACTTTTGTATTACAAAATGTACAAAATGTATTCTTAACTCTGGAGGGCATATGAACTAATATTAAGGCCGTTAAATTTATAAAAAAAATATACATAAATTTTATAATTTGGTAATTTAATTAATAGTTTGGTATTGATTTGATATTATATAGATCGGATTGAGGAAGTCTAGCGGTGTAATATTTGGGTTTGGTGAATTATTTCGGTATTATATTCAGGTACGGATTCTGTATTTCTTCAGCGATATTTTTGTTAAATTTAATTAATTCGTTTTGTTCCTCGTTTCAAATTTGAATATTATTTCACATAATTGTTCTGTATGAAATTAATATGATAGTTTCATGTTGGCGTTGGTACATGTAACTCGTATTTATACTCTTTGAACTAGTTAATTATGTTAATATGTTTTGGAGACTTTATTCATTTGTATCATTCTTCGTATATTTTCGTTCACATTCAAGATTTGTTTTGATCATTGATATCTTGTGAATATTTAAGAATGTTCGTATTTGATAGTTCGATGTCATTTGAAAATGGTCATGTAAGCCTTGTGATTTAAACCCCTTTTTGGCTTACATTTTATAGTTCGATTCTCAGGGTATACTTGAGCTAACCACCTGTGGGGGTACCACAGACATGTCCTCTTGACATCGGAGTATGACACCTTCCGTGGCGGTGTGATCAGTCCACGGCGTATCCTTTTGTTTTGTATATTGCTCTGGATGTGAGGTTTAACCATTTGATATGTTTGTTCAGGATACGTATGGGTCGACCCAGTATTTGATTTGATTCGTTTGGCGGATTAGTGACGTATGTGTCGTGCGTATTATCCGGTTCGATTTGTATACATCATGGTACCAATGTATTTTGTTAGCCTTTGACTATTTGTATTTGAGCTCAGTATGAAATGATTACCTTATAAACATTTGATTCAGCCTTATTTTGTTTGGAATTCTTTTGACTATAGTTGTCCATTCGACGGTGTTAGTCATTTGTGCCTTGTCTCACTAATTTCGATGTATTCATAATTGGTTTGTAGTTTGTATTTGTTCGTTCATTCAGCTCTTTTTGGTACAATATATATTGTGGTATATTTGTACATCTTTATCTGTACTGGGCATTTGACTCATGTTGTGTTTTTCTACTGACAGGTTTGCAGGGGTGATTCAGGGCTAGTGTGATGAGAGAGTTTTCGTTGACCATCTAGGTTTATTTGAATTTAGGTTTTGATTATTCTGCCTTTTTTTGGAAAATTGTATTCAGTTCCTCATTGATGATTTATCACTATTAAATATTTTGAAGTTATTAGTGCTCTGTTTATTTATTTTGAGGTTTGTTGTGCTTTGCACGTGACCTCCCTTTTCTATTTCGGGAAGGGTGTTACAAAGATGGTATCAGAGCTTAGGTTATGATTCTATAGATTGCCTTTAGGTTTAGCCTGTGAGTTATGGGTAAACCACTAGGTAGAAGTAGGAGTTTGTTTCAATTTAGTTTTCTGTTTAGTTAGTCTTGATTTTGACCAACTATCGATCTCTTTTCGATTTGTGGTTGATTTGAGAAAAGTGAGATAATTTGCCGATGTTTTTATTGTTATGCAATGGAGCAATGATATTAGTTAAGAATTGTGATTTGATAATTAAAGAGAACAAAACCATATTTTGGACTGTTATGAAATGATCATATATATATATGTAATACGATTATGGTATGAGTATTTGTATCAGCGAGTATTTGATTTTGGAGAATTAATGGTTAGAGTTGTTTTTGGCAATAATTTATTATGATCTTAGAATTGAGGATTTGATTTTGTTGATGATTTAATTTCTGTTAAGCTTGTGGATAATTTGAGGTATGCGTATTGATGGGATAATATGATGAAGTGAAAACTATTAAGTATAGAGGATCTCTTGTAACTTGATTTGTAGATATTCGAGGTAATTAGATTAATCATTTGAAACTAATAATCAATTTTACAGTTATTTTCTAGTGGGATATTGGAGTTATGTTATATGAAGTTTCTTTGTGATAGTACGAGGAGATCTTGGAATTTGTTGGGTTAAGGTTTGCAATAAAAGAATGATTGATTCATTAAATGATTAGATACTAAGTGGTGAAATTCAATTGATTTTGAGAGACCGTGAACAATTTAGAATAGACAGTTTGCCTATGCAGATAGTAAAATATGTGACTTGGAGTTTGATATGGTGATAAGGAGATTTTAATGGTATATTGTTTGGACGGTATAACAATGTTTGAGAACTAATTTGGATTGAGGTTATGATATTTTGAAGCTTTTGAGGTGCTAGGGAGAGTTGGTAATATAGTTTATATAGTTGTTTTGTTTATCTGATATCCTTGGAGTTTTGCATGAATTTATGTAAAATAAATAAATAGAGATATAAATAATTTGTTAGATCCTAGTAATATGGGGAACATAAATATTTTACGAATTAAAGATAATTTTGAATATTTTGGGTATTCGAATCTTATTTAGATGTGGAGAAAATTATGTGTTCTGAAGAGTACGTTTGTAAGAATGAACTTAAGAAAGTTGACAGGGGCACGCACCAATTATGGAGCATGTGGTTTAATTTGATGTAAAGCGAAGAACCTTACCAAAGCTTGACGTGGTAGCTGACGAATCTTCTACAACTGCGTGGACTGATGGACTTACCAACTTGATCGTTGCAATAAAAATAAAATTTTCTATAGCTTATTTAAATTCCGAGGACGGAATTCTTTTTAAGGGAAAAAAATGTAATAACCGAAAATTTTATTAGTAATTAAATATTAATTAATTTTATTTTATAAAATGTAACTGAATTGAAGGAAGGGTAACACAAGCACCCGAGTTGGTAAAGATTACTACGGAGAAGGTAGCGGTGGCTAAGAAAAATTAAGAAGTTATGCTTATAAGCATAGAAGAACCTTAGAGTTTGAACCTGGTGAGCATGTATTTTTAAAAGTTTCTCCTTAGAAGGGCATTCAGCGATTTGGGTTGAAAGAAAAACTCAGTCCGTGTTATATTGCTCCATTTTAAATCTTGGAGAGAGTTGGTGAGGTTGCATATCGGTTAGCTCTGCCTCCACAGCTAGTTCATGTGCATAATGTGTTCCATGTGTCGGTATTGAGGAGTTACCATTATCATCCGTTGCATGTGGTGCAATATTCGTTCAATAAAATTCGGGAAGATCTTACTCGTGAAGAGTAAGCCGATGGGATTTTAGATCGTGAAGAGCGGATTATGAGGAGGAAAACAATTCCGTTTATTAAGGTTTGTGGAGAAATTATTGGGAGAGGAAAGCTACTTGGGAGATGGAAGACTCTATTCGAGCAGAGTATCCGCATCTTTTTGATAATTAGGTACGTTCTTTTCTTTTGATTTTGGGGACGGAATCCTTTTAAGGGGGAGGTGATGTAATACCCAGAAAAAAAATGACATTTAAATTTATATTTTAAATATTTTAATTGGACTTTTCTTATATTGAGTCAAATTGTATTTAATTTATGTGCACTATAATAAGTATATGACTACATTAATTTTGGTCTTTTAACTAATTGGGTCGAACTAACTTCTAAGTATTTAAGTTTGGGTTTGTAAAGCTAATTGAGCCTAATTTTAATTGTTGGGTTTAAAGACCAAATTATAATAAGTCTAACCTTAATATATGAAGTTTAGGTTTCCCTAAGACTGAAACTGCAATAAGCGAAGAAAAGGAAGAGACAGAAAGAGAGAGAGATTAAAGGAGACGAAAATTAAAAGATTGGGGACAAGATTATTAAGATTGTAGTCAGCATAATCTTTTTTTTCAAAGGTAATTATTGGTTCTATTTTTAATGCAATATATATATATATATATATATATATATATATATATATATATATATGAGCAATGATCCATAACATGTATTTGTTCTGGATCAAAAAGTGGCAAATAGGATCCTAACCTTTCATTACAAAAAGCAAGGGCTGTGATTTAAAAATGGTTTTCGCTCTCCGCTAGAAATTCTAGCGGATTGGTTTAAAAACTTTTTATGCTGATTGTGCCCCCATCAGGCTAAGCCAGCGAGCAAAAATTGAATGCGTCTGCTAGAATTTCTAGCAGACGGCTTAATAACATGATTCCAAATTCAAATTTGCAACATTCCAAACCCAAATTTAAACCTGCTGCGGAAACATGATTCCAAATCCGAATTTGTAACATTCCAAACCCAAATTTAAACCTACAGTAACATGATTTAAAATCCAATTTGTAACATTCCAAACCCAAATTTAAACCTGCAGCAACATAATTCCAAATCCAAATTAAACTACATGCCGTCAACAACATGCCAAACATTACAAATCCAAATTTAAACCTGCAAATTTGAAACATTTCAAACCCAAATTTAAACCTGCTGCAACAACATGATTCCAAATCCAAATTTGTAACATTCCAAACCCAAATTTAAACCTGCAGCAACATGATTCCAAATCCAAATTTCTAACATGTAATCAACAACATGCCAAACATTACAAATCCAAATTTAAACCTGCAGCAACATGCCAACAACAAATCAAACATTCCAAATTTCCAAATCCAAATCATACATTCCAAATCAAATCAAAGATGCCAACTGAAGATTAAACACACATACATTCAAACATGAAAAAATATAACTTCTGTTGCTCAAACTTTAATCGAAACTTTAAATAGCGCTGGAGTTGGGCCAAGTAAAATGATGAATATTTTTAGTGAAATAGGATGAGGGATAGAAAATATTGGTTTCAGTGATAAGGATATTCGAAATGTTGTGCGAGATATAAGACGTGACACAATAGATTCAAACGATGCCTAAGCAGCATTGCAGTATCTGAAAAAACTTTCGACGAAAAATCCTCTATTTTTTTTCAATGTCAAACGAGATGAAGATAATCGTCTTGCATACATTTTGTGGATAGATTACTGATCAATGATAGCTTATAAAAATTTTGGGGATGTAGTGACATTTAATATAACTTATCGGACGAACAAGTATTGCATGTCGTTTGTTCCGTTCACGGGAGTAAATCATCATTATCATTTTCTTGTTTGGTTTTGCACTGATTAAGGATGAAACAGAGGATACTTTTGTATGGGTTCTTCCTGAAACACACCATGCTCTTTGCACATGACATATTAGTAATAAATTTTCAGAGAAATTACATTCATTGTATGATGAGTACTCAACATTTAAACATGATTTTAACTGGTGTGTGTATAAATCATTAACTGTTGCGGATTTTGAGGAAAGATGGGAAAAACTGATGATAGATTACGAACTGCATGACCATGATTAGCTCCAATCACTTTATGAGGTTAAACACAAATGGATCATGGTGTACACAAAGAATATTTTTACAGCGGGAATGACAACTACATCTAGGAGTAAGGGAATGAACAGTTTATTCGATGAGTATGTGAATGCGACAACGAGTATCAAGGAATTTATGTTAAACTCAGAAAAAGCCTTTGAGAAGCAGGTTATGAGAGAGAGACAAGCTGACTGCGCAACTTGTCATCGAACACAAACTATGACTCTTGAATCACCGTTGGAAACGCATGGAGTGACTGTTTATACAAAGGAGATGTTTAGGCGCTTTCAGATTAAGATAGTAAAATTTCATAAGTACATAATGGAGAAGCTTCAACATCTAACAACACCGGATACGAAGACGTATATAGTGTACAAGGAAAACACCATCGAAGAATCAAATAGGTACTTTATTGTTGTTAGTAATGTTCAAACTGGAGATATAAATTGTAATTGTCAAAAATTTGAACATTCTAGTATGCTTTGTAGACACATTCTACGACATATCACTACTACAAAGTAGTAAATAGACAACACTCAAACCACAACGTTTTTATAAAAAACGTTATGATATTTTTTTCCATAACGTTTTTTTAAAAAAACGTTATAGATAGATATGCAAAAACGTTATCTATTTAAAAGGGAATTTTTTAATTTTAAATAGATAACATTTTTAAAAAAAAAAAAGTTATGTATCTAAAAAACACGGAACTTAAAACTCTCTTTTCGATTTTAAATAGATAACATTTTTAAAAAAAAACATTATCTATCTAAAAAAACATGGAACTTTAAAATTAAAAGACTCTCTTTGCTCTCGTCATTTTTCTATCCGAGCTCACTTAGGTCTTCATTTCAATCTCCCTTTTGATTTTTCTTCTCTCTGAACTCGTCACGTTTTCTTCTCTCTGAACTCTGTTCTCTCACTAGTTTTTCTCGGTGAATGTTCGATCTGAGGCTATATGGTTGTGTTCTGATTCGGTGAATGTTCGATTTGAGGCTGAAATCTGAAGAGATTTGAAGATATGCTGTTTAGGGGCTAGGGTTTCATTGTAAGTTCTTCGTCTCTTTGGATTTGTTCTTGCACGTGTTTAAGGGCTATTTCTGTATATCTTGATTCTCTCACCTAGGGTTTATACAAAATATCAGGTGTTTCTGTATATGCTCTAGTGTTTCAGCGGGACAGTCTAATCTATCAAATATACAGCCGCTCGCGAAGACACAGAAAAGCAAAGAGACACCAAAGTTCGTTCGACAATGGTGCATTTGGGGTAGTTTTGTCTGTGCTTTTTGGGCTGTGTATGGGTTCCAAGAGAGAAGAGACCAGATCCTTCAATATTAGGACTAGAAGTTTGGGGGAGGAGGTTCTCCAATCCTATAGGTCTTGCTGCTGGTTTTGATAAAAATGCTGAGGCTGTTGAAGGCTTACTTGGGTTAGGTTTTGGCTTTGTGGAGATTGGCTTGGTTACTCCTGTTCCACAGGAGGGTAATCCGAAGCCTCGTATCTTCAGATTGCCAAATGAAGGGTAAGAATGCATCTTATGCCTAAATCTCTCCACTCAAGTTCATACTGTTCTAAATTCATTCCTTGGACTGTTTGTTATTTTTATTCACTCTGTTGCTAGGTGCAGCCCATTTTTTTTGTTGTTGTCCTAACTTGATAGGTAGTTTGGCGGATTGCACACTAACTGATTGATGAAATGATAAAAAGAAATAGATAATTTTCAGGTTATTTTACCTATGTTCAATTCCATATATTTCCATTCACTTTCAACTATCTATATGCGAGTGATAGTTACTAAGTTATCCAATAATTGATTAAGATAATGAGATGGTATGTTATTGTAACATTTGCTCTTGGAGGTTAACTTCGTTTTGTTATTTTGATGTTGTGGAATTGTCACAAGTTTATCTATACCTTTCCTTCTTTTTTCTTTTTCGCTTTTTTGAAATTATTGAATTCTTGGTAATTATATCATATACAAATTTGTTATTATTTTAGGGTGTTAGTTTTAATGTTTATAGATATGTATGGTTGAGTACTCTGTAATCTTTAGTTTTTCAAATGAGCTTACAATACTTGGTTTAATCCTATTATATGCACGGTGTTTCATTTTTCAGTAACAAATATAGTTTGACATACTTTGCCTGGTTATTTGTCGTGACTATTTCAGATGTTTCATGTTTGAATATTTTGTAGATCAATGAGGGTGACTTGAAGCTTAATATTATTGTCTTGTCTTAATATTCTATAGTACTATAATAAATTTTAATGTTGACTTGGAATTTTACTTTTATATTTTGTCAGACATCCATACAATTTAAGATTTTAGGTTTTGTGGTTTATCTGTCAAGTTCCTTAAATTCACCAACAAAACTAACAAACTTTTTCCAATTTTCTTTTAAGCATGGTTATAAACTTGATCATTGTGTTGGTTATATAAAGTTGCTCTGCGAGAAAATTGATTGTATGAAATTTGTATGTGATATATGGTTGATGAATAGAGAGATATTTTGCATGGGTTAGGATGCTAGTTTTTCTAAATGTTGAACCTTGGGACTCTAGAAACTTGTGTCTGCTTGACTCGCCAGAGTTCCTGTGAAGTTCTCATATAATTTTTATTGTTCACTAGGACTCCTTTATGTTCACAGGCAGCGAATGAACTTTTGATATGTGACCAGACTGCATTGAAAGAAATGAAAACCGGGGAAAGTAAGAGAGAGCCCACAAGAAAGTTCCAGCTACTCAAAAAATACTTGTGGAGTATTACTCCTGTGTTATGGATATAGAAGCCTGTCAGAGGACCAAACGGTTGCAAATATGCTTTTCATCTGTAACTCTAAGCTTACCGCCCCAAGAATAAGAGGACAGGGAATCCTGGAAGATATTGCAGCGGTATGGAAATATTTTAAGTCTTGCCTGCTTTCCTCCCTTATACTTTTGATGTTCTTATGTTTCTTCTCGTTGGTTGTAGGTTGCGCTTGCTCTTCGCTTGGATGGATTGGTTAGTTTACCATCGTAAACATAAAATAATCTTTCTAGCTTAAAATAATTTATGCTGTACTTTAACATGCATCTTATTATACTCTTTATTATTTTACAGCACTAAATCCACAACTATAGCCTGTTTAGCAGCAAGTAAAATAACATGACAAATATATTCATTCATTATTTATACTTCTCATATATTACACATTTATGAACATTTAGCAAATTCCTGATACATTAATTATGTATGTTGTAGTGAAAGAAATGCCTTTTACTATCAAAAAGATAAAGTAAAAATGAAATAAATGCCTTTGAATTCTCAATATTGGAAATTCGTGGATCACCAAAATTGCCGGGGCTTCTATCTTGGGCTCAGAATTACTGAACAAGCAGTATCATGATTCATTTGCAACCTTTTATAGTATATATATAGATAGATAGTCAAAACTAGTTATATTTCATCTTAATTATCTTCTTGTTTTCCTGCAATTTTTTGAACTTAATCCTCATACATGCTCTTTTGGTGCAGAGGTTGGTTTATGGTGCCAAAGCTGAAGCAGTTATTGCCATTGGTTTTGATGACTTTATTGCTGATGCATTAAGGGGTACCGGGTTCTATCAGAAGTCGAACTTGGAGATTAAAAGAGCCGACGGTAATGGGGCGATAATCGCTGAACAAGTTTTCGAGAAAATAAAGGAAAAGTTCACTATGTACTAATTAAAACTGCTGGCAATCGCTGAAAAAGTTTTCGTCGAACTTGGTTTATGTATTTTGAATGGTTGATACATTTTGATTTTAAATATAAATGAGAATTTAGACCTTTTTTAGCTATATATCATGACATTAGCAGATTGCAGGTGTACTGGTAATATAGGTGAACCATACCATTTTTTTTAAAACATTTTCTAACAAATCTACAACATTTTAAAAACGTTGTAGAATCATACCATCTACAATGTTTTCAGCCATCTACTAGTTTATGGTAAACAAATCTATAACGTTTTTTATGAAAAAAACGTTGTAAACTGAGTCTACTACAACGTTTTAAAAACGTTGTAAAATGGGGTCAAATAGATGACACCCTTAACCACGACGTTTTGCTGACAGAATCTACAACATTTTTTCCGCGTCGTCTATTTGCTATTTTGTAGTAGTGTATGATTGTCAAAAGTACTAAAAAATACTTGATAAATACATTTTAAGTCGGTGGTGTAGAAATGGTAATAAAGTAAACGCTGAATTACCAAAAAATTTGACTGAAATGTCCAATTATAAGCAATCTCAAACGATGCGGTACAATTATTTGGTGACGCTGCTCCTACGATTAGCTTTTACCGGATCATGTTCAAGTACGTGTTCTCAGTACTAATTATCGGTAAGAAATAAGATAAAAATTATTGCTTTGGTAAAGGAATCACACAACCAATCAAACACGTGGCAAGATATCGAAGATAAAAATTGTGTGTACTATAAGCAAAAGAAAAATTTATACTTTTATTAATGTTTATAGAAGTACATGACATATTTGGTCAATTATTAACACCAAATATCAGTCATGGTACTTGGATGCATTAGTTTATTGAATTACATGACATACAAATAAACATAAAATTGTACCAATAAACACTAGTAGATTATTAACTTCATTTTAAGATACACTATGTCGTCTTCAAACTGCCCGAGTTCCCCACTATATAAACTGTGACCCACATGTTTTAATTATAATTGGGGAGATAGATATTTTTAAGATTAGCAATTGAAAGTGATTATGACAAGATTACTAATATCGAACTATTTAAAAAACAAAGATTCTAAACTACAACAGATTGACCAAAAAGGAGCCATTACCACAAAACCAAGTCAATAGAAGACCAATAATTTCATTTGTATGCTATGAAGGCACATAGACACAGAATGTCAGATACAAATCTTTTCCCAAAAATTAGGAAAGGTCGAATATTATATGTATGCATGAAAATATGTAGGTATATACACACATCAATCAAATAAGACATAAAAATCAGTTCATCCATTAAACACTAAATTTCAATTTATATGAAAAAACCTCAACAAATTAGACAGTCAAAACACTCATATTATAATATAATAACATCATAATTAATTACAAGCAAAACTATGACAACTGAAAGAAGATGATCTACTAACCCCCAATAATTAATTACAAGCAAAACTATGACAACCAGTAAAATTATGATGGTCCAAATCAAACTGCCACATGAAAGTTCAGTTTTGTTTCTTATTAAACAAAATTATTCAACTCCATAAATTTTACACAAAACAACAGAAAAGTGGAGAGATAAAGTAAACTACAGTACAAAACAAAAATCAAATACAAACCCAAAATAAAAACATGGTATATATATAACATTGGATTAATTTTGTCATATACCGAACAGAATAGTGATACCCATATATGAGAAAACTAATCTAGTGGGTTGTTTAAATTCAAAAAACTTACTGATTAAATAACATACTTACCGATTAAATGTTGATTAGTTTGTTGTATAACACAATTTTTGGATGCAAGATATCAAATTTGCACAACTTGTTACCGATCTGCACTCAATTGCGAACTAGGGTTCATGAACAAACATATGAAAAATTGCAACAGCTTTAGATTTGGGAGATTAAATAACAAACTTATCGATTAAATGCAGATTAGTTTGCTATAAATCAATTGCGAACTAGGTTCATGAGAATCGCAGAAATGCTTCATCAGAATCGCAGATCGCAACTTTGGCTTTAACTTTTTTCCCAATTCGTTGATTAGTTTGATGTAGATCAATATCGAACTAGGGTTCATGAGAATCGCAGAAATGGTTCATGAGAATTTGATATCGCAGCTTTGGCTTTGCTGAGTTTTTTTTCCAATTTGTTAATATGTGTCCGCTAGAAATTTTAGCGGGCTGGTTATATTTTTTAACTGGTTATTGGGCTAATTAGAGGCACAATCGGCATAAAAAAAATTTAAACCAAACTGCTAGAATTTTTAGCGGACGACGAAAACCATTTTTAAATCATAGCCCTTGCTTTTTGTAATAAAATGTTAGGATGATATTTGTCACTTTTTGATCCATAGCAAATAGATGTTATGGATCATTGTCATATATATATAGGCCAATGATCCATAGCATCTATTTGCTATGGATCAAAAAGTGGCAAATAGGATCAACACCATCCGTTGCAAAAAGGAAGGGCTGCGATTGACATGGGCAGTTCTCCATCCGCTAGAACTTCTAGCGGACTATTTAAATAACTTTTTTGGACCAATTTAGCCCTAATAAGCCTAATCCAAGCAGGAAAAATATAACCCATCCGCTAGAACTTCTAGCGGACGACTGCTTCATATGTTAATATCAGATTCGCACAAACCAGTAAACTATTGCTGTTTCTCACATGACAACATAGGTTCAGCAGTTCAATATCTAAACTCACCAAAGACAATATCAATTCAAAAGGAATAAGACATAAATAATGATCCAACAAGAATGTGAAAATCACAGTAAGGTCCCAGATTTCAGGCTTTTCTTTTACGCGTATCTTTTCTCTTCTTTTTCAGGGAGGACCATATGGGATTTTTCAAGGTAGAAAAATAAGTAATTAATAATCTTATATACGAAGGGTTGGAATTCACTAAAATATTATTATCCAATTTCCTATATGCAGCAAATATTATTACATTAATGATAACATATTCGTCATACCATCAAAAACATAAGCTTGGATTTGTGCCGTACTGTTTGAGAGCTTATAGTAGGCATCAGATGGTTTTTCTTCCAAGGCTCGATATTGAATGGAAGCAACCACCGTCACAAAGACGTCGTCCGCTGAGATCGCCGCAGAGATTCGCCGCTGATTTCCAGTAAAAATGGTTAAAATTAGGGTTGTAGTTTTGACCAAATTGTTTAACAACGGATAGGGGTGGATTACCGTCCGCTAGAATTTCTAGCGGACACAACAATTTATTATTTATTTTGCTCGCTGACATGGGGCATAATCGGCATTGAAAATATTTTAACCAATCCGCTAGAATTTCTAGCGGATGGCGTTTTGCCCATATAAATCGCAGCCCTTCCTTTTTGCAACGGATGGTGTTGATTCTATTTGTCACTTTTTGATCCATAGCAAATAGATGCTATGGATCATTGGCCATATATATATATATATATATAACTGATCCGAAGGTATTTGTGAATTACTTTACTGTTCTGAAGATATTTCTGAATGGATTCATTAATCTGGGGGAAGAACAATTGCTAATTAAAAGAAGTAATTAATTTTTTATAATATATTATAGTTTTAACTCAACCTAAACACGCGCACACATGTAGCTAAGAAAGAGTAGATGGCGAAATTTGTTAAAGAAAATTAGTTCTGCTATAGTAACAATGAATTAGTTTTCTATTTCCTCGTTCATGTATTGTTATAATTGAAGTATATTTGCAATCTTTAAATTTCATATGCAACAATTTTTTCAGATAAGACAAATTAGGCTTGTGCATCATAAACCAACATATGAATATATATAGATATTCTATCATGAAGTTATAATCATTAAGTGCATGTTTGAATATTGATTTTATATTAATGTAAAATGGTTTAAAAAATTAGTAAAACTATATTTATATTATTATAGCATTAGTTATACTAAATTAAAATTGTACTTTTGTATTACAGAATGTACAAAATGTATTCTTAACTCTGGAGGGTATATGAACTAATATTAAAGCTGTTAAATTTATATAAAAAAATATACATAAATTTTATAATTTGGTAATTTAATTAATGGTCTGGTATTGATTTGATAATTATATAGATCAGATTGAGGAGGTCTAGCGGTGTGATATTTGGGTTTGGTAAATTATTTTGGCATTATATTCAGGTACGAATTCCGTACTTCTTCAGCGATATTCTTGTTAAATTTAATTAATTCGTTTTGTTATTCGTTTCAAATTTGAATATTATTTCACATAATTGTTCCGTGTGAAATTAATATGATAGTTTCATATTGACGTTGGTACATGTAATTCGTATTTGTACTCTTTGAACTAGTTAATTATGTTAATATGTTTTGGAGATTTTATTCGTTTGTATTATTCTTCGCATATTTTCGTTCACATTTGGGAGTTGTTTTGATCATTGATATCTTGTGAATATTTAAGAATGTTCTTATTTGATAATTCGATGTCATTTAAAAATGGTCATGTAAGCCTTGTGATTTGAACCCTTTTGACTTACATTTTGTAGTTCGATCCTTAGGGTATACTTGAGCTTACCACTTGTGGGGGTACCACAGGCATGTCCTCTTGACACCTTCAGTGGCAGTGTGATCAGTCCATGACATATCCTTTCGTTTTATATGTTACTCTGGATGTGAGCTTTGGTCATTTGATATGTTTGTTCAGGATACGTAGACCTGGCAAAATTGGGCCAGGCCCGCGGGCCGGCACAGCCCGCCCAAAAAAAGCTGGGCTCTGGGCTTCATTTTTTTAGCCCGCCAAAACTTGGGCCTTTTTGGCCCGCCCAAATTTAGCCCAACCCAACATTGGCCCAGTCCGTGGGCGCCCAGCCCGCTCAATCCTTTGTAAAAATGGCCCGCCCAAGCCCGCGGGCCGGCCCAGCCCGCCCGCCAAAAAATGGGCTTTGGGCTTCACTTTTTCAGCCCACCGAAACCTAGGCCGTTTTGGCTCAGCCCAATTTTAGCCCAGCCCAACAATGGCCCAACCCGTTTGGGCCAACCCAGCCCAATTGCCAGGTCTAAGGATACGTATGGGTCGACCCAGTATTTGATTTGATTCGTTTGGCGGATTAGTGACGTATATGTCGTGCGTACTATCTGGTTCGATTTGTATACATCATGGTACCGATGTATTTTGTTAGTTTTTGGCTATTTGTATTTGAGCTCAGTATGAAATAGTTATCTTATAAACATTTGATTCAGCCTTATTTTGTTTGGAATTTTTTTGATTATAATTGTCCGTTCGACGGTGTTAATCATTTGGGTCTTGCTTACTAATTTCGATATATTCATAATTAGTTCGTAGTTTGTATTTGTTCGTTCATTCAGCTCTTTTGGGTACAATGTATATTGTGGTATATTTGTACATCTTTATCTGTACTGGGCATTTGGCTCATGCTGTGTTTTTTTTCTGGCAGGTTTGTACGGGTGATTCAGGGCTAGTGTGATGAGAGAGTTGTCGTTGACTATCTAGGTTTATTTGAATTTATGTTTTGATTATTCTGCCTTTTTTTTGAAAAATTGTATTCAGTTCCTCATTGATGATTTATCACTATTAAATATTTTGAAGTTATTAGTGCTCTGTTTATTTATTTTGAGGTTTGTTGTGCTTTGCACGTGACATCCCTTTCCTATTTCGGGAATGGGTGTTCCAGGTATTTTATTGAAATGCTCATTATCTCCCCTTTTAAGTATCCAAACATAAGAATGAACATCCCTTGTGGAATGCTCATTCCATTTCTCCTAATCAAACAGGTCATATGCAATAAGATAAAATAAATTAAGATGAGATCATTTTTAATTTTTACTTATCCCAAATATGCACATACGTTGTAATTATAATTTGACCGAAAATTTCGCAATACATATCAGAGCTCTTGGTACAATATTATTTTATAAGATCAATTTCCCCGGAAACAGGAATTTCAAGAAATTAGTCACAGAAATGAACCCGTGAAAATAGTTGGATGAATTCCATTTTTTAGCACCTGTGATTGAACAATAGAACGCATAATTATTTTTCTTTTATATGAACCTTTGCATTCCGTGATGATGACTTTTGTATTATGCTATTTGTCACCATTTTCATTACTTCTTACTTTAAATTACTTGTATATTCACTGAGGTCTTTTGCTGCATTTGGTTTAAAAATATGTGCTCACCTATGCAGAATATATGAAGGTTAGGAGGTTGCTACATCGAACAAATCTTTTACGATTTTCCAGAATTAGGTGCAGTTGGATGCAAGGTAGGTTATCCTGTACCTTCCATATCATAATTTTAGGTTTCTTTCTTTCTTTTTTCCTTTTTGTTTTTGGAAATTAGAAAACTCACTCTCTTATGGATCAAACCATTTCTTCGTTGAGGTTTTAAACTGTACTTTTATGGAACTTATATGGCTAGAATATTATATCTCCATCCAAAATAAGAGCATCGTTTGTGTTTAGACTCACATATTAAGATTTTTTTCTAGACTTACTTCAAGTAAAGGATTTTGGCATCGATTTGAATTTAAATTGTCGCATCCTTAATCATATGTAAATTCTCGTTTTTTGATTGCATTTGTTATAGTAAAAGTCAGATGCACTATTTTTATTATTTGTTCTTTTTGTGAACTAACCAGCGTATAAGCTATATTTACTATATCCAATACAATAATAAATTACTTCTTTTGTTCTTTTTTAAATGTCGTTTTAGAGAAATATTTTTGTCTCTTAATATTTATCGTTTGAGAATTTCAATTAAATATTAATTGCTTAATTTTTAATATTATCCCAAGTATTAAATATAACTTTGGTTCTCTCACTATTTTTTACCTAATAACTAAAACTCTATTATTCTAATGCAAGGATAATATTGACATTTAAAGTTATTTTTAACTAAAAAATATAATATTAATTATTTTTTTAATATGTGTATTTATTTTTAAAAAGATAAATAATAAAGGACAGAAGGAGTATAGATTTATATATTACATCTAATTCAAATACAGATTTTTGGACAACTCTTTCCCTACATAAGACCTTTATATGTAAGAAAGCATTTAATATATAGTTAAAATGGGGTCCAACTTGAAATAGTGAAATGGGATTTTGGGAAAAGGGTATAAAGGTTAGGGGATTGCCATAAATTGAAGAAACCTAAAGGTAGATTTTAGAGGCAGGTGCAGTTGGTTGCAAGGTAGGTTTTGCTTGAAAGTCAACAAGACACATAAAAGGGACATCATTAATGTTCCCACTAGTACTTTGTACCATGCTCATATCAAAATAACACAAATCTCAAACACAACCAACTACTAGTGCTATAATTCTTAGTACTTCTTAGTATTATCATGGCCGGTTGATTGGGGCCTACTCTATTTTAGTAGATAGTGTTGACCTATTCCCATGCACTTGCCCCTTTCTAATTAAGGTTTTCATATTTAGCAGAAGGATAGAGAAGGAGTTTTGCAAGTCCCAAAACCCTGTCTCTTTAGTTTTAAGCTAATATATTATTATTATTATTATTATTATTATTATGATAAAAATTAAAAAATTACACATAACATAGCTTTCTTATGCGCGCCAACAATGAGAAAAACAATTAATATAAGAAAGAGAATTGGTGGATACTTTCCAATTGAAAGACGGCTGGGAGAAAGCAACTCACTACCATGCAAAAGATTCTTCGTCCAGCTTAGCCAAATTATGCTCCAATCCAAACAATAAAGAAAGAGACTTTCTTCTTATCAAATCAATATAATATTAATATTATTATTTTAAAACTGACACGTATATAATAATAATCATAAGTTAGGGAGAACTTGATTCTCACTTTATGTTAATATACTAGCAGCTAACTCGTGCCTTCAGCACGGAGATTTTTTTTAGATAAAAAAAAATTAAAAAAAAAATATTTGAGATAGGGTTTGGAGAAGGAAAAAAAGGTAGAAGAAGAAGAGGAAATAAAAAAAGGAAAAATAATGAACGGTCAGATTTATGTCAAACTTTTGATGGCTCAGATGATTTATTAGATGAGCGGGAAATTCAAAATTATTTGTATTTTATTAGATAGATTTTATGATAAAATTTAAAAATTACTCTATTTTAATTAAATTATCTTTTTACAACTGTAAACTCATATCAATTTCGTTCCATCCACGACTTATCATCGATTTTTTTCCTCCTACTTTTTTTCTCTATTTTATCTTATATCTTTTCTCATCCATATTTTTTAAGTTTTATTTAAATATTTTAATTTTTTTATTTACACACATAGTGCATGCCACATAGACCGATAATAATAATAATAATAATAATAATAATAATAATAATAATTATAATAATAATAATTATAATTATAATTATAATTATAATTATAATGGATAATGGAAGACTCGATCTAAACAATAATGGGTGGTTGGTTGGCTATATTATCTTTGTTGTAGTTGTTAAGCTGGTATAACCACCTAGCTTCAACGTTCTTAATCTCACAAAGTGACAAAAAGACATAATTAAATATGTGAAAATCTTAGGATTAGGTTCTTAATAGTAATCAAATCCATCCACGAATCAATTTGATGATTATGTTATATATAATAGCGAATCTTCAAGAAAATAAAATATTAAGACTTATTGAGTAAACATCACTGGCTACTATATATACTTGTCATACCATTATTTTTAAGTTAAATATTTTAATATAGTCTTGTAGCACACTTCGTCATTCATGTACAAAGCCTAATATCCTATATAAGATGATATAGTTATATATATATTAAATTATTTTTAAAAAACAATTATTAATTAAAATATTTATTGTATTTAAAATTTAAATAAATCACCCATATTTTAACTTTAAAAATATATTAAATTGACTAAAAGAAAAGTCTTTATTAATCATAAATTACAGAATGGCGAGTAAAATTTATCTGAATAACTCCTTTTAATTAGATAATAAAAATTCTTAAACACCTTATAATAAACATTTATATCTGTCGCTTTATTTGGTGTATGTGATGTTTACCTCTAAATTTTTTTTACACCTCACAATTATATATATATATATATAGAGAGAGAGAAAATGGAGTGTGTGTCTTAGAAATATACAAGTTTGTGTGTGTCCTATTATTTCAAAAGATTTCATTAATGACAATTTTTGACACTTTATTATTTTTATTAATAGTTGTTTTGATATTTTACGATTTTATTAATCAAAATTAAGTCATATTAGATGCAGGACACACGTAAATTTGTGTGTTTAAGACACATATTTTCTTTCTTTCATATATATATATAATGTGTCACGTGTATATTTGTGCGATGTATTTTTATTTTTTTAAGGGAAAATGTTAAAATAAAAGGTTTTCCTAACAGCTGTCACTAAATAATATGTAACTCAAAAAGAGAAAAAAAGAATAAAGTCATTGTTATACGACCCTATTATTAGCTTTTTAGTAACGTAACTAAGATAGCTTGGTACCAATTATTCGCATCCACAAACCAGCATCATCAGCTTGCTTATGGCCATACGCTATTTTATGGTCAAATCCTAAATTTTTTATTCTCAAATAATAATGAGAACCATATCTTAATAATCAACTTTTTTTAAATATCTAAAGGCGAGTTGCACTTAATGATTTTACCTAGTTAGAGGGTGAAAAAATTTAATATTTTATTATTTACTATGATAACTCTGTTATTTTTTTATCGAAAAAAGTATTTTTTATTAATAAAATGAATATTACGTCAAAAATAATCATTTTTTTTTGTAATGATTGCTATTATTAATATTTTATTTTATTTTTGTATCGTCTTTTCCTAGTCTCTACCGGTGTTTTTAGTGTTTATATTTAGTGAAATTGAAGGTCATTAATTAGTATTCATTAAACTAATCTGTCCACCTCTCAACTTTTAATTTTCTTCAGTTTCGTATTCCTATTTATAACTGACATTTTAATAAATAAATTTGAGCACTTATCAAAAAGAAATTAAATACTTGTATGTTTCTCTTAATTATTGTTGTTCTCTTCTTAGTAAATTTACTTAAGAAGTTACAACAGCAAAAAATTAATTATATACTCCTTCTGTCCCAAAAAAATTGTCTTAAGCTAATATTTTATACATATTTAGAAAAGCAAAAAGAGAGAAAAAAATATATTTAAATTCTCATTTTAACAAAATGGACCACATGTAATTCCTATTTCCCCTGAAAAATAGTGATCCACTTACGTACTTTTGACAATAAAATAAATTTTATATAATATTGTGTATTTAAATTGTGGACTCTAAATATTTTTTATGGGACAAATTCTTTTTAAATTTCAATTATCTTTTATGTGACGGAGAGAGATAGAGTAATAAAATTTGTGGCGGTAAAAAAAGAAACATAGAGGTGAAAAATGTCCTCATAAGCCATAAGTTCAGGTTTTTTTGACTGTTTTAATATATATATATATATATATATATATGTATGTATGTATAACAATAACATACAAAAATTTAAATGAATATATAATACTCATGAAACACGTAGAAAAAAAAAAGGCATAAAGTACTAGATAAATAAAAGTAATTAAGAAGGCAGCCCAAAGGTACACGGTGTTGTCTTAAAACTTCTTAAAGTCAATTTACTCGTTTATTATCAGTCGATAAAATTTGACCGGAGCCTCTCTCATTCTTATTCAATGGTTTAATTTCTAGCTGCTACTAATTTTATAGTACATATAATATACACAAACCTCACCTCTTCTCTTTCTCTTTCTCTCTCTCTCTACATATACATATACATATGATATAGTTAGTGTTGGAAAAACATATATAGAAAACAATGGATAGTTTTCATAATTCTCTCTCTAAAAGGATAACAACATGTTTCTCTCTCCTCCTGCTGCTGCAACTTTTCTATGGCGGTGCTAATGCTAAAATACCACCATCCACGGTTCAATTCAACAAAGGCTTTACTCCACTCTTTGGCGATGGAAATCTCCTTCGTTCATCTGATGATAACTCTGTCAAGCTTCTCCTCAACCAGTACACAGGTATGCTCTCTCTCTCTCTCTAAATATATAGTATATATATATGCATATATATATATGTATGTATATATATATATTATATATACGTATATATGTGTATTACATACATATGTTTACCCTTTTCTCTATTTCCTAATAACACTCCCCCTGTCCAGAAAACTAGAATTAGCGTAGTTTTGGAATTATTTTACGCGTATTGAAGTTTGTCAAGATTTTGACATTTTTTTTTCCGCAGATATTTTTGTAACTAAAATTTGTTGTTGGAAAAATTACATAACGTCAAATGGGACTCTAATTCCTCTAGGGTATACTGCCGTTACATAAATATAGTCTTATTTGTAAAATTTACAAATATTTTGAATGTAATTTTGTTATATCTACCCTTAAGATATATAATATAGTAAATTGTTGATTTAATAGCGGTTGAACGCTGTAATAATGAAATTATGATGATAAAGAATGTGTCATTTCTTAATTACTATCAATAAAATGGTGAAGAATCTGTTTAATTATAAAAAATAATAATTTGGCAAATGAAATTTTTTTTGGGTGGAATAGGAGTACTTTTATTAGGCTCTATAACTAATAACGTAACATTTTATCTTGTCCACAGGTTCTGGTTTCAAGTCTTCTAACCTCTATAGCCATGGATTTTTCAGTGCTAAAATTAAGCTACCATCCACTTACACTGCTGGCATAGTTGTCGCCTTCTACGTATGCTCACACTCTCTCTCTCTCTCTATATATATATAATTAATATGTTTACATGTAAATATATTATTAGGAAAATTTCTCATATAAATATAAATCTCACTTACTGTGTGAAATTATAAATTTAAAATATTTATATCTGTCTTGTTGGTCCTTAATTTTATTTTATTATGGTTATAGCTGTAAGGCCATAAAATTGATAAAGCAAATGTTATTCTTTTCTTGTATGTAACAAAATTTGGTTGGGCAGACAACAAACGGAGATATCTTCGAGAAGACACACGACGAATTAGATTTCGAATTCTTGGGGAATATTAAGGGAAAAGCGTGGCGGTTTCAAACGAATTTGTATGGAAATGGAAGCACTAGTAGAGGAAGAGAAGAGAGATATTTCCTTTGGTTTGACCCGTCTAAAGAGTTTCATCGTTATAGCATTCTATGGACCAATGAAAAAATTATGTGAGTTTTTTTTTTAAAATTTTAATCCCACGTATATAATTACTCTTTGAAAAAGTCAATTTGTATGCTTATTTTGAAATTTGAGTACCCTTTCTTGAATATGTTGATCTTCTAGATTTTGGCCTCCATATATAATAGATCCAAAAGAAAGAAAATAAAATTACATTGCAACAATATTCATTACTATCTAAAAATTACAATTAATTTTACTTTCATGGTTAACATTGATGTCTAAAGTAATTTTAAATAATTTTTTAATATAATTTTCTTTTATTCGTGATATTTTTATAGACAAATATTTTCCCTCTAAAAATAAAATTATATTGCAACAATATTCATTACTATCTATTTATCTATATTATAAAGTGAGATGAAGAGTTTGTTAATATCAGAAGTGAAACTTTTTTATTTTACCTTTTTATCCTTAATTTTTTTATCCACGTTTCTCTTCACTGACTAATAATAATTATTTTTTAAAATTTAAAAATTTTCTTTTTCTCTCTCTCCCACTCTTTTATTATCTCTTCAATATTTTTTCATTCGTTCTTCACCCGTATACTTGTATATAATTAATTAATATGCATGTTAGTTGGTTTGTAACTGTATTTTAAATTCATCTCTTTAACTAACTAACTAATTATTATTTTTTTTTTTCATGTACGTATGTACAGCTTTTACATAGATGAAATTCCCATCAGAGAGATTATCCGCAGCGATGCCATGGCCGGAGACTACCCTTCCAAACCAATGTCACTGTATGCCACCATATGGGATGCATCAGATTGGGCTACTTCCGGCGGGAAATATAAAGTAAATTATAAATACGCTCCGTTTGTAGCTGAATTTACCGATCTCACTCTTCACGGTTGTTCAGTGGATCCTCTAGAAGAAATCTTAACCCCTAATTGCCACGAAAATGACGATGATGCTACCATGATCACTCCTAAGCAAAGAACTGGGATGAACAAATTTAGGCAAAAACATATGTATTATTCATTTTGTTACGATACATTGAGGTACCCGGTGCCACCACCAGAGTGTGTGATTGAGCCTATGCTAAGGGAACGGTTTAGGGAAACGGGAAGGTTGAAGTTTGGTGGAAAACAACATCGAAATCATTCCAAGAGATCAAGAAGTTCAAGCATTAGGAGCTATGGAAACCAAGATGATGTTTAGTTTACATTTATTGATTTTTATGTATGTATGTATGTATGTATATACATAGGTGAATTAATTGGTGAGTGAATTTTGAGATTGGATTGTAATAAAAAAAAAATTTTAATACTTGTGAGAGGTCTATATAGAATTTAAAATTAAAAAACAGGCAGCAATATGCTGGTGAATAAAATTAATGTTATTGGGTGTAATTTGAGAATATAATGTTAATTAAGTCTTGCAATCTTATTATTCGGATTTGTGTATTCTATTATTATTTTAGAAATATGACTGTATTTCAGGAGTTTATTCGATATTGTTGCTATGATTGACCTTTTTTTCTTAACTATCTGTTATTTTATTTAAAAAAATTACTATTTAAGCTTGTTTTTTGTAATCAGTTTTTGTAACATATTATACTTTTAATATATTTCAGTCTTTTGGACCGTTTGTTTAAAAAAAAAAGTCTAACTACTAAGATGTTAAGCGTTTGAAATTTTAAGTTTTGAATATTTGGGAGCAATACAATATGGAACAAGAATACCAGGCCATCCTAAACGCACCATTTTGAAGTTGAATCACTGAAAATTTGAGATGTTCGCTACTAGCTTGAATGTATAGCACTATCTTAAGCCAACTCATTAACACTCATTAACACTATATTAACATAAGTAAATACATACACATGTACAAGTTTAACATTTTAATAAACACTACTCCCTCCGTCCCAAATTAATTGTTCAATTTTGAACTTTTAAAGTCAAATTGACTATTTTTAAAACTAATCTTTTTATTATTTTTGCTAACATATAGGTGAAGATATTATAACCAAAAGAAAGTATATACAATTTATTACTAATTTCAATTTTTATAATTTTAGAAATATATTTATATATGCTTAATTATTAATTTTAAAAATAGTCAATTTGACTTAAAAAAGTCCTAAAAAACAATTAATTTGGGACGGAGGGAGTATATTTTAGGGTGTTTTTCAAGTTGTTTAATTTTTAAGGGTTTAACTGTTTAATTTCTTTGAAACTTGTATATGTCAATATTTATGTCCTAATTATTAAAAATATTAGAGATTATTAACTATAAGAAGAAGAAAAATTATGTTTGAAAGTTACCATGTTTATAAATTCATAACAAAGATGATGCAAGAACTAGAGCTCTAAACTCTCTATATTATGTGAGTTTTAAAAATTATTATTTCCTTCTATTTTTCTCATCTGTAAAGTAAGTTAAATACTAAAAGATAAGAAAGGATTCAAATTTTGATTGCTTTTAAATTTTTGGCTATTGATATTATCATAACAACATCATGACAAAAAAATTATTATTAAAACAAATAATTGTTCTAACGACACTTAATAATTAACAACACTTACTACCTTGACAACATCATTATTTTTGTTATGACAATAAATTTGAATGAATCTATGAAAAATTAATTTATATGTCGACTAATTTCATGATGAATTTGAATTACATCTAACGCATAACCCTAAATAAAATAATAATATATCTTTCCCTTTTTTATTTCCTTCTACTCCATGTATCTCTATATATTTTAACATTTAATATTGACATAAATTTGTATCTATATTACTTTCTATATATAAACCCAACCCACAATGTTTAGTAAATTATCTTAAAATGGAAATTTGAATATAAAATTCATAATATTTTTTAATAAACTCACAAATAGCACACATAATTTTTTTTCCCTTCATTAATTTTTTTTCCTATCCTAACTTAACTTTTCCACTAGTTTCCTCTCTAAACTCACAAACATGGTGTAATCATCCATCCCACAAAGCCTAAACAATTTCCGCACAGCAAACAATTTCAAGCTAAATCAGAGCTCTCTCCCTCTCTCTCTAACACACACACACACACACACACGCACGCACACACAATTCTCCAAGCATGACAGAATTCTTAGACTTAGAAACCCAAGACGCAGTGCGGATGCCATGGAATGTGATCCCCGGCACAAAACAAGAATCAGCGCAATGCATAATCCCCGTCTCCGCCATCTACACCCCTCTCAAACCCTTACCCTCCACCACCCCTCTCCTCCCCTACTCCCCTCTCCGTTGCCGCAATTGCCGATCCGTCCTCAACCCTTTTTCCATCGTCGATTACTCCACCAAGATCTGGATCTGCTCCTTCTGTCTCCACCGGAATCACTTCCCCCCTCACTATCACTCCATCTCCGATGACAATCTTCCGGCGGAATTGTTCCCCCAATACACCACAATTGAGTACCAATCGTCCGATTCGAAGCAACCCAGTTCCCCCTGTGTGTTTCTCTTTGTTATTGACACTTGTGTTATTGAAGAGGAAATGGGGTTTTTGAAATCTGCCCTGTCGAGGGCTGTGGGGATGATTCCGGAGAATTCCCTTGTTGGGTTGATCACTTTTGGGAGTTATGTGTCTGTTCATGAATTGGGGTTTGGCCAAATTCCTAAAGTTTATGTTTTTAAGGGGTCCAAGGAGATTACTAAGGATCAGCTTTTGGAGCAAATGGGTTTCTTTTCTAAGAAGCCAAAGCCGACTGCCGGGGTGATTGCTGGTGTTAGGGACGGGCTTTCGCAGGAGAGTATTTCGAGGTTCTTGTTGCCTGCCTCTGAGTGCGAGTTCACGCTCAATTCGGTATATTCTCAATTCGGAAGAATATTCAATTGCCTAGTATTGTTTCAAAGTTTATGTTTTTAATATGTTAATTGGCCTTGAATGTACTAAGTTGGCAATTAAGTAAAGTACATTTTTTGTTGATGTAAATGTGGTTCTCAATCTTAAACCCTGTTCCTTGAAGTACATTCCAGTGATCTTAGGCTGGGAACTTAACTGGAAAATTCCCTTACAACTAAGGTTAATTAACTTTTTAAATAATGTTTATCTTTGTTAATAAGGTGTTAGAGGAGCTTCAGAAAGATCCTTGGCCCGTACCAGCAGATCAACGGGCAGCAAGGTGCACTGGCACCGCATTAAGTGTGGCTGCTCATTTGCTGGGAGTGTGTGTTCCGGGTTCTGGGGCTAGAATCATGGCATTTTTGGGTGGGCCAACAACAGAAGGGCCAGGCACCGTAAGTCTAATATTCATGCACCAGCTATTTATTTAATTTTTTTTTGCTCTTAAAATTGCTAATGGAGTCAGCTAATTACTTGCTTGATATGATTAATATCTTTCCAACTATTGTCTTTTTCAATAGAAATGAAGCAAGAAATAAAAAGCAATCTTTGAGAAATGATTTGCCAAAGTAAGTTATAATGTATATTAATTATTGTATTAATTTGGTTGATAAAAGGGTTATATGTAATTTTAATTACAAAGTCCTTACAATATGAACGCTTCTCATTGCAACAAAGAATGAAGTAATGAACTTATCAGATGATAGAGATTACTATCAGACCTAATGGGGTAGAAGTAGTAGCCGAGCTCATAAAACGAACCTTATGGAAATAAAATATTCTTTTATGTAAACCCATATCTTTCTCTTTATGATTAAAATTAATGATAAATTTTATTAAATCTAGTGCCTTTTTGTTTGTATCAGCCTTGGATTAGTGTCTATCAGAAGATTGACAATGAAGATCATGGACCTTGACCTCAATGATGCAATTAGAACTAATTATAATTTTAGATCTTAGCCCTTTAACTTGGAATTTATACTGTTAATTGAATAGGGACATAAAGTTAACCCTGGTTGAATATCAGTATAGCGCAGTGCTTGAAATAAAAAGGAGAAGCCCACTACACCATATCACACATACTCATGAGACAAGGCTAAAGTCTAAACTCTGACAAAAAAATCCAAAAAAGCAATAACAGACACTTGATAAACCTTCATTTTGCCAAAAAATAAATAAGAGTCTCAAAATTGAAAAATTGAAAATAAAAGTTTACACTTGAGTAAAGTGAAAACAAAGCGCCAATATTATTCGTGAAAGTTGCTTGAACCCTAAAAGTAAGTTATTTGCTATCAATCGTACAAGAGAAATGTCTTGACACTGCTTATTGTTGCATTCACTATGTAAGATTATTCTCTTCCATGACGAAACTTGTCTGTCAAAAATGATCTACTATTCAACTCCTATAAACCTAAACAAAATTATCTTAATATAAACTCAATCATAGCACGATAGACAACTTGGGTGGAGCAGCGTCAGTTGTGATTTGAGCTAAAAACGAATTAAGTTTGTAACTTCTAGATTAAGCTTTTTAAGAATTACTTCATCTCACTACAAAATTATGCAAGAATTATTGTAACCAGGCTCAATCCTCACCCATCAGTATATCACATGCCTCAAAACACCCATGTTGTTTACATTCAGCATTTACCATTTCAATCTACAAAAGATTTGCTAGTTTTTCAGTACGTTGGGAATTACAAAATATATGCTCATTAAGTTCTTCGGCAAATAATAACATGGAATGTTGTTTGAAATTATATAACCCTATGAAATTTAGAAATTCATTTTCATTTATTTTATTTTTCCATGGCTTTCCAATTGACAAACTCACTAGTGCTGATTTTTCCTTCTGTACTGTATAACAACTCAACACCATTTCTATGAAGCTTCATCCTGAATTCTTCTCAGGATAAAAGATAGATTTCTCACAATGTCTTGCCACCTCAGACCAGTGAGAAAGCAAATCCTTGAACTAGGATCAAGAGTGTTCCTAGGAAACAATAATAATGCCTTCAATCACAAACTATTTGGGGTAGGATGGAAATAAATCCCATATGGAAGAGTAAAGAAAGAAAGGAAACGAGAAAAAACAGAAGATAAGAAAGACAAAAATAAGAAAAGAAAAAAATAAATAAAATAAATAAAAGAATAGAAATAGATGAAATAAATTAGTAAAACACACCTACAAATAAATAAACAATATATATATATATATATATATATATATATAAAGCTTAGATAAAACAAAGGAAAAGAGAGAAACAAAAAGCAAAGTAACTGAAAGGGGAAAAGTAAAAAAAGGGTTGTAACCTATTCATGCCAAACACAGATGTTGTTGGGTTCCGTCACATGAAAGTCATAGTACATTTCATATATTTGTTGGTTAGTCTTTGGCTGAGTTCTTGTTTAATATTCTCGCAGATTGTATCGAGAAATTTGTCTGAACCTATACGTTCTCACAAGGACCTGGATAAAGATTCTGCTCCTTATTATCATAAAGCGGTGAAGTTTTATGAAGGACTTTCAAAGCAGCTCATACATCAAGGACATGTACTTGATGTTTTCGCCTGTGCCCTTGACCAGGTAATATATTGCCATGTCTTCCATTTTCCATACTGCTCATCAATATGAAAAATGTTGATAAAACGAGCAGAACCTTTTATACATGTGATAACATGGACATCAGTTCTAAATTCAATTGTTTCAGGAAATGTTAAGCCTGCTTGAAGAACTGAGGTGTATGGTTTATGATCCAATATTTGAACTGCTGCTGATAGATCTCAAATTTCATTTCTAAGGTCACAGATTTATTTTCTCTGACGGTTACATTCCATTCGAAAGATAAAGTATCTAGAATATTACCCCTTTAAAAGTGCACAGATTAATTTTTTGGATAAGTTATTCACATTTTAGCTTTTGACTGGTTAGGTAGTGTTATAGGCTTTTGAAGCCTAAACTGGAGGCTGTGAAACCACAACTTTAAGAAGCATTTGGCACAAAAGAAATTGCTATAGTAGATTCACTTTGGGAATTATCTTGTTTATAATTATTTTCAATTAGATCTTTCTGCTCAGGTCTATTTTAAACTTTTAGTGCTCAAGGCTATACCAAGAATTTCTGGGCCTGTTTACCAATGAAAAGAGAAGGGATTTTAGTTTTACAAACATTAACCTGAAAGATGCATATCTTCTTTGTAAATTGTGATATACAATTCTCATATTGTAAGATACGTATCATATCGGTACCAATAGGTGCAATACTATGCCGCTTTTGATACACCTGCTTTAACTTATCGAATTGCCTCCCTGTCGTATTACGCATTGCATAGGTACGATTTTGATAACCATATGCGTTGTATCAGCTGCATCCTGTTCCATGTGGCGCATCCTGTTTCATGTGGCGTGCCCTATCTGTGTTTGTTGACTAATGACCATTGAGCTGAATTACGTACTTGTTTATTCTATGGATAAATTTGGGTTGATCCTGTTTGTTAACATTTTTTACAATTAAAGTTTAAATGATGGACACTGTGTTCCTCTAATTTTGCATCCTTCTTACAATATTGATGAATAAAGTAGTGTTCTATAATCTGATTCTTTGTTACTTTCTAGGTTGGGGTTGCTGAACTTAAAGTAGCTGTTGAAAGATCTGGAGGGCTAGTTGTGCTCGCTGAAAGCTTTGGCCATTCTGTTTTCAAGGACTCTCTGAAACATGTTTTCCAGTCTGGTGACTTGGATCTAGGTCTATCATCAAAGTAAGATGTTGCCGGACACCAGTTTCTCTATCTAGTATGGCTTAGTAAATGCAAGGTTATTATTGTTTAGAGTCTTAACTGTTGGTTAAATCTTGTTTCTGTAGTGTGTATGTTATTGTTTCAAATTTTATCTCTACTTTTCTATGCTAAAATACAAGTCGACAAGTTCTCTTTCCACTCATACGAGGCCTTTAGATGTCTAGAATTCCAGGTTCATTTTCCCACTTATTCTCCTAGCAAGTCTTGTAGGCTGAAAACATTATAATTATCCTAGTAAGAAAACATTATAATTATCTACAGGAATTTTGAACGGATGTTTATTGGTTCTCTATCCTTTTACAACAATGATGAGAGTCGTATGAATTTGCTTGGTTCTTTGTTTTGGATCACCTTCATTTTCCATTCAATCTTACATTATATATTTTGGCTTTGAAATTCAAGTTTTATTTGATTTTATTTAGTACTTTCTTTTATAATTAATATAGCAATAAATCGATAGACTAGTATAATTGTGTATTTATTTATTTAATTTAAAAATGATGTCAAGTAATATTTTCTATTCCCTTTCTAATAAAACTCTTCTTTATCTGATATTTTTTTTTGAAAAATTAATTTTTTTAAGCATCATAGTTATCTTAAGTCACTGCAGTCAAAGGGTTTAATCCCTTTCCCTGATCATACCACACCATCCTCATTATTTCTGTTGGAAAAAGTGTTACAGAAGTAAACTTTCTCGCCATTGTCAGTAGTAGAATATGGTCATGCAGATTAAGCCACATGTATGTAAATCTACCCAAAAGTAGCAAGACTTGTCACTTCTCATGAGAAGTATACATTCCATTTAGAAGTGGGTGTTAAAATGTAAGCGAAGGGGTACAGGCTGGTCTGCTTGGCAATTAACTTGTATTTCTTTAAAATGAAGAAGTTCTTTTGCTTGTTGCATGAAACCTCAAATTCTCTGATTGTTGACATGTATCTTATCATTGCTAATTGAATGTGCTCCATCTAATTCTCGTTTTTACTTTCAAAATATGCAGCGGTATTTTTGAGGTGAACTGCTCAAAAGATATCAAAATTCAAGGCATTATTGGTCCCTGTGCATCACTTGAAAAGGTCAGTCCAAAGCTTTTCAAGGATCCCTCTTTTCTGTTCGCTTTATTCTGATGTTTACTAGTTGGAACTTTGTGCAGAAAGGTCCTCTGTGCTCTGAAACGGTTATTGGTCAGGGGAGTACTACAGCTTGGAAGATGTGTGGCCTTGACAAATCTACATCTTTATGTTTGATATTTGAGATTGTAAAGAAGGAGAACCCAGATGCTATTGCTCAATCAGCAAACAACCAATTTTACTTCCAGTTCTTAACTTAGTATGAACTGTTAAGCTCTTCTGTATTTAAAAATTAGTTAGTAGCCTCTTTGGCTCGCAATATAGAACTTCTCTGACTATCTACAGATATTTGGTACAGTTATCAACATAGTAGTGGACAAATGAGACTTCGTGCCACAACCCTTTCCAGAAGATGGGTTGCTGGACCTGGAAGCATACAGGCAAGCTTCTTGTCTAATCTGGGTCAAGATATAACCTTTTTCTTCTTTTTTGATAAATAAGTTAATCTACTTATAGTTTTCATGTCACATGCCAATCTGTGTTTTCAAGGTATATCATGTGATACCCTCAAAAATCTGAAATAGGACACTTGATTAAAAAAAATAACATCTGTACTGGGAGTATACTGATGTATTTAGCTTTCAGTTTCATCCTCTTTCATATGGGATCAAACATTTGTGATGTTTGATGTGAGTTTGAAATTGTTTTGTGCGGATATTGTTATTCCTTGGTTACCTTGCTTAATGTTTCTGAAATTACATGAATAAGTTTGAATTCATTGTTTATAACTTCTAGTCATTTCCATTTGATGTGCATCTACGTTGCCTTCCCTTCCCTTGCCTCGTGTGGCTTACTTGATAAATTTGCTCTTTAGAGTTTAGTTGCCATTTTTTTGACAACAATTAGTTTTGTTCTATATTGTATAGGATCTAATTGCTGGATTTGATCAAGAAGCAGCTGCTGTAGTCACTGCACGCCAAGTTTCTTTCAAAATGGAAACTGAGGTATCAGCCTTCTCTTTTAAAACTTCTTGATGCTTTTGTTTTGTGTAAATTTGGTAGAAGCATATCTTGTGTGAAATTCTGCGACTAATATTTTCTTTCTTTTAATTGATGGTATTATTTGATCCATTGATGCTTCCATCTCTCTCTCTCTCTCTCTCTCTCTCTGTGTGTCCTCCCTTTCTCAATAATTTAGTCATTGAACAAACCAATTTAAAGAGGTTTACTTTTCTTTCTTTTCATGAGTCTTGACACATCCTTAGGACCAACCAATAAGGATGGTTTTCTTACCTTCCACAAATATACAGCAAATGATACTTGGAGAAAGTTTCTCGACTCTTCCTGTAATACTCTTCTTATTTTCTACTATGAACTGGAATAAAAAGGGGGATTTTCTCCGGCCTCATAATTTTGAATGTTTATTTTGTAAACCTTATCCATATTCCCCCACTTTTGGAGTCTTTAATGATAACTTTACTTATAAACAGAAGCACTACTTACAAGATTATGCGAATTTAGCCTATTTATTGCATTTCAAAGGTAAATTTGCTGAAAATGACACTGTAATTTGTGTTCGTTTGTCAAATTTATGCTATAGGGTCATTCATAGTCAAACGCTATCAAATAAAGACTATTCTTCATTCTTCATAGCTTAATAGTCCACATGCTTGATAGCTATTCTTTATAAGCTCTTGAAGCTATGTGAAGTTGTGAACCCTACATGTCAAATCCGAACCAACAGAACACATGTTGGTAGCAACATCAAGTCTTTTGCTATCAAAACTAAGATTATGATCCCTACCAACAATATTAGCTCTGATACTGGCACAGGGCTCCATTTTTTGAGTTCTATTGGCATGAACTATGATGCATGAACGTGAATATGACTTGACATACAAGATTAAGATTAAAAAAGTAGGACAAGAACGTGTTGAGGACACATGGCATATGTATATGTATATATAAATATATATTCCTTACATAAAGTTGAAGTTTAGTATAAACATATTTCTCCATGTTATGCAAAAAGCAATGAATATAAGCATACAAGTACAGATGTATTAATTACTCTTGAGTTCCCTTGTTATTCTAGCTGGGCTGCTCTTGTTTACTTTTGTTATGAGACAATATTTGATTTGTTTCTTCTAACAGTTATAGATCTTGATATTATCATCTATATTGGACGCTAAGTTTCTTGGACGCGTTGAGTCAAGTTTTCAGTGTTCAAATTATGGTAAACTTTAAGACAGTTGTATCAAATGTTGGACTTGTTTTCGATATATAAGTTTAAAATATGGGCATGTAAAAGTAAATTGCTTATGTACAAAGGATTCACTTATTTATTAGATTGTTGTAAAGTATACGCATCTTGTGAGCAGAAATTGTTTAAGCTTTCAGTTTCATATTATTACATGACATCGTCTGTGTTGAACTTTTTATTGCCTTCTATGCCGTAAAATATGTACATCTTATTATTGACCAGGTGTTACAATTGATATGCAGGCTGAATTTGATCCTATAAGATGGCTTGATAAATCATTAATACATATTTGTTCTCGGTTTGGGGATTACCAGAAGGACAGTCCATCTTCTTTTAGCTTATCTCCTAGATTTTCAATAGTTCCTCAGTTCGTATTCCATCTTCGTCGATCTCAATTTGTCCAGGTATAAACTAGTCCATATTAATTTACTATGTGTGGGTTGCGAAATAATGGATAATGTACTTTTACTTTTATCTTCTTGAGTTTCAACACGGTTATCATTTTACTTTCCAAACAAAAGAAAATCTGGTATCATTTTCTCCTTCTTTGGGTTCAGGTTTTCAACAACAGCCCAGATGAGACGGCATATTTTAGAATGATCTTGAACCGGGAAAATGTTGCTAATTCAGTTGTGATGATTCAACCATCGTTAATCTCTTACTCTTTTCAAAATCCCCCAGAACCAGCTCTGCTTGATGTGGCTGCCATTTCTGTTGAGAGGATCCTCCTTTTAGATTCTTTTTTCACAATTGTTGTATTTCATGGATCTACTATTGCTCAGTGGCGAAAAGCTGGATACCATAATCAGCCTGAACATGAGGTAATCTTGAATGAAAAGTTGCATTTTCAAACTGATGGAGTAAGCATAATGCTCTTTTTTAAGCATATGAGGTCTGTGACTCTGTGTAATCCTTTTTTGATGGCTGGGAGTAACCGATAACGTACAGTACATTATAGCTTGACAGATGGTAAAATGAAATTCCTAAATGTTGACAGAATAAACTTGCATCCTTAAGTTGCTGAGACCACCAGATTCATTGGGTCAAAATATATGTTGCATAATAATACTTAGGTGTGCCAATTGACATTGAGACATCCTCTTGAACTCATTACAACACCACTTTTCTCACAGGCATTTGCCCAGTTGCTGCGAGCTCCTCAAGATGATGCTGATGCGATAATTAAGGAAAGATTTCCAGTACCACGTTTGGTCGTTTGTGATCAGCATGGCTCCCAGGTCAGTAGTTCTATATACCTACTACAGATGGTATTATATTAATATGCAACAAACAAGATCACATTCTACTAAAAGGGGAAATAAAAATGAAAAAAAAATACAAATAAGCAAATTTGCATTACTTTCATTTCTCTAACAAGGGATTGCTGGTCTTCCAGTAAATGTCCGATTTGTACTCCTGTAGATTAGGTGTAACTATTATGTCATAAGTGATCTTATGGTAGCTCACCTAAACAACTGCATGAAGTTGAATGGGCTAGTGAGTTATTAATTTAGGTGTATCTGCTTTATTTCAGTAACTTATGTCTTGAGTATAACACATAAAACATCATTTTTCAAACCATCAGACGTTTGGTCAAGGCAGGCAAGTGGTCTGGGCTCAATTCAGCTTGTATATTTCCAACAACCTTTTCTTATTTATAATCTAAAGCTGACCTCTGCCAGATGAATGAGCCACTTCCTTTCATTTTTTCAAATGGAAAGTTTGAAAAAAGAAACAGGAAAAATGAACCCTGGAACTGCAACTGCTTTGCATGTTTATTAAATAATTACAATCTGGTCTCATTTTATCCTTGTGATAAATATATATACACACACACACACACACACACACACATATACATATATGTATATATTATACTTTTGCTATTCTCTTTCGGGGAAGAAAGTAATGTGGACTAACCAGTCTCTCTCTGATTGGTAAAAATACTGTTTGCCCTCAACGGAGTGGCTAATTTAGCAAGAATACATCAAATTTCTTTGTCTAAAGATTCTTTGTCCTTCAAATTGTGCAGGCTCGTTTTCTGCTGGCAAAATTGAATCCTTCTGCTACATACAACTCTGACGGTCCTCCTGTTCCTGGAGGGGATATCATCTTTACAGATGATGTCAGCTTTGAGGTATTCTTGGATCATCTTCAACGGTTGGCAGTTCAATAGGTTTTTTCTTGGATTGTCTCTAGAGGTTAGCAGTAAAATAGAATACAACATGACCTTCTCCAATTTTGTAAGATCTACTCTTTGAATTGGTTGTACAGTAATCCAATGCATATGAACATCTCCATTTAATGTTTGGCTTAGTTGTTTGCAAAATTTTGTAATGCTTACCAAAAGCTCAATAATCTATTGTGTTGCATAAATCATAAATTATTTAATATGAAGTTCATCTTTCTTTCACAATATTGTGCTTTTTATCCTCCACCTCCTCCACCTCCTCCACCTCATCCTTTTTTTTGGGTAAGTACCTCTTCTTAATGTTGCTGAAATAAGGATGCCACGACCATCTGTAAAGGGAGCCATAAAAGATCTTTTTATAAGATATATTCTGATACATTGCTAGTTTCATGGGATGCCCTTTACAGAGTATTTTGTTGACAATTATGATTCCGGTTTGCTATTAGTCTTGGAAATGAGACGTCGACGTTAAGAGAATTTTTGTTGATATTATTTTCTTTTATCTTATTCGCTTTGTTTTGGTAAGTGACAGTTGCCTGCTTTTAGTCGGTAGACTTATTATTGTCCTACCACTTGGTTGGCAGAATCACAAAGACGCCTCATTAGAACAAGTTAGAACATACACATTGCTTTTATAGTTAGAATGGAGGGAGTATTTCATTTACGTTGATACTTTGCTAATACTTTAGAGATTGCCCAGCCTTCTATGATTTTACTGAAAGTTCATTCTTAATTATTAACTGCTACACTATTCTTACAAAACGACTAGACCTATTGTTTTGATGGCTAGCTTTAAGCGTATATTGGTCAACATGCAAGTATATTCAATCAACTTTTTTACCCTATAATTAAGCTTCTCTCTTTTGTAACTTAGAAAAAGTACTGATAGGGATCGATCTATGAGACGTCGTGGTCGATAATTCGTTATTTAGTTATTTATTTATCAGTGTCTATTTATTTATTTAGTTTGCAGACTTGTTATTTATTGGTTTATTTCAGTATCGGATTATTTATTTAGAGATTTAATTGTTAATGGGTTTAGGATTATTAAAGTTTCTTTTTATTATAAATATGTAAGTCATGACAGATTATCGGAGACACTTTGATGTTGAAATTATTCTAATTATTGGTTGCGATCAATACTTTTTTCCTCCCTCCTGCAGTTGGGAAACCCTAGGGGTAGTGGTTCTCTTACAGTTGGATCACCCTAGTTTTTTTAATTTTCCTTATTGATTTACCACTTCCAATTAATTATTTGTTCATCAATTTTGCGTCCTACATCATATTAGTATCAGAGTTTAAGGTTTTTTCCATAAATTTTTTAATTTTTGAGAGATCTTGAGTTTCAAAATAAAAAAACTATTTATCGAAGCACTGTTCATCGAAGTTACTGTTCGTTGGAGAACTGTTCATCGTCGGAGTTACTGTTCATCACCGGAGTTATTGTTCATTGCGGTTCACTATTCATAAAATAAAATAATAAAAAAAAATTGTTGCTGTTGCTACTTTTTTTTAGAAATAGTGAGGTAACCCTAACTTTTCTAATTTAAATTAAAAAGCCTTGCAATTGACCTTTTAGTACCCCAAACTTCCACTCTCCATTTATATTGTTCTATAGTTTATTAGTTTATATTTTTCACCCATGTTTCTTGCATAAAGAGCCCTAAACTTTTAACCTTGGCACTTTTCACCCCATTCTCATACTTTTTGATCAGTTAGGTCTATAAGGTAAAAGTAAATATTTCATTTTGAATATTTGGATTTTCAATATTAAATCACTTGCATTTCCTTCGTTTATTAGTTCTAAAATTTGGGTAAGCTTGTTTTGGATTTGTTCTTTTAAAATTGCATATTATTTTATCTAGTTGCATATTATTCGATTATTATCAGTAGCTTTTGAGATTGCGATTGCATAGGCTTAGACTTGTAATTTTAATTTGCTTCAATTAAATTTCTGTATTGTCTCAACTTTGCACTTGCATTTGCATAATGACTACACGTACCTAAGCTGCTTTAGAAGAAATTCAAGACCAAGTAGTGGTCATAGTTGCATAACTAGGTCAAATGAATGATAGGATCACACATTAAACAAAGACAGTCTGTAGTGGAATCTCAGGAGAATAATGGGAATGGGTATGTCGAAAACCCACGTGTTAGACACCATAAACATCCTATGCATGATCCTTATGATGACGTCTATAGGAAAATCAAGGTAGATGACTAGATGTACTAGAGTTTGACGATAGATTTGTTCCCACTGCATTCCTTGATTGGTTGCCTAGTATGGAGAAGTATTTTGACTAGTATGAGATGTCTGAGGATAGGAAGGTGCGATTTGTCAAAATGAAATTGGTGAAATTGATCAGTTTACTGGTCAGGGGTTGAGAAAGACTTAGAGCACCTAGGTGAGCCACCCATCACACATTGGGGGAGATGAAAACTCGCATAAAGCAATATTATTTACCTTTAGGACATACCGATAGGTTAATGGAGCAATATGATAAGTTTCGTCAGGGTAATAATATGTCTGTTGCCGATTATATCTGCAGATTTAGGGAGTTAATAGATTGACCATTATGAAGTTCAAGAATGGGTTACGATCTGAACTTCAATGACACATCTTGACCAGCGACATCACTACCCTAGATGACCTTTTCAAGTCAGATCTAGATAATGAGTTTAGGTTATAAGGTATTGCTAGGAGAGTTCCTTTTTACTCAGGTTAACCCAGTGGCCAAAATTTCTTGCAGAGTAGACCTTTCTCCACTTCTCAGGTATCCTATAGGGCTAGTAACACCCTAGCTAGGACATTTCGTGACAAAGGGAAGGGTGTAGCTGCACCTAACTCTCAGTCTACTACCTAGGAGAGGTGTTTTATGTGTCAGGGGTTAGGGCACAAGTCTGTTGAGTGCCCCAATCGCAATCGCTAGCATGTAACAATAATAGGAGAAACTTCAAATTGGGAGGGGATATTGTCGAGATGAAGTTGAGGATGAGTATGATTCGCAGGATGAGGATACTGATGAACACCTAAAGGAGATGGGTAATCAAATAGATGTCATGAGGTGCGTTTTCACGAGCCATGGGAGAGAGGATGATTGGAGGAGAACCACCATATTTCAGACCTACAACAAAGTAGGTGGTGTCTCTTCTAAGTTGATCATCGATGATGGTAGTTGCTTAAATGTGGTTGCTGAGTCCGCCTTACCACGGATGAAGCTAAAGGCAGAACCACATCCCTAGCCTTTTAGCGTTGCTTGGGTCAACAAGACATCCATTCCTATGTCAAAGAGATGTCTAGTGCCAATCCACCTTCAGGGCTATGAGGAGAGTATTTGGTGTGATGTCCTTCTTATGGATGTTTCACATATTCTACTAGAGCGACCTTGGCTATATGACCGTGATGTGACTCATTATAGGAGGACGAACATATAAATGTTTACACACAAGGCGCAGAAAATATCATTAGCACATGTGAGACCCCGAGTGTCGTCCAAGAGTTAACCAAAGGAGACTAGCTTACCTACCCAACAAACCAAATCACTCCATATTCTTAATAAAAAGGAGTTTGAGCGGAGTGTGTTGGAGGAGAATATAGTTGCCGATACGTTGAATAAGGTGTCTATCCTTAACTCTTTGAGAGAATGTTGTGGAATTTGAGCGCATTATCCAGGAGTACCCTACTTGTCGAGACTTTAGTGACATTTATGCTGCCCTATAGGATCCTAGTTCCCCACCCTCTAGTGATTTTCGTATCCATGATGGCTATTTTTTTACGGGCACCCGCTTGTGTATTCCTAGTACATCGATGTGTGAGCATTTATTGTGGGAATTGCACGCGAGAGATTTAGTTGGATACTTTGGTCGAGATAAGACCATTGCCATTATTGAAGATGTGTTTTTTTTGGCCTAGCCTCAAGAGGGATGTAGCTCGTGTTGTTTCTGATGCCGCACATATCAGACTGTTAAAGGTAGGAAGCAAAACACGGGTTTGTACACCACTTCTTACTCCCCATGCACCTTGGGAGGATCTTAGCATGGATTTTGTCTTGGAATTATCGAGGACCCAGAGGGGTCATGATTCAGTTTTTGTTGCAGTGGACCGTTTCACTAAGATGACACATTTTATTTCTTGTAGCAAAACTGATAATGCCTCACATATTGCCATGATTTTCTTTAGTGAGGTAGTGAGATTGCGTGGTTTACCATTGACTATAGTTTCTAATAGAGATGTAAAATTTATGAGTTATTTTTGGAAAACTCTCTAGAAGAAACTTAATACCACACTTAAGTTTTCCACTGCTTATCATCCACAGACCGATGGTCAGACTGAGGTTGTTAATAGGAGTTTAGGTAATTTGATAGGTTGTCTTGTGGGTGATTATGTGTCTACATGGGATAGGGTTTTGCCTATGGCTGAGTTTGCATATAATAGCTCAGTTAATCGTTCGATTGAAGTGAGTCCTTTTCAGGCTTACATTGGTTATCAGCCTATGAAACCTGTTGATCTAGCTCCTATTCCCACTGCATATAGGGCTAGTGAGTCTGCAGAGTCTTTTGCGCATCACATTCATGATTTGCATGCTGAGATAAGAAAGAAAATTAATTTGAGTAATGAAAATTATAAGTTTGTTGCAGATGTTTATCGTAGGTATCAAAAGTTTAATGAGAATAATCAAGTGATGTTGCGACACCGTTTTGAGAGATTACCTCCGACACATGGAAGAAAGTGCATGCTAAGAGGATGGGTCGGAAAGAAGGTTAGTGCTTATGCATACGAGTTGGATCGGTATTGGTCTTGTATTCAATGTGGAAGACCTTACTTCTTATCATAGGCCTTCTGATGATTTCACCCCCTCTTCCACTTCTTCTCTTACTTCTTTTCCTATTTCGCCTACACTTGTTAACCCTGATGAGCCTATACTAGTTCCTCATTTACCTGTTCCACCTACACCTCCTATTGTTTCTACACAGCGTACAACAAATGTTATTGAGGATATGTTTGATGAGCGGGTTGTGTCGATCAGACAAGGTGGTTACCGTCAGTTTTTGGTGAAGTAGCATAACATGCCTCTAGATGATTAATGTACATGGCTTAGTACTAAGGAGTTTTGTCGGCTTGATCCAGACCTTTTTGAAAGATACAAGACTTTCATTTCGCCAAAGACTTTATTTTCGCAGCCGGGGAGAGTTGATAGGGATCGATCCATGAGACGTCATCGTCGTGGATGATTCGCTATTTAGTTATTTATTTATCAATGTCTATTTATTTATTTAGTTCATGAACTTGTTATTTATTAGTTTATTCAATATTGAGTTATTTATTTAGAGACCCAATTGTTAATGGACTTAGGATTATTAGAGTTTCTTTTTATTATAAATATATAAGTCATGACAAATTATTAAAGACACTATGATATTGAAATTATTCTAATTATTGGTTGCGATCAATACTTTTTTCCTCCCTTCTGGCTCCTGCGGTTGGGAAACCCTAGGGGTAGTAGTCCCTTGCAGTTGGATCACCCTAGTTCTTTTAATTTTCCTTATTAATTTATCACTTTCAATTAATTATTTGTTCATCAATTTCCGTCCTAAATAGGACTTTTAATGCTTGTGGAAATTCTTATGGCATTGCATCATAATATATATGTCCTGATAGAAACTATTTATATACACGTTAATTTTACTTGCACTCTTAATAGAATCAGAACTTTATATATATACATGTAATTACTGAAACACACAGTAGAAACAAAACTTTTAGTTATCTTGAAGATAAAACAAAAACAAATCGTTTCTGCAATGGCGAAATATGGTTCATATACATACGTATCTATGGAAAGATCTTGCTTATACATATATCACTTCATCAAATGGTTCATATACATACATCTATGGAAAGATCTTGCTTATACATATATCACTTCATCAAATTGTTTAGTTCGCCAATTTATTGTGAAATTATAATGTTCAGAAATGACTGAAGTTCTTAGATCAATTTCTTACAGCAACAATATCGACATTCAAACTTCTGTGCAAAGAAGATTGAATCATGATATCATCAACTAGTCCCTTTATCCTCAAGTCCTGAGCTTTATATTTGCAGCCAAACCCTTGTATAGCAGCTCATAAATTTCGCTATGAACTCTGGTATTGAACTCAAAACACATGTTAGTAAATATACGGAGAAGGAACTAGATACAATTTATGTTTTTTAATCCATAAAGATTCAAGTAGATCATAGTGTGGCCTTAATTTATTGTATGGAGACTGGAGTAATTAAAAATGTATGAATAGAAGTTCACATTTTATTCATGAACAAGAGTTCTTTCCCTCACAAATCGTAGAATGTGTGGCTAATTTCTAGGGACATACAACTGCCTTCTCAAATTAAATTCCATCCGAACGACCCCCTGGTCTGATAACACTGTAGATCATATTTTATATACTAGTTAGGTTTTATGTACCAGTTTAGCAAAATAAAGTTAGGGGTGAAGATTAGTTGCCATGATTTTAGTTGTATAGGAAGAATATGGATGTTCTTTCTATCAAAAGACTGGTGATATCCTGAACATGACCAGATAATACTAAAGCCTAATCTAATAAATCGCAGTATTCAATTATCCGCAACAAAATCATGATTTTCCTTCAGACAAAAAGCCTATAGGGTCTTGGCTTAATGTTATCTGGATTTTCCTCTATCAAGTAAGAAGCTTTTGAGGATATGTTTTGTCTAATCAATGTGAAGAACTATCCATTTTCGCAAAGGTGATAGGCTGGGGCGCACAATCCATTACCCTAATGTGTTTTGAGCAAAAGGATTTAATATCATATATGATGCAAGTCGGGTTTTAGATCAATATCATTGGTTTATCGTGTCATAGAACAAATTAGTAAGTATATGCACATGTTGCTGTACGTTTACCTTCAATCCTCATAAAATGCTGAACATTCTTTCTCACTGGATCATTCAGTCTTTCATTCCTTTCCACGGTTGGGTTGCATGGGAATGCAAAACGATCATCACTATCATCTTCCCTCTGGTTAGGGAAAAACAATATAGGTTAACTTACAATTCTGCAATCTGCAACTGATCAAAGAAATAGAACTAGGCTAGTTGATCTACTAGAGGCTTATACATTGTATTCCTTGTATAAATTGTCCATATCAATGTGCAATGACTCATCCAAGAGTTTCTTTAGTTCTACTACTAAAGTCTGCACATAAATATCATTGATTAGTAAAATTCATCAACTTTCTAAAAGCTACATATAGGAGTAGGAAGCTCTTACTTTGAATATGAACACAGGAGATACGTTGTGATCGAAGAGCTTTTGGAGTTCCATTCGGGAATTAAATAGCCTGTAGATGATAGTAAGATTATTTCATGTTAGATTTGCTTTTGGAGTTCCCTTCGGGAATTAAATAGCCTGTAGATGATGGTAAGATTATTTCATGTTAGATTTCAGGTTCGTGTTAGATTTTTTTAGATTTCTTGTTTGAGTGACTTACTGTTTTGGGCTTTGCTCTTTTACTATATCTTTCGCAATTTTAGCAATAGCATCTTCCCACCCTGTCATGATCAGTTGATCCTCCTTCAACTGAGAACTGCATTTACTGTTAGGAACACCGCATATATAGGTTAGAGGAAGTAAATATTAGGAAAAATCTATATTCTAACGCATAGTATACTTATAAACAACATATGGTTGATTGAATATTTATTACTTAGATCTCCAGGTTTCCTCGAATGAACGTATGGCTTGTTGTAGATTATTCTTGGAGTTGTCTGCTATTTTCTCAGCCAACTGATGCGGCAGTTCAATGCCTTCCTGTTTTGCTATGAATTCCAAAACTTCCACAATCTGAAGAAGAGAAGAGAACTCTCAAAACCCTAAGATATATAGTGCTTGGAACTAAAAATATTGCGAGTTCAAATTGTGTGAGTGTCACCTCTTTATTAGAAGGTGCAAGGAGATTAACTACTTTGCAAAGGGACTTAATTGGCTCCAGTTTTGAGACGTCGTTGCAGCAAAAGAATACCTTATTACACCCTTTATACCTTTTTAAGAGCCATCTAATATATAGAAGCGCATCTGGTGATAGTTTGTCTGCCTCGTAGAGAATTATAGCTGCCACATATATATATATATATATATATATATATATATATATATAAAGTTACAAATCATGATATTGAAGCACAGTACTCGCTTTCTAGAGATGAAACTAGAGATACCTTTACAGTTAGCAGGAGTGCATGGAAAGACGTTGGTGGATAACTTGTTATTTTTGTCTTTGATGAGTTGAACTATGACATGCTTCTCATACCCTTTTAGTTCAGAGAGATTCACCTCTACATGTTGAGAAGATTGCTTCACATTTACATGGATACTGCTAACTGCTTCCCCCTGCAACAAATGTATTTGGGTCACTGCGATTCTGATGTGAAAAATACATCTATAAAAATATGTATATACTTGGTATGGAACTTGTAAACGTACTTGCATATTTTCTGATTGCTTTCACAACATACAAATAACAAAACAATAAATACGCTTATGCATATGTGTGCATGCATATTGATACGAGAAGAGAGAGAAAGAGAGGGAGAGAGGGAGACAGAGAGGGAGCTCAGGAAGGGATAGGAAAAGTCGAGATCTCTTGTTTTTAGAAGCCAGATTAGGTATAAAATTTAGAGTAAAATACAATAACACTCTCTCTAGACAATCATAATAATAGTCACCTCCGCTCTAGTTATTTAAGTAACAATTAATAACCCCTAAGTATTTAGGGTTAACAAAATGCATAAAGTTACATAATTACCCTTGTATGTTATCAAATTATAAACTAATATACTTTTAATTATTGTTTTGTTTGTAATTAACATTTGTTTTCAGCACATTCAAATTGTAGGTAATTTATGAAATATTAAAGTAAATTTAATTAGCAAATAAACTTTTGGGTTAAATACACTTTCGTTACATCAAGTATCACTATATTCATGATTCGGCCTCCAAAGAATTCGGGCTTACAATTTACTACATCAAGTCCTAATTGCATACAATTAAGCCCCTAATTTCAGAATCTGACCAAAATTGGCCGGAATACCCGACCCGTCCAAGAGTCTGATCGGGTCTTAAGTATTTAATACCAGTTGATCATATAAATATACGGATTGACTTAATTTTAAAAAGGGCTAAATACAGTTTCGTTACATCAAGTACCACCATATTCACGATTCGGCCCCCAAAGAAAAAAATTAAAATTATAAAAAAAATTATGAATACAATAAAACTATAAATACAATTTAAAATTATAAAAAATTATAAATAAATTTATAAAAAATATAAATACAATTTGTGAAATTTATACATACAATTTGTTAAATTATAGATACAATTTTAAAATTAAAAAAAATTATAAATACAATATATATATATATATATATATATATATATATATTAACTGATGTTTGTTTGAAGAATAAAACGGAAAACGGACGGAAAGAAAGTGTTGTTGGATAAACTAATTAACTACTGTTTGTTTGAAGAATTTTTTAACTAAATAAAAACAATTCACTTTCCAAATGCAAAATACATTACGTATGTCGTCTTATGTACCTTCTCTCTCCCCCTCCTTTTTGCAACTCACTTTTTGCACACCATCTCTCTCATTCTTTAATGGCGATAATCAGACTTTTTCCGTCAGAAAAGTCTCTGAATTAACATAAAATTTCAGGTTATTTTCTGCTTAAATCGATCAAAGCTACTGTACAGAATCCAAGACGCTGGAATTTTCAAATTTGAAGGAACAGAACAATTTGAAAGATTAGGGAAGAGGGGGAGAGGAGAGAGAGCAAATGGGAAATTTTTTTCTTTTTTCTTTTTCAATTTTTTCCTCCTCCTTTTGTATGTTCTTCCAATATAAAAGGATATTATTTAATTAATTAAATTTTGGACACTTTTGTCAATTGTTTAAAAGTTTAATGCTATTCGTGTTAAAAATATAATTTGTATGTTTAAAAGTTTATTGATTTTTTTGGTAATTAAGTCTTTTTTTTAATTTGAAAATAAAAAATTGTATTTGGTAATCTTTGTATTAATATTTAATTTTAATAATTTAACATATAATAATTATTTATAAGGATTATACAGATTTAATATGTCAAAATAAGTATTTATGCAAATTTTATACGAATTAGGTACTTGATGTAGTAAATTGTGAATTTAGTGGTACTTGATGTAACATTAGTGGTATTAGCCCGTATTCTATACGGTCAAACGGTATACAATTCCTATTTGACTGAAAAATTAGGTATTCCGGTCAATTTTGGCGTCATTCTGAAATTGAGGGCTAAATTGTATGCAATTAAGACTTGATATAGTAAATTGTAAGCCCAAATTCTTTGGGGGCCAAATCATGGTACTTGATGTAACGGAAGTGTATTTAGTCCTAAACTTTTGGGTAAATGACACGAATGTTAGGAATTTTATAATTAAATTATTAGTGGGTTGTTATAACTAGTTCAAAATGGGTGCTATGTTGATATTGTAGTTGTTGTGTATATCCGTGAAAACTATTATTTGAATTTTTTGGTACAAGTTATGATTTTCATATGTTAAATGTACCTCGAGTTAATGTCAAAATTTGTAATGTTTTAATTTTGATACATTTTGTTGAACTACATCTTTGTCTAGTAAATAAAGTTTTTTTCTCTTTTAATTTTTTTGAGTATCAACATTTGTCATTTTTTTATTGTAAAAAATTAGGTCTAAAGTGTGATTTATGGTTAATTTAATATTTGAGAAAAATAATTTTAACATACTTTTTTAGTTGAATGTTTTATTCATGGTAAAATTCAATCTTTTACTTCAAGTTTTTTGCCTAAGTTTGTGTTTATGTAAACTCTAATGTTTGTGAAAAATAATAAACAAAGTTTTTTTTTGGGTTAATTTTTAATTTTTTAGGCTATTGAGATTTTGCTTATTTAATAATAAAAAATTATGTCAAAATGTAAATTTTAATCTTTGAGAACTCTAATTAGTAAAAAGTATATGACTGTATTTTCTTGATAAAATGAATACTTTTAATATATTAATTAGAGGGGTACTAACTATTACTAAACAAATTAGAGGAGGAGGTGAGTGCTATTATAAATATTTGCAGGGAGTGTTACTGTATTTTATTATAAAATTTGATGAATATTTTCAGGTAATTTTTGTATTAGGATGAAAGAATAACTTCTTTGATGTGTGGTGATTCAACTTTGATAGATCCTACTGATTAGAGCAAAAGTTTCTAATAGAAAGATGACTATAGTACTATATCAAAACAGAGGGCACATTTAGGAAATATTCCCAAATAATCTTGGAAAAAAGTTTCCCAATACAAATAAATATAAATAAAAAAAATATATAAAGTTAAGTAATAGTTAGTACCCCTCTACTCAATATAAAATGTAACACTCACTACCCTTAATATGGTTGACCAACAAATGTCAACTAATTTTTTTAATATAATATCCAAAACACCCTTAAATTATTATGTGGAGAGTTTTAACTTCAAAAATTGCGATAATTAATGTACCCACTCAACATAACTTCGTATATTTTTTTATTATTTAACTTGATGCAATTAATTAAATTACCTATTATGAATATTTGTATGGGGTGTTATTGTATTTACTTATAAAATTTAATGAATATTTTCAGGTAATTTTTGTATAGGATGAAAGAATTTGTTTTATGTGTGGTGATTCAACTTTCTTCTATCCTACTGATTAGAGCAAAAGTTTCTAATAGAAAGATGACTATAATACTATATTAAAACAGATGGCACATTTGGGAAATATTCCCTAATAATATTCCCTAATAATCTTGGAAAAAAGTTTCCCAATACTTGTAAAGAATCTTGGGAAAAGTTTCCCAAATACTTCTTACAAATAATCTTGAAAAAAGTTTACCAATAATTCTCAACAGTCAACACCAAGTTATATAATTCTTTAAATCATTCCCTTTGTCACTTCCTCAACATATCATGTCTATAGTTATGATTTATACACTCTGGTATGAAACCCTTGTGAAATAGTATTATCATCTAAGCCAGAACAGATCAAAGCATAAGCCAAGATGGCATAATATAGATAAAACAATAAAATGACTTTCAGTTTACCTTCAAGCCAAATTCCTTGCACTCTTCTCTTGCCTGTGAAATATATAGCAAAGAGAACCAGCATCAATTCCCAAATATTCAAAAACTCATCGGCGATTCATATTTAGTCAGTCCCTATTAAATTTAGGCGAAACATGTATGTCTTTCCAGGATGGCTTTCATATTTAGTCGGTCCCTATTAAATTTAGGTGAAGCATGTATGTACATGAGATTCATATCTTGTTACCTGTACTTTATCAGCTCCAAAGGCTTCGCGAAGCAAAGCCCAAATCATGGTTCTCTTTCCCACTCCTGGAAGTCCTTCAAATATGAAATGATAACAGTCTTCTGATCGGGCCTGCAAGGTTATTCAAGCTCTGTTATTATTAATTCTTGTCATAATTTCAGGGAAATCACCAAATCTTACAAGAGTGTTATTATCTTACCGCGGCCTGCAGCTCAATTGCTGTAGCTCGATTGCAGATGAAATCTGACAAAGCATAAGGCCGATACTTGTCTGCCCAAGTGAACTTCCTTTTCACCTCATTTTCATCAAGTTCCATTACATTTACGGTAACTTCCTTCTTTGTCTTCGATGTTTGTGCTGGGTGTGATTCTTGTAATGGCAGCAAAGATCGCGGTGGTGGTGGTGGTGCACACTGTGTTGATATAACTCTCTCCCTCAATGGCTTCTCCTCATTAAATAAATGGGTATTTTTCCTTTCTGTTAAGTTACTTTTAACTTCTTTCCCATCTTTCTCGGAATCTCTGTCTCTCCGAGTTCTTGATAACAATGATGAGGAAGAATATGAACTCTCTTTTTCTTTCTTGTTTTTAAAGATGAAGGAAAGAGTACCCATCTGTTGCATCTTAACAACGAAACTCGACCTAGTGCTCGAGGTAACAGAAGCTGTCTCATGGATCTCGATTACTGGAACCTTTTCTTTGTTGATATCTAGTTTGGAATGTGTGAGCCCGTTATAATAAGGACTACTAGTAGAATACCTCTTCTCCTCTAGAATTGCATTTCTTCTGTTAAATTCCTCGAGGCTTGCTTCGGTTAGTTCTGAGTACTTCTTTCTTGGTATGAGGTTTGTTGCTTTTTTGGACCACGCGTTTCCTTTTGCCAAGGTGATAGACTGGGAAGAAGACTGGTCGGATGGGAGAACGGAGAGAGACTGATGCTTTTCCGAGATGTCGGGAAACAATTCGGACGGTGGGCTCGGCATCGAAGAGCAAAATGTTTTGAAAAGTTTTCTAGGAAGGGGAGGGGGATGAAATAAGTATGGAATGAAAGTTTTTGACTTATTTGTAGAAAAATCATCGTTAGGCGGGGAAGGCTAAGCTAAGGAGATTTACGTGGCGCAAAGAACAAGGGTGACAAACTGTAATTGTCAAGTGGATTCTAGTTATGGTTGAACAATGTTTGTAAAATAGATGCTATCATATGGTAGATAACATAAACTAATGCCCCCCTTTTGTACTTGTTACTGTTGGGTTGTGATTTGATTGGACCCGAGTAGTTGGTGGGTCATGTTGCACATGGGTCACTTGAGTGTATTTATTCTATAAATAGAGGTTGAGCAGGGAACAATGGGGGCAGGTCGCAGATAGATATTTTTGTACTCTTTGATATTATAGTGAATTCTCTCTCTCCGTAGTTTTCTCCCATTTTGGGTTTTCACGTTAAATCTTGGTGTTCTTATTATTTATTCTGTATTTATATTTTTGGTGTATGTTGTTATTTATACATATTTTGTGGGTTAAAATCCACAAGACTACACCATCATCCGTTGGCGCGATTTTGGCTCTGCCTTTTGGTGATTTTATCAGGTGGCTAAAATCTGGCGTTAACATTGGCGCCGTCTGTGGGAAGCGAAAATTAAGTTCGAAAAATCACCGATCAACTATGGCGAAGAGGAAACCTCACACATAAAAGCCAACTAATGGGTTCTGTCCCCAATGATAATTATCAGTTTTCTCTTCGGACCACTTCGGCAATTCTTCTTCAGCAAATATGGTTCCGTTCCGAGAAAGAATGCTTTCTCTATGCTTTCTCCATGTCGACAAAATCTCATCTTCAACTACACATAAAAGCTAAGTGGTTCTCTTTTAATAGATTATAAAATTCTCATCTTTTTATGGTTGGTTGGCTCTTCTAGTCGGGGTGCATGTCCATGACCATCACTTACAAAAGTCATGTGGTCCATACTTATAAAAGTCTGATGTTACACCACTTGCACCATTAATTTCCTTTTAATAATTATGCCCACCATGTGATCACTTTCAAATTGGCAGTATAGTTTCTGTCATCACCCCACACTTGAATCACCATGGATATGCGAGCTTGGCTTAGTTTAAATAACATCACCCATACAGACAATTACTTTAATAATATATATTTTGATAATCTTACCAATTCCTAATAGATAAGTATAGTACTAAAGCATATATTCTGGGAAGATGTACTTTATTTATCATACATGCGTGCATATGGTTCAGGATAAGAGTTTATTCATCGGTCATATCACAGCCTGCTTACCTCAAGTTCCAAGATGAACACAGTTGTCCAATTAATGGTTCATAGCAGCCGAATTGCAGAGTACTCTCTGTTATGATTGTTGAGATGGGCCAGCGATCACCGTCGTAGTCGCCGACAATAGTTTGGGATAAGCAAGTCCATCACCGTGGCCCATAGTAATTTGATTGTTTTATTCGGCTATGACTTCGGAGACACTTCGACAAAGTAAACAACTGTCTTCTTTATCCCCCTAAGTAGCTTCGGCAACTCATGTATGCCTTCGGATAGCCTTCGACGGGTCACCTTCTGGTTTCGGCATCAAACCCCTTTCATTTCGACAACACTTTGGAGACTTCGGGCTGGCTTCGGCAGCCAGCCTTCGGCTTCGGCCTCGTGGCGTCACCGCTTCGGATTCCGATGGGCTTCGGCATCGGCTTCGAGCAGTTCCGGCACGGTTGAGTCGGCTTCGGCAGTCAGTTAGTCTCGGACTTCGGCACATTCCGACGTCATCCCGACGGGCCACCGTCGGACTTCGGCTGGCATGATTCCACTTCGGCTTTGTGTCCATGGGGTGCGATGTTGCTCTTTGGTTTTGGGGTCATTGTTTGGGCATGTATTTGGTTCAGTTGGAAGTAATGGGTGGTTTTTAACGTCAGAGGCCTTGATCTTCTCTAATTTGATCTCCATTGTTTCAGAGGAAGAAAAGGTGAAAATGGGTTTGACCCGGTAATTTGATAAGAAAAATGGATCTGCATTATGGTTACATTGGGTACTAAAAGGGTGAAGAAGATGAATTTTTCGTTGAGGTAGTTGGGGTGGCATTTCGGAGTTATAAAGTTGGATGACGTTATAAGGTCGGATTCGAGGCGTTCTTCGGGAAGGCTTAGATTTTCTGAATGGTAAATATTCAGGCGGATACATATCCTTCGGGAGGGGACGGGGATCTCTTCAGCTAAGGTCATTGGTCGAGCAGAGCATTTTGGGTCTCCCAGGCGAAGGTCGGGGACCTCTCCTCTTCAGGCACTTGGTCGAAGAGGAGCGTTCCTCTCCTGAACGGATAAAAATCCCTTCGAATAGACATCATTTAGAAAAACTTTGTTCTCCTGAAGGGCACTCGTGTGCGGTTGTGATGAGTTTATTAATTTTGCTGGTTTTGGCTGTTGGAGGCTACTTTTTGTATAGTCTCTTGTTTAAAGTTTCTTGTAAATAAGAGACTGGGGGGCAATGTTGGGTTGTGATTTGATTGTACCCTAGTAGTTGGTGGGCCATGTTGCACATGGGTCACTTGAGTGTATTTATTCTATAAATAGAGGTTGAGCAGGGAACAATGGGGGCAGGTCGCAGATAGATATTTTTGTACTCTTTGATATTATAGTGAATTCTCTCTCTCCGTGGTTTTCTCCCATTTTGGGTTTCCACGTTAAATCTTGGTGTTCTTATTATTTATTCTGTATTTATATTTTTGGTGTATGTTGTTATTTATACATATTTTGTGGGTTAAAATCCACAAGACTACACCATCATCCGTTGGCGCGATTTTGGCTCTGCCTTTTGGTGATTTTATCAGGTGGCTAAAATCTGGCGTTAACAGTTACCATCAGGAGTAAAAACATGGGTTGGCACTAGCCCTTTATGAATTGAAAGGTTCCTTGTTTTGTTTGATATATATATATATATATATATATATATATAGAGAGAGAGAGAGAGAGAGAGAGAGAGAGAGGTTAAACAAAGGGTTGTCAATGGTTTTGATTTTATATGATGGTTACCAACTGGAGTTTGATTTCCTTATAATTGTATTTTGTGACCTAGTAAATTTGAATTTGAAGAAGAAAATATTTGTTACTAGGTGACAAGCATGCATGTAGTGTTCCAACTACTTGCCAGTGCTCACCAAGCTTTGCCACTCGGTTTGATTTGACCTTTATAGGTAGCTTGGCTAGACTAGCTAGATTTGAATCCTTTAGGAGAATGTAGTGATACAAATGAAAGTATGCAACAAATCTGAATTACTCCCTCGACCATAAAATCGGGTGTAGTTTGACTTCTCAAGTTAGATTGACCGTGTTTACAAATTTATATAGTTTCTTATGGTCATATTTCACCCGTATATAATTATTAATAATAGTATAAGGTTTGATTTTGAACTAAAAGTCGAACGAGATATAAGTAATAGTATAAGGTTTGATTTTAGACTTGGTCAATATGACTTTAAAAATCGAATAAGGTATAAGTAATTAATAGTATAAGGTTTAATTTTGGATTTGGTATATGACTTTAAAAGTGGAACGAGTCTAGTTTTTATGGGACGGAGGAGAGGACAGTGGCATGACTGAGAGTAAAAGAAAGCCAAGATTGGGATCAAAAGTCTCGTGTTTCCTAAGTGCGACGAGTAATTAAAATGAGAGTTGAATGGTAATGGATGCTTTCGATAATAGGATTAGTGAAGATATTCATTTATGCATTGTTTTGTTTTGCGGAAAGAACTAAGGCAGAAAGAAGACGACGACGTTTGGCGTCATTAACAATGTTGAGTAGTAGCAAAAATAGTAGAATAATGGTTGTAGAACACTAGACAGGGAGACCAGTAGAATGCAGCACATCAATAATAATTATATATAACAAGACATTAAGATTAAGAAATCTTATTACAATAATTTTATAATTATATTAAGTTATTTTTGTTAATTACGAATAAATATCGAGTCAATCTCTCAAAATTTTGTCATTTTTTAATGTAATGCGTAAATTTTTCGTATCCCGTAAATTATATACAATGATTGGATATATATACATGCATACATATATGACACAATTTAAAATCATTTGTTGAACCAATGGACCTTTTAAATGATATTTATTATTTTTAAGTTTATCTATGCATATATTATCATATAATATATAAATTTGACAAAATATAAATTTTATAAAAAGCTTGTGCAAGGCATGATCATCAATCTAGTGAAGACTAACAACGCAAATGATTAATAAAAGTAAGTTTTATGTCATTAATGAATTTGGACTGTGACTAAAGTAGAATAATAATGTACAAATATTTTTTATTTTATATATTTACATATGTCGATATTTAATATCGATACAAATTTATCGTTATATGTAGCAATACTCGATAATTAATGACAACTGCATTTGATGGTGCTATAATAATAATTAAATTAAAAGACATATTTCTTCACGAAAGTATTAAAAAAAAGTAACGAGTAACTATCACGGCCTGATCTTGAAGGAACTCCAACTAGCTGATTTAGGGGCCCATATATTCTTCATGTGTAAACAACAGTACGAAATCGGAATATTTTGCCGTTTGGTGTTGACTCATGACTTATATATATTGATTTTTCCGATGTATTATCTGATGTAAATTCATGCATGAATATAATAAGCAATATATGTCTTAATCGTAATATATAGAATATACATATTAATCTATTTACTTACCAGGTTGTGCTAGCACTTTGGAGTGATTTTAATATACATTTCCTATTTAGCTTTTCTAAATTTTTTGATATAAAAGAAGTTTTATCTATTAAGTTTTATCACATGAAATATTGAGTGTCATTATTGAAAAAGAGTCTCGCTATGTATTGCGATAAATTTACGTCGAAATATAATTACGAAACTTATCAATATGAGATTGATATAATTATAGGGGCCCTCCTCTTCCGGTTCTAAATCAAAAGGCCATCATGGACCAAGATCCAAAGTAAAGGGATCAATCTTGTTGGGAGGCACTTTCGAACCCATTTTCTTGGTCTCGATATGAACTGGTATCTCCGCAATAAGAAGCAAACACATAGCTAGGCAAGGAAAAAATCTTCGATCGTGGAGTTGGTCCAATTGCATCTCTTTCAAAGGACCCTGATGGGAAGAGGTTGTGTTACTCGGTTCATGGCATAGTAGTTGAGGAAGACCTTGTGAACTATCTAACCTTTTTTTCGCTGGACAAAACTTATCAATATATGAAATTGGTATGAATTATAGGAGGACCTCAGTTATTACATATCTCTCCAAAAAAATTATCACTAATATTTATTCACGTAATTGACAATCAAAAACTCGACATAAACATTCGCAATATATATATATATATATGTATATATCATTTTCCATTGCAAAAATTGTCCTCTCATGCTTACACTGAATTGAGACGTCAATATTTTAATTGTTACAATGTTATAGCCAATGTTTCAAATTATTTTTTTTTACAAAACTATCCTAATAAATTTTGGTCAAAATAAATCAATCATGTGCTTATTATGTGTGTAACAGGCAAAATAGCAAAGGTAATAACAGTACCCGGGGTTTGGCTATTGCCAATTGCTATTGAGCACTGCAATGGCTACTGCATTACAATCCCCAACATTGCACTGAAGTGGACAAGATCCTCAGGAAACACAAACACGTCGCCTTTAATTATTAAGTATTCCCTCTGTCCCAAATTAATTGCATTTTTAGGACTTTTTAAAGTCAAATTGACTATTTTTAAAACTAATCTTTTTACTATTTTTGCTAACATATAGGTGAAGATATTATAACCAAAAGAAAGTATATACAATTTATTACTAATTTCAATTTTTATAATTTTTAAAATATATTTATATATGCTTAATTATTAATTTTAAAAATAGTCAATTTGACTTTAAAAAGTCCTAGAAAAACAATTAATTTGGGACGGAGGGAGAACCTTTTTTTTTTGTTGGATTAGTAGTGACAAATCCAACCTTTTTATTACTGCTACCGAAATTTTTTAGGTACCATTGAGGTTGGTACCTTCAAATTTTACACGTTTTCCGAGAAGAAAACTAAGTATTTTTTTAAAAATGCTTAGTTTGAAATTTATTGAGTTGATTTGGTGTTCTATTTAATTTATTCAGTTCAAAAATGAACTACAAGAAACCAAGTATGTGATGATAGTTCGATATTTGTCCCATTGTTCAATGACACTCGGTGTTTTATGCAACTGATAAGTAGATGCTACTTGGATCTTCTTGACTCTTGGGCATTATTTCAGTTGATATGATAATGTGAAAACTAGGTAACCGGAAGATTTATAGTGTTTAGAATTAACACAATAAAAAAGTTTCAAGAAATGATTTTTCAGTGTACTAAGATTAAATTGTCCTTTTATTTTGAGCCACGTGACTTATTTTAATAAAAAATGCTAATTTCATGGCCAGAAGGTGTTCTTATAAAGAAATTCATTGTTTAAAAATTAAAATATTAAAGTTTATGTTCTAAAATGCAAATAAAAAAAAATTAAAATTTTAAAGTGTATTTAAGCCAAAATTTAAGCGCCATATTATGTTTGATGGAACGGTATCCCAATTGTTGGGTGTGGGTCATTACTCATGAAAGAAACCTAAGTTGAAAAAGGATTTACTTGTTAGTTTGGTGACCAAGACAAGTAAATATGGTCCTAAGTGAAGAAATTGTTAGCTAAGAACATGTTGTGAGCTTGAGGTTGTTTCCAACCCATAATAGGAATGGATTAGAAAAAGTATTATAAATAAGGCTATAAGATAGTCTTATTAAAAATGGGTGAAGTTCGATAGCAAAAGGCCACCGAAAAAATAAATTGAGAGGATTAGAGTTTGTTGCTTGTAGGTTTCCGTCGCCATCTCCGTTAAAGCTGGAAGACTTTTTGATTTTGGTGTTTAAAGTGGTGAAGTTAATTAGGCTTCTCAACCTAATTAAATGTAAATTTGTGTTCTCTCAATTTATTGTGTAACCTCAAGTTTTAGGGTGAAATTTGGAAGGATTATTATAAGCCTATTATTATTAGAAGTTTGACTCGTAGTTTTTCCCTTTAAGAGTTTTGCACATTAAATATTGTGGCTTGCTTGTGGATGATTATTTGTTCCTATTTAATTGCAGGATATTGTGGCTTGCTTGTGGATGATCATTTGTTCCTATTTAATTGTAGGAAAAATAATTCCTAGTTGGGGAAGAACCGGGGAGCTTTTGCGTCACGTGCGCATACACAAGACATGAACACATGTTTGGATTCCAACTTGACCCAAAAACTTTAACTATTAGGTCTTGAGCCTATTCATGTATATTAGTCATTCACTCTTTCATTATTTTTGCGATATGTAACTCGAACTCACTTGTGATATCTTAACAGTCTTCCATTCACAAGTGAGTCAATCACATCAAAAGCTCCCTCTCACTTGAACACTTCTCTTCAATCACCGCAATATTAATTCTTACCTAACCACCCTCGGTTTTTCCATCAATAGTCAACTTCCATCAAGAATTAAATATCTTCTCTTCAATCACCGTGACTTCAATTATTGGCTAACCACTCTTAGAACTAATTTGCGACTAAACTCATCGAGAATTCAATATCACCATCAAGTCTTTAGGAAAAGCACTAACCCTTAATTGAGAATTCAACATTATCGTATGTCTTTTGAAGAGACTGTCCGAAATTAATTTTTTTGAACTACCATTGTGTGTCTTTTTGAAGCCCAAGATCAATCTTCTATAGTTCCTATATATATATAATATATATATATATATATATATATATATATATATATATAGGGGACTGATCCACAGCTCGCGTTAGTTATGGACACTATTCCAGCTAGCTCATCTTCTGCCGTCCAATGGAAGATCTAAGGGTCAGGTTTGGGCCTGACCGCTACTCCCTCTAGCGGCCAGCCAAATTCTTTTATGCTGACCGTTACTCCCTCTAGCGGCCAGTCAAAACGACGTTTTGACTGGCCGCTAGAGGGAATAGCGGCCAACATGAAAGTTCATAGAAATATTTGGCCTTCTGCTCAAGACAAAAGTCTAAAATACCCTCACCTTAGTTAGATTTAAATAATTTTAATGTATAAAATATTTAGAGTTTAAATTTAAAAAAATCAAATTATCACAATAATTCACAATGTTAACTTATATTACATAAGAAATTATATTACAAATATTTTATACAAATAAATACATTGAAACTAGTTAATGTATTTATTTGTATAAATTGTCAAATATATCAATGTATTTATTTGTATAAAATATTTAGAGTTTAAATTTTAAATAATCAAATTATCACAATAATTCACAATGTTAAATTATACTATTTCTAGCGGTCAGTCAAAACGTCGTTTTGACTAGCCGCTAGAGGGAGTAGCGGCCAGCATAAAAGAATTTGGCTAGCCGCTAGAGGGAGTAGCGGCCAGGCCCAAACCTGACCCTTAGATCTTCCATTGGACGGCAGAAGATGAGCTAGCTGGAATAGTGTCCATAACTAACGCAAGTTGTGGATCAGTCCCCATATATATATATATATATATATAGGGAGTGATCTATAGTCAAAGTTGAATGTGAACCTCATCCATCCTACGCAGATCCCACCATTCATTTATGTGATCCAAAAGCTGTAATTATTCCCATCCGCATAACTGTTATGCGGATGAGATACAATTTCTGGGTTCCCGTCCGCATAATAATTATGCGGATAGTATATCTCATCCGCACAACTATTATGCGAATGAGGTAAATCTTAGGTCATTTTTTTTAAATGGTTAGAGATGAGTTGAATAATAAAGGCTTCTATCCAACTTTAGATATGGATCATTATCCACATATATATATATATATAAAAGAGAGAGAGAGATAGAAAGAAGATATCCCAGAAGCAACTCCAACCGGGGAAATAAACATGTCCGTTCATATTTATGCATTATTCTGTGCTAGCATGAATGCCTGCAGGTACTCTTGCCTCCCCAAATATAGAAACACAGAAGATATATAGTGAAAATTGTTGACCAGGTATTTGTCTTTTGCAACTTTAACATATTATCAATATAAATGTATAACAATAATTAATACTACAATCAAATAATCCTCTAATATAGTCTCCGTATACTATAATATATCATTTCAAAATGTCACAACCATACAAAATTCAAACATAAGAGTAATATAGTTGTTGCACCATATTCATTTATGCTCTTCCATTCATCATTAATATAGTTGTATACTCACTAAGCAGTGATCATTCAAGGAATAAAAGGCCTACCCAATTCTATAAACCTTAATAGCTAGTAGGAACTGGAACGCGGCGTGCAGTCTTTCCACAACCTTAGGAAGCATCATACATCTGTAGCACGAAAAAGCATCGTATTAGTAAATCACAATATGCTAAGTAACTAGATAAAAATTGCCTAATTTACCTATACAAAGTATTGTGGGTTGTATGAGTTGTACAATACAACTCATCAATACTTTGTCTATGTAAACTAGACAGTTTTTTTCTAGTTACCTGTCGGCACTCGAAATCTTTAATAGCTAAAAGGAACATGTAATTTTAAACTCCTACCTAGTAACTACTACTTGGTTGGGAAGCTGCATATTTTCTATCCACAACATCAATGAGCTTGTTAGCTATTGCACTTGCATACACTGAAGAACCTTCATATATCTGAAAAATGATTAAAACCCGACATTACATTATTGCCATATGATCAAATTCAAGAAAATTAAAAAGAAATTAGCTCCATTAGTACCTTTGAGTTGAACAGAAAACTGTAAAAATCCCCAACGAGGCCGCAGGCAACATGCTGGAGGTCCAACTGAAGCTCATCAAGGACTTTTGATACAAACAACAAACAGTTGATTCTCTTTTGCTGAACCAGTTTAATGGTCACTTCATCGTCGATGATCCGAACATCAACCTCAGTGTTCTTGGACTTTCTTTGAAGCCAAGAGCTTCTCAGTAATGACCCATTATAGGGCTTGTCTGGATCACCATGAGGCTTCATGTTGGTGCTCTCAATTTCCAACACAGAATCATCTTCTGCCTTGTGCCTTCTGAACCTCTCCCTGCTATACCTCTTCTTCTCCACCAGAACTTTGAGCTCATTCACTGTTCTCTGAAGCTCTTTAATGTATTCAATTGCATCCCCCACAATTGAAGCTCTATCAGGCTTTGGGTTGCACTCAGCACAAACAATGAAAAATTATAAACATCAAACACGTACAAAATACTTCCTCCATTACAAAATTAGAGATATATTTCTGAAAGGATGATTTTTTAGAAATACTTTATTCTTCAAAACATATCCCTAACATTAGTTAGAAATGAAGTAGTGATGACATGATAGTACTAAATCAACCTAGAGTATAAGTAATGGCATATTAAGAACTTCATGACACTTCTAATTTATAGTCTGAATATTTCTAATTTCAAAACAGACAAAAATAGAAAATGTATCTCTGATTTTGGAACGAAGGGAGTAATCTACAAAAATCAGAAACACAGATATTGAATTGATGATAACCAAAAAGGAAAACAGAAGTATACCTATAAAACAATAGTATAATCAATCAGATTAAACAAAGGCTGAAATGATTAGAAGTACTTGCAATATCAAATTTTCACACACAAAAACATAGGATATACCTTGGTGGGATTTGGAACCAATTCCTTCAAAGCAATGTATTTATCATTTAAATGCTTTCTCCTTTGCATCTCAGTAGCAAAGTGTTTGGTATGCTTACCTTCCCTCCCTTTAGCCAAACAATTCATGCCCCTACTGAACTCCAAAACCCCATTGTCAAACTCTCCACTTCTTTCAATTTCCTCCACTCCACCAAACAATGATCCAGTTCTTGTCCCTGGAAAGTTATACTTTTGTGGTAAAGACTGATCAAACACTTCCCTAAACAAGGGAGGCTGAGGAGGAAGGTTCAAATGGAACATTGGATCATACAAAACACTTGAACCTAACGCAGTATCCGCGTTGGCAAAATCCCCATGAAAGCCTAATTTTTGGGTGGGATTTGTGAAGGAGATTGAGGAATTTGGGAGGAATGAAGATGAGTGTCTGTGTAAGTGGAAAAGATTGAGGAAGTCTTGTGTTGGTGGGTATGGATCAGTTTCTTTCAATGAACAAGAATCAGTGTTCATGAAGCTTTGGGGATATCTATTGGTATTATTGTTATGCATTTCTTGAATTTGGTGGTAATGATTATAGTTCATTTGTTGATGATGAGTTTCCCAACTTGACAAACTTGGGTCTTGCATCAAATGGGCTTCCATATTATTGTTTGGATTGTAACAATTATGATCAATCTCAAAACCCATTTGTTGTTGAAGCTTTAATTCCATGGCAGCAGCCACTGCCCGATTGGCGGCTGCCACCGCCCCATTGGCGGCTGCCACCGCCGCATTGGCGGCTGCCACCGCCGCATTGGCGGCTGCCAGCGCTGCAGCGGCAGCATCTTGTTGGGGATAAGAGAGTCCTTGTTCTTGATTCACAATCATGCTTGTCTCCCTCCTATTTTTTTGTGGGTTTTTGTCTCTGCAAGAGTTAAAAAATAAACAAAAGTGGAAAAAAGGTCAAGTACATGATCTTTAAGCAGTATATAAATTGATGGCTAAAAAAATTCCAAGAAAAATAATGGGTTCTATAGTATTTGAAACAAAATGATTGAAAGTCTAACCTTTTAATGCAAAAAATGTGAACTAGCTCCTTTTTGAAAGTGTCTAAAAGATTTTAACTTTTTTTCAAGTAGAACCCAGATTCAATCAAAAGAAGAATACCATCAGAAAAGGAATGGAAAAATGAGAGCGAGAATGGTGTACGGGTGGGCAACCAATATCATAAAATATGATTTGCATTTTTTTTTTCTACAGCAGGGAAGTTTGTTACTGAGATTCCCATCAGTGGGCCCCACAACTCATAATCTTCCTATTCTCTCTGATTTCTTATAGTAGTACTTTACTGCTGCTTGATTTCCATTGTTCCATTATTTTGGTCCTCACCATTTCATTCTTTCTTGCTCCCCAAAATATTCCTATTCAATAGTTTTTACTGAAATACCAAAGCTATGAGTTTTGATAAGAATAAAATGCAAAATTGTACTGTGAGTTTGACGCTTTGTAACAATATTGTCTTCCAGTTTTTGTATTTATCAAATTCCATTTTCCGATTTTGTTTAGTTGTTTAATATAAACTTAAAATACATCGGACTTTAACAAACACGTAATTTGTGAGTGATTACGTGTTAGTCTACTATAAAAAAAAACTGTGCTATGAAAAGAGAGTGGCATATATGTCACTGCCAAAAAATAACAAGCTCAAAAAATTTAAATTAAATACACTTGTTACCCAATATATACACTTAAGTAAAACCAATGCCAATATTCTCAGTAACTTTTTGTTTCCCTTGGGTATAAATACAAAAACAGTACAAAACAGTAGTACTATAAATTAATTACTTTTCTGTTTGTTTATTACTTTCTTTTTTCCTTTTTTATTTTTATTTTTATAACCATTTCTGTTTATTTTCCCTTGGATGGTTTTTTAGTGTTTGGACGAAGTCCCATGTGTTTCAATGATGTAGAATTCTCAGGAGCTGTCTTTGCCATGAACTCATTTTGGATTTCAATATATTCTAGCATGTGTTGGACCTCATTTTTACCACATTATTTTTCAAAAAGAGAAAATAAAAACTGTCTAAACACATCATTTTTATAAAATTAAGAAAAAAACACAAATTTGAAAAGGGTAAAATAATAGAGGCTAATATTGACATTTTATTGTATTAATATGTTGGTTGGAAGTTTCTCATGCTCTTTTTCATGTGTTATTTGAATCCGTTTCCCTTGTGGAGGTTAGGAAATGCGAGACATGCTTCTCAACAACCAGCCACCCAAGATTTTATTAGATCACCAAGCGGTTTGCTTGCTAGCTCACCCACTATTTGATTGGTTCAACGTGTGAGAGTAGTCACAAGTTTGTCTAGAGGGAAATAATACAGGACATGTAAAATTTTTTAGGAAATTGATATTTTCACATGAAGATATGATAGTTTCACGCATGGAAGGGGCCACTACGAAGAAGTTCCGGGAGTTACAAAGGAAGCTTCGAGCTCATATTGGTCATAGGTTGAGAACGGGAATTGAACTCTATGAGATCTAATCTCTCGTTGTTCCTCAATAGCTATTTGTTTATTTATCCATTTATATTTTAGTTTTAGTTACTATATTTTGATACCTAGTAGAATACAATTTCTTATTTTGAAGCGAAATGTCTAGAAAAAAGAAAAAATAGTGGTCGGGAAGGTTATAGTAGCCAAAGCTAATGATTCTTCTTAAGTGAGTGAGATTAACATCATGTCAGGAAGAATCATGTTGAGATATCATATTTTCACGTGGAAATATCAATTTTCAAAATTTATATATTTTGAATTTGTTAGTTAAGTCCAAATAATCAGTTTTGTAGGCACAAAACTCCACCATCTGCAGGAGGTAAGTTAACCGTGTACTTCTTCTCCTCTTATAAGTATCATTATTCAAGAAAAAAGTTATACACTTGTACCCCTTGAGAAGCAGCATATCCCATAACTTGATTTCATCAAGATACAGGTTGGACTATATAAAATATAATTATTAAAAAAAACATAATAATTCCATATTATGGTAGAGTGACAATTGAGTATTGCAAAAGAATGTACATGCTAACTCAGAACTGATAGACTCCACGGCACGCTTGCGTGAGGTGGTCGTCGCCCGGATCGTTTCCAGCAAGTTATGAAGGTGGAACGCTCACAACACCTTAACCCTTCGCCTATATTGAGACGAGAACCTTGGTATAATTGCTTTGCGCTAGGAAGCTTGCGTTGAATGGACACCAACGACACCTTGACCCCTCGCTTATATGTAAGCGGTAATCTTGGTACAATCGACGATTGATGGTTTGGTAGAATGACGCCACAAACAACTATGATATGTTGAATGATAAGTCGATAATTGAATCTTAAGAATACTAAGAAAATAATCTAGGAATTCTTAAAGAACCAAAAGATGAGAAAAATCTCACAATAATTTCATTAATCAAAAGTAATCTTAATAATGTTGTGTACATAAGCCATGTATCCTACTTATACTAATAACATAGAAACCCTAATCCTATAAGGAAACAAGAATTTGAATGGAAATAGAAATCCTAACTAAACACCATATGGAAATCAAAACATATCTAATAAATATCCTAATTACAATAGAAATCTATAAGATATAATGAATTCCCAAAAACTAAGGAAGAAATCTGCCAAAAATCGCGTGCCTCGAAAAACGCGCCAACCAATTTTGCGTGTTCTCGCCGGGGCGAGAAAATTGAACTGGGACTTCTCGCCGGGGCGAGAATGGACAGTAACTTCTTTGCCGGGGCGGATCAATTTGGGCCGGGGCGAGCTTGGACAGTAAGTTTCTCGCCGGGGCAAGAATTTTGGCCTTGGTTTTCTCGCCGGGGCGAGAACTCTGAATCCCAACTTCTGAATTTTGCTTCCGTGCAATCCAACCTCGTGTTGTCCCATGATATACCATAACCTCTTCAGCTTTCTTGGACATCCATAACGCCGTATGAACGCTAATCCTTCCATTAAATGACAAATATCTTCATTAATGATTAGACGATACAAACGAATATGATGAACACTATCTCGAACGCTTGACTTGCATTGATTTGGTTTTACTACATAGATCGTATCTAGCAATCCCAAATCACATGAATGGCCCTCTCCTCGATGTTCATATGACTTGAGCTCCAATGTACACCTCCTTGAGTAGATTCTCGTCCAATTACTTTAATTCGTTTGTTGAACCCTCGAAGCTTGAGTTGAGTCGACGATGTCCGATGCAAGCCTGATCAGGATTGTATCATTCCCCTCCTCTTCAAAAGGATTTGTCCTCAAATCTAGCATCCACTCCTCTCGAAAAGGACTTGTCCACAAATCTGACCCTACACCAAAACATACTAAGTCAGTAGCATCAAATAATCCATAATCACAAGTCTTACTTGTCACACGAAATATATAAACAATATTAACAACGCAAATAAGAATATGAAATGAATAATCAAAAACTCCAACTCCTGCAAAGAACAAAATAACATCCGACATGTCCCACGTAATAACACGAACAACTCTTAAATGTTTCCTTCCAAACGATGCTCGATATAGCATAACACACTGCAAACTCTTAGTAACACCACTTCGAAACTTAATCAAAAACCTGTCCACATCAATATGATGCTCTCCCACGCATATTCCAAATACTTCCAAAGTATTAACTACACCAAAATAAACTAAATTAGCAACTAAAACTAACACGCAATCAAAATTTCTACCTAAGAAATCAAATGCATATATAGTAAAATAAAAGCAAATAAAACTATGAAAAGTCCTATATCCTCCTGGATCAAATATCAGCACGTAGAACTCTTCATATAGCATAATCTCCCATCCACGAATTCCCGGATCAAAAACCAGTCTGATGATCTTGACCATTCGTAGATAAACCCATTGACAAATTCCCGGATCAAAAGTGAACCTTATGATCTCGATCATTTGTACTAACTTCCATTCCAATGCACCCGGGTCAAATACCAAAATTTCAAATTCAACTCGTTGCATTCGCAAGTGCTCTTGAATTCCTGGATTAAACACAAAACCAAACAAATCAACAAGTACCTTTTGTTTAATCACGAAGAAATCAAATAAATCAAAATCACATGCAAAGTCTACTAAAACAAAATCCAAAACACTTCCCTTTAGACTTTCCATGCATTGTTCCATTTGATGTGCACATTGATCCATATTATCCCCCTTGATGAGTACGAACCCATCTTGAACCTGCACAACAAAACTAACCTTTCTCTTCCCATTGACATTACCCAATGCAAAATCAAATAACGACATCAATGGAATTGAAAGTTTAAATCCAACACCACAAGATAAAAACTCACTAGCATACTTATGATACTCACAATCAAACTCAACATATGCCAAAGAATTTTTTCAAGTGTCAACAAAAGTCGAAGTATCATCAACACAGATATTAGCAAATTTTCCCATGTATGAATGCAAAACATGATTCAATATGAAAACATTTAACGCAGTAGCTAATCCAAAAGACTTAACTAAACATGCATATAAACCATATCTCACTTCAATTTGATGATAAACACTTTTCAACTCAATACCAAATGATAGTAATTCTTTCCCATTCAAGACAACATTCTCAAAATCATGCAATGATAACAACTCTAATGGAAAGACATTACCAAATGATAGCAAATCATGCAATGAAGATTTCTCTAATGATAAATCATGATCACTACCATTATCAATTAACGACATGCTATGTAAAGATTGATCAAAATCTAATTCAACATGTGAATGAAAAACTCTAGAATGAGTTTCATGCAAACGAAAATATCCACAATAATCACTAGAATAAATTCTACGAAGATATGCACTTTGACAATGAGAATTTACCAAATGATAGTAGGAATATTGACAATGAGAATATAACGCATGCTCATAAACTAACTCAACAAATATCAAATATCCTCCATAGTTTATGATAAAGACGATTCTACCCTCAAAATAGCCAAACACAAATTTATCTATGGAAGCATGCAAAACATGTTTTAATAAACTCATGAACATACTAGATGCATTAGTTAATCTAACAGAAATAACTATCCACCTATATAAGTCACATGTTAACACAACTTTCCAATCATCATATTCTCTCATGCTAATTTGATTAGGCATTGTCATCACATGGTCATCATCAAATGTAGATAAAACACAAGTACTATGCAATTTATCAAACATATTATCTAAGCAAAGAAAAACATATCGATACTTGTTTACCAATTCGAAATCGACGAACAAGCTCGACATTCTATCTCCCTTAGGTACTATGATCTCATGAATAGCACTCGCACTAATGCTTTCTCCCACTATACCCGCTTTGATGAAGTTGGACTCCATCAACTCTCCAACCCGCCTTGGTAACTCCGTCGTCTCCTCGGGAATACTACAAGCTGGCTGATATGGAATGATAGCTCGGGGTATATCCTCAATCACCTGTACAAGAGACAAAACAGAACTAGACAAAGAAGAGTTAATCTCGTTAGTACTCAAAAGCGTCGTCTTGTACGAATGTACAGTCATTGGCTTTTCAAAATACAACTCACTTTCTAACTCACTCTCCTCTCTTTTTTCACTCTTACTCTCCACTGTTTCTTTCTCTCGTTTGTTTTTACTCTCATTCTTTTTACTCTCTCGTTTCTTTTCATTCTCTTTTTCACACTTTTCTTTTTCACACTCAATCTTTTTTTCAATTTCTTTTTGTCGTTCAATTTCACATGTATTTTCCTTCTTTGAACCATGGTCTTCATCTCGAACATCGGAACTTAACAACTCTCCTTGGATCGCATATTCTATTATTTCTTCTTCCACCTGCGGCTGGGCTAGCTTCTTTTGCGCCTGTCGGCCATTTTGTAGTTGCCTCGCCAACTCTTTTAGTGATCCCATGACTTCTTCTTCCTCTCGCGGTTGATCTCGCTCTTTTTGTGCCTTAAGAGTAACTCGTTGTTGTTTCAAATTATCATCCTTTAACTCATTATACGTCCTCATGATGTCCTCAATTGATACCAGTTCAACATACACCCTAGGAATTTCTCTTCGCTGTCTCCACTGCAAATCTTCATGTCTACGAACCTTCTTTTCATTATCACAAGTTGAACGCCTTGAAGGTTGCTCTACATATTTCGGAGATGCATGTTCATTCCTCCTACTAGGTTGTCCTGGAGCATACCGCTTTCTCATCACGGTTTTCAATTCTTCCCATGTCTCGATCGGACGCTCTTCATACCTTTTTCTGCTACGCACAAATTCAGCCCACCATGTAGCTGCATAATCAGAAAAATCTTGAACTGCAAGTTTGAACTTCTTGTACTCGGAATAATTATGATAGCCAAACTCTCGTTCCTTCCTTTCCTCCCAACTCAAATAAGCTTCAGGATCGCGCCTTCTTTGAAAAGATCTCTTTTGCCACTCATAATTATGTTCATAACCATAATTATACATGTTCGCTGCAAAACAAAGGTTAGTAGATAAAGAAAAAATTTCCTCAAACACTCCCTTACGTGTTTCGCTCAAACAATATATCACACAATTATGAAATCGCTCGTGTATCGCACAATTCGGCTTTTACCCTCAATTGATCTCACACTTTTGCCTTTTACCACTCTAATTCCCTCTTATAGGTTCTTTTTGAATTCACCAAATAAATATCTCAGCTTTTGTATCAATTCAACAAGAACTTATCACAAAACAACATATAGCAAGTGTGACGTACGATATCCACCAAAAATTTTCACGATCACCAATTAAAATCCTCTTGAGTGAAATTCCAATATCCACAAAAATTCACAAATCCCAACAATAGAACCAAATAATAGCTTCTTCAATAAAGTCCCAACTTATGAACCCAAACAATTGCAACAATAACAATTTTGCCCAACAATATCAATCAAACGAAATAACTTTTTTTTTTTTACTTTTCAACAAGAAAAATAAAGGATAAGTAACCTGCTAGGAACTTAGCTTTGATACCAAATGATAGACTCCACGGCACGCTTGCGTGAGGTGGTCGTCGCCCGGATCGTTTCCAGCAAGTTATGAAGGTGGAACGCTCACAACACCTTAACCCTTCGCCTATATTGAGACGAGAACCTTGGTATAATTGCTTTACGCTAGGAAGCTTGCGTTGAATGGACACCAACGACACCTTGACCACTCGCTTATATGTAAGCGGTAATCTTCGTACAATCGACGATTGATGGTTCGGTAAAATGACGCCACAAACAACTATGATATGTTGAATGATAAGTCGATAATTGAATCTTAAGAATACTAAGAAAATAATCTAGGAATTCTTAAAGAACCAAAAGATGAGAAGAATCTCACAATAATTTCATTAATCAAAAGTAATCTTAATAATGTTATGTACATAAGCCATGTATCCTACTTATACTAATAACATAGAAACCCTAATCCTATAAGGAAACAAGAATTTGAATGGAAATAGAAATCCTAACTAAACACCATATGGAAATCAAAACATATCTAATAAATATCCTAATTACAATAGAAATCTATAAGATATAATGAATTCCCAAAAACTAAGGAAGAAATCTGCCAAAAATCGCGTGCCTCGAAAAACGCGCCAACCAATTTTCCGTGTTCTCGCCGGGGCGAGAAAATTGAACTGGGACTTCTCGCCGAGGCGAGAATGGACAGTAACTTCTTTGCCGGGGCGGATCAATTTGGGCCGGGGCAAGCTTGGACAGTAAGTTTCTCGCCGGGGCGAGAATTTTGGAATTGGTTTTCTCGCCGGGGCGAGAACTCTGAATCCCAACTTCTGAATTTTGCTTCCGTGCAATCCAACCTCGTATTGTCCCATGATATAACATAACCTCTTCAGCTTTCTTGGACATCCATAACGCCGTATGAACGCTAATCCTTCCATTAAATGACAAATATCTTCATTAATGATTAGACGATACAAACGAATATGATGAACACTATCTCGAACGCTTGACTTGCATTGATTTGGTCTTACTACATAGATCGTATCTAGCAATCCCAAATCACATGAATGGCCCTCTCCTCGATGTTCATATGACTTGAGCTCCAATGTACACCTCCTTGAGTAGATTCTCGCCCAATTACTTGAATTCGTTTGTTGAACCCTCGAAGCTTGAGTTGAGTCGACGATGTCCGATGCAAGCCTGATCAGGATTGTATCAAGAACTCAAAATCTTGTTGATTTGATAAATGAGGTAATTCCAAATTCTAAGAGTAACTTTCACTGGTCATTTGGTCATACCAATAGATAACAAGTTCAAGAAACTATAAAGTTTAAGAATGGAATGCATATTGTAAAATTTCCAAGCAAGACTACCTTTTTAGTTTAATATATTTGGCAATAACAAATATGGCATGATCGTCAATGACTTACAAACTCCTCATGTTAAGATAGACCTTATACGAAACACCCTCTTCTTAAGATGATAAAATAGTATTATGTGTGGGAAAAGGAACTTTAGATTACCTTTTAAGTAAACATGTTGAAGTCCAGACTCCAGCAAGCTGCTTCACTTATTGTAGACGTAAATGGTGCGAACAATTGCCAAATTTTCCCCGTTTTCTCAAAAATGGTCGTGGAGAAATGTATTCGTGATTACAAAATCTCTTGCATGCTTTCCACTAGAGCAATGAATCTCGCAAGTTTTCAATATTTAGCAGCAAATATTACAGATAATGCCGTGAGCAACTGCCTTGTTGCAGAGAATGATTTAAGCTTATAACCCCAATTCCATTAAGAGGGTTACCATGGAACTCTTATTGCCCTGCGCTCCGCGTACAATGTACTATTGTTCTGAAATGTGGTACAAGAACTAATTACCTTGTGCATTCTACTAAAGGTAGTGCTCCTCGTACCCAATTTGGTTCCACGTACCCAGGCGATCAACGTTCCTGGTAAACCATGCATCACAATGTGAAGTGCCCTATTTTTGATCAAGTAACTCTTCATTTCATCAATCAACATGTAACACGATCTAGCTTTTGGAAGTGTATTACTATTGCTAGATTTTATGAATCTCTGAAGTGTTCATCACTTGCCAGCCAACTGTACAGACCAGTTTAACAGTAACTGTCATATTCACTTACCTTCTCTCATCTACCCTAATTCAAAAAATGTCACTTTGTCTCAGGTGTGCAAGATTTCTCAAATGACTACTCATTTCATCAAGTAACGTGTATATCTCTTTAGCCTTTGGGTGTGCTTTATCGCCTTTCCGAAATTCATAAACCACACCATCCAGTTCAATTAAACTACACCCAGGACTCTTCTTCATGTTCCACTCTTTCATTATCTTTCTCAATTTTAATGCTTCCCACCATCTATTTGAGGAGGAATATATATTCGACATGAGTATATAAGCACTATCTCTCTCAGACTCTATTCTTTCAAGTCTTTCCATTACACTTTTCCCAAGCTCAACATTTCCATGGATCCTGCAAGCTCCTAGTAATGCTCCCCAGACAAAGGCATCAGGCTCAATTGGCATTTCTCGAATGAACTCCTCTGCTTCACTAATAAACCCTGCACGACCCAAAAGGTCCACCATGCAGCTATAGTGCTCCAATTGAGGTTTAAGGTTGTACACGTTGGCAAAATGCTTACGCCCATTTTCCACAAGTCCCACATGGCTACATGCCATGAGGACACCTACATATGTCACATCATTTGGTTCAATGCCCATTTTAGGCATCTCTGAGAAGATTTCAAGTGCCCTTTCTCCTTGCCCATTCATGGCTAACCTAACGATCATGGTTGTACAAGTATATACATCTCTGTACTTTATGCCCTTAACACTCTAAAGGCTTTATCAATGTTTCCGCACTTTGCATACATGTCTATAAGTGCATTCCCTAGAAAACCCTCAGCCTTAATATGATTTTTGTCAATGTATGCATGAACCCATTTCCCCAGATCAAGTCCCCTTAAATTAGCACACGAGTTGAGCACACCAACTAAAGTAACATTATCGGGTTTGACACCACTGCTCTGCATCTTCCTGAACAGAGTCGAGGCTTCCCTAAACTCTCCTTGTTGAGCCAAACCCGATATCATGGAATTCCAAGAAACCACATTTTTCACAGGCATCTCATTAAAGACCTGTAAGGTGATTAAGTTAGTTAGCCAAGGTCATCTATGTCTTTTATTATTTTTATGAGTGGGCAAGTCAGTCTTTTCCTTTCCATTACATTTCTTCAGCTTGTTGCTCTGTTAGTAAGTTGTTAGGAATCACATGGCTGAGTGGGTATCCAATCTAGGCTCACGTGAAGGAGTATATATGTAATGTACTCATTGCAGCAGGGCATTATGAATAAAAATATGAAATTGTTCCTTTCAAAACTCTCTGTTTCTGTCTGATCCTTCCTCCATTTCTACTCCCTCCTTCTGATTCTATCTAACTCTTCCCTCAGTTCTTGTGAATTAATGTTGCTGCTCGCCTAAGTAACTACTGAACTCATCAGCTTGTTACAAATTGGTATCAGAGCCACTACCGATTCCAACCATGGCTAATAATACCTAGAGAATTACTAATCTGGAAAGCTATGTCAGTAATCAGGCCAGCTCCCTTCAGCAGCTGCAGACCCAGCTGAATGACTCTGTTAGTAGTTTGAAGCTGGATTTCGAGGACAGACTCAATCAAAAGATGGAGCAAAAGATGAGGGGTTTTGAAGCACTGCTTGCAGTAAGATTACCGCCACCACCGAACAACACAGGTAATTTAAAAAATCCAACTGGTTCAATTTTGGGGACTTTTGAGACTGTGGGTTCTGATGATAAAGGTACTGGAGGAATATTCAAATCCATCAAATTTGAATTCCCCAAATTTGATGGTAGTAACCCTAGAAATTGGATTAGAAAATGCAATAAACTCTTCTCTTATCATTCAGTGGCTGATAACCATAAACTTCATTTAGCCACTATGAACTTGGAAGGAGAGGCTGAAGAGTGGTATGCAGGGTTCGTTCATGGTGGACCTCAAGTGACTTGGGATGGGTTTATAGAAGAGGTAGTGGCTAGGTTCAGCCCTGAAACTCTTATAAATCCCATAGGTGAACTAAAGAATTTACAGCAGTGTGGCTCGGTGGATGACTACAGGAAGAGATTTGAAGAATTGAAGGGTTGGACCTTGCTCAGAAATCCTTCTCTGAATGAAGCTTTCTTCATAGATTTCTTCCTAGGGGGATTGAAGGAGGAAATAAGGTTGGGAATCCAAGAATTAAAAATTTCCACCCTTAAAGAGCTTATTAGAATGGCTAGGGTCGAAGAAGCAAAGCTGGATGCATGGCTTAAAAGGAGCAGGATGGGGCTTAAAATAGGGGGCCCTGGTAGTCAATTGAGAACCAGTCCAATGCTTGGAAACAAACCAGCAGGAGTGGTTTCATCAGGAGTTAGTAACACTGTTATACATAGTATGGAGTTTGGGAAGAATTTGCCTATTAGAGGATTAACCAGGGAGCAACTAGCAGAAAAGAGGAGGAAGAAATTGTGTTATTCTTGTGATGAGCCCTATACTGTGGGACATCAATGCAAGAAACCTCACCTATTTTTGATGTTACCTTCTCAAGAATGCTATGACAATGAAGAAGAAGTGGGGGGCTGCTGTGAAGAGGAAAAACCTCCAGATGATAATGAATGTAAAGTACATGAGGCTCATATCACCCTACATGCTTTGTCAGGACACAGGGTTAATAATACTATCAGAATTTTGGGAATGGCAAATGGAAAGAGTCTAAGGATATTGATTGACAGTGGAAGTACAAACAACTTCCTAGATCCTCAAGCTGCCAAAAGGATCAGGGCTTCCACTCAAAATACTAAACCTATGACAGTCTCTGTAGCTGATGGATTTAAGGTAGAAAGTTTGCAGGAATGTACACAGTTGTCTTGGTCAGTTCAAGGGGAGTCTTTTGTTACTGACTTTAGAGTCCTGCCCTTGGGGGGAATAGATGTTGTTCTGGGTGTGCAATGGCTTAGGCACTTCAACCCAGTTACTTTTGACTTTGATCAACTCCAGTTATCATTTATGAAGGACAATAAGGCAATAGTACTCAAGGGTGAATCAGATGCGGTTACTCCTACTGTTCAGCTCATGTCTCCTGGGGAGTTTCAGCAGGCCTTGAATGCAGCAACACATGGGTATTTTAGTTACTTCTTTGGGATGAATTCTAATGCCCCTGACAACGCAGAACAACCCCTTGGTAACTTGGAGTCTGACTTAGTTAATGAAAGAAATAAGGACTGCTGTCAGTTGGAAAAAGTGTTGCAGGATTTTTCTGAGGTGTTTAAGGAACCACAAGGGCTGCCACCAGATAGAGCACACAATCACCACATCAATTTAAAAGAAGGAAGTCAACCAGTTAACCTGAGGCCATATAGATACCCTTATGTGCAAAAAGAGGAGATTGAGAATATTGTAAACGAAATGATGACTTCGGGGATCATTCAGCCAAGCACAAGCCCCTATGCTTTTCCAGTTCTACTGGTAAAGAAACAAGATGGAGCCTGGAGGATGTGTGTAGATTATAGATCCTTAAATGAGATGACAGTTAAGGATAAATTCCCCATTCCGGCTATTGATGAGCTCCTAGATGAACTACATGGTTCTAGATGGTACTCCAAGTTGGACCTCAGATCAGGTTATCACCAAATCAAGGTACACCCACCAGATATCCCTAAAACTGCCTTTAGGACACATACTGGACATTTTGAGTTTTTAGTCATGCCATTTGGGCTCACTAATGCTCCAGCCACCTTTCAATCCCTAATGAACCATATCTTTAAGCCTTATTTGAGGAAGTTTATCCTAGTCTTCTTTGATGATATATTAGTATATAGTCCCAGTTATGAAGAACACCTTAAACATCTGCAATTAACCCTACAGCTGCTCAAAGATAACACTTTATATGCTAAAAGGAGTAAGTGCCTCTTTGGTACAGAACAAGTTCAGTATCTGGGACACATCATTACCCCAAATGGAGTAGCCACTGACCCTGAGAAAATCGGTTGCATGAAAGAATGGCCAATTCCTCAGAACATTAGAAGTCTAAGGGGAATTTTGGGCCTTACTGGCTATTACAGAAGGTTCATCAGAAACTACGGCCTTATTAGTAAACCTTTGACTGATTTATTGAAGAAGAATAATTTTCAATGGAATGATAGTGCTACTACTGCTTTCTTCTCTTTGAAAAATGCTATGATGAGAGCACCAATCCTAGCTATGCCCAATTTTACTCTACCCTTCACTTTAGAAACTGATGCTTCCTATTTTGGCTTGGGAGCAGTTTTGATGCAACAAGGGAAGCCTATAGCTTATCTAAGCAAGGCCATATCTCCTAAACACTTAGGTTGGTCCACTTATGAGAAGGAATTAATGGTTGTGGTTTATGTTGTTAACAAATGGAGGCACTACTTGCTTGGGAATAAGGTGTTAATTAAGACTGATCATCATAGTCTTAAGTACTTGCTTGATCAAAGAATCACTACCATTAACCAACAAAAGTGGATCACCAAATTGATGGGTTTGGATTATGAGATCGTGTATAAAAAGGGCAAAGAAAATCTGGCAGCAGACTGCCTATCTAGACAAATACCAGGCCATGATTCTGAGCCAAGCTGCTTAGCCCTATCTGCTTGTATTCCCCACTGGATAATGGAAATTGTACAATCTTGGGAGTCTGATCAAGGGCTTAAGGATTTAATATTGCAGCTCCAGTTAGACCCTCAGTCACTACCTGGTTATTCTTTTCAAAATGGAAGATTGAAGTTCCAAGGCAGGTTGGTAGTTGGCCCAAATGATGCATTAAAGGCTAAGCTCCTATCTGAATTCCATGAATCTCCTATTGGGGGTCACTCGGGTATCACAGGTACATATGAAAGGATAAATAAATATTTTTTCTGGTCCAATATGAGGAGTGATGTTACTCAGTTTGTTAAAAGCTGTGATGTGTGCCAACAAAACAAGCATGAAACTGTGGCCCTTCCGGGACTATTACAGCCTTTGCCCATTCCAGATAAGCCATGGGAGGATATATCCATGGATTTTATTGAAGGATTACCAAAGTCAAAAGGGCATACAGTTATATGGGTGATAGTTGATAGGCTAACCAAGTATGGTCATTTCATTCCTCTTTATCATCCTTTTTCTGCTGCAGATTTGGCTCAGGTATACATTGAACAAATTTATAAACTACATGGTTTTCCCTCCTCTATTGTGTCTGATAGGGATAAAATCTTCATCAGTCTGTTTTGGCAATCATTGTTCAAACTGGTGGGGACAAAACTTCACTTAAGCACTTCATACCACCCCCAAACTGATGGCCAGACAGAAAGGCTCAACCAAGTGCTTGAATGTTATCTCAGATGCATGACTACAAATAGACCTAATAACTGGACCATTTGGTTGCCTCTAGCAGAATTCTGGTATAATTCTCATTACCACAGTGGGCTTAAGGTGTCTCCTTTTGAAGCCCTATATGGTTACAAGCCTCCTCATCTCAACTTCCATTAATTTGGCCAAATTAAGGACCCTACTACCAAGTCATTTTGCAAGGATAAAACTCAACAATTGCAGTTATTAAAGCAGAATTTGACAGCAGCTCAGTCTAGGATGAAAAATTATGTTGATAAAGCAAGGAGTGAAAGGACTTTCTTGGTGGGAGATTGGGTATACTTGAGGATTAAACTATACAAACAATCTACTATTACTCAAACTAAATTTGGAAAGCTTCTTCCCAAATATTTTGGCCCCTACCAGGTTATAGAAAAAGTGGGAAAAGTAGCCTATCGACTCAGTTTACCAACTCAAGCTAAGATCCATCCTGTGTTCCATGTGTCTCTTTTGAAGAAGAAGATTGGTTCCAAGCACATTAGTTCTGCAATCCTACCCCATCTAGATGAACATGGCCAATTCTTGGTGGAGCCTATGGCTATTCTAGACAGGAAGATGATTAAGAAAAACAATGCAGCTTCAGTTGAGGTTCTGGTGCAGTGGTCCAATACTTTGCCTGATGAAGCAACTTGGGAGGACTGGGATGAGTTCCATAAGAAATTCCCTCATTTCCAACCTTGAGGACAAGGTTGTTTTTATGGGGGGTAGATTGTAAGGTGATTAAGTTAGTTAGCCAAGGTCATCTATGTCTTTTATTATTTTTATGAGTGGGCAAGTCAGTCTTTTCCTTTCCATTACATTTCTTCAACATGTTGCTCTGTTAGTAAGTTGTTAGGAATCACATGGCTGAGTGGGTATCCAATCTAGGCTCACGTGAAGGAGTATATATGTAATGTACTCATTACAGCAGGGCATTATGAATAAAAATATGAAATTGTTCCTTTCTAAACTCTCTGTTTCCGTCTGATCCTTCCTCCATTTCTACTCCCTCCTTCTGATTCTATCTAACTCTTCCCTCAGTTCTTGTGAATTAATGTTGCTGCTCGCCTAAGTAACTACTGAACTCATCAGCTTGTTACAAGACCTTACGAGCAAAATCAGCACCACCACATTTCAAGTACATATCAACCAACGCATTTCCAACAAACACATCAAAATTAACATTATTATCATGCATATACTTGTGTATTTTCCTCACCAAACTCAAATCTCCTAATTTTGCACACGCAGAAAGCACTACCACCATTGTCATTTCATCACCTCTAAAATTTCCTTTACAAATCTCAAAAAACACCTCTACCCCTTCTTTCCAATATCCCATTTGCACATAACCTTGAATCAACATCGTCCATGAAGCCAAATCCCATTCAGGACTTTCATCGAACACCTTCCTAACTTTGTCAATAACACCACAAACCGCATACATCCTCATCGAGTTGTTCATAACATACAAATTTGAGACCAACCCATTTTTAATCACATGTGCATGAACCTCTTCACCTTCTCTCAGCGCATCGCACGCAATTGCGTACATGCCTTGAAAACAAAAGGGTATGTGTAATTATCAGGAACTAAGCCTTTTACAAGTAATTCAATAAAAACTACGAGAGCAATCAATGAATCATTACCTTTCTTTGAACTCGAAAAACATCTTATAATGGCATTGTATACACTAATATCTGGATTGGGTAATTTCGCAAACAGAGAGTATGCATAACTGAGGTCACAGCAAGAAGATGAAATGGAACAGATAAATATGAATTTGGTGTAAATGAGTTGTTGGGATTGGAGGGGTATACTTGTTTTGATGTAAAACGAGTGGATTTGTTTGAGTTCTTGTATGGATTTGTAAGATTGGAGCTTGTGAAGAATAGAGAATTCTGGGGTATTAGTGGTATGTGGGTTTGCTATTGAAGATGAAGGAGAATAAGTCATGAATTTTTCCATTTTCTGAATTTTGAATGGATAAAGACTCAGCAGTGACTAGTGAGCATATATGAGATAAAAAAGTCCGATGGGGGAAAGGTAGTTATGTTAGTTTCCGTATGGTAAAATAAATATTTCTATTTGCTTCTTGTTCTATTTATTTGGGGGGAATCACTCCATCCGTTTCAAATTACAAGATAGACTATTGATTTTCAAGTTTCATTAACAAGAAAAAAATAAATCTTATAAATCATATAAAATCATATAAATCTATGCCATATTTTGAATTGTAAAATATATTTTATAAAATTAATAATGATCTTATATTTTAATTATATTTTAAGAACAGAAAGACTATATTATTTTTAATATTATCGTTAAAGACGGAATCAAGTTCAGTTGGGTTGTTGGGGGACGGACGGATAGAAGTATATCCTAAACTACAAGAAAATATTTACTCGATCAATAAGTCTAGGCGGACCTTTTTTTTGACAGAAAATTTGGACTGGTGGGTCCAATTTTTCACTCATACCTTTTTTTTATTTTTTTTCTACTTCACTCCTTTCTCTCTCTTTCTCAATCTCTCCGTTTTTTTCTCAAAATTTATCTCTTTCTCATTCTATACAGTTATCAATTTTTCCTCTTCTTTTTTTGTATTTTCTTTTTTTCTTACTCTATCAATAAATTGAGACGAGTTCCTTTTTATCTCATGATAATATACATGTTTATCATTTATACCAAATTTTATTATTGTCAACTAAATTTTATTTATTTTACTTATTTAATGTTAATCCATCAATTTTTTTTACTTATTTAATACATTTTTTCAAAAAAAAAGTTTAAAAAGTTTATTTAATATTTTTTTGGGCAATCTTAAACATTGAAGAAAAAATATTAAATAAGTAAAAAAAATTAATTTTTTTTCAATGTTTAAGATTGTCAAAAAAATATTAAATAAACTTTTTAAACTTTTTTTGAAAAATATATTAAATAAGTAAAAAAAATTGATGGATTAACATTAAATAAGTAAAAAAAATAAAATCTAGTTGACAATAATAAAATCTGGTATAAATGGTAAGCATGCACATTATTATGAGATAAAAAGCAACTCATCTCAATTTATTGATAGAGTAAGAAAAAAGAACAGACAAAGAAAGAAGAGAAAAAATTGATAAGTGCATAGAGTGAGAAAAAGAGATAAATTTGGAGCGAAAAACGGAGAGATTGAGAAAGAGAGGAAGGAGTGAAGTAGAAAAAAAAAGTATGAGTGGAAAATTGGACCCATCAGTCCAATTTTCTGTCCAAAAAAAGGGTCCGCGTAGAAGCACTCTTACTGGATTGACATTTTTGTATTGCTCATCAGTTTTTGTTCACGTTATCTAAGAGTACCGACATTCACACAACCATAAGTTTGTCCAGAGCTATAGAAATTTGGTGCAGTTTGTCAATAGATTTTGACCGAATAAGATCTATTTTACATCATATAAAAGGATTCCTTAGTTTGGGCCGAAGAGAAAATGTCACTCGATCATTACCAAACTAACTACAATCTTTTCTCTCTGCGATAATCCCACTAGAGCGTCTTCTACTTTTAACAACCATGAACTAGATAAGAATCATTCTCAACAAGTCTATAAGAAGTTATCTCATTTTTTTCAGTGGGTCAGGGGAGAGGCCAAAGATCTATATATACGTTTCAACGCAATTTTCCTCATAAAAAATGATTGTTTTGAGGTCTTGGGTAGGAGGTTTCAGCCCATGACTGGCCTAAAAAGAGGTTTAGCTGTGTCGTAGGCTTCAAATTGAGCTCAATCCTCCATAGGTGTGCTTACGCCAAAGTACATGGAGTGGAACCAGCTCTCAAGAGTCAAGACCTCTGCCATTTCTCCCATCCCTTGGGGTCTCATCTCAACTGGTGTGCTAATGTAATCTTCATTACTGAACAAAGACGATGTTATATCCATTGTATCAGTTGAAGAGTGTCATTATATATACCTCATGATGAACTAATAAATTCTTGAGGATTTTGCAAAAATCTTGGTATATCCGGGTGTCCTAAATTTAAAATACAGCGGACAATGAACAGCGTTTTCACTAGTCAAAAAGTAAATCATCATTCTTCATTAAATCACATGATATGCATACAAGATTCTAGTCCAAAACATTGTTCAAGACAACATACACAATGAATAACGGAGGAAAGACGACTCTTAGTGACTGAAAACTAAATTTCACTGTATATATTTTGGAATTTCGCCTAAGGGACAGAGAGTACTCAGCTGCATCAATAAGATCATCAACATTGTGGAGGGATCGCTCCTCAGAAGCCAGCATGAAGATGGCACGAACCTCAGCTTTCTTGGACAGTCTTGCAGCCAAGTTCAGAGGTAAATGGGGTGAGTTGAGGCTCCTCAATATTTGGCGACACAAAGATAAAACCTGCCCTCTGTTTCTAGCCAAATTCTTAGCCGTTGCCCATATCAAACCTTTAGCCATTTTTAACCACTTCACCTATCAAATGTGATCAGGGGCGGATCCAGGAATATTTACCGGCAGGGGCGGATTTTAACTAATTTTTTTGTTGAAGTTAACTAAAGAAAACTTGAACTAATCATAGTATTAACTAATCATAATAATGTTTACAAATTACAATGCTATCCTCCTAGACCACAATCAACCAAATCAATAACAAAAAAAAAAAATCAAACTTGAGTCAAACAATTCCTCACGGTTCACACGTTGATGAACATTCAAAACCAAAAACTATACAAAAAATACCTATAAAAAAATAAAAAATTTGATGGTACTAATTATATCAATAGCATATTTATAATTATACACTCCCTCGGTTGCAAAATATAGGATCGATTTTGACTATTTGAACTAAGCTTTAAGATATTATTGAAATTGATATGAATGCATTTAATCTTAAACTAGACGATAAAATTAAGATAATTTTAAACTAATTGTTTTTCTGCGAAAATAATATTAAACTATTTGAAAAGTACTCCAATATTTATTGTTTTCAAAAATTAAATGAATCTCATAATATTTGAATTTGAAAATTTCTCAAATTGCTTGATTTTATATTTTGGGATTCACATGGATATGGCCACTATCTTCACTATGAACAGATGCTAAAACATCCTCTGGAAGAGATGATGGGAAAGTTGATGGAAATGAATCCATTGGCAGCAGGCCAGCTGTTGCAGAGTAGGGGACTTTTCATGATGTCCATGGCTGTTGGGGAAGGATTACACCATACCACATAGATGCTCAACATATGGCTTATCATTGGTTTTCAGAATTTATTTTTCCGCGAAATTAGTACAGTTTTCTTAACAGAAGCTTTGGACTATATCCATTTAGCACCTTGTTACTTGTTTTGTAGAACTATCACTATACCTATAAAAAAAAATTCCAGCAGGGCAGCTGCCCATATTGACCGTTTAACAGATCCGCCCCTTGAATGTGATAGAGTGAGTTTAATGGTAAAGAATATAACGAGTTTTATTATCACTCCGTCCCAAATTAATTGTTCAATTTTGACCTTTTTAAGTCAAATTGACTATTTTTAGAATTAATAATTAAGCATATATAAATATATTTCTAAAATTATAAAAATTGGAGTTAGTAATAAATTGTATATACTTTCTTTTGGTTATAATCTCTTCACCTATATTTTAGCAAAAATAGTAAAAAGATTAGTTCTAAAAATAGTCAATTTGACTTAAAATGGTCAAAATTGAGCAATTAATTTGGGACGGAGGGAGTAGTAAATAAGCATTCAACAAATGAAGATTGATTGGCCTATTTTCAAATATATATATATATATATATATATATATATATATAAGTTATATAACTACAGATATTGTAAATTGTACTTAATTTTCCAAAGATTAATGTAAAATAAATACACCGGTTAAGTTTTCATTGTCATTTTGATTCCAAAAACCAAAAAAAACTTACTTCCCAAATGATTAGACAAAAAAAAAATTCTCTCTAAAGGTAGAATTTGGTAATGATTCATGAATATCAACATGCTTATCACCAAAAGAGTTCAACCAAATGTATAATGTAAAATGGCTTGAGAAACTAAAAATTCCTAAATAGAGATTCGCAGTCAATATCAACCAAGATCAACATGAACGGATGAACCCAAGATGGATAAGCTCGGTTTCTTTGTTAATAGAAGACTCTTGTACGAATTTATATCACAGGTTATGGACTTTACTTTATTGGGCCATTATTAAATCGGTGACAGTCATATTTATTATTAAATAATTAAATTTATTCATAGTTGTTATTAATTGTATTAATATATTACTTTGTTGCAAAGCATAAAAGTACTAGGCTTTATATTTTTTAAAATCAAATGATTTTATATTTTAGAATAAAAAGTATTAAATAGGCTAAAACCAAAATTAATATATTAGTGCCATCACGCCTATTATTTATTCTTAAAACATATTATAAAAGTATAAATATAGACACAAATATTTATATTACATATATATAAGTATATGTTACAAGTCATAATTAAAATTATCGAACACCATTATTATTATTGGGATTATTATGAGTTAATTATGTCTAACACATTGTTATTACTTTTTTATTTAAATTTAATAAATAACTCAATAATAAAAGAAAAGGAGTAATTTTAGAATCGTAAATATTAGATAAGATTCTCATGACATGTATGCTTTTGTTTTTTGTATTCAGTAGCAATTAATGTTTTAAGATCCGGACCGGACCGGCCGTTCGGACCGGTTGAAACGTGAACCGATTAAGAAAACGATTTGGTTATGCTCGTTAAATCGAAAGTGTCAAATAACCGGTAAAAACCGGTGAATCAGAGGTTGATCCGTCGGAATCGGAGAACCGGTGAGTCATACCCATCCCATCTCCAACCCTTTTCTCCTTTACCTTTTACATATTCGTACTTCTTTTCCATCTTCTTCTCTAACTTCTTTACTCCTTCTCAACTACGAAATTACATATATCCAACACTATGGCAAACTTAAGCATAATCTTTGAGAAGGATTATTTAGCAAACTCTTTTAATCATGAAATCTAAAGTTCTCATGGGTTGTTTGGATTTTTATTTATTTTTTAATTTTTTTGGCTTTCTGTCCGTGGTTGAGAATTGGTCAAAATCGCGGACCGGTCATCGGTTCTCTGGTTCCGACGGATCAACCTCCGATTAATCAGTTTTTATCGGTTATTTGACACTTCTGGTTTAACGAGCATAACCGAATCGTTTTCTTAACCGGTTCACGTTTCAACCAGTCTAGTCCAGTCTTAAAATATTGATTGCAACTGAATACAAAAAACAAAAGCATACATGCATCAATACACGTACAAACATATATGATTCACAACTAACATTGGTTGTATAACGGTCTACCAACTACGTCAAAATTGGTCGTGGATTTTTTCCTATATAATACATACATATATATTAAATATATACAGAGAGAGTCTTATTACGTGAAAAGTTTTATACTAAATTACAATTGTTAAAGATATAATATTATAATTATAAAGTTGACTCACTAATTACTATATTAGATATATTTTTAAAAGAATTACCTGTTTGGGTTAAAAGTTTAACAGAGTAGCGTAAGAAATGAGTAAATAAGCAACGGTGAGTTTTTTCAGGGGTTTTAGTTTTTTAAGTGGGGCACACCCGATATTTGGAATTTTTATTAGGAGGTCCAGGTCTTCCTAGGACCTTTCATTACATTTTCGACACGTGTAATGGTCATACATAATTAATACAAATTGACCCCCACATGTTATGTGCTATTGGTTAAAAAGAAAATTATAGTACATGTGTCGAAAATGTAAAGGAAGGTCTTTTTCCTAGTTGGAAGACCTGAACCTCCTAATAAAAACTCCGATATTTGACTTGTTATGGAGCTTAAAGAGAGTCCCTTATCAGGAAGAATCTTTGAAAAATCTGTTTTAACAAAGAAACAGAAACTCCCACTTCTTAAGGGTGAACGTTGACAACTCCAACCAACTCTTACCTTCTAACAAATAAATATGAGAGAGAGAGAGAGATTAAAATTACAGTCCAATAACAAAAATTGATGCTTTCTTTGAAGCTTCAATGCTGGTTTTCGCAGGTGCAGCTTAGTTGGTTGATGAATTCTTCACCATTGATCAGTATTATGCGAGTCGAATGTAACCAAATTTGGTGGTGATTTATTATTATTATTTTTTTAACATAAGACTTGTATTTGAGTCGGTAAATTTCTTGTAGCCGCATCTCTGTCTATATGTAAAAAAATGGGTTTTTTCCAGCGGTGTAGGCGAGGAGGATAAGTTGTCATTTAGTGCAATTATTAACTCTCAAAGAGAAGCCATTGAAGCAGTGGAGAGACTTTTGCCACATGAAATAGGGCTTCTTTCGTGCACATTTTTGTTTGAAATGCTCCGATTTGCTATAAATTTGGAAGCCAGCCCTGAATGTAGAATTGGATTTGAGGTCAGAATAGGAAAACAATTAGATCAGGCTACTGTTAAGGATCTCCTAATACGTTGTTTAAGGCTATGCTAACGAAGAACAGTATGACACTGAATGTCTTAGAAGGATATTGAAGTATTTCTACTGCAATTACTCGAGTCCAGAAACTACTTCAATAATCAAAGTGGCAGAACGTGTGGAAGACTTTTTAGCAGAACTTGCTAGTGACAGAGATCTTAAAAAGACCACATTTAGTAATTCGGGGAAAAATAAATTCGGGGAACATCGTGTGAAATTAGGTAGTTTAGGGGCTAAATTATTAGCCTAATTAGTTTAGGGGCTAAATTATGAGGAGAGTGGAACTTGATATAACATAGGTGTATTTAACCATTTTTCGAACTACCATCACGTGTCTTTTTGAATTCCAGGATCAATCTTCTATAGTTCTGATACTGGTTGTTGGGAAAGAATAACCCAAGTTTTATGGTTCAAGGGTGCAACAAAGCATAAAAGAAGAGTGTCATATATACATACACACACACACACACATATATATACACACACACATATATATATAGAGGAGTGATCTATAATCAAAGTTGGATGAGAACTCCATTCATCCTACAATCCCACCATTCATTTATGTGATTCAAAAATTGTAATTATTCTCATATGCATAACTGTTATGCGGATGAAATATCCCATCAGCACAATAATAGTTATGCGGATAGTATATCTCATCCGCACAACTATTGTGCGGACGAAATAAATCTTAGATCATTCGATCTTTTTTAAACGGTCAGAGATGAGTTGAATAATAGGGACTCCTATCCAACTTTAAATATGGATCATTATCGGTTAGAAATAATAGTGGAGAATATTTTTCTTCACTTTATTCCATTATTCCTCCACCCTTTCCCTATATTCTTGCTTATGTTTTACTCCATGTTTCCTTCCCCATGTTTTCTTTCTTATATTAGCTAGCATGTTTCCTTATATTAAGAAACATGTTTTGTCTTGATTATTCCTTCCAATTGTATAAGTAGGTAACCTTGTAAGCTATCTAAGAAATGAGAATATATGAAATGTAAGTAAAGTGTCTTCATTTCAATATGGTATCAAAGCCTGATCTTTTATCCGGCGACTTCTTCCAACAGCTATCTGTGCAGTTTTCTGAAACTGCTTATTACAGTTTGTACCCCACAGCCTGTTTTTTCATAAACTTACCCACAGTTCTTTTTAAAAAAATGGATGAAAAATCAGAAACTTCAGATTCTACTCCAGTGATGATTTTTCAACAAGAAATTCCTTCTGCAATTGGGGTAAAACTCAATGGAACCAATTACCGTCTTTGGTCCAAAGTTCTTGAGATGCATATTGCTGCACGTGAAAAATATGGCTACATCTTTGGAACAAAGAGTACACCCAAGGATTCAGATCCTACGTATGAAAAGTGGATGGCTGAAAATGCACTAGTAAAGTCATGGCTCATCAATTCTATGGTCACTGCCCTCATGATGAACTTTATTCATTGTGAGACTGCTAAAGATGTTTGGGATACCGTAAAGAAAACGTATCATGATGCTTCTGATGCTTCCTAGGTTTATGAGTTGATGAAGCGTATCTCTGAAGAACGCGTCTATACATTTCTTGCTGGACTGGATCATAATCTTGATCAAGTATGTGGACGTATTCTGGCCACATCACCTCTCCCTGATATTGATGAAGCTTTTTCTATAGTTCGTAGAGAAGCACAACGCCAGGTCATCATGGCTGTCGAAACAACTTCAGAAGTTTCAGCCTTGGCAGTTAAAAGAGCTCACCATTGACCAACAACTTCTTCTACAACATCTCAGACTTCTTCAACATCGTTAGAGAAAAAGTGTACTCATTGCGATCGTAAAGGTCATGAGAAATAAGCCTGCTGGAAGATTATAGGCTATCTAGAATGGTACATGTTGAAAAAGGCTAAACGCGAGGGAAAAAAAATCCTCCTAGGCTAACTCAGCATCTACTAAAACACCACAACCATCCCAAGTTTATTACAGTAAAGGATCGTCTCACGAAGATGACGATTGGTGCTGATAAGGAGATGGAGGTTTTTACAAGTATTGTCCAAACTGCCGGAATTGTTATTCATAGACGGAGTTACTGGTCACTACCGGAATTGCTATTCACAAACGGAGTACTGTTCACTGCCGGAATTTCTATTCATAGACGGAATACTGTTAACTGCTGGAATTGCTATTCACAAACGGAGTTTTGTCCAATTGCCGACTTAAATCGGTTTTGTTCATGTACCGACTATCCAACTGAACCTTTTGTTTTCCAAGCTAAGAAATAGGAGATTTTTATTTATCAACTTGAGAGGGAGTGTTATAAATAATAGTGGAGAATATTTTTCTTCACTTTATTCCATTATTCCTCCACCTTTTCCCTATATTCTTCCTTATGTTTTACTCCATGTTTCCTACCCCCATGTTTTCTTCCTTGTATTAGCTAGCATGTTTCCTTATATTAAGGAACATGTTTTGTCTTGATTATTTCTTCCAATTGTATAAGTAGGTAACCTTGTAAGCTATCTAAGAAATGAGAATATATGAAATGTAAGTAAAGTGTCTTCATTTCAACATTATCTATCTATATATATATATATATATATGTAAGAGAGAGAACGAGAAAGAAGATATCCCAGAACCAACTCCAAATGGGAAAATAAACATGTCCGTTCATATTTATGCATTATTCTGTGCTAGCATGAATGCCTGCAGGTACTCTTGCCTCCCCAAATATAGAAACACAAGATATATATAGAGAAAATCGTTGACCAGGCATCTGTCTTTTGCAACTTTAACATATTATCAATATAAATGTATAACAATAATTAATACTACAATCAAATAATCCTCTAATATAATCTCCGTATACTATAATATATCAGTTCAAAATGTCACAACCGTACAGTAATACAATTGTTGCACCATATTCATTTATGCTCTTCCATTCATCATTAATATATATAGTTGTATGTATACTCGCTAAGCAGTGATCATTCAAGGAATAAAAGGCCTACCCAATTCTATAAACCCTAATAGCTAGTAGGAACTGGAACGCGGCTTGCAGTCTTTCCACAACCTTAGGAAGCATCATATATCTGTAACATGAAAAAGCATCATATTAGTAAATCGCAATATGCTAAGTAACTAGACAAAAACTGCCTAATTTACCTATACAAACTACAAAGTATTGTGGGTTGTATGGGTTGTACAGTACAACTCATCAATGCTTTGTCTATGTAAACTAGATAGTTTATTTTCTAGTTACCTATCAGCACTCGAAATCTTTAATAGCTAAAAGGAACATGTAATTTTAAACTGCTACCTAGTAACTATTACTTGGTTGGGAGGCTGCATATTGTCTATCCACAACATCAATGAGCTTGTTAGCTATTGCACTTGCATACACTGAAGAACCTTCATATATCTGAAAAATGATTAAAACCCGAGATTACATTATTGCCATATGATCAAATTCAAGAAAATTAAAAAGAAATTAACTCCATTAGTACCTTTGAGTTGAACAGAAAACTGTAAAAATCCCCAACAAGGCCGCCGGCAACATGCTGGAGATCCAACTGAAGCTCATCAAGGACTTTTGAAACAAACAACAAACAGTTGATTCTCTTTTGCTGAACCAGTTTAATGGTCACTTCATCGTCGATGATCCGAACATCAACCTCAGTGTTCTTGGACTTTCTTTGAAGCCAAGAGCTTCTCAGTAATGACCCATTATAGGGCTGGTCTGGATCACCATGAGGCTTCATGTTGGTGCTCTCAACTTCCAACACAGAATCATCTTCTGCCTTGTGCCTTCTGAACCTCTCCCTGCTATACCTCTTCTTCTCCACCAGAACTTTGAGTTCATTCACTGTTCTCTGAAGCTCTTTAATGTATTCAATTGCATCCCCCACAACTGAAGCTCTATCAGGCTTTGGGTTGCACTCAGCACAAACAATGACAAATTATAAACATCAAACAAATACAAAATACTTCTTCCGTTACAAAATTAGAGATATATTTCTGAAAGGATGATTTTTAGGAATACTTTATTCTTCAAAACATATCCCTAACATTAGTTAGAAATGTAGTAGCGATGACATGATAGTACTAAATCAACCTAGAGTATAAGTAATGGCATATTAAGAACTTCATGACACTTCTAATTTATAGTCTGAAATTAAAAAAGTATCTCTAATTTTAAAACAGACAAAAAATAGAAAATGTATCTCTGATTTTGGAACGAAGGGAGTAATCTAAAAAAATCAGAAACAGAGATATTGAATTGATGATAACCAAAAAGGAAAACAGAAGTATACCTATAAAACAATAGTATAATCAATCAGATTAAACAAAGGCTGAAATGATTAGAAGTACTTGCAATATCAAATTTTCACACACAAAAACATAGAATATACCTTGGTGGGATTGGGAACCAATTCCTTCAAAGCATTGTACTTATCATTCAAATGCACTCTCCTTTGCCTCTCAGTAACAAAGTGTTTGGTATCCTTACCTTCGCTCCCTTTAGCCAAACAATTCATGCCCCTACTGAACTCCAAAACCCCATTGTCTAACTCTCCACTTCTTTCAATTTCCTCCACTCCACCAGACAATGATCCAGTTCTTGTCCCTAGAAAGTTATACTTTTGTGGTAAAGACTGATCAAACACTTCCCTAAACAAGGGAGGCTGAGGAGGAAGGTTCAAATGGAACATTGGATCATACAAAACACTTGAACCTAACGCGGTATCCACGTTGGCAAAATCCCCTAGAAAGCCTAATTTTTGGGTGGGATTTGTGAAGGAGATTGAGGAATTTGGGAGCAATGAAGACGAGCATCTGGGTGAGTGGAAAAGATTGAGGAAGTCTTGTGTTGGTGGGTATGGATCAGTTTCTGTCAATGAACAAGAATCAGTGTTCATGAAGCTTTGGGGATATCTATTGGTATTATTGTTATGCATTTCTTGAATTTGGTGGTAATGATTATAGTTCATTTCTTGATGATGAGTTTCCCAATTTGACAAACTTGGGTCTTGCATCAAATGGGCTTCCATATTATTGTTTGGATTGTAACAATTATGATCAATCTCAAAACCCATTTGCTGTTGAATCTCTAATTCCATGGCAACAGCCACCGCCCCATTGGCGGCTGCCACAGCGGCAGCGGCAGCATCTTGTTGGGGATAAGAGAGTCCTTGTTCTTGATCACCAAGTGTTTGATCTTGCATAGGGATTGGATCAAAGCAAGCACTGCCTTCTTCATACATTTCTTGATTCACAATCATGCTTGTCTCCCTCCTATTTTTGTGGGTTTTTGTCTCTGCAAGAGTTAAAAAATAAACAAAAGTGGAAAAAAGGTCAAGTGCATGATCTTTGAGCAGTATATAAATTGATGGCTAAAAAAATTCCAAGAAAAATAATGGGTTCTATAGTATTTGAAGCAAAATGATTGAAAGTCTAACCTTTTAATGAAAAAATATATATGAACTAGCTCCTTTTTGAAAGTGTGTAAAAGAATGAACTTCTTTTCAAGTAGAACCCAGATTCAATCAAAAGAAGAATACCATCAGAAACAAGACTGGAAAAATGAGAGCAAGAATGGTGTTTTGGGAATGGATATATAGGCAGGATCGGGTGGGGAACCAATATCATAAGATATGATTTGCATTTTTATTTTTTTTTATTCCCACAGCAGGGAAGTTTGTTACTGAGATTCCCATCAGTGGGCCCCACAACTCATAATCTTCCGTATTCTCTCTGATTTCTTATAGCAGTACTTTACTGCTGCTTGATTTCCACTGTCCCATTATTTTGGTCCTCATCATTTCATTCTTTCTGGCTCCCCAAAATATTCCTATTCAATAGTTTTTTACTGAAATACCAAAACTATGAGTTTTGATAAGAATAAAATGTAAAATTATACTTTGAGTTTGAGGCTTTGTAACAATATCGTCTTCCAGTTTTCGTGTTTATCAAATTCCATCTTCCGATTTTATTTAGTTGTTTAATATAAACTTAAAATACATTGAACTTTAACAAGCACGTGATTTGCGAGTGATTACGTGTTAGTCTACTACAAAAAAAAAAAAAAAAACTTTGATTTAATTGAAAGTAAGGAACTAATCATATAAAAAGATAAAAGTAACCAGAACCTGACTCATATATCAAGTAACCCAATGTATTTCTTCATTTGTATAGGCAAAACTGTCCTATAAAAAGAGAGTGGCATATATGTCACTGCCAAAAAAGAACAAGCTCAAAATTCTTAAATTAAATACACTTGTTACCCAATATATACACTTAAGTAATACCAATGCCAATATTCTCAGTAACTTTCTGTTTCCCTTGGGTATAAATACAAAAACAGCAGAAAACAGTAGTACTATAAATTAATTACTTTTCTGTTTGTTTATTACTTTCTTTTTCCTTTTCCTTTTTTATTTTTATTTTTATAACCATTTCTGTTTATTTTCCCTTGGATGGTTTTTTAGTGTTTGGATGAAGTCCCATGTGTTTCAATGACGTAGAATTCTAAGTAAAAAAGTACCCACCCGTTTGCATCAAAGTGTGACCACTTTTATCTAACTTTGACAGTGTCTCAGGAGATTTCAATATATTCTAGCATGTTTTGGGCCTCATTTTTACCACCTTATTTTTCAAAAACAGAAAATAAAAACTGTCTAAACACATCATTTAAAAAAAAAAACACATACATTTGAAAAGGGTAAAATAATAGAGGCTAATATTGACATTTTATTGTATTAATATGTTGGTTGGAAGTTTCTCATGCTCTTTTTCAGGTGTTATTTGAATCGGAGGTTGGGAAATGCGAGACATGCTTCTCAACAACCAGCCACCCAAGATTTTATTAGACCACCAAGCGGTTTGCTTGCTTGCTAGCTCACCCACTATTTGATTGGTTCAACGTGTGAGAGTAGTCACAAGTTTGTCTAGAGCGAAATTATACAGGACATGTAAAATTTTTTAAGAAACTGATATTTTCACGTGAAGTCAGGAAGAATCATGTTGAGATATCACATTTTCCCGTGGAAATATCAATTTCCAAAATTTATATATTTTGAATTTGTTAGTTAAGTCCAAATAATCAGTTTCGTAGGCACAAAACTAGACCATCTGCAGGAGGCAAGTTAACCGTGCTTCTTCTCTTCTTATAAGTATCATTATTCAAGAAAAAAGTTATACACTTGTACCCCTTGAGAAGCAGCATATCCCATAACTTGATTTCATCAAGATACAGGTTGGACTATAAAACATAATAATTACAAAAAAAAAACATAATAATTCCATATTATGGTAGAGTGACAATTGAGGAATGTACATGCTAACTTAGAACTCAAAATCTTGCTGATTTGATAAATGAGGTAATTCCAAATTCTAAGAGTAACTTTCACTGGTCATTTGGTCATACCAATAGATCACAAGTTCAAGAAACTATAAAGTTTAAGAATGGAATGCATATTGTAAAATTTCCAAGCAAGACTACCTTTTTAGTTTAATATATTTGGCAATAACAAATATGGCATGATTGTCAATGACTTACAAACTCCTCATGTTAAGATAGACCTTATACGAAACACCCTCTTCTTAAGATGATTAAATAGTATTGTGTGGGACAAGGAACTGTAGATTACCTTTTAAGTAAACATGTTGAAGTCCAGACTCCAGCAAGCTGCCTCACTTATTGTAGAGGTAAAAGGTGTGAACAATTGCCATATTTTCCCTGTTTTCTCAAAATGGTCATGGAGAAATGTATTTGTGATTACAAAATCTCTTGCATGCTTTCCACTAGAGCAATGAATCTCGCAAGTTTTCAATATTTAGCACCAAATATTACAGATAATGCTGTGAACAACTGCCTTGTTGCAGAGAATGATTTAAGCTTATAGCCCCAATTCCATTAAGAGGGTTACCATGGAACCCTTATTGTCCTGCGCTCCGCGTACAATGTACTATTGTTCCAAAATGTGGTACGAGAACTAATTACCTTGTGCATTCTACTAAAGGTAGTGCTCTTCGTACCCAATTTGGTTCCACGTACCCAGGCGATAACGTTCCTGGTAACCATGCATCACAATGTGAAGTGCCCTATTTTTGATCAAGCAACTCTTCATTTCATCAATCAACATGTAACACGATCTAGCTTTTGGAAGTGTACTACTATTGCTAGATTTTATGAATCTCTGAAGTTTTCATCACTTGCCAGCCAACTGTACAGACCAGTTTAACAGTAACTGTCATATTCACTTGCCTTCTCTCATCTACCCCAATTCAAAAAATGTCACTGTCTCAAGTGTGCAAGATTTCTCAAATGACTACTCATTTCATCAAGTAACGTGTATATCTCTTTAGCCTTTGGGTGTGCTTTATCGCCTTTCCGAAATTCATAAACCACACCATCCAGTTCAATTAAACTACACCCAGGACTCTTCTTCATGTTCCACTCTTTCATTATCTTTCTCAATTTTAATGCTTCCCACCATCTATTTGAAGAGGAATATATATTCGACATCAGTATATAAGCACTACCTCTCTCAGACTCTATTCTTTCAAGTCTTTCCATTACACTTTTCCCAAGCTCAACATTTCCATGGATCCTGCAAGCTCCTAGTAATGCTCCCCAGACAAAGGCATCAGGCTCAATTGGCATTTCTCGAATGAACTCCTCTGCTTCACTAATAAACCCTGCACGACCTAAAAGGTCCACCATGCAGCTATAGTGCTCTATTTGAGGTTTAAGGTTGTACACCTTCAACATGTTGGCAAAATGCTTACGCCCATCTTCCACAAGTCCCATATGGCTACATGCCATGAGGACACCAACATATGTCACATCATTTGGTTCAATGCCCATTTTAGGCATCTCTGAGAAGATTTCAAGTGCCCTTTCTCCTTGCCCATTCATGGCTAACCCAACGATCATGGTTGTACAAGTATATACATCTCTGTACTTTATGCCCTTAAACACTCTAAAGGCTTTATCAATGCTTCCGCACTTTGCATACATGTCTATAAGTGCATTCCCTAGAAAACCCTCAGCCTTAATATGATTTTTGTCAATGTATGCATGAACCCATTTCCCCAGCTCAAGTCCCCCTAAATTAGCACACGAGTTAAGCACACCAACTAAAGTAACATTATCGGGTTTGACACCACTGCTCTGCATCTTCCTGAACAGAGTCAAGGCTTCCCTAAACTCTCCTTGTTGAGCCAAACCCGATATCATGGAATTCCAAGAAACCACATTTTTCACAGGCATCTCATTAAAGACCTTACGAGCAAAATCAGCACCACCACATTTCAAGTACATATCAACCAACGCATTTCCAACAAACACATCAAAATTCACATTATGATCACGCATATACTTGTGTATTTTCCTCCCCAAACTCAAATCTCCTAATTTTGCACACGCAGAAAGCACTACCACCATTGTCATTTCATCACCACTAAAATTTCCTTCACACATCTCAAAAAACACCTCTACCCCTTTTTTCCAATATCCCATTTGCACATAACCTTGAATCAACGTCGTCCATGAAGCCAAATCCCATTCAGGACTTTCATCGAACACCTTCCTAACTTCGTCAATAACACCACAAACCGCATACATCCTCATCAAGTTGTTCATAACATACAAATTTGAGACCAACCCATTTTTAATCACATGTGCATGAACCTCTTCACCTTCTCTCAGTGCACGCAATTGCGTACATGCCTTGAAAACAAAAGGGTATGTGTAATTATCAGGAACTAAGCCTTTTACAAGTAATTCAATAAAAACTAAGAGAGCAATCAATGAATCATTACATTTCTTTGAACTCGAAAAACATCTTATAATGGCATTGTATACACTAATATCTGGGTTGGGTAATTTCGCAAACAGAGAGTATGCATAACTGAGGTCACAACAAGAAGATGAAATGGAACAGATAGATATGAATTTGGTGTAAATGAGTTGTTGGGATTGGAGGGGTGTACTTGTTTTGATGTAAAACGAGTGGATTTGTTTGAGTTCTTGTATGGATTTGCAAGATTGGAGCTTGTGAAGAATAGAGAATTCTGGGGTATTAGTGGTATGTGGGTTTGCTATTGAAGATGAAGGAGAATAAGTCATGAATTTTTCCATTTTCTGAATTTTGAATGGATAAAGACTCAGCAGTGAGCATATATGAGATAAAAAGTCCGACGGGGAAAGGTAGTTATGTTAGTTACCCTATAGGTAAAATAAATATTCCATCTGTCCCAAATTAATTGCATTTCTAGGACTTTTTAAAGTCAAATTGACTGTTTTTAAAATTAATTTTTTTACTATTTTTGCTAACATATAGGTGAAGATATTATAACCAAAAGAAAGTATATACAATTTATTACTAATTTTAATTTTTATAATTTTAGAAATATATTTATGTATGCTTAATTATTAATTTTAAAAATAGTCAATTTGACTTAAAAAAGTCCTAAAAAAGCAATTAAAGTATTATATTTGCTTCTTATTCTATTTATTTAGGTTTGGGGGGGGGGGGGGGGGGGGGGGGGGGGGGGGGGGGGGGGGATACTCCATCCATTTTGATGACTACTGATTTTTGAAAATTAATTTGACATTTTTTTAAAAAACTCAAAAATTGATATAAATCAAGTTTCATTAACAAGAAATAATAAATCTTATAAATAGTAGTATATATTATATTTTTTACAATATGAATTTGACTAAAATCATATAAATCTATGTCATATTTTGAATTGTAAAATATATTTTATTAAGTTAATAATGATCTTATATTTTAAGAGAGGAGAATATATTCTTTCTAATGTTATAATTAAAGACGGAATCAAGTTTAGTTGGGTTGTTGGGGAACGGATGGATAAAAGTACATCCTAAACTACAATTGATATTTTTGTATTGCTCATCAGTTTTTGTTCACGTTATCTAAGAGCATCAACATTCACACAACCAGAAGTTTGTCCAGAGCTATAAATTTGGTACAGTTTGTCAATAGATTTTTACCGAATAAGATCCATTTTACATCGGTAAAAATGGGGATTATCCCACTGTGGTTATCAAGTTTTAAGCATTACCCCACTAAACTGTTTTAAAATTATTAATTACCTCATTTCGTCTAATTTCTTGGATGGCCGTCTAATCTAGTTATTTTTTTTTTCTTACATGGCTTTAAAAAGAAAAAAGAAAATGACATGTAAATACTTATTTGGATTATTTGACTTATCAATTGCATCCTACATGGATTGGACGGGAGAATCCAAGCTCTAATCCAAACGTAGTCTGAGACAAAAGCGAAGAAGAAGGTGGGGTTATGGCTCAAATTCAAACATAGTCTAAGACAAAATCGAGAGAGGAAAGCGAGGAGAAAGTGGGGTTTCGGTGAAAAGCGACGAAAAACGTGGGTTTCTGTGGAAAGCGAAGAAGAAAGTGGAGTTTCAGTGGAAAAAACGAGATTTTGGACCTTCTTTGTTCAATAAAATATGTAAGTCTCAAATCTTTAGTTTTGGTCGATTGTGTTGCTTTTGTGCAAAAGTGGTCCTTCGTGTCCCTTAAAGTGGTCTCAAATCTTCATGTCCTTTTGTTAAGTCTGATTTCCCATGTGATTATTGTATAAAATGTGAAACAGGGTGCTATTGGGTGTGTAACAGTGAAACAAAGTGGATATTTTGAAATGGTTGCTTGGTTATGGGTTTATATTATACAGTGGGTATCTTGTATTGTTTATTCTCAAAGTCCATCAATTTGCTGTTGTTTATTTGCAGCAGGTTGACTGATTTATTCTTTTACTTGGACATTGTTTATTTAGAAGTACACTATTTATTAGTTGGACATTGTTAGTGAGAGTGGGGCTTACGAATTACTTTGTTAAATTAATTAATGGTCATTTTTTATTGCTTGGACATGGTTAGTGGGAGTTGTACTAATATTATAATGTACGTTTTATCCAGCATGAATTTTTTTTACAATTTAATTGCACCATGGAGGTCAGTGTGTTACTGATAAAGTGTATTTTTATGAGGGTGGAAAGAAAGAAACCTATGAAAAGGTGGATGGAGACTTCATTAATGTTGACAAGTTGATGAATTTACCTAAGAGACTAGGATATAAAAGGGCTTTGCTTTGTACTTCGTAATGACATGGTCTATTATGAAGGATGGGCTAGAATTGTTTGCCGATGCTAGTAGTGTAAAACTACTAGTTGAAGAAACATTAAAAATAGGGTCAATCAATGTGTATTGTGATCATGTTGACAATGAAGAAGTACCTGCACAACATGAAGAATCAGTGGGGGGATGTGTTTGATGTCACTGTGGATGCACCATTACAAAATGATGATGAGGATTCAAGTGATGATAATGGACAGAAAGATGTTGAGACAGATGTGGAGGACATAAATGAAGATTCAAGTGGTGAGGAATTTAAGTAATGCTAGTGATAATGATGATGATGATGATGATGATGATGATGGAAATCAGGAGTTGATAAATGTTAGGACAAAGAAGAAAGAAATTAAGAAAGTAAAAGAACAAGAGTTGGTTATGCAGTGGGAAGTGAACAATGATGATAAACAAATTAAAGTTGGCTCACTACATGTTGAGCAGGTTGGGACTTTACCTATCCCCAGTTATGAAGGGGAGGAGGGCAGTATTGTTAAAGGTAATGAGGGTAGCAGTGTTAAAGGTAATAAGGACAACCGTGTGAAAGGTAAGGAGACCTCAAAAGTAAATAAAGGTAAAGCTAAGGCAAAAACACTAACATTGAATGAATCAGTTGTTAATGTACCAACACAAGTTCTACCACTAGGAGAAAGGGTAGAAAACCTAGAAAATCTAAGGCTGCAGAAGTTGAAGAGGTTGAAATTGACCGAACATTTTCTGATGATGATGATGAATTGCAGTTTGGGACAAAAAGTATGAAAGCTTGGGTAGAAAATGTGCCAGATCCTGACGAAGAGATTCCTAATAGTGGTGATTCTAGTAGTGATAGTGAATGGGAAGGAGAGGAAAGGAGCCAAAGAGGAAAGAAAAGAGGATTCTTCCAGTCTATAACTCCAACACACCAATTAGCAAATAAAGTTTGAACTTGATATGACTTTCATTGGAGTTGAGCAATGTAGAGAAGCTATTGTGAATTATATGGTTGGTTATGGTAAGAGAATTTATTTCAAAGTGAATAAGCCAAGAAGATTACAAGCCAAGTGTGGAAAGGGTTGTCCATGGGGTTATGAGCCAGTTATGTGCCAAGGGAGAAGGTATTTTAGATTAAGCCCTACACTGAGAACCATTACTGTGTGAGAAAAACAAAGATCCCAATAGTTAGGGTTAAGTGGTTAGTTGACAAGTTTGGAGGTACAATAAGAGCAAAACTAAGGATCAAGTTGAGGGAATTACAGGTTGCAATTAAACAATGATTTAGCTTAAAATCATCATTACCTCAATGTTAACAAGTGAAGAGGGTAACTTTAAGCGAAATTGAGAAAACCTTGAAAAAGCATTATGCTAAAATTTGGGAGTATGAGAATGAGATTTTAGCTACAAATCCTGACAATACAGTTCAAATTAGAGGTGATGGGGGCACTCCACCTAGATTTCAGAGGATGTATATATATATATATATATATATATATATGTGTGTGTGTGTGTGTGTGTGTGTGTTTTAAACTAGTCATGCAAAATTGGTTGGAGGGATGCAAGATGATAATAGGTCTTGATGGTTGCTTCCTAAAAACATATTGCAAGGGTAAGCTGCAGTTGGGAGGGATGCAAACAACTAAATGTTTCCAATTGCTTGGGCAATTGTAGAAAGTGAAAACAAGGATTCTTGGAGTTGGTTCCTAAATCTGTTGCTTGAGGATGTTGGCATGGAATTAGGTAGGAGCTGGACATTGATAGCTGATCAACAAAACGTATAATTAACATCTCTTTTTTCATTTACATTATTGATATTACTTATGTTTTATGTTTTACATTATTCACTATACTTATTGTTTAAATGCAAGGGGTTGGTGCCTGCTATACAAGAGCTTTTGCCAGAAGCAGAGCATAGATGTTGTGTTAGACACATCTATGCTAATTATAAAAAAAATATTCCTGGATCTAGTTTGAAGGTGAATTTCTGAAGAGCAGCAAAGTCTAATAATCCTCATGATTTCAAAAGGGCAATGCTTGACATAAGGAAGGAAAGTAAGGATGCTCACACTCACTTGTTAAATATTCCTCCTAAATTCAGGAGCAAATTTTTTTTTTCAAACTCAAACAAAATGTGATGCGGTGACTAATAATATGTCAGGATGTTTTAATAGTTAGATTTTAGAGGCTAGGTATAAACCATTGTTAACTATGTTTAAAGATATAAAATCCAAGTTATGGGAATAATTCATGCCAAGAGAGATGAGATGCTAAAAAATGATGGAAAGCTATGTCCTATGATTATGACTAAGGTAAATAGGGTCATTGAGTTAGCTACATACTGTGACTATGAGTGGGATGAGGGTCACAAATTTGAGGTGTCTGATAGGAGTGAAAAATATAAGGCATATATAAAGATGAAAACTTGTTCATGTGGGGTATGACAGCTATCTGGCATACCTTACCATCATGGAACTGTTGGAATCCTTCACATGGAACAACCTATTAAAACAATTTTGGATTCATGCTATTACATTGAGACTTATCTAAAATCATATCACCACTTGCTCAATCCAATGGGAGGGTCAAATGAATGGCTTCCTGCCAACATGACAATATTGTTGCCACCAATTATAAAGAGAGTTGTTAGCAGACCTAAGAAAAATAGGAGGGTTCCCAATGAAGAACCTAAAAGTAAGACTAAATCATCTAGGAAAGGGACACCAATTATGTACTCTAGGTGCAAGGAGTATAGGCATAACAAGTTAGGTTGTAAGAAGACTCTAGTTGAACAGTCAACAAGTGCACCACAACCTACTCAAGCACAAGTGACACTACAACCTCACCCATAATAATCTACAACCACAACAAGGCCTCCTAAGCTCTCTGTAACTATTTTAAATCCATTCCCTATAATTATTTCAACTATGACCCTGCATATTATTTGTTTAATAATGTCATTATATTATGTAGGTGGAAAGGAAAGGAAGGGGTAATGGCAACAGTTCTGGTAGTGAAAATGTGAAAACTGGACAAATAAGTCATAATGTATTTATATATTTTTCATTTCACATTTTATTATAAGTTGTTGAATTCGTAAGAGAAAATGCAATTGTCAATGTCGATAAGAAAAATTCTAAGAATGAGAACAGGTGGAAGTGGAAGTGGACCAGATCATGTTCCAAGGGAAATCCCTAAAATGGCAACAAGTGGAGGTAAACCAGATCATGTTGCAACTAGAAGTCCAAACATGGCAGCAAGTGACACTCTAATATGGAAGGTCAAGGCTAGGAGAACTCATGTCGATTGGGAGTGGAACAACTAGTTTAGTACTTTTAGTTGATGAAAGTTTAATCATTTATAATGATATTGATGATGGTACTTAATATATTTTGTAAATCTCGGGTACAACTTTTGGATTCTATGGTTGATGTATTTATCAGTACAATTTCTAGTACCTTATGTATTAATGGTTCGTTTGTGAATCTTTGGTACTTAATGTATGACTTGATAAAAGTTAATGGTATTAACTTAGCTTTTTGGCAGAATATGGTGAAGTTTTGGAGTTGAAATTTTTTGTTGATTTGAATGTGGTGATATGGTTCATTTGTGGCTTGGGATTTTTACAAAGGCCATTTTGAAATGGTAATGCTTGTGTTGTTATGGTAGTGTTGCTATGAGAATGTAGCTATGGTAATGTTTGCGGTCCTGAAAATTTGTGTTTTCATGTATTTCTGTTTTGGCAGGGACTTTGTCTTTCTATGGTTCTATTTTTGCAAGAGATTTCTATTGTTGTTTTACAATTAATCCCCTTTGCTGGACATTTTTATTGTCTTCATATGGGCAGATATGTGTCACTTGGTATGACACAAGTTTTGTTAGGCATTTTATTATCTTCTTATGGCTCTCTTTTTTATTCAGTTTTGTAGGGCATTTTATTGTCTTCGTATGCCTTTGTTTTTATTCAATTATGACATGAATCCATGGATTCAAGTGAAAAACATATTCTAAAATAACAAACATTTTTAAATTATGGTCATTTTCTTCATTTCAAATATATTACAACTCAATTGATGAATTACATCATAGCCATGAAACTACATTTCATCCATTACGATCATCATTTAACTACAATTACATCATAGCAATGCAAATACATGACAAAATTACTACTAAAGTGACCAACCATGACAATATACTGCACAACATTAGTTTTGACTTTGTCTCTTTAAGCCTATCAACCTCCATCTCCCATTTAAATGATTCCCTTCTCATATTTTTCAACTTGTCCTTTAACTTTGTGTTTTTCTCTATCGATAAACTCATATCTTTAATTTTGTTATTCATCACACTCATTGCTTCATCTTCATTAGGAGGCAATTCCAACCATACAAAATAGCCACAATATCTCCCAGATTCCTATCAAAAATGGAGAAAGAAAAAAAAGTCAAAACAGAGAAGAGAGAGGACTGAGTTCACAACAATAAGGGAATGCCACTTGCCCCATAGTTGCAGCAGCCATAAAATCTTCTTCCTCTTGATCCATCCTTCCTGGAAACACATATTCGAGCTGGAACATCACAAAAAGATATCCGCTGTTTTGGAGCAATTGACGCAAATATTGAACGTGATGCACCATGTAAGATTAACGCTTGGTTCGCACTAAACTGAAAAAGCAAAAACCCAACAAAAGCCCTATTTTTATGCCCCTAATCGATGCCAATTTTGGTAAGTTTTTGAAACCCTAGATCTTTTTATTTCTCACCTGCTGCAAATGAGGATGATATAAAGACCCAACTTGGATGCTCCAACCCAATCTACGTAGGATGCAACTGATAAGCCAAATAATCCAAATAAGTATTTACATGTCATTTCTTTTTTTTCTTTTAGCGTAAGAAAAAAATGATCAAATCAGACAGTCGTCCAAGAAATTAGACGGAATGGGGTAATTAATAGTTTTTAAACAGTTCAGTGTGCAAATTGTATTTTTAAAAATTTTGTGGGGTAATACTTAAAACTTGACAACCACAGTGGAGCAATCCCCTTTTTTTGCCATTTTGCATCATATTTAAGGATTCCTTAGTTCGGGCCGAAGAAAAAATATCACTTGATCATTACCAAACTAATTACAATTTGTTCTCTTCGCGAGGATCCCACTAGAGTGCCTACTACTTCTAAAAATCATGAATTAGATCAGAATCATTTTCAACAAATTTATAAGAAGTTATCACATTTTTTCCAGTAGATAAGGGGAGAGGCCAAAGATCTATATATACGTTTCAACGTAGTTTTCCTCATAAAAATGAATGTTTTAAGGTCTTGGGTAGGAGGTTTCAGCCCATGACTGGCCTAAAAAGAGGTTTAGCAACGTCGTAGACTTTAAATTGAGCTCAATCCTCGGCTTTTTTCGACAGTCTTGCAGCCAAGTTCAGAGGTAAATGGGGTGAGTTGAGGCTCCTCAATATTTGGCAACACAAAAATAAAGCCTGCCCTCTATTTCTAGCCAAATTCTTAGTCGTTGCCCATATCAAACCTTTAGCCATTTTTGACCAGTTCACCAATCAAATGTGACAAAGTGAGTTTAATGGTAAAGAATATAACGAGTTTTATTAGTAAATAAGCATTCAACAAATGAAGATTGATTGGCCTATTTTCAAATATATATATATATATATATATATATATACGGAAATTTTCTCCAACGAACCAAAGAATATAAACCAAAAACGAATCGGCTATAGCGACGATTTTGTCCGTCGCTATAGCATAGAAAATCGACGGTCAATATTATAACAACGGTTTTATCCGTCGCTATAGCCGGTTCATTTTTGGTTCGCTCCCAGCGATTTGCTGAAAAGTCGTACTCTGTGTGTGTGTGTGTATATATATATATAACGTATATAACTACAGATAATGTAAATTATACTTAATTTTCCAAAGATTAATATAAAATAAAAACTCTAGTTAAGTTTTCATTGTCATTTTGTTTCCAAAAACCAAAAGAACTTACTTCCTAAGTAATGATTAGACAAAATAAAATAAAATAAAATTCTTAAATAGGGAGTTCAACCAAATGTATCATGTAAAATGGCTTGAGAAACTAAAAATTCCTAAATAGAGATTCGCAATCAATATCAACCAAGATCAACATGAACGGATGAACCCAAGATGGATAAGCTCGGTTTCTTTGTTAATAGAAGACTCTTGTACGAATTTTATCAAACAGGTTATGGGCTTTACACTATTGGACCATTACATTTAGATAATTACATAATCAACAAAAGAGTTGATCATCGCAACTGAATACAAAAACATACATGCATTAATACACGTACAACCATATATATATATATATATTTAAGGGGAATGATCCACATAAAACGTTAGCTACGGGCACTGTTTCAGCTAACTATGATCCAGCCGTCCAAAATAAGATCCTACGGTAGGAGGAGGGCACGACCGCTACTCCCACTAGCGGCCAGATATTAATTAAATCAATTTTTATGTTGGCCGCTAGAGGGAGTAGTGGCCAGTCAAAACAGTACCGTTTTGACTGACCGCTACTCCCTCTAACGGCCAGCATAAAAATTGATTAAGCGTGCGAGGGTATTATGGGGATTTAGCCGGGCCGCTAGAGGTAGTAGCGACCAGTCAAAACGCCACCGTTTTGACTGGCCGCTACTGTAATATCCCAAAAATTTCAAATATGATCTGACAAGATCTAATAAATATTGTCAATTTAAAACCTAAGAATGATTGCTCAAGCACACGTTGAGCTATCTAAAATACTAAAAATGATTCGTAGATTCGTATACAATTAGAGGTTAAAACTATAACAACCTAAGTTTTGTGCTATATGAATAAATAAGCTTGTATTGAACTTCAAATGTGTTATATGCTTTCTGCTATGTGTAGTATTTTGTGTTTTGGTTTAAGTAATTAACCTTAACACTTATTAAAATCAAGAAGTTAATTTAGGCTAAAACCTAAATTGGGAAAAAGGTTAAAACCTAAACCCTAAGAGATAAACATTAGGAATAACCTAGGTTTTCTAGCGAAATGTGTACGTCGTAATAACATTTTGTTTTAAGATTTACCGGTAATACGATGTGAAAACACGTAATAACCGATAAAAGTTTTTCTCGAAAAACGTGCAAATTACTATTCACGGTAATAAGACAAAATAGGGAAAAAGACAAAAAGAAATATTTTTGTTACTTTTTGATCGTCTAACCATTTTCTGAGAAATAGTCGTCGAAAATACTATTCACCCAAAAACGCTTTTGCGTCTTTTCGATTTTTCGAAGAATACTCGAATGTTAATATTACGAAGAAAGATGGAATATCCAATAAAAATTAGAAAACGAAAAACGTAGTTTTTCGACTGTGGGATGAATTATAGAAGTTAAAAACGAAGAATGCAAGAATAAATACGAGTATAATACGAAATATTATACGATAGAATATGAGATTAATACGAGGTATAATACGCGTGAAATATGATGTATATACGAATATATAACTAAGAATCCATGTGAACTTGAATCGACCAATCAAATGCAAGCATGATGTAATCATGACATCATCTTCAAAGTAGCACAAAGATGATGTCATCATGATGTCATGATGATGTCACGTTGGACGATGATGCAAACGATGATGTCGTGGATTAAGCAAAAAGACTATTTTGCCCTAACTCTACCTAGCCTATAAATAGGAAGCTTTGCAAGCTTAAAAAACTTACCAATTCACAAAATCAAAGAGCAAAATTACTCTCTAGATATATTTCAAGTATTGATAGTTGCCAATAAATAGTTAAAACTTCCAATTTCAAGAGGTAATCATCTTAGTAGTTATAATGTTCGATTTCAATTCGTAGTTATAACTAATTATATATTTTACTAGTAGTTATAATGTCAAAACTTATTTTATAGCTAGTGTAGTATATATCATGATCACTAGTAGTTATAATGTCTAAATCATTACAACTATAGTGAAGAAATGATCAAATCGTAAGTAGTTATCATGTTCAAAATTTTCAAAGTGTTCTTCGTGTTCTTCGTGTGTTCTTGAGTAAAAGTCATAAATCTAATATAAGTAGGTTTATGATTTTGGTATTTTTATGTTATGAAATGTTATTGAGTCTTAGAACATGTTATCTTAACAAATTAATGCTAGTGGTACCATGTTTTACATGGTTAACCCAAGATATTTTGATCAAAGTAGGCTCACAGACCTTTCTGCCCATTTTCCGAAATTTTAAAGTCCAAATCTGCTTCTGTAATATAAAGAAAGTTGTAGAGGGGGAAATTCTAATGAATTTAGACTCAAGAATCACCCAAAAATGTTTTGAAATGAAGAAGTTATGACAGTTTCCGTAAAGGACGTCAAAGCTAAAAAATTCTTAGAAGCTCTCGGGTTTAAGGACTTAAAAATGAGTTTTTGAGCTAGGGTGTTATGGAGCCTATAACACCTATGAAAATAGTTAAGTCAAGTTATTATATGACATATGAAGTAATATAATACGATAAATCTAACCGCTTATGCGCTAAATGATTGTGTAGGGTTATTTTAACAAGTTTGAGTTTAGTGTTTATTATCCTAAACACCAAGGCAAGTCAAACTTCATGTAGGGTGTGAAAACACCATTATTGTTTATTTTAGTTAAGTTTGACTTGCCTTGGTGTTTAGGATAATAAACACTAAACTCAAACTTGTTAAAATAACCCTACACAATCATTTAGTGCATAAGCGGTTAGATTCATCGTATTATATTACTTCATATGTCATATAATAACTTGACTTAACTATTTTCATAGGTGTTATAGGCTCCATAACACCCTAGCTCAAAAACTCATTTTTAAGTCCTTAAACCCGAGAGCCTCTAAGAAATTTTCAGCTTTGACGTCCTTTACGGAAACTGTCATAACTTCTTCGTTTCAAAATATTTTTGGGTGATTCTTGAGTCTAAATTCATTAGAATTTCCCCCTCTACAACTTTCTTTATATTATAGAAGCAGATTTGGACTTTAAAATTTTGAAAAATGGGCAGAAAGGTCTGTGAGCCTACTTTGATCAAAATATCTTGGGTTAACCATGTAAAACATGGTACCACTAGCATTAATTTGTTAAGATAATATGTTCTAAGACTCAATAACACTTCATAACATAAAAATACCAAAATCATAAACCTACTTATATTAGATTTATGACTTTTACTCAAGAACACACGAAGAACACGAAGAACACGAAGAACACGAAGAACACTTTGAAAAATTTGAACATGATAACTACTTACGATTTGATCATTTCTTCACTATAGTTGTAATGCTTTAGACATTATAACTACTAGTGATCATGATATATACTACACTAGCTATAAAATGAGTTTTGACATTATAACTACTAGTAAAATATATAATTAGTTATAACTACGAATTGAAATCGAACATTATAACTACTAAGATGATTACCTCTTGAAATTGGAAGTTTTAACTATTTATTGGCAACTATCAATACTTGAAATATATCTAGAGAGTAATTTTGCTCTTTGATTTTGTGAATTGGTAAGTTTTTTAAGCTTGCAAAGCTTCCTATTTATAGGCTAGGTAGAGTTAGGGCAAAATAGTCTTTTTGCATTAATCCACGACATCATCGTTTGCATCATCGTCCAACGTGACATCATCATGACATCATGATGACATCATTTTTGTGCTACTTTGAAGATGATGTCATGATTACATCATGCTTGCATCTGATTGGTTGATTCAAGTTCGCATGGATTCTTAGTTATATATTCGTATATACATCGTATTTCACGCGTATTATACCTCGTATTAATCTCATATTCTATCGTATAATATTTCGTATTATACTCGTATTTATTCTTGCATTCTTCGTTTTTAACTTCTATAATTCATTCCACAGTCGAAAAACTACGTTTTTCGTTTTCTAATTTTTATTGGATATTCCATCTTTCTTCGTAATATTAACATTCGAGTATTCTTCGAAAAATCGAAAAGACGCAAAAGCGTCTTTGGGTGAATAGTATTTTCGACGACTATTTCTCAGAAAATGGTTAGACGATCAAAAAGTAACAAAAATATTTCTTTTTGTCTTTTCCCTTATTTTGTCTTATTACCGTGAATAGTAATTTGTACGTTTTTCGAGAAAAACCTTTATCGATTATTACGTGTTTTCACATCGTATTACCGATAAATCTTAAAACAGAATGTTATTGCGACGTACACATTTCGCTAGAAAACTTAGGTTATTCCTAGGGTTTATCCCTTAGGGTTTAGGTTTTAACCTTTTTCTCAATTTAAGTTTTAGCCTAAATTAACTTCTTGATTTTAATAAGTGTTAAGGTTAATTACTTAAACCAAAACACAAAATACTACACATAGCAGAAAGCATATAACACATTTGAAGTTCAATACAAGCTTATTTATTCATATAGCACAGAACTTAGGTTATAGTTTTTACCTCTAATTGTATACGAATCTACGAATCATTTTTAGCATTTTAGATAGCTCAACGTATACTTGAGCAATCATTCTTAGGTTTTAAATTGACAATATTTATTAGATCTTGTCAAATCACATTTGAAATTTTTGGGATATTACATTCTACCCAACTTACAAGAATTTCGTTCTCGAAATTAACTTTACAAAAGAAAAAAAAAGCTTTAGTCATTTAATATTATATTTATAAGTTCTATAAATATTCAGGATATTACATTCTCTCCTCCTTATAAGAATTTCTTCCTCGAAATTATTTAAAATCAACTTTAGTCATTTAATATCATATTTATAGGTTCTATAAATATTTAGGATATTACAGTTACTCCCTCTAGCGGCCAGACAATTATAACAGATCTAAAGATAAGGGTTTACTGTTGATCGAAAGATAAGGGTTTGCTACTGCAAAAAGAGGAAGAAATATTGACTGGCCGCTACCTTTTGTTTTTCAACCGACTCAATTTCAACCGACTAATCAACTATAAATCAAAGTAAGTCTTGCTTGAACTTAATTTTTTTGCAAATTTCTTCTGTAATTCGTTGTATATGAAATCATGGTCCTATTTTGTGTGAACTTTGGTATTGTTGTACGAATGTATACAAATTAGGTGGAATGGTTGTATATTTCTTGGGTATTATGTATGTTGAAAATATCAGTATTATTGTTTTATTATTCTATGTATGCAAATTAGGTGTATAAATTAGGTTATTAATATGTATATTTTTGGGTATTATGTATGTTGGTATTATTGTTTTATTGTTCTATGTATACAAATTAGGTGTATAAATTGGGTGATTAGTATGTATATTTTTGGGTATTATGTATGTATAAATTGGGTTAACTGTTTTATTGTTGTTGGTATTTTTTTGAAATTTTTTTAATTTAGTCAGAAAATAATAGTTGATAGAATGTTGTTTATGTTGTTGGTATTATTATTGGCCATGCATATATTTAGACATTGAATAATAATTTTATTGTTATTGTTTATATTGTAAGGTAAATATGGACAATTGGATGCCTGGACCCATTGATTGGAGTGTCCTTTATGATCAAGAAAATCATGTTTCAGAGGATGTATGGAATGGGATTGAAAGGGGTACATTGATGTCGACCCAAACGACTTCAACAATATATGATAAATGGGAACTGACCAGCTTACAAAAAAAACTTTTAAAGGGGTGGGGTTTGGGGGGGTTTAGTTATCCGGCAATAATAACGAGAACGGATGCCAATCTTGTATCTGCCCTAATTGAGAGATGGCGGCCGGAGACAAATACGTTTCACATGAAATGTGGTGAAATAACACTAACATTGGAGGATGTGCACTTTATTTTTCGCATGCCGGTATTGGGTAAACCTTTAACTTGCCCGTCATTTGATGCCCCATTAAGTTATTTCAGGGAAATTTTTGGGGCTGAGTGGGTTGCAAAATGGAACAATGTCAAAAAAAGACGTGGTATTTCCCTAGTATGGTTGCATACAAATTTTTCTAAGGTCCCAGACAATGCTGATAGGAATGTGGTTGGTATATATACAAAGGCATACCTCATTTGGCTATGCGGGGCGGTTTTATTTCCCACAAGGTCAAAGAATACTGTACACCCTAGATATATGTATTTTATTGTTAATTCAACTGAGATTGCCACATATGCATGGGGTGCCGCCTGTTTGGCATATTTATATCGGGGTCTGTACACAGCAACTAGGAAAGGGAGCAATTATGTCAATGGTTGTGTGACTTTATTACAAATTTGGGCACATGAGTGTTTTTTGGTTGGAAGGCCTAACCCTAGGCCAAATTCTGTGACTTGGTTCCCTAGAGCAACTGCATGGGCATACTCCGCTAAAAATCAATATGGTGATAGGCGGGATGATCCCCATCACCATCTATCTTTCTATCGGGGCAAATTTGATAGGCAACCTAAGTGGGAGGTAGTATGACGGCCATACAAGCAATGAGATGATGATTGGAGGTTCTATAACTATGAGGCTAGACTGGCAGGATCCGCTCGGGTCCCATTGATTTATTTTGATATTATCGAGTATCAAATGCCCGACCGGATAATGAGACAATATGGGTATATACAAGGAATTCCGTCCCCGGCTGAGAGGCATGATGCTTTGAGACATGCCATGAGATAGTCATTTGAGCCAATGGATTACAAAGAAATGAGGAAGGAGTACATTGAGCAGTGGGAGCTATATATGGTAGCATTCGAAGGACAAGTGCAGCAGGTTGCAAACACTATCCCCATGGATACGTACTTCAAGTGGTACAACAAAATTACCCGACGATACCTGCACCGCCCTCGACATGAAGGAGATCCCAACACTACCTACGAGTCTCGCTCTGTATATAATCAGCATCGTATGGTTAGCATGGTAAGGAAGATAAATTTTGTTAAATTATTCACGCCATATAATATATTATTTTTTAATTTGATATAATATATTGTATTCTTTGATACTATCCCCATGTGTTCGTTTGTGTCTTCTTATTTTCCCCCCTTTTTCCACAGATTGAGGGCGCAAAATCTCTTTTGGACAAAATATTCAAGTTGAAGCAAGACTTTCCTTCCGAATACAATCACATGAAAGAGGGTTGGGATCAACTATATGAATTGTATGATGCGGATGTCAGGGGTGGAGGGGAGGAGTATATGGGGGGTGAGGATACAAAGATTCCAACCTCTTCGGCTGCCCTCGACGTGTACATCCCTAGCACCCAGGCTACTACTGATATGTCCCAGCTTACTCAGCTTACTTACGAGGGTGCATCTGCATTTATTGGGGATGATATTGCAGTAGAAGAATATGGACCTAAATGGTCTATAACAAAAAGACTCCGTGGGCACAAGATTGGAATTATCAACGAGAACTTCTTTTCAACTCAACTCCTGCGAATCCACCATTATTTCCCATCAAGCACCCCCAACAATGGTACACGTTGGGTCACGAAGAGATGAATTCTTTGCGACCCGAAATTTGGCTATTCAAGACAGTGATGGATGCGTATATGTGTCTTTTGCGGGATCGGGAAGACAAATATCAGCACGAGGGGATAAAGAGATGGGCCAAATTTGGCTTCATGCCCTCCTATTTCATGCATTTGGGGAAAGGTGCCTTGTTTACTGGGGAACAAATTCGTGGAGATAGTTTATGTCAGTCATATATTACTCCTCAAGCGGGACCCCCATTGCACGAGTGCGACTTTATCTTCATGCCTATATATGTCCTCGTAAACAGTCATTTCATACTGTTAACCTTTGTGGTTTCAACATGGAAGGTTTCTATTTTCGACCCGCTATATAATGACACACCCTACATGAAGCTCACTGAAATGTACAAAGACTACGTCGATGTCGCGGTACGTCACAAATTTTATTTTTCAATACAATCATTTAGTTTCCCCGCTATATATGTACATTTTCATGACTTTATTGTTATTGTAGGTACAATTGATACCGTTGATATTGCGAATGGGTAACCCGTTCGGTGATTGGTCTCGTACACCCCCAAAGGTCCATACATCAAAGAGTCGACCCATACAGGATAATCATTACGACTGCGGCATCTTTGTTTGCAAGTATGTCGACTGCCTCGTGCGGGGCAATATTGAACTAAGCAATAAAAAATGGTCAGCGGATGATGTATCGGTCTTTAGGTATAGAATAACTTATGAATTATTCAAATATAAAGCTAGAGATATACCAGCGGGACAAGTAATTTAGTGTGTTGATTTGACTTTTGAACATGTACTCAAATGGTTAGCATGATGAATGTTACGTGTTGGATTATATGGTTTTTTATTTTCAGTTAATGCTAGTTTAATTTAATATGGAATAAATGTATGGTATTAGAGACGTGTGTTTGTTGGTTAATTTGGTATTGTAAATGTTTGCTTCATTTTATGTAATGTTAGTATTGAACAGGAAATTGGACCATCTCCCCTTTAGGCAACATTGAAAAGCTCCTGTATACTGGCCGCTAGAGAGAGTAGCGGTCAGTCAAAACGGCACCGTTTTGTATCAAAATGAATGGCTCAAAAGTTTGTATGATGTGAAGGATAAATGGATAGGAGCATATACAAAGAGGTATTTTGCTGGGGGAATGACAACCACCGGAAGAAGCGAAGGTATGAATAATTTTTTTGATTTATATGTGAATGTTTCAATAGGCATGAAAGATTTTGTAGTCAAGACTCAGAAAGCTATTGAGAAACAATTCATCAGAGAGAGAAAGGCCGACTACGTAACAAAACATCGGAAACGTAGTCTGGTATTAGGATCATCGTTGGAAGTGCATGCTGCTGAATGTTATACAAAAGAGATGTTTAGACGTTTTCAAAAGGAGATCGTGGATTCTCTAATGTACAACATCAACAAAGTCAATGAGCTGTGCATTATTGATACAAAGGTCTATGCAGTGTACCGGTCAGATGCAATCGAAGATAGTCGCAGATATCGACAAGTTGTCAATAATCGTCACGAGGGCTCGATAACATGTACTTGTCAAATGTTCTCACATTCTGGTCAGATTTGCAGGCACATATTGAGATACTTTAGCTTTAAGAGTATTTCAAAAATACCTGATGATATGATCGTTCCTCGGTGGACAAGAGATGCCAACAAGAGTAATGCTGAAAAAGACATGGTTTTTTCAATGAGTGCTGACTTTGAACAAAATCAAGGAATGCGGTACAATCATTTGATGAGTAATTTTCAAGAGTTAGCTAGTAAAGCTGCTTGCTCAGTTCGAGGTTACAAGGAAATATTAAAGCAAAATGCACGAGGAAAAGCCCTTGTTGATCAATTTGACCCGGATGAGAATATTACCGACATACTGGACGATAAGAATGATTGCGTGGACGAATGTGCAACTCGAAAAATGGGATTGGAGGATGATGATGAAGAGGATGAGGTTCAGGAGGAAGAACAAGAGTATTTGCCACCAATTGCTTCTCAAACAAAGGGTCGGAAAAAACAATCCAGATTCAAAAGTGCCCTTGAAAAAGTAGTGGGTAGTAAGCCTCACCGAAAATGTGCCATATGTGGATTCGAAACTAACCATGACAAGCGCAATCATTATAGAGTGTTAGGGCTTCCTGAACCTAAAGATAATTAATGTATGTGTTTATTTGGAATGTCTATGGAGATGTAATGTAAGTAAACTTTAAAATGTTTGTATTTTATTACTGTTTAAGAGATTTTTCACGTTCCCTATTATTATGTTATACCAGTGTACCATGCTTGATTAGTCGGTTGAAATTGAGTCGGTTGAAAAACAAAAGGTAGCGGCCAGTCAATATTTCTTCCTCTTTCTGCAGCAGCAAACCCGTATCTTTCGATCTGCAGCAAACCCTTATCTTTAGATCTGTTATAATTGACGTTTTGACTGGCCGCTACTCCCTCTAGCGGCCCGGCTAAATCCCCATATAATACCCTCGCGCGCTTAATCAATTTTTATGCTGGCTGCTAGAGGTAGTAGCGGTCAGTCAAAACGGTACCGTTTTGACTGGCCGCTACTCCCTCTAGCGGCCAGCATAAAAATTGATTTAATTAATATCTGGCCGCTAATGGGTAGGACTGTGCATTCGGTTATAACCGAACCGAATAGCTTATTCGGTTATAACCGAATACCGAACCGAATTAATTTTTGCTATCCAAAATACTATCCGAATTAACAAATAACCGAATTACCGAAAACCGAATAACCGAATTTACTATTCGGTTATTCGGATAATAACCGAAATTAAGGTCTATATTTCTTCAACAAAGAAAAATCATTTCAAATTTCCAATATAAGTGTTTCCAATCACAAAATTTTATCAATAAATATTTTTATTTTATTTTATTTTCTTATTCGGTTATTCGGTTAACCGAATAACAAAATTTTTAAAACCAAACCCGAACCCGAAAACCGTATATTAAATCGGATATAACCGAATTTTAAAAAATAACCGAAAAACCGAAAAAAATCGGTTGAAAAAATTCGGTTCGGTTCGGTTTTTCGGTTATAACCGATTTTTGCTCACTCCTACTAGTGGGAGTAACGGTCGTGCCCTCCTCCTACCCTAGAATCTTATTTTGGACGGCTGGATCACAGTTAGCTGAAACAGTGCCCGTAGCTAACGTTTTATGTGGATCATTCCCCTATATTTAATATATATGTGTGTATGTATTATATAGGAAAAAATCCAGGACCAATTTTGACATATTTGGTGGTCCGTTAGATACAACCAATGTTAGCTATGAATCATATATATATATATATATATATATAATTCCATTCCATGAAAAGTTTTATACTAAATTATAATTGTTAAAAATGTCAATACTGGATTATAAAATTGACTCACTAACCACTATATTAGATATATTTTTAAAAAAATTATCACTCATATTTATTCAACTTTAACTGACAATAAAAAAAATTCATACATAATAGGTAAGATATATCATTTCTCATACATATATAAGTTTAACAGAGTAGCGAAGGAAATGAGTAAATAAGCAACGGTTTGTTTTTTCAGGGGTTTTAGTTTTTTAAGTGGGGCACACCCGATATTTGACTTGTTATGGAGCTTAAAGAGAGTCCCTTATCAGGAAGAATCTTTGAAAAATCTGTTTTACCAAAGAAACAGAAACTCCCACTTCTTAAGGGCGAACGTTGACAACTCCAAACAACTCTTACCTTCTAACAAATAAATATGAGAGAGAGAGAGATTAAAATTACAGTCCAATAACAAAAATTGATGCTTTCTTTGAAGCTTCAATGCTGGTTTTTAATCAAGAAGTAAGTTCCTCTCCTCTCCTATCTTTGTTTAATGCAACTGTATTTTGAATTAAAATAATCGCAGTGTAGTCTAGTTGGTTGATAAATTCTTCACCATTGATCTGTATTATTATGCGAATCGAATGTAACCAAATTAGGTATTTATTTATTTATTTAAAATATGAGTCGGTAAATTTCTTGGATTAACACATAATATAGTCTAGTTGGCCGGTGAGATTTTTGATATTAGTAACACATAAAGTGTAGCCTAATTGATTGCTGAATTTCTTGACATTGGTTTTAGGTGTAGTTTAAATTTTACACAAAACCCTTTTCCCTTAACTTATTCATTATGAGAGAGGTATAGAATATGATAGTTGCTACTTGCTACTAATATATTTATAAATGTAATAGGTATTAATACCTCTGTTTTCCCAAGATTAATTTTTATTTATTTTCAAAATTAGTGTTCAGAATTTCATTATATGTAAGTTGTGATACTAACCGGCAGTTAGTATTAAAATTTCAAAGTGTAGACTATTAAAATGAGACTCTCATTTTGAAACGGAAATTGTATGTATAAATTCTCCTCAAGCCACCTATTGTTATACATGGTCTTCTTTTCTAACTCATTTGTTTTACAATAATTAATTACTTACATGATCAAACCTTGTTTTCAGCATGAAGTGTACCATCAATGGGTAACTCTGTTCATCTATCTCATTAAGATACCTTTTATATATGAACAGTGGTGGTATGAATACTAGATAAACTGATGCCCTAAAATATGGACTAGTAGCTATAATAATGATAGGTAAAATGCCAGGCAATAGACCTGATTTGATGAACTTTAAAGCTATTTTGCAGGTCAAAATTGAGCAGCAACAAACTACTATCAGTTAAGAAATTTACAATCATTGCTGAAGCTTAAATCTACAGCTCCCAGAGAAGATATAGAATAATTTGGCCAATAGAAAGTGCATAGGATCATCATCCAGGTGCCTGTCTGTCCTTCAATCTTTTTCTGATGCTCTAGCAAATGCTTTAACCTTTTGTTTTTCTATGTTCTAGGATGCCAAACTATATATCTTCAAAAGATGTCCATCTCCGCGTATGTGGGGAACCCTTTACATTGGACAGGGTAAGAACTTGGAAAAAAATAAAGCATTCTAGTGATATTTCCAGCGCTACAAATGTTATTTTAAGTGCAACGTATGCAGTGTGAGCTTATACCGTGCATACGTATGCAGTGTGAGCTTATACCGTGCATCAAAAGTTGTGCATTGCGCTAAAAATATGACTATCTTATTTTTTTAAATGACTTTCATTTTTTGTTTTTTAAAATTTTTGTTCTGTCGTATTTTTTCACATGTGCAGAAGGTTATGATTTCAAGATCAGCTAAACTAGCTGAACTGCTCAAAGAGAATCCTCAAGAAGACATTTCTCATTTACTCAGAGACATCCCTGCTGACCCGAAAACCTTTGAGCTCATAGCAAGATTTTGCTATGGATTTGAAGTCAGTTTATCGACTGAAAATGTCATTCGCGTCTGTTGCCTGGCCGACTACCTAGGAATGACAGAAGCCCACAGCCCCAACAACCTATTGGAGAAGGCAATTACATTTTTCGGACAGGATGTTATTCCTTGTTGGAACAAATCTGTAAGGGCACTAAAAACTGCAGAACATATTTTTCAACAAGCACTGCATCTTGGCCTAGTTGATGCCTTAGCTGACTCAATAATCACAAAAGTAGTAGCTAATCCACGCCTTCTCGGTGAACCACCAATCAAGAATTTAACATCTGAGGATGATGATGGGGAGGAGAATGGAAATGTGTATAGACCGAATGCAAGGAGGCGGCTTTTTGAGTTTGATTGGCAATCGGAAGATTTAACAAACCTCTGTGTTCAGATATATGAGCCCTTAATTCGTGCAATGGTTCAGCACCAAGTTTCATCAGAGTATGTAGCCGCATCTCTTTGTGTATATGTAAAAAAATGGGTTTTAGGCGAGGAGGATAAGAAGTCATTAAGTGCAATTAACTCTCAAAGAGAAGCCATTGAAGCAGTGGAGAGACTTTTGCCACATGAAATAGGGCTTCTTTCGTGCACGTTTTTGTTTGAAATGCTCCGATTTGCTATAAATTTGGAAGCCAGCCCTGAATGTAGAAATGGATTTGAGGTCAGAATAGGAAAGCAATTAGATCAGGCTACTGTCAAGGATCTCCTAATACCTTGTTTAGGCTATGCTAAAGAAGAACAGTATGACACTGAATGTGTTAGAAGGATATTGAAGCATTTCTACTGCAATTACTCGAGTCCAGAAACTACTTCAATAATCAAAGTGGCAGAACTTGTGGAAGACTTTTTGGCAGAAGTTGCCAGTGACAGAGATCTTAAAAAGAGTACATTTATATCGCTTGCTGATATGGCTGTGGCAGCATCAGTAGAAACACAAAGAAGCTCTGATGGTATTTACAGGGCAATAAGTATGTATTTAGACAAGCACACATATTTAACAGAATCCGAAAAAGAAGAGGTATGCAGGGTTTTGGACTTGAACAAGATGTCCCCAGAAGCTTGTGAGCACGCTGCAACGAATGGGCGATTGCCATTAAGGGTTGTGGTTCAGGTGCTGTTTGTGCAACAGTTGCAGATGAAAAACATCATAGCGAGAGAGGTACAAAGTTCTGATGATGGGTTGATGTTAGAGGAAGAGATCACAAGGGGGGCTGGTGTTAGTAGTGAGGAACAAGTGAGGACAGAGATGGAGAAAATGAGTTGCAAAGTGATGCAATTGGAGAGAGAATGTTGTATGATGAGGAATCATATTCAGGGGGGTTGCTGCACTAGAGTAGTACCGAAGGAGAAAGCTGGATTGTGGAAAGAAATGAAGAGGAAATTTGGGTGCATAGTGACAATGCAGGATTCCAACTGCCATGTCAAGAAGAAAAGAGTACATCCAAGATAGTATGGGCATTTATTTAGTTTTATCTTCATTTCTTCCTCAATTTTGCTTCGCTGGTAATATGCATTTTAACACCTGTAGTTTACTCGAACTCTACTTAACCACCCGTCGTCCTAAAAACTTCAACAACAAAAAAAAAAAGCACAATAAAATTGATAGCTTTCTCTAAGGTTGAGGAGAACATATGGTTAAGTAGGATATCGAGTAAACTAAGTGTGATAATTCGCACTTAACTATTGTTTCATCAAGTGATAATTAAGTAATAAATCTTCTTGTTGATAGATATTGAACGGTAAAATTAACATTTATCCCACTATAGTTGGACTACTTTGTATAATAGCCTATTAAACTTTAAAAAACTGCAATTAGCAAACTAAATTATCTAAAATTGTGAAATTGGGCAATTCTGTCAAAGTAATCAAATAGACGTTAACTATTTATCTAGGTGGCGGTGTAGAAAAATAAAAAGAAATCAAATATAAACTAAGTGGCAAGGAAAAAAAAGAAAAAAAAATAGAAGAATGACATGATTTTAAATATATTTGTTATTAATACATGTTTCATCCTCAGTCTCTACATTCTCATCCGATAACAGAGTTGCTCCATAAAATAAGCAAGATCAAGATATTTGCGTGGATTTAGTATAGTTCGTAATTTTAAAATATACTCATATTGTGAGATGTCATCAAAGTGATGCAAAGCCCAGACTGAAGGATGCCATTTTTCTTACGGTCCATGGATTATGATTGGGGTTCTTGCAAATGATAGGTTGCACCCGATTCCCCCTATCCTGCCTTCTTGTCTCGATTATAAAATTCCAGTTGATGGAATAAAACTTGTTTATAGATGAGCAGAAGAGGTTATATAGTTTTTATGGAAAAATTATTTATACTATTTAAATATGTTGTAAGCAATTATAAGTCTCTAATAAATCTTCGTGATTTTTCTGAATGGAAAGAGGTAATACCTAAATCATTCATTGACAATAAATTCATGGTAGCTTCGCGTTTGTTTAGACCCAGATCTGCTTGATCTTTGACTTCTTTTTTTGAAATGAATAACATGTTGTGATAGATCTCATTGATACGAAAATTTTGATATATTATTTGTATGATTTGAAATAAAAACAGGAGAGTTATGACTTTTGACCCGTTTAATATGTTCTTGGGTCGGGTTGACCCGTCTGAAGGTTGAAGATGATAATATTTTTGAGACACTTAATATTTAGAAAATGAGTGCTTATTTTCTTTTGACTTAGTAGTTGATTTGGTTTCTCATTTTATATTTTTTTTTTAATTTTTACCTTCCTTGCTCATTCTCATTGGTCACGAGTCTACATGTCTTTTAATTTTTTTCCTAAAATTTATTCTTTTACCATTTAATTTTTTTTCTAAAATTTATTTTTTAGACAGTCATGTAGGAAAACATTAACGTCTGATTGACTAATTTAACAGAATTGTCCAGTTTCACAATTTTAATTAGTTTAGTGTGCTAATTACAGTTTTTAAAAGTTTAATGGACTATTACACAAAATAGTCCAAATAATCCAAGTATAGTGACTAAAACATTAGTTTTGCCGATCCTGAACTAATAGAAACTAGTTTATTCATTTTGGTTGCAAACACTTTACTTTATCTATAAATCTATGGTTCTTCTTTTTACAAAATGTCAAAATCTTATACTTTGTTTACCCATCAGCTCTTGAACTAATAGAAACTAGTTTATTCAATTTGGTTGCAAACACTTTTAACTGTAAATCTATGGTTCTTTTTACAAAATCTTATACTTTGTTTACCATCAGCGCAACGCTTCAGCTGTGTCTGGCAGTAGCCAAGAGAGTGTATGAGCAACCTTGCTTTATAAATTTAGGAAACATTCTCCAGCTACTCAGAGATGCAATGGAATATATAACCCCTTCTCGAGCTCAGCCAGCTCCCAGTTAAAGCTAAAATATGGAACTCTGGAGTTGGTTAAAGGCATCCAACCTTAAACTTTCAACCACTGCGTGCAAAAAAATCCTTTTTCTTATTATAATTTTTTAAAAATTTCACTAAATATGTGCAAGAACTCTTATTGCCTATTCCACGTGGCTACAGTGAACCAAAGAAGCTGAACTTTTCTCTTCTGGAAATTGTAAAACAAATCACATTAATTATAGAATAGAGAGTATGCGTACACGTGTCTGTGTCCCCCCCCCCCCCCCCACACAGATTTAAAGAACTCTGATAATGTCATAACATTATATATTGTCATCCAACCAAATCTTGATGGCCATAACCAGCTCTTACAGGCAAACTGGAAGTTAAAAAGATAACCTTTCACATTGTCAGGTTCAAATTGACAAGTGGGCAAGCTAAGGTATTTGCACAGGCAGATTTATGTCCTGAAATTATATAGGGTTTCAAACCTTCCTCATAAGAAGAAACAGCTTTTGATCAACCTTAAATTTACCCATCTTGGTTGCATCCCCCTTCAGAGCCAGTTGAAGTCCTCCAAATGAAATATATACCACCCTAAAGGCAAAAGGGAAAAAAAATCAAGAAACCCGGCAAGTTATCTGGAAGAGAAACATTAACAAAGAAAGAAAGCCCTCAAACATTTATATTTCACCGAACATTGTTCCAAATAAAAAAGTAAAAATTATTGGTATTCCTTTATCTGAATTGAGTGAAACACTGAATTGGACAAGGGTACATTTTAGGGCATTACCCGCCACAAAATGTTCTTAAAGTAATACCCATAGCCAAAATACAAGAAATCTGGGAGCGTACCCATCCAATCTAATGCAGCAAAATAATCATATTAGACATAAATGCGCGCAGATATAGATGTAATTTATACATACGCTTCAAGATTAGGCCCAGATTTGTCCTCTGATATCTTATATAACAGCCCATGCATGACGTACTCAAATTTGTCAGCAAGTGATTTCTGCTTGCCCTGAAATTAGAGTAAAATTCAATTTAAGGGTAAATCTAATCCTTCAAGATCTGAAAAGCCACTCATAAACCAGTAGCATGCCATACACATGTCCTGAATATATGTTTAATGTTTCTAAATGTTTTGAGGTATAATATTATTATTATTTTCAGAAAGGTATCTATAGGACCTTATCATTAGAGCAAAAATCCATGGTAATAATTTTGATTGAATGACATATATCATGAGTTCCTTCCACTCTCCTACATTCCTACCTAATAATCATATATCACTATAAATGCATTTTCATCAGTGCAAACCAGAGAATTGAACATTTTCTGTCTAAATTACTCCATCAAGTAGACTGTTTTCGGCTACATTGTATCTTAGTTATGCACAAGATAAAAAATCTCCAATGTTTAAGTAACTAAGAGACTGCATTGTTTCGTACCACGTAAAGCACCAACAAGTCATAAAAACCCATTTTGTTCCAAGAATGATAATAAGTGCTAGGGAATTTTACTGTCAGAAAAGTATAATTGCATATTACTATATTAGTTTTATAAAGAAATCAAATTCTCGAATCTGATGTAAATATAGACTGATAATCAACATCCAAGAAGAGAAGTGGTCCAGGTTCTACAATCATCTATAGCCCCAGAAACAAGGTGAATTAAAATAACAACAACAATTAAATTACCTCAGGAAAATAGCTCGTAACAGTTGAGCCGTCCTCATTTAGAGTTTCAGCCAATACCGTCCTAAACTTATCCCCAACACGAATAGGATATAATTCCGTGTTCACGTCTAGTTGTAGGTTCATGTCCGATTCTTCGCACCGTGCTTCAATGCGAGAAACTGAGAAACACGTACACGAAATTGTTAGCTGGAGAAGCAATAGGATAATTGAGCATAAACAAAGAGATATGAGAATTCCATCAACCATGTGAAGAATATAAATTTTTTTTTTCTATAGAGGTACATCTTTCTAGAAACCCCTTTAGAGCTGCCAGACTGAATTAATGAAAAGATTATTATATGCAAAGAACCACAATAATTAGCATGTAAAAAGTCCCATTATAAAGAGAGGCTTATCTTCCATCCCAAGTGATTTGCAGAAAACACTAGCAAATCAAATAAGTACATATAAAAAATGGAAACACTGTTCATATTGGAGCACCAAGTGCATTCTACCTTCCATTTAAATTTTCCCTTCATACTCTGCAGCCAACCACTAACTACATTATTCATGGAAAAGAAGAAACAAGATATTTTCCTAATTACTGAATGAGATGAAGGAATAGCCAGCTACTAGTGGTAAAAGTTGAAGCCATGTCCCCATTAGAGACTCCTTTTTTTGGCCAAGTAAATAAATCTAACTATAAGAGAGACAAAGAGTGCAAATCCAAGTACACACACAGTATACAAAGCGTAGGGGAAATAAAAGGGACACTTATCCCAAGAAAACCAAAGTCTCACCTATACAAATGAAACTCCGGAAAATGAATACCTAAACTAGGCTTGTAAAGCAAACTCTCCCAAATATCTATAAAATGCACAACAAAAACCATAAACACCTTATTAAGCCAGAAGAAGAGAAAGCAAAGAAAAGGAAACTGAATATGCACAAGAGATATTTTAGTGCCTTCGAAATACTGTCCACTTAATTCCTTCCAAAGCCTCTACCAAACGCTATGCAGGTGACTAGGTGAGGCACCAAGTTCTGTCTCTTTCTCGTCATCACCCAAGAAATACCACGGAGTGAAAATACAGCTGTCCATAAGCTCTTCACTGCCTCAAAGATAAGAAGCAAGTGGTCCACTGTCCCTTCCTCACTGGAAAACCTGCTCGCGAGCCGAAGCGCTCCCTTCTAAAGGTTACTTTGGATAAAAATCAGTCCAAAAGATACAATCCACGAACAGAAAGGCACTATGCAGATCAAACTGCAAAAATAATAACAGCCGACTCTTAATTGCCTTGGAAAATATGAAAAGGCTTCTAACGTACTCCTTGAGGTTAACGCCACACTCAACAAGGATATGAAGGCTTGCTTTGTGCTCTGGCTTTAAAAACACTATAATATGAGGTTTAAGTCTATCTATGTAAATACGGTAAAATCATATGTGCATTCCTGGTCTACTGTGAGCTTGGAAGTCCCAAAATGAGTGCCATATGGAGAAAAATGTTGACTATTGCAGGAATAAGTGTGCAAGCAATAGAAATTGAGATTTGGAGAGAATAGATATAAAGGCAAAATTAGGGTTTGTAAGAGAGACCTGGAGAATAAGTTAGATAGATATAGAGAGAATATAGAGATAGATACAAAGTGAATATGGAAAGGGATAAGAGAATGGCTAAGCCATCACTTCATTCATACTATTCAAGTTCATAATTTTCATATCATACATGCCTTATATTAAAAGAGCTATTAGCCTAAACAAAAATGCTAAAATGCCTCACAGGGATACTACCACCCATGTGCTAGCTATTTCTATAAACTCCTATTTCTAGGTCCCTAACTTAATACAATATTTCTATAATGGCCATTGGCCTTATAGTGAAGAATTAGATCTCATCTTTACAAAACTTCTAAGCGGGATAATTTGCATATGATTAACTAAGTTCCTTCTTTTAAAGGGAAAACTTAGTATCATGTGTACCTGACCATTCAAAGCATTTTCAAGTAATGAAGTTTTAGTTCGACAATTTGACATGAGATACAAGACAAAGAAGAGGGGGATGGAGGAGAGACAAATAGACACACACAAGGACAAACTCATGGAGCAAATCTCTCGATGTTTCTGGTAGAGATTGCAAGCATTTATATATGCACACAACACTAAACAACAAGACTCAAGCTCAAATGATCAATAGTAGATAGTGATAACAACTCTACCTTTATCATACTTTTTACCATCTACGTCCACATGATCAACCTTAATAATATCATCAAAGTGAAGGTTACCCATCCTCACGAAAATTTATTTCTCACAAACAAATGTAACCTGAGAAAATGTAGAAAGAAAGAAAACAAAGCCGGGATGTGAGAGAAGACATATATATGAGTTAGATGGTTTATGCGATTACAATTTTTCAAAGGCATATATATAAATGAAAACGAAAGCAAACAACATTTATTTATCTTTCTGATAACTACAAACAGTTTTCAAATGGGTAGTGGGTCATTGCTTGAGACAATAGTAAAATGCTTGGCACATATATAGCATGAGCTTCAGATTAAAATCTATAGACATCCATCCACTTAATGCAACTTATATGGTATACTATTTGTCAAGTATAACTGACAAAGCACTCGAATTAGCCCGAAAAACACAAAGTGCTGTCCTTTAGCAAAACATTATCAATACGGGAAAGCAGAAAGGCGATGTAGGTCGAAAAATTACTAAAGCAAGAAAAGCATACAATACACAACAACCACTTAAAATGTAGAAAAGAACATATAAGATGAATAATCTAGTTTGGGAACCCAAAAATTAATGGGTTAACACAGATTCCCCTTAGATTATGAGGTAATAACTCCGTCTACAAAGAGGATCCACTTCAACAAAAGCAAACCTAAAATGGCGCTTGTAACCATAATTAAACACCAAGAAATGGAGGAAAACCACTTTAAAATTCCAAACCCATGACAAAATGATAGAGCAAATGCTCCATTGCTCTACAGTTCACTTGCAGTTCACTTGCAAGTATAAACTCCGTCAGGAATAGTTACTAGCCTACTGACAATATTAGACATCATAAATTGGGAATTAAAAAGAGAAAAAGCAAGAGATTTAAGAGTGAGGGGGACAAAAAATATTGGAGTGACGACTAACTTGTAGCGAAGAGCGGTGGCGGACTGGTGGTGCAACCGGCAACGGTGGTTGCTGGAGAGAGAAACAAAAATGAGGGTTTAGGGTTGTACCAGCGTTGAGAAACTCAAATTAATGTGGGGAAAATGCAGTTGAAAAGGTACCACTAACTTTGAACCAAGAGATAAAATAAAAAAAAATAAAAAATAAAAAAAAAGGTAGCACAAGAATAAAATTATATTAATTATTTTTTTTTTAAAAAGGGACCACGTAGCTTACCAATAAAATTAGAAGAATAAAGTTATATTAATTATTATTTAAAATTATGTAATTTGGAATCACTGTTATTAAATAATAAAATGTGTCATTCATTATCAAATTATTCACCGATACTTATTTATGTTATTTGAAATCATTGTTATCAATTAATAAAATATGGCATTCGGTACTAAGTTATCCATTAATACTTATTTATTTAACAAAAAGAGTATCACGTATAATTTATAAAATTTAAAGATTTATTTTTGTTTATATTTATTTTAAATTTAATTAATAACGATAATATAATTAAAAATATTATCATTTTATATATGCGATTAAGTGTAATATTTTTTTTAATAATAAAATAAAAAAAGCACCTCATGTCTTTGCGTGAGAATGAAATATCTCTTATAATAATAATAATATTTTAAAAAATATAATATATTTATTTAACATAGGAGGAAGTGAGCATCAAGAGTTGATTCATTGGTGTGCTCGCCAACCATCCACCCACCCATGCCTTTGGGTATGGGTTCAAATCCTACTCAACCCAAAAATAAAATACATGAGAGAGAATATATTCAAATACACAAATCAATATTATTTTGTATGATAGCTCAGTCCATACGGTTTAATTTAATAATATTACATGATATGAAAATATTCATGGCATTATTTCTTTATTATTCAGCGTTGTCTAAATTTTTCTCAAATTTTTTATTTTTATTTTTTTGATATTAACGACTACAACTTATTGACGATGTGTTTCTAAATTTTAAAATGAACAAGAAAAGAAAAGTAGGAAAAACTTGACTATTTTTTATAAACAAAAGATAAATGAGTTTAGATTAAAAAAATTAAATAAATATAATTAAAGAAAATTTAATAGTATAAATGTAAGATAATAATCTAAATGTAAAACTTGCAAATTAAACCTTTAAAATATACTACAAATTAGTGATTGTACTACTATGCACCCAAAAAAAAAAATATAGCGATTGTACTACAAGTGGATCCTAAATACACGTTTCCTCAACCTAATCAATCACATTCTAATCTTTAATCTAATCTTCTCTTTTCTCTCGTAAAGGTCGTATCTTGTACCAAATAGCTGCAGTACCAGGTGCTCCACAGACATGGGACAAGTCTTAGACAAAATCCAAGGTACTCAAATCTTAAATCCAAATCCAAATTTCTTTCTGTAAACCCAATTTCTTGATTCTGTGAAAGTTTCTCTATCATTTGATTGTTTCAAATCATATCTCCTGGATGAGATTTCTCTTCTGGTATATACTTATTCATTGAAAGATTCAATGTGTAAATGAATAATTTGTTTAGTGTTGACTATTCATATTCATATTTTGATAGTAATTCTTTTACCAATCAATAGTCTGATGAATAACAAGTGCATATAGTATTTGAAACATATTTAATTCGAGCTAAAAAGCATGATCTTTCACAGGTACATTCAAAAGAATATTTTGGTCAAACAAATCAGTGGATCTTAACGTAGCTGATTGGCTTAATCATGGAGAAGTTATTGAGTACCCATTTTCCCATTTCTTGGAAAATTTAGTTAGATCTCGGATATTTTAGCAATCAAGTTAGATCTCAGATAGTTATGGCACAGTAGCCATTTACACGCTTGGGGGTGTATCTTATTGAAAGGGCAAACTTTCATTCTAGTTTCTTTGAGTTTTATCTTCTAAGGTTAAGTAGCCTGATACCTTAATCAATCAAACTTGACTAGCTAGACTGATAAATTGGTATCTCTGGTGAGCATAAGCTTTAGATGTATAATAACCACATTTGTACAAATAATGACTTCAATTTTAAGAGTATTATTGCAATATATTGTCAAAGAATGTCAGGAAGATGTGCTAATTTCATCTAAAATCAGTAATTGATTTGGAAAAAAACGTAAAATGTTCTCTCTCTCAGTCTCTCTCTCTCTCTCTCTATATATATATATATATAAACGAACTCTGAGAACACTGCTATATGAACTATTTGATACATCTGTGCTTCTTAGAAGATAAGAACCTTCAATTTCCTTATTGGATTAGTCCTCTCGTGGTCCCACCTCTACGTATATGGGATGATCCTTTTCATTTGAATAGTATGCTCTTGAAACTACTCTGATTCTATACTTAATAGGAGGAGAGAGAGAGGGAAAAAAAAAACTTTAGGCACTCCAGCTGATGCAGGACAACATATTGAAAAATATAAAGTGATAAAAAAGATAGTTTTGACTTGGAAAAATTCCCAAGGTTCATTTTTGATACCAATATAATGCAGGACAAAATTGAAATATGAAAATAATGAAAAAGATATTTTATGCCTATCTTCGCAGAGAATCAGCCAATACCACAAGTGTTTTGAGATCATCTTGCAGAGATCACTCACTTCTGCAGACAATTTAAGGATAACATAACTCTCTCAAGTTTCGATAATCACTAGTATGAGTAATAATTGAACTTTGGTATTGCATAGATATATAAAGAGATCTAAATTGGGCATCAAGAAAAGCACCAGGACACCAAGAAAAAAACACATAGACTGAAATACCCTACATACTTAATTTAAACTCCCATTACCCTAAATCCCCAAATATTAAATAAAACCCCAATTACATCAATTTCTCCCATCTTAAACATAATAAATATTGGAGAATTTCTTCTTAGCTCTTGACATGTAGTTCACATAACCAGGGCTACCTCTGTGCTATAACTAAAGAATTCTGTTTTTTATTTGCTCATTGTTGAATGTTAATTGTTTTCTGCTAATCCAATCCATGATTATGTACGTAGAGAAGCTCATGTAATGCCCTCATACATATTTGATTTGTTAACACCATGCACAGGCAAGCAGTGGAGACAAAAACAAATACAAAAGATAACGGATAAGGTTTTTGATCATTTCAAGAATGAAACTGGACGAGCTAATTTGACATTTGAAGATCTATACATTGCTGTGTTACTTGTGTACAAGTATGTGTTCTACCTATTTAGACCTAGGTTCTTCAATTCTAGTAAACTTCTTTTGATATTTTTCTTAAAAATACTTTATATTCACAGAGATAATATTCTTATTACAAATAAATGTTTCTGTTGTAGTGATATTAACAAGCGCTTACCTGGGCCACATTTTGACCCCCCGTCAAAAGAGCAAGTCAGATCTTTGATGCTGGTATGTTATGATTGTCTAATATATTGTTTCATGTCCATAACCTTAGTCAGTAATCTATTTTGTGAAAGAAATTAGCAAATTACGGAACAAAGTAACTGTGTACCTTTTGGTTTATTAACATACCAGAGTTTCTTAAGAACTATCGGTAATTAGTAATTTGAAAATGAAAATGAAAAATGGAGAGCTATTGTATATGGTAATCACTTAGAAAGTTGATTTACCTTCAAACTGTTTTTTTCCACTCTTAACTTGTTAGCATTCTCTTGATGCTTGTGATAACCTTTTCTCTCCTGCGCGTATTCATCTGTTGACCTTTACTTTTCCTATTAATTTATAATGGTTAGAGTTGATATAGTGAGGTTGTCTGCTTCATGGTTACCAAGAACGGTAATCGATTGGGTTCTGCTCTATGCCATTTTGTAGTGTACTGTTTTCTTTTTTTATCCTTTTTAAGTGTTAATGAAAGGTCCAGTGTTTACTGAGGTGTAATTATATGATTTGGGAGTTAATTCCACCATGTGAAGCTATGTGATGGTCACTTTCTCTAGAATCAGTTGCCTAAAGTTTTTTCTTCGTTTAAAAGGAAAACTTTGATTTTTCTTTTGTTCTGATTTAAATTATGATGATTCAAAGGAGCTAATATAAGTTTTTTGTAAGTATGTGTATATGTATTCAAAATAGCAACTACTTATCCAATGATATACAGGGAAGTTTTTGAGCACTAGTAGTTTTTGGCTAGTTCGACTCACCTAACACTAAAATAAGGGCTGACTGAATAAACAAGGGAAATCTTTCACAATGTCTTAGTGAACGTAAAGTCAGGACACACATTTTTCTCTCTCAAGTAATCCTTTGACAGTTTTCTTATATTTGAAGCACATCTGACAGAAAAATGTATATGTAAAACTTCTCACCTCCTTTTCTCTTTCTACTCAGTGGCCCTCAAGATTCTCAGCTTGCTTCTGCAGGGTAAAGGAGGCATTATGCTCTTTGTACTATATCATGTAGTGGCCTGATAAGGATCAAAAGCTCCTCATTGTTTAGCACTAGGGACATACGTTAGTATGGTTGGATAACATTAACTAAATCCACCTTTTTCTTGCATTTCATTTGATATTGAGTTGTTTTTGTACCAAAATTGAAATTCATGCGCACAAAAGATGAAAGCTGGTTTGAACATAAAGAATGGGAACTGGGTTGATGGATAAGAAATAAAATTTTGAATGATCTGCACAAGGTCCCTTTTGCATGTTGGAAGGGAATTTTGAAGTAGAAGTTTTTTTGGTGGGATTAGGATGCAGCTACTGCAATGGCTGGGATGTATTTCCCCAGTCACTATGCATGTTAGATTATAAGGTAAGACCAGAAGCTCCTGAGTATTTCCAAAGTTGCTAGAGCGTAGAGGAAAATCTGCGATCAACAGTGGTTTGGATTCAGGCTCCATTCTCACCAGTGATTAGATTCAAGTTCCATTCACTCCAAAGTTTAGGAATTGGTAATTTCGTTCTTGAAAACTTGGACTAGCGGATAATTAAGAATATATTGAGGTTCCTTGCTAATTTCCACTGGCCTCCAGTTTAATAATATATCCTGGTTGAAATCCAGGATTTCCTTCACAAGGCTTTATGGTTGGCCGGAGCTTATTTTGAAGTAATTCTCCCCTCTTGGTTTTGGTCTCTCTGTTTGTAGATTTGCATATATTGTTACATATCTTTTCCTTGGAACAAATGGAGAACTAATTCCATCCCCCCCACCCTTCTGGTGTGGAGTATAACCACTATAATTTGAGGGCTTAGGTGCAACTTATGATTTTGTGTTCCATTTTTGACATAATTTTGCGTGCAACAGACCTTTCCTAATCTTCATGTCTATAGTTCTTCATGGCTCTGAGATATGCAGAATGGTTTGTCCTATGCAGGATTGCGATATCAACCTTGATGGAGAACTGAACCGCCATGAGTTTGTAAAATTTATTAAACAGTTGACAGCTGATACATTTGTCACTGTTAGTCAGGGACTGATTATCACTTTGGCTGTGGCACCAACAATTGCTTTACTAACTAAGAGGTCAACCGAGGGCATTCCCCATGTAGGGAAAGTGGTGCAAAAGTTACCCAATTCGGTGTACGCCTCTCTTGTGACCCTTGCAGTTGTGCTGTTCCAAAACTCAACTCAGGCAATTGAATGAAAGACTAGTTCATTTCTTTGTTCCTGTTGGGTTATGCCACATTGTATATAACATAAACCAAATATTTCACCCTATTAGATTATAATTTGGCAGATACATTGAATAAATATCGAATTTGTTGCTATGATGATAAAATTTTATATGGACATTCATGTATGCTATAATTGTTGAATATTCTAACTTTGATATATTTGTAATTATGGCAATAATTATTTACTATGGAGCAAATAACATCCATATCATCCATCACAGGAGCTAGCGATTGAGATTAAAAAATTGGAACCCGTCATCCACTACTATTCATAGTAGTTGTCGCCACTAATAGTCTACTACTAATAGTCGGTTCATCCGCTACTAGTAGTAGCAGATGATGACGGGATTACATCCGCTACCAATAGTAGAGGATGGTTTATATCTGCTACTAATAGAAGCGGATAATGACAAATTGTAATCCTCTCATCCCCTACTAATAGTAGACTAATAGAAGCGGATAATGACAAATTGTAATCCTCTCATCCCCTACTAATAGTAGGGGCATCTGCTACTATTAGAAGCAAACAGATGACAATTATTTTTCTTAAAAAAAAAAAATTCAGCCGTTATTTGTTAATTTAGACACTATAGATTGTATTTGCCTTATTTTAATCAATAACAAATATTTACTATGAATTATTTCCTTTGTAATTATATGGGATTACTGCATTTTTGAGAAATTGAATATTAGAATGTTTTCAACATAGAAGAGTAACTTGCTATACTTTTGTGTAAATATTTATTTTGGTGAATATAATGATTATATTGAAATATTTTACATTAGATTCTACATACTGAAAAGAAAAAAAAAATTCTATCCTCTGTTGTTGGAGTGGATTATTTATTTATTTATTTATTGGGATTTCTGATAATAATCAAAATCTTTCAAAAAGAGAAAACAAACAATATAAAGGAAACACCTTATATATGAAGAAATTTAAGAGGTTTTGGGAGGAGCAAAAGATCTTTGACGAGAGAAAAAAAAATCGATGGAAAAAAATTGGGGTTAGGTAATTTAAGAGGTTTTGGGAGGAGCAAAAGATCTTTGACGAGACCTAAATTCGATGAAGAAAAAAAAATCGTAACAAAAAAGATTTTGAATAGAACAAATAATCTAATATTTATAGATATGGTCTAATAATATTGTATTAATTATAAAGTTTACATATACTCAACATCTAAAATTATTTTTTTCTTTTATCATCACATCACATATCTTTTGCCATTATTAGATGATATATTTAATTCATAATTATATTAAAGAAAAACTAATATAAGTTTCAACTAATCATTGCGGAATACAGTTTCCGCATTACTTAAACCATTTTATAGATTTACACATATATAATTAACGATATGATAAGAATACATGTGTTATATTGTCATAGGGTCTAATATATATATATATATATATATATATGTATGTATGTATGTGTGTGTACGTATGTGTGGGTGAGTGTCTGTGTGTTTGTCTGATTGCATCTTTGCTCTAATGTGACAATTATTATTATTTTTCATAAAAGCTACTATTAGAATATTAATTATTATAGCAATTACTTAGTATATAATATTCAAAACAAAATAATACTTATTATGTTCTAAAATATAAGATTCATTATTAATTTTTTGAAAGTCAATTAGAGTTAGTTGCAAACTCGATTTTTTTTAAAATTTATTTAATTTTAGTCAATACAATTATGAATATTATAATCTATCTAAAAGGTACTATTAGTTATGGGATTTATTTTTCTGTAATTATAAATAAATTATATTAATTTTGGATATGAAAATATCCGACTTTCAAAAAGTCAATATGATATTACATTTTGAGACATAATTGTATTATTCACATTAAAAAACAAAAATTGAGCCTTCATTTATTAATTAACTGTTTATTTTCATAATATCCTTTGCATTGGTTATGTATTTTCATGTTCAAATGACTTTTATTTAAACTTCATCAATACAGTATATATCATTTTCAAATTATTTTAGGTTGCGTAATATGTATGCGAACTTGTATACCACTATAAGAAAGCAGGCTAATTCCGATGGAATATTCCGTCGGAAATAATCTTATTCTGTCGGGGATAACCTAATGTCGATGGAACATTCTGTCGACAATTCGGTCATAACAAAGTCCCTCGGTCTTAAGTCCATCAGTAATTTCGTCGGGGATAACGATTTTCGACGAACTTATTTTCGATAGCTGTTCTGTCGGCACTAACATATTCTCGACGAATTACCCTCCGTCGGAATAATTCCATCGAAATTTAAGAGAACACGTGTCCTTCTCTGGCAGTTTGGGTCAGGCTCAATATCGACGGAATTTCCGTTGGGAATAAGGGTAATTCCGTCAGAATTAATGTTTTTTCAAAATAAGTATAAACTTTATTTCCGACGGAAATTTTCGTCGGTTTTGCCTTATTCCGTCGAAATTAGCAAAAAAAAATTAAATGATTTTTTTATTTTTACAATTTTCATATTTTTAAACTTATTTTTTGTACCTATAAACTTTATCCGAACAACACATACATTAATAAGATTTCATACAAGATAACTATAAAAAACTATTTTATTTCATCAAACGCGTACATACACTAAGCCAACAACTGTCAATATGAACTACCTCATCAACAATAACAAAAATACACTAATGTTCCATAAATTATACAATATGATGTTCAAAACTCGTACAGACTCAACTAAAATAAATATGTACAAATGATCTACAATTTTTAATGAATAAAAATCTATAAAAATCTATAAATCTATACAAATGGACTATAAACTAGCAGGAGGAGTAGACCTGACAAATTAGGCCCGGACCCGTGGGAGCTCGTAAAAATTGGGCTACGGGCTTAAGATTTTTAGCCCAGAAAAAGTTGGGCCGTTTTGGCCCGGCCAACCTGCGTATTATTTTTTAAAAAAATTCAATACCAATGCTTCCATGAAAAGTCGAACCTAAGACCCCTACAACTTACTAAATAAGTGTTTAAACCAACTCAGCTACTACAATTATTGTTATATATACGTTATTGTCATATATATATTGTTATATATATATAACAATATTTGTTATTATTTATTTTCCTCTCTCTAAGTTACCTTTTTCTTTCCCAAAATTTTTAAAAGTTTTACAAAAATTGTTATATATATATATATACACACGTTATATATATATATATATATATATTACGTTACGTCATATATATATATATATATATATAATTAAAGTATATATATATATATATATTTATTAACGTATATATATAACAATATTTGTTATTATTTATTTTTCTCTCTCTAAGTTACCTTTTCCTTTCCCAAGATTTTTAAAAGTTTTACAAAAATTGTTATATATATACGTAATTGTTATATATATATATATATTATATTATATATATATATTATTAACGTATATATATAACACAATATATATATATATATATATATATATATATATATATATATATTAACGTATATATATATAACAATATATTTCCGTATATACTGACTTGAAGGTGAGAGAAAGGAAAAACAAGTTTAGAAAGAGAAAAAACGATTGAAGGTTTGAATTAATGCAACTAAGCTCTTCTAGTTGAGTTGGTATGAGCTCTTGTTTAGTAATAGGAGGTCATGAGTTCAAATCTTAGCAGATGGATTATTTTTCAAAAATAAAAATAAAAAGCCCGCGAGCTGGCCCGTCCCGGCCCAACCCCGGTCACATGCCTTTAAATTTCAGCCCATAAAAAACTGGGCTTTTTTGGCCCGACCCATCTCTAGCACGGTCCGTTTGGGCTGGCCCGACCCATTTGTCAGGTCTAAGGAGGAGGATCATCAGCGTCGTCGTCCCCCTGGTCGCCATGGCCATCGCCACCATGCTCTACATCATCACCAACCTGATCGCCATCGCCACCCTGTTGATAAGATTAAAAATATAAATCATTAGTCCGTACATATGTGAGAATTAAAGAGACAGCTAACTGAAAATGAAATAACATGCAGAATACCTGAGTGGCTGGGGATTCACCTAAAGCCTCCACTAGTAGGGTAACCACCATCCGGAGCACCTCGCTGCTTAACGCGGTGAACTGCTCTTGCGGTAATCCCGTACTCTCGAGGGTAGCTCCTGCTGCAATATCTTGAGCTAGCTGGTGAAAGCGAGCACGACTAGGCAACTGCCGACGACGGAAAATCGAATCCGTACGGAACATATCAGCAACCGCCGCTATGACCATCTGGAATAGCTCGTCGTCCAAGCTAGCGCCCGTATGAGATGGTCCAATAGGTGCTCTCGGACGCTGGCGCTGACTAAAGCTTGAAAAAATAATTACACACGTAACGTAGTTCATATTAAGTTATATTAGTTTTGTAAATTAATATATAACGAGAAACATAAAAAATATATCTTATTACCTTCAGGTAAGGTATACGCGGGTATCCTCGGCAGGCTCAACACGCAATACTTGCTAGTACTGCTAGTAGGGGGATCCTGAGACGCGACCCATAGTCTCATCTCCTCATCCCGAGATAACTCAATCTCAGGCAGAGGAGTGGTGGAATCTAACGGCTCAGGATCCCCCCTAACAGCCTGCAACTCAGTTACACGGGCGTCCCGAAGCGTCTGAAATCGGTCCTGAAATTTATTTTGTATACGTGAGTTAATTGTTTCATTTTATTAACTACCTAATATTAAAAATAACTAAAAATTAATATTACTCTTACTCGTATAGTTACTGTTGCGAGAGACATAGGAGAGTCCTTAGGGGTGTGGGCTCTATCCCAAAACTCGGTTATGGTAGGATGTCGATCATAAGGCTCTATTATATTATTTATTTCGTTTTATATTAATTTAATTTAATTTAAATTATATTATTTAATTTAATTTAAAGTTATTTAATTTAATTTAATTTATTTCATCTTATTTTATTTTATTTATTTTGTATTATATTATATTATATTTTAAGTTTTAATAAATTATTAGATTGCTTTTTTCATGTGTACATTCAGAGTCATTTTATTTGATTTTGTTTTAGGAGTACAAAACTAAGTCATTATTTTATTGAAATTAATTTATTTCAATTCATTTTATTTTGTTTATTCATTTAGGCCATGTTTGTTTGCAAGGATTATAATCCCAGGATTATAATCCATGGGATTATAGTTCCAAGACTATTAATCCTAGGATTAAATAATCCTAATCACATGTTTGTTTTTCCTGGTATTATTCAGGGGATAACTTAAAATAATCCCATGTTATGTTTATTTTTTCAGGATTAATTAAAGGATTGGATAAAAAAATATCGTTTGGACTATTATACCCTTACCAATAATAACATATTTTAAACTATAATTTAAACTTGTTTATACATCAAAAAATTATAAGCAATTAATTATAAAATTTAAATATTGTTGAAATAATTTAAACTTTTTTATACATAAAAAAATGATGAACAATTAATTATAAATTAGTTATAAAAATTTAAGCTTTAGAACTCATGAAGAATGATGATTTTTAGAAAATACTATTTATTGCAACCATAATTTAGGCTATTTAATCAGATTAATTTAAGTAGCTTATTTAATAAGTTGGAGTATCTTCGTTGGCGTAGCTTATTTAAAATAGCTTAATTTCTAGCATATTTAATCAGTTTAATTTAAGTAGCTAATATTTAATAAGCTTAATATAGCTTATTTAAAACAACTTAATTTATAGCTTATTTAAGTAACTTATTTAAACAGCTTAATTTAAGTAGCTTATTTAAACAACTTAATTTAAGTAGCTTATTTAATAAGCTTAATTTAAGTAGCTTATTTATTCAGCTTAATTTAAGTAGTTTATTTAAAACAACTTAATTTAAGCTTATTTAATCAGCTTAATTTAAGTAGCTTAATTTAAGCCAAAGTAAACAGATTAATTTGTAGCTTATTTAATAAGCTTAATTTGAGTAGCTTATTTAATCAGCTTAATTTAAGTACCTTATTTAAAATAGCTTAATTTATATCTTATTTAATCAACTTAATTTAAGTAGTTTATTTAAAGAGCTTAATTTATAGCTTATTTAAACAGATTAATTTCTAGCTTATTTAATCATCTTAATTTAAGTACCTTATTTAAAACAGCTTAATTTATAGCTTATTTAATCAGCTTAATTTAACTAGCTTATTTAACAAGCTTAATTTATAGCTTATTTAATCAGCTTAATTTAAGTACCTTATTTAAAACAGCTTAATTTATAGCTTATTTAAATAACTTAATTTATAGCTTATTTAATCAGCTTAATTTAAGTAGCTTATTTAATAAGCTGGAGAATCTTTGTTGGTGTAGCTTATTTAAAACAACTTATTTAAAAATAAGTTAATGAGAGAAATGCTCGTTCCTACTTTTTGATGTGTGCGTGTACACCACTTTTAGCTTATTCCCAATAAGTTGAAATTTTGTTCTTGGATTCTTCATTATGTTGATGTACATGATACTTGCACTGTGATAATATGATGTTGCATATATTGACTATATTTAGGCTGATAAATGGATAGAACATGATAGTATGGTCATTTTAGAAAAACAATTGAGGTTAATTTTGTCAAGAAAATTTTAGTCCTAAATGGTTGGGATTATAATACCTGGTATACCATGGTATTAAATAATCCCTCATACTAAGCTATTTTATAATCCTTGGACTAATAGTCTCAAGTTTAAATTTAAAAACAAACAAGACACTTGGGATTAATAGTCATATCCCAAGTATAATCCTTGCAAACAAACATAGCCTTAGTATTATATTGTATTATATTATTTAATTTAATTTAATTTAATTTAATTTATTTCATTTGTTGCATTTACTTTAAATTTAATTTATTTTAATTAATTTATTTATTATATTATATTATATCATTTTAATTTGTTACAATTTAGTAGTGTAAAACTAAGTAAATGCTACTTAGTTCATTTTATTTTGGGCAAGAAACTAAGTATATATGGCACTTAGTATATTTAAATATCGGAAACTAATTAAAATCCATAAATAAAATAAAGCAGGGCCCACATATATGGTAAATGAAGAATTCTGATAGAAATTCTGTCGGAAATTCCATCGAAAATAGCTAATATACCAGCAGTCCATTTCAACAAGAATTAGTAGGCAAGATAAAGACATAATATTGATGAAAAAAATTCATATATACACAACATAAGTAAGGTAGTCCCAAATTATTAAGGTAGCCCCAAAATCAGTCCCAATTGAGTCGATTAATAACTGTGATGGTTTAAAATCAATCCCAAATTCACTAATTTCAGTCATTTCATACCCAAATTGACCAATTTCAGACAAATTATAGACCAAAACATCCCAATTTCAGAGCAATTTTATAGAAATTTTAAACCCTTAGACCCAAATTGACTAATTTCAAACCAAATACATAACCAAATTGACCAATTTCAGACTAAAAATTGAAGTAATTCTAGTAATATTAATCCAAAAATAAAATAAATTCATCTAGCAGTACATTATAATACCAAATTCATACACATGCAGTGTACTATTTACCAAGTTTCAGACATGAAATTTCACACCCAAGTCAATATGTAATACCAAATAACCTCATGTTGCAGCTTAATGAAAATTATTGAACATACATACCTAGAAAATTAGGTTTGATTCTACCTAAAACGAACGGACAGTGGAATGCAATGGAGTCGGAGGCTCTCGACGACGGCTGGGATTCGACGGCGGTGACGACGACGGCCGAGATGAGACGACAACGACAGTGGCAGCGGCTGTGGCAGAGGTCGACGACGGTGAGAGATGAGAGAGAGAAAGTGTGAACGATAGAGAGAGAGAGATGATCAAATGCGGCTGAAGGAAATGAAATCTGATTTAGGTTTTATAAATTATTTTTGACGGAATTTTCGTTGGCCATAATTCCCTCGGAATTATATTAATTTCGACGGACATTCCCTTGAAAATAATTGTAACTCCGTCGAAATTATATTTCGTGCTAGCGGGAAGTTTGACGCCAAAGAGGACCTTCTACTTCCGACGGAATTTCATCGTAATTAGCTTACTTTCGAGGGACGTATCATCGACGGATTATTCCGTCAGGAATAAGTTAAATTCGACAGAATATAATCCGTCGAGAATAATTCCGTCGACTTTAAGTCTTTTTCTTATAGTGTAAGCTATATTTGACAATTCAATTCCAAATTTTGGTATTATAATTCAAAACACATTTACAATTCCAAAGAGTTAGTATTTATAGGTATAATTTTAAATATAGAGTTTTGTTAAGAATATGTGTTTGTGGCCAAAAAAATTCCATTTTACCAATTAAATTAAATTTTAATTCCCAGTTAGTACAGTCTAAGGTGGTGTTTGGTTTTCCGGAATCATTTGCGGAATAAAATGCTCATTCCAACCGAGTATTTTATTATGATATTTGGTAGCCAAAATAAGGTCGGAATGGCCATTCCATCTGAAAGGCCATTCAATTGTATATTGGAATTATCATTCCTAGGGCATGGGGTTTTTTTTGGGGGGAGGGGACTAAAATAGCCTTCAACAGAAAAAAGGACAAAAAAAAAGAAGTCAACCAACTCTCCTAACTCTGCTTCAATTCACAGCATATTGGATCTTCATAAATACGTTATAATATATATTTAAATATATTATATATAATATTGTAATATATAAAATATAGTTATATATTTATTAATAACTATATATTATTATATATTTATAAATAATTAAATATATAATATAATATTAAAATTTTTAATATGTATAAGTAGAAGAGTGATCCATAGCCAAAGTTAGATTCATCCATCCAATATAAATCTCACTATTTATTTCTGTGATTCAAAAGCTGTAATTATTTTCATCTGCATAACTATTATGCGGATGGTGAACACTATCCGCATAATAATTATGCGAAATATACCATCTGCACAACTATTGTGCGGACGAGGTAAATCTAGACCATTTGATCTTTTTTTAAACGGTTAAAGATGAGTTGAATAATAGAAATTTCTATCCAATTTTGGATATGAATCATTATCTGTATAAGTATATATGTACACATATTAATGTGTGTGTGTATATATATATATATGTATATTACTTTAATAATATATATTATCATAATAAAACAATAAAGTTATGTATTTGTGTATGTATATATACATACGGTAAGCTTCTAAAGCGAACCTTAAAAAGCGAACCAAAGACGAACCAAAGACGAACCGTCGTCTTTGATGTCTATAGCGACGATTCGACCCGTCACCAAAGACTATATGGCTACGGCGACGGGTCGAATCGTCGCCATAGACACCAAAGACGATGGTTCGTCTTTTGTTCACTTTTTAAGGTTCCCTTAAAAGCTTACCGTGTATATATATATATATATATATATATATATATATATAATATAAGCAGGGCTATTTTGGTCATTTCATCTATTTCATCCCATTCTCATACAATTTTCTAACAACGTACGAAACACATGAATGAAATGTTCGATTCCGATTTCAACCATCATTTTATTTTGTCCTAAAATGATTCCGTCCAACCAAACATTGCGTAAGAGATTTCTAAATAAATTTATGAGAATAAATATTAAAACAGAACTGAAAGTTTATCCAGAAACATGACAGTTCCACGCTATATAAGGCCATTTTGCATAATATGTGAAAAAATAAACCTTGTAATTTGAACATTCACCGTGTGCCGTTCATGCTCTCCTCCCCAAGTTCGTCCCCCAACGCATCGAAGAAGCCTAATGTAATAAAATACTTGATGATGTCCCGTCTTTATCGTAGAATCTCTTATGCTCTCTACTGTTGGATATTTTCAAAATTATATAATAAATATATTATATTTTTTCAATAACTAACAGATGCATTGATTCAATAGTAAATGTGTGATTACTAGTTTGAACATATGTGACCATTAGAAAGGGTGTATTTGGTTCATATCTTTTCAAATTGAAATTATACATTTTCAAAGGAATGTATCTTTTCAAAAGGGATGTACCCTTTCAAAAGGGTGTTTGGAATCCTATAAATAGGATAAGGAAATTTCTATTTGGAAGATAACAATTCATTCACAAGAAAATGAATGCATAATTCTTTTAAAAGAATTTTGGTGTTATTATTTTCTTCTCTCTCAAATTAATTATAGTTTGAATAAATACTATTTTGTACATAGTATTTATCACAGATTAATTTCTGGGTCTGTCTTATCTTGGAAGACGAATTCACTGTAACCTCGTGCAGTTTATATAAGGGGCGAATACTGTCTTAAGTAGAGAGTGGTTGTAACGACCACGAATCGTGGGTAGCTTTGTAATTCGAGCCTATGAATTTTATTGAATAAATTGAACTTTTATTAAAATTATTCTATGTTATATGTTTGAAGGTTTATTATAACCTATGATGTGTATGTGATAATTTTTGAGTTTTATTATTTCATGAAAATTGATTAAATCATTAAAGGAATAGCGCTAAAACACTATTTACGCAAAAGACGTCTTTTTCGATTTTATAACTTTTCATAATTTCGCCAAAGCGTTAATGAGAGGGATTAATAATCCAAGTGTAGGATTTATTTGAGCCCAATTGAATTTTTATTAGAAGCCCAATAAATTATTAAATTAGAAGTCCAAGAGTGGCCCAAATTGAAGCCCAAAACCCATGGATCTAGTCTATGACCCAAACCCACAACCCATGACCCATGACCCATGGGGGAAACGAGTTACATAACCATCAGCTGAATTGGAGAAGGGGAAGAGTACGGGACAAGGAGAGAATGAGAGTGAGAAGCATCAAGGAGGTGGAAGAGCTTGGGGAGAAGCACTCCTTGCATTTGGCAGGGGAAAAGGGAGAGAAAACAACTTGGGAGAAGAGGGGGGGAGTACCCGAGCCATGGGGAGAGCAAAAGCTCAGTCGCCCATACACGGGGAGCTGCCATGCCCGAGCATGCTCAGCTCCTCCACCTTCAAGAAGCTCAGTTATTCCTATATATATACTTCCCCATTGCAAGCCTACCATTCCTTTGGTTATTGCTAAGTTAGAAACTAAAAACTTGAGAGAAAATAGTGAGAAATGTGTGTTCGCGGGTGATTTGAGGAAGAAGAAGGAGTGGTGTAGCAGTTGAGTATTAATCCATTTAGCATCCTTAGAACAAGCTCCAAGAGGTATGCAATGATTAATCAAACTCATTTCTATAATAGTTTCAAGTTATGGTTTTTGCTTTGGTTGCCTTATTAGAGTATGTTGCTGATTTTGCTAATTAGTTCATGAACATGTATAAATGTTGATTAGCTCTATAAAACCTTGTTAATGATATGTGAAAGTGAAACAATGAATGAGAATCGAACCTATGCATAAGGAATCAAGAAATGGATTGTGATGGGCATTATGGACTGTTATTCATATTTTGTTAATAATGTAATCACTATGTATTGGTTGTGTTAGATGGTTGAGAATTGTTGCTATGTGCTTAGAGGTTTGTAGGAAATGATTTCAGTTGGAAATCTGGACTAGAGTATAATGAAACTCTACTCCAATGTGAGTTTCCAACTCATGCCCACAAACTATTTGGTTTAATGTCCAAGTGAATGATTTCTCTAAGGAACATGAGAACTAGGAATGATTAATTGATTAAATGATGTTATGATGCATAGCTCAGTTGTAAAAGCATGTTTTAAGTCATATAGACTTGTTGTATAATGGCTAAGAAGCAAATGAGACGAAATCAAAAGTGTTGGTTTTTGGTTCTGCAGTAGCAAAACCTAGGAGTTCCCTGGATGCAGAGTGGCGCGACCGCGCCACTCCCAAGCTTAAAACCAGCGCGGCCGCACTGGTCTGCAGAGGTGAAAAGCCAAGTTGTTTCGTGTTGTTGATTTGATGCATGTTTACATAGACCTGACATGTTATAAATACCCCAAAACATATGTATTTTATGTTAGTGTAATAATAGAATGACCCTAAGCATTTAGAAGTTGAGCAGTGTAAGAAATAAATCAGAAAAGTGCATCAGGGGAGTAGCGCGACCGCGCCACTCCTAGGCCAAATATCAGCGCGGTCGTGCCATGCTGCAGAGTTGCACAGTTATTTCTTTTTATAAACTGAAGCTTGAGGCAAGTATATGTGAACCTCTTAAGTAGTAATACATGAAACATGTTATTAATTGGTTAACCAAGCATGAAATGACTAAGTCACGTGAGATTTGCTTAATGAAATGAATAGCTTAGTTACATTTTTCGTTTGGCTTTCAGGGGGCGCTGCCCCCTACTCCCCCGTCAGCTCACCGGCGAGCTGGGCAACCGCTCGCTCACCGGGGAGCGAGACCCTCGTTTGAGTAGTCGTAGTGGCAATAAATGTTCGTAATGATTATAATGTGTTGATTAATGTAAGCCAATGTTGGGTGTTTATTGTGAGACTAATTGGTATGTGAATATGTGTTTAAATGCGTAGGACATATTTGAAGGACGATTAACGTTGAATAGTAGTAAGCGCTTAAGGCAAGTTTTCTAACGCTTGTCTAACCCTTGTGTTGGGCAAGTTTATTTGATTCATTTGATTATATTCTCATGACTCTCATGCGATGTTTGAAGTTTCGATTTATGCAATACATATATGGTTGTGTGAATTCCTTTACTTATGTAAATCTTTCAGTATTTGCACAAATATTCGAGCTATGTTATGACATAAATTGTTAAAGCTTTCAAAGTTCACATATATATGAACTGTTATAGAGAACGTCAATGCCATTTGTTTCGGCTAGACAGATATTGAAATGTTTTATTGATTTGATAATAAATCCTTGAAATGTTATTGATGATTAAGTAGAGCTATCCAATCGAATTATTTTGGTTAGGATTCCGAGACATGAATGAGATGAACAATCCTAATATTAAGGGCAGTTTTAGTCAGTCATTATGACAAGGCATCGAGTGCCTAAACAAACACATATAGTCGTTTCCAGCTAGAGTGTTGATCAACATAGAGTACAATAGGCTGATCACCTAGAAGTGCTCGTAAGCAAGACGGTTTGCAGTTATATTGTTGTGTACCTTTTCAAGAAAGCAAAAGAAAGTTCAAGGCCTTATGACCACTCAATGTCATTTTAAAAATATATTTTTAAAACGAAAGCAAGGTATTATTCCTGTTTATTCAGAATATTTCACAACTATTGTTCAGTTGTCGAAGAGAAATGATATGATTGATGATATTATTGTTATTCAACTGTTATACTTGCTGGGCAATTAAATGCTCATTCTTGCTTTATATTAAATATTGCAGCCAAGTCCGAGCGGGTTGAAGGTTCTGGTAAGGACAAGGAAAAGGACAAGATGAGCGTCTAGATAGCGTCGTAGTTTATTTGTATTAGTAATGTTGTAATATTAAGACTTATTATGTATTTGGAATGATGTTATGGTAATAGAACCTGAGATTGAGAGTAAGACGTGTTGTAATAATATAATAATTACATTTATGTCTATTATGTTGTATGGAATGAGATGTACCGTGTAGCACCGAACTCGGGTTTAAGGTACCTGAATTTGGGGGCGTCACAGTGGTCAACCATTCGATTCAGACGGTACTATTATTATTTTTTAGAATTTCGGGAACGTCTTACGACGAAAGTTTTAACATGTACCCAGCTCCGAACTTACAATCTATGTTCTCAAGGTGGTTTAAGGGATAATTCTATCGGAGAGCGTCTTCGGTGTAATTGTTAGTGATCGGATAGAAGGACAAAATATCAATTATAATTGTGTGTGTATTTCAGAGTCTAACCATTTTCCTTTCCTTCCTCTCTTATTTATACATGTCTCCTCCAGTGAAAAGCTTTCCACTAGTGGTCATGATGATCCAAGCATCATCTCACGTGAGATGGGCGGCTGCAATCCCGTCAACAGGCTGATCAGTGAGCCCCCAGTCGGTCAATTCTAGGACTATTCTCTGGGGGATGTTTATATCCCAATTGTGGGTCTCAATAATATTTATTCCGAGCCCACTATGCTTGAGCGCTCTCTGGGCAAACACGCTCCTTTCTATTGTTGTTATGGGTATTGGGTCGTCGGTCTGACGAATTACAGGGCCTATACAACTCAACCACTATCCCTAACAATACTTTAAATTAAAAGTTTTTTTAGTTGATCATAACGCTAATTGCTATTAATAGTGACAAATAGTGATTTTAAAAAAAAATAAAAAATCACGGTCATTTTGTAAATTCTATAGATGGTGGAATATCAATTTCCAAATAGTACTGTCATAACAAATATTTACCTTCTAAATCACTCCCTATATATATATATATTATATTTTTTGTTGTGATTAAATATTTTGTGTGTGTTCCAAAATGTCAATTTTATGTTTGTTTGGACCTCTGATTATCAAGTTGTCAGCCATAAACTAAATGGGTAAGTCCGACATGTTTGTTATCAAATTAAAGTTATTTCATTTTTATCTACGACTCATTACTAAAAATATACTTCCAATTGCCATAGAAGAAATGGTTTAAAATTTCTTTTTTATTGCCTAAGAAGATTATTATGAGTGACTAGCTATGCCTTGGATTCCCTAGACAACTATATAAACTACCACCCGCATTAAACGCTCTCTTTTTATTTCTTTGTTTTGAATCCGTCCACCATATTATTGGTTTCTTGCAATTCAACCCTTGGAGGAAAATATAGAGCTAGATTCTTGAATTTCACCCTATTCAAATCTTAGATAGGGACAGTCATTTTGGGACAATTAAGATCACAAATGGAGGAGGGAAGGGAAGGAGATATTAGGGTTCCTCTTATCTCTGCCCTCTTCTGCCTATTTGTAATTGCTGGTGGTATATTCCTTATTCTATACGTATACCTACCCGAAAACTCCCAGCCTTGGTACCCCATTGTTGCATTGCTCTTAATAGGCTCCCCTTGGATCTTTTGGTTCCTCACCTACATTTACACCTGCATTAAAGCATGTTGTCGCCGGGGCACACGAATCGAGGACCGTCAGTCGTCAAAGCGAGCCGCGCCACGTGCCGTTAGCACCAACTCCGCCATGAATCGGACCGTATCGGCCGGTCAGTCAACCAAGGACAATAACAATATTTCTACCGGTCCCGCTCCGCACGTGCATTTTGGGGAGGTGGTGGTTATGGAAGGTGATGGTGACAAGAATTTGGGACAAGATGGAGGAGGAGAAGAGTCCGTTAACTCCGAAAAAGAAATCGAAATGCCGTTAACATCGTCGGGATCTTCTTGACATATATGTGGTATTTATCTTCGTTTATATATATGCCTTATGATCAGGCTAATTATTGGTTGATCTCCCTACGATAAAAGGAAAATGAGTTCAATGATATGTATACTGGAAAATATTGGGAGATGATCTGAGAAATTTGTCACAAAAGATAGATGTAATGAAGGTGACAAATTAAGGTGATGATTTTTATACATGCAAGTTAACATATTGAAAATTAACTGTATTATTTGCTTAGTAAGAAAAGAGACATGAATGTCAATTTAATGGTTTAGGTTTTGTCTTTCACTTGTTTGTCTTGTTAATTATATGAAGAATAAATGTGTAGCTTGGACTTGCTAAATCTATATATGCATGCATGTGAGCTGCCAGCTAATCTAACTGAAAAAGTAAAATCACCTGCAAATTTTGTGTTAGTACTAATGTTTTCCCATTGCAATATATAATTGACATCTATATATTAATTCCATGCATAATTTTCTTACAATCCCAACATATCTCTGTGATGTTATTCAATAAAGGGACCACCCTCGTCTCATCAGGCCAACCTGTTAGAGATTGCAATTTTAACAATTATTTTTTGTCATTTTTGGGCTTAATTTAAATCCAATAAGGTACATAACTTAAGTTAATGGTGTAATGTAATTTTATAGTCTTTCGTGTGAAGAACAAGAAACAATGTTATTTGATTCAAGTAGGAGTCGTATGGTGTTACTTAATTAAGCTTAAATTGGGAATTTGAAAAGGTGCTATGTTGTTTGAAAAGAAATATATTTCTTTAGTCCCACGTTGGAGAGAAACAATATTATTATTTACTTGTGCTACTAAAGGGGAAGACATGGAAATGGTCCCAATGATGTAGTGCAAACCTGCCCGCGACTTGCATCGGGTCCGGGTTCGCGTCACAAAATCGCAATGGCGCTTTAGGCGCACGTGCGCATTGTCGCTAGGAGTCTCGCTTGAGCCATGAACCCATCTTTTTAGGACGAGTCAAATTGAGTGCACCTAAAATTCAAATGAGACTGTTTGAATTTCTCTTAGTTATTGGAGACAATAAAAAAGAACTTAATGGCTTAATTATACGGCGAGTCTTGTTATATATTGCGAAAGTTTTCAGTTGAATTATGAGAATTATGATTGTGACATATATGCATATATATATATATATATATGGGATAGGTAGGACTTAAGAAGAGTCTCACTTTAATTTAATTTATTTTATAGCATACACTTCCACGTTGGTCGCAATCCAATTTCGTCAAATATTTGTCAACATGTATATCATTTTCCTTATATGACTATTACAATGATTATTATGAATACATAATTTGCATTTATCAGTTTTAATTTGTTGAAAACTGATATAAAGATATGGTAACAGTCTATGTTTTCAATCTTCTTCACTTTTTTTTTTCCTCAAAAGACTAGAGCTCTTGCAAAGTAGTATTAATGGGATTTTCGGTGAATTTGCTATCATAATATATCCAAAATTTTGTAGACTTTATATCTTAGTCTGAACTTTTAACAAAACCGATTTTAATAGGAGACAATAAACATCTTAAAATAGGGATTACTCGTGTCAATTCTTCTCTATCGATTCAGATCATTTTTTCCTAAAACAACCTAGTCAATCTATTATAGAGCAATACAATTGCACTTCCATGCTGTCTCTGAAATTCAAACCTAGGTTAGTCATATAAAGCATGCCAATCCTAGATGTTAAAGACTTTACCTAACAATCCTATCCTCCTGCATCGAAGGTGATAACTTAGTAAATGCCTTTTTTTTTTCAATGTGCAAGATCACATGTTTGTGTCTATCTGTCAACAGAATCAGATTAAGCAAACGCAAGTAAGTTTCTCTCAGGTTTCCCCTAATTCCTCTCCTTACCCCTTCCACAGGTTCCCCTTGGGCCCCTAGACTTCTAGGATTAAAATATATTCCTAGAATTCAATTGTAATAGTATAGGTTCTCAAAAAAAGAAAAAAGAAAAAGTAAAAAAGGCAATGCTGTCCTATTTTTCTTCAGTACAGAACAAAACTTTCACCCACTCCATATTAGAACAAAATCCCTTTTCTTCTTTCCTTTCAAAGTACTGCTTAAATTGCACATACTATATTTCAATAGTGTCATGACTTCACTCTTAAATAAATGAGCTTAAATATATATATACACAAGAATGAATAGATCTCCTTGAAGGCAAAATTCTGCCACTTCTATACATAATGATCATGTGAAAGTCTTAACTGGAAATGTAACCGCAAGATGCCCAATTCATTCACAACCATAGGTTAGCTCAGGCAATACTTTCTTCAACTGCTACATTGTTTACATATTTTCAATCTATTGAACTATCTTTATGAACATCTAAGAATACATTGTGTCATCACTCACCAGTGCATTATTGGACCAAACTCTGCAATGATTATGGAGAGAGACTCCAACTCTTTCTTTATGATCTCCATTTGGGGATCAGACTTGTCCCTGCACACAAACTTACAGATCTGACCCTTCATTTCAATCCAACTACAGGCCAACTCTTTCGTCAATCCACGATGTTTTAGTAATGTTCTGATATTTGCTGCATCATTCCACATTCCTCTTTCAACATACATATTTGAAAAAAGCACACTCATTCCTGTATTTAAAGTTTTGATACCAAATAGCTTTTGCATTACACATTCACCTATTTCAAAATTGTTATGGACTCTACAATAACTTAGTAATGTTTCCCAAGTATATGCTGGGAGATCCACAGGCAATTGTTTAACTAATTCATAAGCTTCCGCGAGTAATCCTGATCTCCCAAGAAGATCAATCATGCAAGCGTAGTGTTCTGCCTTCGGAATCAGCTTCCAGTCTCTCTCCATAGACCTAAAGTAATGCCAACTCTCATCGACTAATCCTGAATGAGCACAAGCAACCAAGAGACCAAGAAAGGTCACATGATCTGGTATAAATCCAGCCTGAATCATATATTGAAAGAGCCTCAGGGATTCAACAGCGGAGCCATGATACGCTTGTGCCGCAATAATGGCATTCCAAGTTACCGTATCCTTATTTATCATCCTTCCAAACACTAAAGAAGCATCATTAATAAACCCACATTTTGAATACATTGATATTATTGAACTTATTACCAATGTATGATTTTCGTAACCAATCTTGATTACAAAATTGTGCACCGCTCTTCCCAAACCATGTACAGCAAGGGCGCCACAGGATGATATTACACTGGCAAATGTGCCTTGATCAGGTTTGAGTCCAGTTTGCAACATCTGGACGTACAAAACTAAAGCTTCCTCACATTGATATCCAGAAATCATTGTATTCCATGAAGTTTCATCCTTTTGGGGAATCTCCTCAAAGAATTTGTGAGCCAAGACCATATCATTTTGTTGCACATATCCCTGCAGAATTGAATTCCATGACACTATATCTCGTCGTGGCATCTCCATGAACAGCTCAAGAGCATCTTCCATCCTTCTATTTTGTACATAACCCCCAATCATTGAGTTCCATGCAACAATATCTCGATGAGGCATTTCATTAAATAATTTCCGAGCCTCTTCAATCTGATTGTTTTGCAAATAACCCCTAATCATCACCGTCCAAACCACCACATCCTTTTTATGCATCTCATCAAACAAGCCCCTCGCTTTCTCCAACTCCCCAACATTCAAAAAACAATTAATCAGACTCGTCCATGAGGCCACATCACGCTGAGGCATCCCCATGAATAACTTGTACGAAGCATCAACATCTCCCTTTTCAGCATAACCAGACAACATAGCATTAAAAAGCAAAACACTCTTCACAGGAGCCTGCTCAAACAACATTTCAGCCTCAGTTACAAGCCCTTGGCAGAAATACCCTTCAATAATACTTGTCCATGTCACATCATTTTTTACCGGCATTGCATCAAACAATTCCCTTGCTTCGCCTATCCTTCCACAAGTTACATACCCTGATATCATTGAATTCCAACACACTACATTTTTATTACTTATAGCATTAAACAAACTCCTGGCCTCTTCTAAATTCCCACACCTCGCGTACCCAGTTAACATTGCAGTCCAAGACACAACATTTCTATGTGGCATTGCAACGAATACCTCGCGGGCCTCACGAATCTTCCCATTCCTAACATACCCAGATATCATACAGTTCCAAGTCACAACATTCTTGTGGGGAATTTTATCAAACAATTGGACTGCAGTTTCAATGTCACCACACTTGAAACAGCTTGTAATCTTTGTATTCCATTGATACAATGAATTGGGATTATAACCCTTACCATGAAAACTAGAACAGTTTCTATTAAAAGCTATTAATGCATTAAACTTGCATTTCACATGCATAATCATGAAATTTTGCTCCCACTACAGACCCAGTAGTTTTCTACTTATGAGAAGTATCATTATTCACAGCTAATGCAATAGTGTGAAACTTATAAAGCACTAAAAATTAAAGAAAGGAAATACCTGTAAATTAATCGACAAAATGAAGTTTTTGACTTGTATATACTGTCAATTAGAACGTTGCATTTGAAATGAAAGTCGGTAATACGGGCTGGTGGGACAAATTTATTTTGTCATGAGTTTTAGGCTCTACAATTTGGATTGGATTGTACTTTATCTGGTGGTGCTCAAAGTCAGTTTGGATGGGCTTATTATAAAGGGCCTGTTGAGGCTAAAATGTGTATGGAATGTTGTACTAGTCCATAAGGTTGGGATGGACCAAATGAGCCGAGTATAAAATAATTCGTTAAAATTTGATACACGGCACGACACGACAATATATATACCAACGATGTTAGGATTATGTTATATTAATTTAATAAAGTGTTATGATTCTCACATTATTTGTGTATAAAACTTTAATTTTAAAGCATGATCGCATTGGTACTAAGTTGTGTAACAAACACAATGCTAAAGTAACATTTTTCATATTTTCACTATAACTCATTTTCACTTGATTGAAAAATCCTTTCATATTTTCACTATAACTCATTTTCAACTTAGTTGAAAAATCCTTCACTAATTTCAAAAAATGACCCATGTACATAGTAGATTTCACGTATCACTAATTTTTTATTTTTTATTTTGGTACTACCCAGTTGGTGGACAAATGTTACTGCACATAAAAATTTGCAAACCATCTTCTAGAGAGTGCTCGTGTTCTTTATTTTCACTAGCACTTTTTTCTTTGAAGCTCATTTGATATTAGTGATGCCAAAAAATACATAGAGCATTATACTTCTCAACTGTATTATCTTTCTAAGCTACAAATTATTAATGGCGGCCAAAATTTCATTTCTTAAACTATGTCATTTTGATCATGACACTCAATTCAGGACAAAGAGAATAAACCAAGAGGGTAACTATACTTAAAGAACTTTACTTGATTCTAGAGCCGACCAACTAAGCCGTCTCCCAGTATACCAATACAGATTTGTTCATAGACTACAGACACTAACCTAGTAACCAATGTTAGCATAATTCCCTGGCCTGCTGTATAAAAAAATAAAAATAAAAATCCCCTGCCATAATCCTTGGAAGAAATTATATAAATAATAATGCAACAATGTTACAGATATGCGGAAAATAAATCAAAATACTAACTCCGTCCAATAAAATAAGTCTCCTTACAAAATTTGCAATTTTTTTAGGATATATGTTTTTCTCCGTATTTAGTTCTAATTGAGCGTTTAGTTTAGTAACAATGACATGATAATATAATTGTAATACTTTTAAGCAATTGAGACTTTTTTTTGGGAGAAAAATTAAATGACAAATGAAACTCTTTAGGTGGAAGTGAAGGAGTACTATATAAAGAATGGTAGCCATCAATGTTAGGCCATGCTGAAACCAATATGGCAGAAGAAGTGAAGCTTTACAGGACATGGTCAAGTCCATTTTCCTTAAGGATAGTTTGGGCACTAAAGCTTAAAGGCATAGAATTTGATACCATATATGAAGATCTTGCCAACAAGAGCCCTTTACTCCTCCAGTATAATCCTGTTCACAAGAAAGTTCCGGTTCTTGTGCACAATGGGAAACCTGTCTCTGAATCATTTGTAATCCTGGAGTACATTGAAGAAACATGGAAAGAAACTCATCCCCTTTTCCCAAAAGATCCATCTGAGAAAGCCGAGGCACGTTTTTGGGCGAAATTTGGTGATGAACAGGTAATTAACCACTAGCCTTGTACATATATCATTTTATTTCAACTTGAAACTGAAACTGTTAGTTAGTACATGTTATATTTAGTGTTAAGGCTCCTTTTTGTCCGGTGGACTTTGGCCTGCATGAGTAACAAACCGATGACCTAACGGTAGTTTCTGTTAGGAAAAAGTCTCTGGTGTGAGAGTAAGTTAGCTTGCACAGTGAAAGTTATGTTAACACTAGTGCTACGTTTGGATTGATAGAATAGGAGAGAGAATGGAATGATTCATTCCTATGAAATGAAAAAAATTGTGTTTGGTTGCAATTGGAATGAAAAAAATTGTGTTTAGTTCTTTGAGGGAGGGAGAACAAATGGAATAACTCATTCCAACTAGAATGGAATGAATCATTCCATTCTTCATTCCATTCCTTTAATCCAAACGTAGCATAGAGGTTATAGAGTTTAGAGAGAGAGATGGTGAATACCTTTCTTCTTGTACAAGAGGCTCTATTCACGTGTCTTCAGCCACGTGTCGAGTTACTATGGTGGTTGGTGAGGATATTTCTCATCTACTTCTGACATGAACATGTGTTTGTTCATTGTGATTTATTAAATGCTCTGCAGGTGGTTATTGAACAACATGAGTGTAGTATTTCGGATCGGTCTTTAAGGCTGAATTATCATCCGGAGTCCGCAGGCAATGTTGTATTCTAACGTTTAGCTTAAGGTTTGTTGATCAACTCCGCATGTATGTATACTTGATCAAATGTTCAAAGAAAAAAAGTTGCATTTCGTGGAGAACTAGCCGAAGAACTAGTCATTTTATTATGAGATGAAAAGTTTAAAATTGACTTTTAAAAGAAATGTTTCACTATTTAAAAACTAGTCAACTTTGGCTAAAACATATGCTTCAGTTTTGAAACGAACTTTTGACTGTTTTTTCTTTCTAAAATGTAGTTGTGGCAATCAGTACGTGAAGTTTTCTTTAATCAAGGGAAGGAGCAAGAGAAAGCAAGAGCTCCGGCCATGGAAAACCTGAAATATTTAGAAGAACAACTTGAGGGAAAGAAATTCTTTGGTGGAGAGAAAATTGGAATCCTAGATCTTGTACTTGGCTGGATGGCTAATCTGCTCAGTATCCTGGAGGAAATAACTGGTCAAAATTTGATCAATCAAGAAAAATTCCCATTGTTATGGAAATGGATACACAACTTTTCAAATGTTCCAGTAATCAAAGAAAGCTGGCCATCCCGAGACAAACTAATCACCAAGTTTCAAACCATGCGCGACGCATACCTTGCAGCAGCAGCAGCTGCATCCAAATTGTTATAGTTTTGTATCAAAGCACCCTTGAATTCGAGTTAAAACGTATTACTATTTACTTGCCTTGCAGTAGCAGCTGCATCTAAATTGTTATAGTTCTTGTATCAAAGCATCCTTGAATTCGAGTTAAAACGTATTACTATTTACGTGCCGATAGTATATCATGTCTAATGTTAACTCGCTCTCTCAACGTTTAAGATAAATGATTAAAAATAATAAAATGAAAATACTGACTGGCTAGTGACCAAAAAAACTTAACATAAACCATATAAACACCCTTGCGATACGATACAAACTAAACAATACATCTTAGAAACTCACAAAGAGGAGCAGACTTTGCAAAAACTATCTACAATCATACAACGATTCGGGATTAAAAAAATTCATCGATTATCCGATTTCACCACCATTCGTCGATTAACATATACTATAATCAAACCCTCCCAAATACACAAATAATCAAACCCTAATCCATTAACATATACATAAACATCCATCAAACCCTCCCAAATACACAAATAATCATCTATATGATAGTACTTTGATCTTTAATTCGATCATATAATATGTAATTCCAGAACCATAACATGACAAAGGGGTTCTAATTCTTTAAATAGATTAAGAACTAAGAATCCATTAGTTGAGCTTAATGCAATTGTTTAAGATGCCCACAAATATTTCTCATTTACAAAATCAGTGCAACTTTAATTTAATTTAATTTAAATTGACTTTTGTTGCACGTCGGCCATTATTGGCTAATATTTTTTAGTCTCACCAACCCACTATCAGCCTACCTTTGTTCATGTTTATCAAAGTTAGTGTGCCTTGCATTGCCTATAAATTGATTGCTCCATTGAGTAATAAGACACACCATCAGTTGAAGAGAGCAAAGAGAAGTAGAGAGAGAAAGCTCTAGTTAGAGCATTGTAAGAGTAGTGAGGTAGAGAGAGAAAATAAACAGTTAGTTTATTTTTCAGTTGAGAGTTTGTAATCTCCATATTATTTTCATAGTGGATTTCAGAAATTTCTCCCCGTGGTTTTTCCCAGTTGAGTTTTCACGTAAAAATTCTTGTGTTATTATTTTATATTTCATACAGTAGTGTGCTTGTATTTATCTTAGTGTATTTGTGAAGGCCTGATTTCTCAACAATCGGTATCAGAGCTTTTGGTTCACGCCATTGGTGTCTAGGAAAGTGGTTCCAAAGGCAGTGCCTTTAAGAAAGGTGGTTACTTAATTAGTCACCGTTGCAAAAGCATGAAGAGACTCCCGCTCGACTTACACTTACCTGGTCAACTGGTACGATCCGTTTAGAGAAATCTCGCAGGTCACAAATACGAAGATAACAAGCATGAGTATGAGGTACGAAGTTAAACCATTTGACAGAAAGTTAAATTGCAGTATTTGGCAGTGTACAGTCAGAGATGTATTGACTCAACAGGGATTGACAATTGCACTAGAAGGGAAAGAGAAAAAACCAACGGATATGACAGATGAAAAATGGACGGAACTTGAAACAAAGGTTGTGGCAACAATCAGATTGAGTTTGACGCCACAGATCAAATATCAGGTTTTAACAGACACCTCTCCGAAGGACTTGTGGGAGAAACTTGAGAAAGTTTACAAGTCGAAATCTTTGTCAAATCGATTATATTTGAAGAAGAAATTGTACCGGCTTCGGATGGACGAAGGGTCAGATTTGACCAATCATATTAATGAGTTTAATAGATTGGTGACCCAACTTACCAATATCGATGTAAAGCTGGACGAAGAAGATAAAGCCTTATTGCTTCTTGTCTCTCTACCAGACTCATACTCAACTCTCCAGACTACTCTCCTTGTAGGGAAGGAAAAACTTGCAGTTGACGATGTGATGTCAGCAGTCTTGGACTAAGATAAGTTCAGGGGTACTACTTCCAGAGATCAAGGAGATAATCTTCTTATATTTTCAGATGGGAGTGGCAGGGGTCCTAATCGGAATAATTCCGGCAAAGAACGAGGAAGGTCTCAGTCGAGACCAGGTAAGAAGGATAAATCTCAAGTTGAGTGTTATCATTGCCACAAGAAAGGCCACTGTAAAAATCAGTGTCCATTGTTGAAGAAAGAAAACAAGAAGAAAGGTAAGCAGATTGAAAATTCTGCTAATGTTGTTGAGCAAACGGATATGTGCAGCGACGGAGAGTTATACACAGTGACAGAAAATGAAGCTTCACAAGGTGATCTCTTATCTGTTAGAGACAGTAACAACCTTATAGATTGGTACATAGATTCCGGTTGTTCTTTTCATATGTCCCCTCACAGGAATTGGTTTGATACTTTTACATCCTGCAATGGTGGTACAGTTTTATTGGGTAACAATGCAGTCTGCAAAATTACTGGAATAGGCACCATCAAAGTTAAAATGTTTGACGGGGTTGTCAGAACATTGGGCGATGTAAGGTATATTCCAAAATTGAAGAAGAATTTATTATCGGTTGGAGTACTTGACTCTATGGGTTGTAGTATCTCAGTCAGAGATGGTGTCATCAAAATTACTAAGGGTTCGATGGTAATTATGAAGGGCCAGAAGAAGGGCACCCTCTACAGGTTGATAGGGGACACAGTTACTGGTAGAGCAGCAATTTCTGTGCAGAAAAATTCCAACAGTGATAACACAGAATTATGGCACATGCGACTTGGTCATTTGAGTGAAGGTGGAATGAAAGAACTTCACAAAAGGCAGTTGCTGAAAGGTGTAAAAACGTGCAGTTTGGAATTTTGCAAGTTCTGCGTGTACGGCAAACAACGGAGGGTAAACTTCAAGGCAGGAGCACACACCGGTAAGAATGTACTTGATTATGTACATTCAGATGTGTGGGGGCCGATCAAGCATACTTCAATAGGTGGAGCCCATTATTTTGTCATCTTTATAGATGACTACTCCAGAAAGGTGTGGGTTTATTTTATGAAGTAGAAATATGAGATTTTCAGAATCTTTAAGCAGTGGAAAGCTAAAGTAGAAAACCAGACCGGAAAGAAGTTGAAGTATTTCAGATCAGATAATGGTACGGAATACAGAGACAGGTCATTCCTACAGTTCTGCCAGGATGAAGGTATCACCAAACACTTCTCAGTTAAAAGAACTCCAGAGCAAAATGGGGTTGCAAAGAGGATGAACAGAACTCTATTGGAACGAGCCAGATGTATGAGGTTGAATGCAGGTTTGCCCAAGAGTTTTTGGGCTGAGGCACTCAACACAGCCTGTTATCTGATAAATCGATCTCCTTCAGCTAGAATTGATTACAAAATCCCCGAGGAGGTATGGACAGGGAAACCAGTTGATTTTTCTGTGATGAAAATTTTTGGTTGTCTAGCTTATGTTCATCTGCCGGTCGAAGAACGACAGTCCAAACTTGATCCAAGGTCAAATGAGTGTATTTTCCCTGGATATGAAGATGGAGTCAAGGGATACAGGTTATGGGATCCAGTATCCAAGAAGAAGGTTGTCAGCAAAGATGTGGTGTTCAATGAGAAACACATGTTGAACAAATCCGAGAATGAAGAATCTGCAACAAGTGAGTTACAGATACACCCAATTGAGGTGGAGCTTCCTGAAGAGACAAAAGAATCTGAAGAGATTGAAGATAATCATCCTTCAGATCCCCAAGAGAGGTACTATAATCTTGTTAGAGATCGGGAAAGGCGAGTCAGCAAACCCGTGCAGAGATATAGGTTTGAAGACATAGTTGCCTTTACCTTGATTGCTGGTAGTGGAGATCCAACTAGCTATCAGGATGTTATTCAGTCCGAGGAAAATGATAAATGGGCGATAGCGATGGCAGAAGAGATGAAGTCTTTACAAAAGAACCAGACTTGGGAGTTAGTTCAACTTCCAAAAGGATCGAAGGCTATAGGATGCAAATGGGTATTTAGTAAAAAGGAAGCTCAGTCTGATAAAGAAAGTGAAAGATTCAAGGTCAGGTTGGTGGCAAAGGGATTCTCTCAAAGAGAGGGAATTGACTACAATGAGATCTTCTCACCAGTTGTGAAACACACATCGATTCGATTGATTTTATCTGTTGTAGTATCACATGATATGGAGTTAGAGCAACTTGATGTGAAAACAGCTTTTTTCCATGGTGATTTAGAAGAAAAGATCTACATGAAGCAACCAGAGGGGTTTATTGAACCAGGGAAAGAAGGCTTAGTTTGTAGCTTGAAAAAGTCTCTCTATAGTTTGAAGCAGTCCCCGAGACAGTGGTACATGCGGTTTGACAGCTTCATGGTGGCTCATGGTTACTCTCATTCGGAGTATGATCCATGTGTGTATTTCAGATCGCTTGATGATGGCTCTCTAGTATTGCTGACGTTATATGTTGATGACATGTTGATAACAGCAAAGAGGATGTCAGATATTCTTCAGTTGAAGAAATTGTTGAGCAGTGAATTTGACATGAAGGATCTTGGATCAGCAAAGAAGATCCTAGGTATGGAAATTCACAGGGATCGTCAGGTAGGAAAACTGTGGTTAACTCAGAAAGGATATGTGTAGAAGGTCTTGGAGAGATTTAACATGCATAATGCTAAACCAGTTAGCACTCCATTGGCAACACATTTCAAGTTATCTTCACAGTTAAGCCCACAGACAGAGGATGAGGTGGAGTATATGTCCAAAGTACCGTATGCAAATGCGGTGGGTTGTCTCATGTACGCCATGGTATGTACAAGGTCAGATATCTCACATGCAGTCAGTGTGGTTAGCAAGTATATGGCAAATCCAGGAAAAGAGCATTGGAATGCTGTCAAATGGATTTTGCGTTATCTTGCATGTACAACCAATTACGGTTTTATATTTGATCGTGATACCGTAAGGAGTGAGGTTATAGGGTTTGTTGACTCGGATTATGCTGGAGATCTAGATTCAAGAAGATCTACGACAGGGTTAGTATACACCTTTTGTGGAGGATGTATATGTTAGAGGTCAGTGTTGCAGTCTACACCAACATTATCAACAACAGAGGCTGAGTATATAGCATTGACAGAGGCAAGTAAAGAGGCTTTGTGGCTAAAGGGACTAGTTCAAGAACTAGGTTTCAAGTAGAGCAGTATCCAGATACAGTGTGATAGTCAAAGTGCTATTCATTTAGCGAAGAACCAGGTGTTCCATGCCAGGACAAACATATAGATGTTTGGTATCACAAGATTCGTGAATGGTTGAACAGTGGTGACATTGCAGTTCGTAAAGTTCACACAAAGGAGAATGCCGCAGATATGCTTACAAAGTCAGTGACAGCAGAAAAGTTCAAGCATTGCTTGGACTTAATTCACTTCGTCGAATGTTGAGTTCGTGGTGGAGTATCCAGGGAGAGGGATACATTTATAGACATGAAGAAGTTCATAATATAGAGTATTTGAAATATAAGCCAAGGTGGAGATTGTTGCACGTTGGCCATTATTGGCTAATATTTTTTAGTGTCACCAACCCACTATCAGCCTACCTTTGTTCATGTTTGTCAAAGTTAGTGTGCCTTGCATTGCCTATAAATTGATTGCTCCATTGAGTAACAAGACACACCATCAGTTGAAGAGAGCAAAAAGAAGTAGAGAGAGAAAGTTCTAGTTAGAGCATTCTAAGAGTAGTGAGGTAGAGAGAGAAAATAAACAGTTAGTTTATTTCTCAGTTGAGAGTTTGTAATATCCATATTATTTTCATAGTGGATTTCAGAGATTTCTCCCCGTGGTTTTTTTCAGTTGAGTTTCCACGTAAAAATTCTTGTGTTATTATTTTATATTTCATACAGTAGTGTGCTTGTATTTATCTTAGTGTATTTGTGAAGGCCTGATTTCTCAATAACTCTTTTACCTTTAGGACAAAAGATAAAAACAGATAGACCAATTATACTTAATTTTGATTGAGCATGGTTGTTACCAAGTGACTATCATGGAAGCGTCCGGCTCCCAGAGATGCCAAAACACAAATTGTTTATACACAACAAACACCACTAAGAATCCAAGCTGTCTTTTCGTCAAGCAAAATTCCATGGCCTGCTTCTACTCTCTCCATTTCATAAAAAGAGTCCTATTTATAAAATTTACAAATATTAATAGTGTATTATTATTATTATTATTATTATTATTATTATTATTATTCATATTTACCCTTTTAAAGTACAAGTTTTTAGTTAAGTAGTAATTCAAGAAATTATGATGACAAACCTGAAGATATAGTGTAATTTTATACTAGTGTTTATAAGACGAGTATTTTTTTTTTTTTTGAAAAAAATAAATATAAATGAGATTATTTTTATGGAACAGAGGGAGTTTTGCATATAAACAACACAATCAGTGATGTAGCCCATGAAGATGTTACAAACAAAATTGACAAATATTCATGCTTATTTTTTAACAGATGCTGTTAAAAACAAGAATAGATGAAAATATTGTAACAGAATAAAATAAAAAAAGTGTATATATAGACCCCTAGCTAACACAGTTTGGCTATCAAAACAATATGCCAGAAGAAGTGAAGCTTTTCAGGACATGGACAAGTCCATTTGCTTTGAGGATTGTTTGGGCACTGAAGCTTAAAGGCATTGACTTTGAAACCATAATGGAAGATTTTCCAAACAAGAGCGATTTACTCCTCCAGTATAATCCTGTTCACAAGAAAGTTCCGGTGTTTGTGCACAATGGAAAACCCATCTGTGAATCGTTTGTAATCCTCGAGTACATCGACGAAACATGGAAAGAAACTCCCCTTTTACCTCAAGATCCTTTTGAGAGAGCCACAACACGTTTTTGGGCGAAATTCGGCGATGAAAAGGTATGCCCACCAACTGGTCTTTTACCTGAATCCAGAAATATAACCTGAAATGAAAATATACCATAAATTCGAAAACATATTTTGAAATTAGTAACAAAAATAAAAATCAAAAAATTAAAACTTCATGAAACATTGACTAACAGCAGAGCTGGGAAGCAGGATTCTGGAATGAATGAATGTATCCAAACTAATCGTAACATCAAATCTAGCTATGCGACAAACTTTGACACACTTTTCTTTCTCAAATGTAGCTTTTGACATCAATGTTTCAAGATGCTCTTAGACAAGGCAAGGAGAAAGAGGAAGCTAACGTGCAGGCCATGGAAAACCTGAAATATGTAGAAGTACAGCTAAAGGGGAAGAAATTCTTTGGAGGAGAGACAATTGGAATCCTAGATCTTGTTTTTGGCTGGATGGCCAATCTGACTATTGTCATGGAAGAAATGACCGGTCAAAAATTTATTAAGGAAGAGGAATTCCCATTGTTATCGAAATGGATTCAGGACATTTCAGATGTTCCAGTAATCAAAGAAAGCTGGCCACCTCGAGAAATTTTAATCGCCAAGTTTCAAGCCATGCACAAGGCATCCCTTGCATCGGCTGCATCTAAATAAACAAACTTGTGGAGCTTTTATTGTGCCTGATGTGAGTTCATAGATTTTAAGTAAATAAATATCAAAGAATCTTGTAGTAAAGCTAAGTTTGTGTGTGCTTATGTATCAAATATCAAATAAATAAATTGTTAACGCCAAGATTTTCCCACGCACTTCAATCACTAAGAATGCGCTAATCCTGCACAATAACGAGATCACACTCAGAGTTCCGGGTGGTTTTGCCGCCGGGGGATAGCTCAGGCGTGAGAATTAGTACAGGCTGTCTCAAAGTTTTGATAACAATGGAGGTTTGCAGTTTAGTGTTGAGTTTTGCATTACCTTTGAATTGGAGAGGGAAGCCTTGTATATATACCTCCATATACCATCATCACGCCTGGTCCCACTTGACAGTATAAAGCATGTGTCCCCATCAACCAAATCATAATAAATGCTCCAGTCAAAATATAAGTCAACCTAGTTAGGAAGTAACTTCCTTAACTAGATCATTTCTCTCAACTCCAAATCCACACGTCGGGTCGGATCTACCATGTCGGGTCGGGAATTCCGAACCCAGGACCCAACATTGCCCCCTACTCTTTAATTATAAAAAGAAATTATAATAAAAGAGTATAAAGAGTGAATTTAACTTCAATCCATGAACCAAACACCCCCTTAAAAAGATAACCGCCTCAACCATTACAGTCATTATTACCCCCAGTTGCCACGTACCAATAACGGCCCCACCACATTTATTAAAATAGTGTCGTTCGTGGAAAAACGTGTCGGATCTCAAGGGTCACCCCCAATAAAGATAAATCACTTTCCAAATTCAACCGCCACTTTTACCCCTAAATTTCAAATTCTTCAATCTCTTCTCTGCAACTTTCACCGCGATTTCCATCCTTCTCCGACCAATTGATTCCTGCACCTTGTCTTTATACTCATCAATGGCAACCAACGATGCTTCAAGCTCCTCTAACCCATCCAAAACCAGCGCCTCCGCAGCTGCCGCTAACGAAATCCCGCCTCCTATCACCGCGATAACAACAAAAGCCACCACAGTCACCACCACTGCCATCCCAACAGTCGCTACCGCCGCCGCACCAACAACTCCTATCTCCGCCGCTGGAACTAGTTCTACCTCCCTGAGACTCAGTACCTCATCCCAAGATCCCATCACCAGCTCAGACTTCCCTAACAACCCCTTTTCTACCCCATCACCCCGAACCGAAGCCGAACTCCAAAACATGAAGATGCTAGAGGAATATTCCTCAGACAAAACCTTCACTCACATAAATACCAAATCTTCCATCCAAACCAAAGACCTCGCGGCCATCCGGGAACTGTACCAAATCCCCATATCCTACCAGATACGCACAGCCGACCTCAACGAGAGAATGTACCAACGCCCTAATGGCTGGACCGCTGTATCCGTCCAAGCCCTAAAATATGGGCTCAGATTCCCCCTTAACCCTTTCATGCTCACGTTCCTTAGCGTGGTCGGGTCGGGGTCAGGGTCGGGCTCGCCCAGCTAGTCCCCAATTCTTTCATCCACCTAGTCTACTTCATTGCCTTCTGCCACGATTGTCAGGTCGAGCCGACTCTGGACTTCTTCTTTGCCCTGTTCATTGTCATCCGCTCTCGCGAGTCAGGGTTTCGGCAGATCAGTAAGCTGCCTGTCAAAGGGGCTCAGATGCGATCTTTGATGAAGACCCCGACCAGCAATAAAGGCTGGCACTCCCAGTGGTTCTACATCAAGGGGCCCGATACCAGCTTGATATCAGATTGGATCGGCTTTACCAAAAACATGAACAACATCGAAGCGTTTCCCGCCGATCGCCTGGACGAATTCAAACAGTTCGTCAGCAAGATGCCCGCTGAGGAGTGGGACCTCGAGCTCCTGGGCAACCATACCTGGCTGTATGATCACAGATGTGAGAATTATCTCTCGAACCTCAATTTATAACTTTACTGCTTATAATTCCCTTTTAACTCGAAATGACCTTTAATATTCATCTTCTTTCAGTAACTCTCATCAATCCCGTAACCCCAGCTGATATTGGCCGAACCGGTTCTCGGATAACTGAGCCAAACCTCGTCGATCCCGAAGAAATTTCGGACGATGAGCTTTCAAACCAAGTACCGATAGCTGCCCGCCCGATCACAGCCATTCCAATGGCTCAAGTCTTCAAGAAGAACACCTTGGAGATGAGCAGGTCAGAAAAGATGGCCTTGATGAAGAAAAAACAACTCAAGAAGAAGGTGCCGCCCAAACCAGTGAAGACTCCCGCGATGATTCCCGACCCGACTCCTTTGGGAATTATCGACGAAGAAGATACCGATGACGAAGTACTGGAGCCTTTAGCGAAAAGACCTCGCAAAGAGGCTTGTCCAGTTCGGTACCTCCGCCCGCACCCACACCTCAGATCAAATCCCATCCAGGCAGAGCTCGCTCGTCCGATCACCAGGCCTCGGCTCCTTCTTCCAGCAACCAGCCCAAACCACGAACCCTCTGGCCCCAAAGCTCCTCTGATCCCTTTCCCTATGATCTTCTTGAACGCTTCGTCATGCCAGTCGATGACGATCGGTTCAAGAATCATACCCCGGACCAATTCTTAGAAGACTTCATCAAACTGCAATTTCAGGTAATTCTGTTTTCATCACTATTATAAAAAGTTATTTCACTACTTGATCTCCATCTCCCATCTAACACACAGCTTTTTACAGTCTAGCACGGTGTTTGCCCGATCTCACCCATCCTTGCTCAAATTAACAAAAAAGAACAAGGAGATCGAGGCAGCAAACGAAGTCTTGAAGGGAGACATTCAGCTTTGAAGTATGATCTGGAGAAGGAGAGGGACCTTCATGCCAGTACCCAGGACAAACTCACTGAAGCCAGTCGGTAGAGCTATCAGCTTCGGAATCGGGTCAGCATCCTTCAATCGGAGATCGTTGAACACGAGAAGCAGATCGATCGACTCATGGAAGAGCGGGTTTTGCTGAAAGAGAACGATGCCAACCAGAAGGAGGCAATTGCAGCCCTTGAAGAACAGATGGAGCAAACACACTCCAAGATGACCGACATGATTCACGCCCTTAATTCATAGGAGGAAGAAAACACTCAGCTGAAGAGCCAGGAGCCTCGATTGACCGAAGAGGTCAGACTTCAAATAATAGAGGAGTACAAGGCATCTCCTGAACTGGCGGATAAGGTCATCCTTCAATTCTCCGAAGGATACCAAAGCCACAAAGAAAAGGTCAAGGAGAAGATGATGGCCGCAGGATTAGACACCTCCATCCTCGACTCTTCGGATGATGAAGAAGAACTAGAAGAACATCCTCCTTCCCCTACCCAATAGGATAATTTCTATTTTACTTGTTTTTCTCTTTCGAATGTAAATGGTACAACTTGTAAGGACAATGAATATTAATGAAACTGTTCGACATCTTCGATTATACAATACGATATTATTTTATTTCAATGAACATAAGAATTTACATTATCGGTAATAAGAAATGACCATGACTTACTGGTAATATCTCCTAAGTCTCCCAGCATGCCACGTATTCTTAATATCCGAACCGTCCATAGCCCGAAGATGGTAAGTTCCTGGCTTGGGTACCTCAACAACTTCATATGACCCTTCCCAGTTCGGCATAAGTTTGCCTGAATTTTGGGGAGTTGATGCTGCAGCTTCTCTAAGCACTAGATCACCAACTTCAAACCTTCTAACTTTCACCCCTTTGTTGAAGTGCTTGGCGGTCCTCCTTTGATAAGCCGCCAACTTTATCAGAGCTGACTCCCTAACCTCACCTAACAGATCCAGGTTGAGGCGAAGCCCTTCGTCATTATACAATTCCTGGTATTGACTGACCCGAAGGGAAGGAGACCCGATCTCAACAGGAACGAGGGCATCAGTCCCATAAGCGAGACGGAAAGGCGAATCTCCTGTCGTCGTTCGGGTCATTATCCGATAAGCCCATAACACACTAAGCAACTCTTCAGGCCATCTTCCTTTGGTTTCGTCCAATCTCCTTTTTATTCCGTTGAGGAGAGTTCTATTAGTGACTTCTACCTGCCCGTTTGACTGAGGATGGGCCACCGAAGTCTTCCGGTGCTGAATCCCCAAATCTGCGAGAAATTCTTCAAACTTCGCACCCACAACTGCCTCCCATTGTCCGATACGAGCACCATCGGAATACCGAAGCGATATACAACAAATTCTTTGAGAAATTTCAAACACTCCTGCTCTGTAATCGTTTTGAGAGGTTTGGCTTCTACCCATTTCGTCATATAATCGATCGCCACTATGACAAAACAGACCTTCCCCTTGGCCTTCGGCAATGGTCTTAAAATATCAATTCCCCATATAGCAAACGGAATGGGTGATAAAACCGAGAACAACTCTTCGGGAGGTTGGTGAGGGATTGTTCCATTCAGTTGACATTTAGGACACTTCTTAACATATTCTTTAGCTTCTTGGAAGATGGTTGGCCAATAGTAGCCCTGCCTCAGAATCTTATATGCTAATGCCTTAGCGCCCATATGGTCTCCACATATACCCTCATGAACTTCCCGAAGTGCAAAATCCGCTTCGGAAGGAGTCAAGCATTTCTGCAACGGCGAAGAGAACGCCCTTCGATATAAGTCACCATCAATCAAGATGAAGAACGAACTTCGATGTTTGATTTTCTTAGCTTCTATCCGATCCGAAGGAAGGACGCCATCCGCCAGATAAGAAATATATGGCGTGAGCCAACAGTCCATCCTTTCTATCGGGAACACTTCCGATCTTCGAATACTTGAGTCCCCCAAAACTTTCAGGTATACCGATCCGCTAAAAGAGGTAGCCTCTGTCGTTGCTAATTTTGCTAAGGCATCGGCTATGGTATTATTTTCTCGACCAACCCCTCGCACACTAAACGATTCAAAATAATGTAGTCGGTCTTTAACTGCGGCTAAATACTTCGTCATCCTATCCACACGAGCTTCATACTCTCCCACTATCTGCTTGACCACTAATTAGGAATCGCTGAAGATGACCAAGTGCTTTACTTCCAGACTTCTTGCTAACCACAATCCAGCCAAAATGGCTTCATATTCTGCCTCATTATTGGCCGCCTTAAACCCAAAGCGAAAGGCTTGTTAGACCTTAAATCCCTCCGGGGTAATCAAGATAACTCCCGCTCCACTGATATCCGAATTCGAAGAGCCATCCACGTACAACGTCCACGACGTACGACCTGTCTGAGCATCCGATACCGAACTCACAATCAGGTCACTATTATCCGCATCGGGTTCGGTAAACGAACATTCCACAATGAAGTCGGCCAACGCCTAACCTTTTATAGCAGTCCAAGGATGGTACTCTATGATGAACTGAGTCAACTCCATCGCCCAAGCAGAGAGGCGTCCCGACAAATCCGGCTTATTCATGACCTTCTTCAAAGGCTGATCAGTACATACTACCACCAATCTTCCTTGGAAATAATGCCTAAGCTTCATGCTAGCTATCACAAGTGCATAGGCGAATTTCTCTAAGTTGGGGTATCTGGTTTCAGCATCCCGAAGCACATGGCTGACATAATAGACGGGGGCACTGCCTGCCCCCTATCTCCCGAACTAATACCGCTTCTACTGCCAATGAGCTTGCCGCCAGATACAAATACAGAGGTTCCGAAGGAATAGGTTTTACCAGAAGCGGAGCTGAGGAGAGATACCTTTTGATCCCTTGGAACACATCTTCACACTCTGAAGTCCATTGGAAGGTCTTTTCATTCTTTTGTCCTTTCAAAGTGTTGAAGAAGGGTAGACATCGTTCCGCCGATTTTGACATGAATCTCCGAAGTGCAGCAATCCTACCAGTCAATCGCTGAACGTCTTTGAAAGATTGGGGAGATGTCATGTCTAAAATGGCTCTGATCTTTTCCGGGTTAGCTTCAATCCCCCTCTTGCTGAGCAAATACCCCAGAAATTTACCCGAACCGAGGCCAAAAGTACACTTGGTCGGATTCAGTCGAAGCTTGTACTTTCTTACCATCTCAAAGCAGTTTTTCTAGGTCATACAGGTGGTCTCGAACTCCCATGCTTTTGACGATCATGTCGTCCACATATACCTCCATGCTTCGGCCCAATAACTTGGCGAACACATAGTTCATCATCCTTTGATATGTAGCTCCCGCATTCAGCAATCCAAACGTCATTTTCTTGTAAGCGTATATTGCTCGATGCGTAATGAACGCCGTCTTCGGCATGTCTTCTTATCCATAGAAATCTGGTGATATCCATAAAAAGCATCCATGAAGCTAAGCATGTCGAACCCAGAAGTAGCATCAATCATCTGGTCGATGTGCGGGAGAGGGTAAAAATCCTTCGGGCAAGCTTTATTCAGATCGGTGTAGTCTATGCAGACCCGCCATTTACCATTCTGCTTCTGCACCAGCACCACATTTGCTAACCACTCTGGGTAATCAATTTCGTAGATGAAATCCGCCTTTAGCAGCTTGGCAATCTCATCGTCAATGATCTTTTGTCTATCTGGAGCGAAGATCCTCCTCTTCTGATGGATAGACTTCTTAGAAGGGTCAATACACAACTTATGAACCGCCACCGATTTATCAACTCCGGGCATATCAGAAGGCTCCCACGCAAAAATGTCCGCATATACCCGAAGTAACTCTATTAAATTAGTCTGAAATGTCTCTACCAGTCCTGTGCCTATCTTGATCAACTTATCACTCTTTCCTACAATCAGTTCCACCTCCTCAGTCTTTTCGGCAGGCAACGCTAGGGGTTCGGAATTTCCCTCAGTGAATGGCTCGACCTCTATAGCCATTGTTTGTTTCTGCTTACTGACCCCAACCGCCGAGGATATCAATGAATTCCGGTAGCACCTGCGCCATGTCCAGATCACCCTTTACCTCGCTGACTCCCTCCGAAGTCGGGAACTTCATCTTGAAGTGACATATTGAGGTAACCGCCTGAAGGGCCGCCAAAGTGGGTCTACCCAAGATGGCGTTGTAGGCTGAATCTATTTGGACCACAAAAAATCTGACTTTGACTTCTACCTGCCTCGGTGTCGTGCCGAAGATAACCGGCAGCTCAACGGTTCTGGCCACGCGAACAGGATCGTTGCTGAAGCCATACAACGGAGATTCCTGACCCACTTCCATCTTTGCTCCCCCCAGGTCTAACCTATTGTATGCATGAGTAAACAATATGTCGACCGAAGATCCATTATCGATCATTATTCGCTTCATATCCATGGATCCGACCTGGGCTGTGATGGCTAACGCTCCTTCATGTGGATCAATTGGTTTCGAGGGGTAATCCTACTCGGTAAATGATATCACCGTATCGGGAAATTACCGATCTCTCACCGAGGGTCGTTCCGAAACCGATAACACGACATCCATCAGTCCCCGTCTCTTCTTTCCGACTTTCTTTCCAAACATTCCCCCAGTGATGACATCAACACAATTTCGTGGAGGGTTCGACGGAGGTGGTGCTTCGAGACGCCTCTCTCGGTTCGACCCTTTTCGGCCATCCGAACCGGAATCCTACCGGCCCACGACGTACTGCACCAAGTCACCATTCTGGATTTTCTTCTCGATCAGATCCTTTAGGTTATAGCAATCCTCTGTATCATGACCTGAAGTTTGATGATATTCACAATAACGGTTGGGGTTGCCCCGGTGGGATCGAGTTGTGGTCGGACAGGGTTCAAACGAGGGTTGATTTCTAATCTCTTCGAGAATCCTCTCCCGATCCTTAGTGAGAGGAGTATATACTTTATTCACATTCTTCTTCGGGAAAGGCGGCCTGCCACCTCCGGAATTAACCCCTCTCTGACCATTTCCCGACCCGGCTCCACCATAGAAGTTGCCTTTCGGCTGGTTGCCGGGCCGAGGAATATAGTTCCTATCTTTTCCTCTTGTATTATCCTCATACCGATCTTGAGGATTTAAGTTTTTGTAGGCTTCTTCTGTGGTGATGAGTCCTTCAGCTCGACCATAGGTTTCAGCCAAGTCCATGGGCGGATTAAGAATGAGATCTTTCCATAAATCTTTCGACTTCGTGGCATCCAGACCCGTTGTAAAGAACCCGACTGCTTGCTGTACATTCAGACTAGTCACAGTACCAGCCATGTCGCGGAATCTTTTCACATACTCACCCAAACTTTCCCCCGATCTCTGTTTTACTTGTGTCAGAGCCATAGTTAGCTTTCCTCTCTTTTTGTTGCTCCCGAATCACGCATGGAACTTGTCACTCAAATCTTGCCACGATCCGATAGAGTTCGGGGGAAGGGACGCCATCCATTCACGAGCTACTAGCTTTAGAGTGGTGACGAACATGTGACACTTGGTAACATCCGGATGATCATAATAATTCATTACTTGATTATACCCATGAGTATGATCATAGGGATCGCCAGTACCGTCGTAGGAGTCCAGAGGAGGCATTTTCTTAGTCTTGTCTGCTTTGACCTGCTCAATCTCCCTGGTGAAAGGTAAGTTTGTGACGTTCGACAACTCTTTGGCCTGAACGACTGCGGCTAGTTTCTCTTCTAACTCAGCCAATCGTCTAACAAGGGGATCATTTTCACTCCTCCGGGGTGGCGACCTAGGCCTGCCATCCGGTCCGGATCCCCTCCTTTCAATAATATCGTCCCGAGAACGGCCTATCCGCCTGTTCTGGTCCGGAGTGCGGCTCCTGGGCCTGCTTCGGTCCTGTGAGCGGCTCCTATGCCTTCTGCGGTCGGGGGAGCGGCTTTGACGCCTGCTCATCTACCGCAAAGGGCTTTGATGCCTGCTGCGGACTGGGGAGCGGCTCTGTCGCCTGCTCCGGACTGGGGAGCGGCTCTGTCGCCTGCTCCGAACTAGTTCGGAACCATCCGAACGATTAGTCCTGGACTGGTTCCGATCCGTGTGCTGTCGGCCAGGGGGTCGGCTCGAAGAAACCTCCTCCTGCCCCTCCAACCTAGCCAAATGCTCAGCTATTTCTCGTTGTTGCTGGCGTAAGGCCTCCATTACTTCCTGGTCCTTCGCCCAACGTTGGGTCAGAATCCATTGTCGTTTATCCCAATGGTCGGCATTACTGCCTGAATAGACAAGGGTTCGAGGCGGGTTGACAGCCATGTGAGTTGACGGTTCTGGCGTCTGCTGGTTAGTACGAAACAGACGACGATGAACCGGGACAGACTGGACTTGCAAAGGAGCCCTAGGCTGGCCCCTTGGCCCCAACCTCTCCCTAGCCGACGATCTGAGTCGGTCTAGCACCGACCTGCACGTCGGCGTGTGAGAATCGGCTGACCCTTCTCCCCCGTTATGGGCTGTATTCACCATGTCTACTCTTTTTACAATCTTAACAGTGATTGATGATTAACACTAAAGGCCCTCCTTCTAGCGCCAATGTTAACGCCAAGATTTGCCCACGCACTTCAATCACTAAGAATGCGCTAATCCTGCACAATAACGAGATCAGACTCAGAGTTCCGGGCGGTTTTGCCGCCGGGGGATAGCTCAGGTGTGAGAATTAGTACAGGTTGTCTCAAGGTTTTGATAACAATGGAGGTTTGCAGTTTAGTGTTCAGTTTTGCATTACCTTTGAATTGGAGAGGGAAGCCCTGTATATATACCTCCATATACCATCATCACGTCTGGTCCTACTTGACAGCATAAAACATATGTCCCCATCAACCAAATCATAATAAATGTCGGGTCGGATCACTCCTCTCAACTCCAAATTCACACGCCGGGTCGGATCTACCATGTCGGGTCAGGAATTCCGAACCCAGGACCCAACATAAATGATTGTATGTTTGTGTGTGCTTAAATATCAAATAAATAAATGATTGTATGTTTGATTACGAAAGAGGGTTTGGCCTTTCAATTTAACAATGGTAGAAACATGCATCAGCGAGCCCATTTTAAGCATCAAAACATATAAACATTTCTAATTTCTAAACTATTACAACCTCTAGATACATTACTATCGCACGTTTAACGCAAAACTAGATCAATATGATAAAAAGAAAACCATAAAAGTAATGTAATAAACTAATAATTCTGTAACTTCCAAAACGTTGATAGAGACAGCCCGGCAACTACAGAAACAAGGCCCTATGGCCTTGGCTAATGCATAGAATAGACAGTACCAGCGCCGAAAGAAGACTCCCTTCCCAAACTGACCTAGTTTACAAATTCATTTTCCAAAATAACCTACTTTCTTCGATCATTCCCAATCTAACCTCATTTACTGTTCATATTCCAAATTTTCACTTATTAAATATTTTTACATACTTTTTATATGTACATATATTATTACTAAAATATATATTTATATATACGTATATATATTAATTATTTAAAACTAAAATATATTTAATCAATTAAATTAATATAAAAAATTTAAATTATCTATTTGATCATTTACGAAATAAAATAATACTAAACATTTAATTAAATATTTTTTAAATTAGACAACAAATAAAAATAAAAAATAAAAAAATCTTAGTTAAAAAATATTAAAAAAAAGAACATACTAATAATTAAAAAAAAGACATATTAATTAAAATAAAAACATTATTATCATAATTTTGATAATTATTCATGAACATTTTGAGGACATCGTTGACTACGTCTGTTGTGACCCTCTTCTCCGCATTTTCCACAAACTCTGGCATTTCGCGAATTATCCATCTCAGTTCGAATACGCTGACTCTGACCCCTCTGACTGAAATAGATAATTCGCGAAATGTCAGAGTTTGTGAATACACTTACTCTAGACCCATTTTAAGGTCCACTTTAAATGGTTAGAATCTACGTGATATATACTCTGTTTTGACTAGAAAAAAATCAGCATTTCACATCATTTTCATACAATACCAAACTTGACTTTTCCTTCTCCAATTCTTTTAACTGGAGAACGATGCTAATCTCCTCAGGCAGTAGTAAAAAATGTACAGAGGATGCACTTCTCAACAATATTATTATTATCCTTCTAAACTAAAAAGCAGTGGTTGGTATCACCCGAGCAAGAGGCCTACCAACTCTTTAACTTTAATACCAAATTTTCCTTCCTGATAAGCCAAAACACACTTGTCCAAGGACTACAAACAACCACCTAAATACGCAATCCATGACGTGGTCCTTGGAATAAATAATATACAGAAAATACGTACATGTTTATATAGATGCACCTAAAGATAAGAACATAATGTGTATATAAAGAACCATAGCTACATAGTTTGGCAATCAAAACAATATGGCAGAAGAAGTGAAGCTTTTCAGGACATGGTCAAGTACATTTGCCTTGAGGATAGTTTGGGCACTGAAGCTCAAGGGCATAGAATTTGATACCATATTTGAAGATCTTGCCAACAAGAGCCCTTCACTCCTCCAGTATAATCCTGTTTACAAGAAAGTTCCGGTGCTTGTGCACAATGGGAAACCGATCTCTGAATCACTTGTCATCCTCGAGTATGTCGAAGATACATGGAAGGAATATCCCCTTTTCCCTGAAGATCCATACGAGAAAGCCAGAGGACGTTTTTGGGCAAGCTTCAGTGATGAAAAGGTACAATAACCAACTGGTCTTGTACATGTGCTGATAAATACACCTGAAACTGAAACTGTTAGTCAAACTAAATTTTGATTAGAATAAGTATATTTTTGGTTTATATGATCCCAACTCCAAAACTCTTTTCTATTTTCATTTTCTGAGAAACACAAAAAACTTGTTAAAAAAATGTTTTCTGTTTCTGTTTTTAAGGACACTAATTCAAAGATCCCTGTTTCTAACACATTTGAGGTAATTTTTTCCGTTTCAACAAAATACAAATATTCATGGGTATCAAAATGCAACAAACATTCACAATTGCATAATAGTGGAAGCAATAGGATATAAATTAAAAATATTTTTATTCAGTAAATCCAAAAATAGACTCTGAAATTGGTAACCAAACAAGTTTATTGAAGAACAGAGTTTGAAACAGGACTCAGGAAAGATATCCAAACTTGCCCTCAAGTCCAACAAGTAACATCTGTACTCTATTAGCCTATGTAGCACCATTGGATCTAACTTTGACTACTCTTTCTTTTTCAAAATTAGCTTTTGCCATCAGTATGGCAGGCTTTTGTTACACAGGGGAAGGAGCAAGAAGAAGCTAGTGTTCTGGTCTCAGAAAACCTGAAATATGTAGAAGAACAACTTCAGGGAAAGAAATTTTTCAGCGGAGAGACAATTGGGTTCCTAGATCTAGTATTTGGCTGGATGGCCAATCTGATTAGTGTCTTAGAGGAAGGAGCCAGCAATAAATTGATAGAGGAAGAGAAATACCCGCTGTTATCAAAATGGATGGAGAACTTCTCAGACGTTCCAGTAATCAAAGAAAACTGGCCAGCTCGAGACAAGCTAATCACAAGGTATCAAATCATGCGTGAGGCATACCTTGCAGGAATTACATCAAAATGAATCATCAAAGCTGACCAGCTCGAAACAAGCTAGAATTATCTTTGTTGAGAGATTAATTAGGCTTTTCAATAGCTGCAATTAAATGCATAAGCTTCTCCTTGATTAAGTAAATACTAGATCTAATTCACTGGAGTTCGTATACAATAATTTATTAAAGAGCTTGGTAAGTTTTTCTATACGATGAGTGATCAAAAATTTCTCAACTGTCAGTTACTTGTTCCACTCACAAGAACATTTTAACCAGCCTTCCGAAAAATTGACTCCAAGATATAATCAACTTGTTTGATGGATATGGCAAGTATTATTATCAACTTGTTTGATGGATATGGCAAGTACTGCTACTTGGTCACCAAGTATGTTTGGTACCTACACATACTTGGCCACATACTTGGTCACTACTCAACTAGTAGCCTATTTAAGGCTTTAGTACTCTTTGTAATAATATAACAACAATATTCAATACATCTATTTTATCGCTAATATGGTATCAAAGCTAATTTGATCTTGGGAGGCCAACTAGAAGTCTTGCTTCCACTGCCGACAACACATAGCCGGGCGACGGGTATCTTTTCTTCTTTCTATTTTTTTTAAGAGAAAACAAAATAAAAAATCATGGTCATTGTTTGTTTTTGTGGTAATGTTAATTCGAGTTAAAACGTATTATTAATTACGTGCCGATAGTATATCATGTCTAATATTAACTCGCTTTCTCAACGTTTAAATAAATGATTAAAAATAATAAAATGAAAATACTGACTGGCTAGTGACAAAAAAAACTTAACATAAACCATATAAACACCCTTGCGATACGATACAAACTAAACAATACATCTTATAAACTCACAAAGAGGAGCAGACTTTGCAAAAACCATCTACAATCATACACCAATTCTGGATTAAAAAAATTCATCGATTATCCGCTTTCACTCACATATACTATAATCAAACCTTCCCAAATACACAAATAATCAAACCCTAATCCATTAACGTATACATAAACATCCATCAAACCCTCCCAAATACACAAATAATCATCTATATGATAGTACTTTGATCTTTAATTCAATCATATAATATGTAATTCCAGAACCATAACATGACAAAGGGGTTCTAATTCTTTAAATAGATTAAGAACTAAGAATCCATTAGTTGAGCATAATGCAATGGTTTAAGATGCCCACAAATATTTCTCATTTACAAAATCAGTGCAACTTTAAATTAATTTAATTTAATTTAAATTGACTTTATTACCTTTAGGACAAAAGATAAAAGCAGATAGAGACCCATTATACTTAATTTTGATTGAGCATGGTTGTGCATGTTACCAAGTGACTATCATGGAAGTGTCCGGCTCCCATAGATGACAAAACACAAATTGTTTATACACAACAAACACCACTAAGACTCCAAGCTGTCTTTTCGTCAAGCAAAATTTCATGGCCTGCTTCTACTCTCTCCGTTTCTTAAAAAGAGTTCTATTTATAAAATTTACAAATATTAATAGTGTATTATTATTATTATTTTTCATATTTACCTTTTAAAAGTACAAGTTTTTAGTTAAGTAGTGATTCAAGAAATTATGATGACAAACCTGAAGATATAGTGTAATTTTATAGTAGTGTTTATAAGACGAGTACTTTTTTTTTTTTGAAAAAAAATATGTAAATGGAACTATTTTTGTGGGACAGATGGAGTTTTGCATATAAATCAGTGATGTAGCCCATGAAGACGTTACAGACAAAATTGACAAATATTCTTTTTTTTTTGCTAATTTAAATGGAATTTAACATTCTTGCCCTTAGCAGGAATGAATACCAAGACCTCATTTTTGGCAGGAATTGACAAATATTCATGCTTATTTTTGAAGAGATGCTGTTAAAAACAAGAATAGATGAAAATATTGTAACAGAATAAAAAAAAAATGTGCATATATTGACCCCTAGCTAACACAGTTTGGCTATCAAAACAATATGCCAGAAGAAGTGAAGCTTTTCAGGACATGGACAAGTCCATTTGCTTTGAGGATTGTTTGGGCACTGAAGCTGAAAGGCATCGACTTTGAAACCATAATGGAAGATTTTCCAAACAAGAGCGATTTACTCCTCCAGTATAATCCTGTTCACAAGAAAGTTCCGGTGTTTGTGCACAATGGAAAACCCATCTGTGAATCGTTTGTAATCCTCGAGTACATCGACGAAACATGGAAAGAAACTCCTCTTTTACCTCAAGATCCTTTTGAGAGAGCCACAGCACGTTTTTGGGCGAAATTCGGCGATGAAAAGGTATACCCACCAACTGGTCTTTTACCTGTATCCAGAAATATAACCTGAAATGAAAATATACCATAAATTCGAAAACATATTTTGAAATTAGTAACAAAAATAAAAATCAAAAAATTAAAACTTCATGAAACACTGACTAACAGCACAGCTGGGAAGCAGGATTCTGGAATGAATGAATGAATGTATCCAAACTAATCGTAAGTGCTACAAGTAACATCAAATCTAGCTATGCGACAAACTTTGACATATTTTTCTTTCTCAAATGTAGCTTTTGACATCAATGTTTCAAGATGCTCTTAGACAAGGCAAGGAGAAAGAGGAAGCTAACGTGCAGGCCATGGAAAACCTGAAATATGTAGAAGTACAGCTCAAGGGGAAGAAATTCTTTGGAGGAGAGACAATTGGAATCCTAGATCTTGTATTTGGCTGGATGGCCAATCTGACTATTGTCATGGAAGAAATAACCGGTCAAAAATTTATTAAGGAAGAGGAATTCCCATTGCTATCGAAATGGATGCAGGACTTTTCAGATGTTCCGGTAATCAAAGAAAGCTGGCCACCTCGAGAAATTTTAATCGCCAAGTTTGAAGCCATGCACAAGGCATCCCTTGCAGCGGCTGCATCTAAATAAACAAACTTGTGGAGCTTTTATTGTGCCTAATGTGAGTTCATAGATTTTAAGTAAATAAATATCAAAGAATCTTGTAGTAACGCTAAGTTTGTGTGTGCTTATGTACTGTTCATAAATGATTGTATGTTTGATTACTAAAGAGGGTTTGGCCTTTCAATTTAACAATGGCAGAAACATGCACGAACGAGCAATTTAAGCATCAAAACATATAAACATTTCTAATTTCTAAACTATTACAGCCTCTAGATACATTACTATTGCACGTTTAACGCAAAACTAGATCAATATGATAAAAAAAAAACCATAAAAGTAATGTAATAAACCAAAAATGTTTCTGGAGAAAAATAAAAGTAATGTAATAAACTAATAATTCTGTAACTTCCAAAACGTTGATAGAGACAGCCCGGCAACTACAGAAACAAGGCTCTATGGCCTTGGCTAATGCATAGAGTAGACAGTACCAGCGCCGAAGGAATGTCAAATGCATAGCTGAAAATAGCTGTCATTTGGCATCCTTGCAGACTTTTAGTTCCTTAATGGTACTTTATATGAGGAAATTGATGGGGGAGAGGGGGAGAGAGAGAGAGAGAGGCTGTTTATGATAAGGATTCTAGATACACTTACTCTAGACCCATTTTAAGGTCCACTTTAAATGGTTAGAACCTACGTGATATATACTCTGTTTTGACTAGAGAAAAATCAGCATTTCACATCATTCATCATTTTCATACAATACCAAACTTGACTTTTCCTTCTCCAATTTTTTTAACTGGAGAACGATGCTAATCTCCTCAGGCAGTAGTAAAAAATGTACAGAGGATGCACTTCTCAACAATATTATTATTATTATCCTTCTAAACTAAAAAGCAGTGGTTGGTATCACCTGAGCAAGAGGCCTACCAACTCTTTAACTTTAATACCAAATTTTCCTTCCTGATAAGCCAAAACACACTTGTCCAAGGACTACAAACAACCACCTAAATACGCAATCCATGATGTGGTCCTTGGAATAAATAATATACGGAAAATACGTACATGTTTATATAGATGCACCTAAAGATAAGAACATAATGTGTATATAAAGAACCATAGCTACATAGTTTGGCAATCAAAACAATATGGCAGAAGAAGTGAAGCTTTTCAGGACATGGTCAAGTCCATTTGCCTTGAGGATAGTTTGGGCACTGAAGCTCAAGGGCATAGAATTTGATACCATATTTGAAGATCTTGCCAACAAGAGCCCTTCACTCCTCCAGTATAATCCTGTTTACAAGAAAGTTCCGGTGCTTGTGCACAATGGGAAACCGATCTCTGAATCACTTGTCATCCTCGAGTATGTCGAAGATACATGGAAGGAAAATCCCCTTTTCCCTGAAGATCCATACGAGAAAGCCAGAGGACGTTTTTGGGCTAGCTTCAATGATGAAAAGGTACAATAACCAACTGGTCTTGTACATGTGCTGATAAATACACCTGAAACTGAAACTGTTAGTCAAACTAAATTTTGATTAGAATAAGTATATTTTTGGTTTATATGGTCCAAACTCCAAAACTCTTTTCTATTTTCATTTTCTGAGAAACACAAAAAACTAGTTAACAAAATGTTTTCTGTTTCTGTTTTTAAGGACACTAATTCAAAGATCCCTGTTTCTAACACATTTGAGGTAATTTTTTCCGTTTCAACAAAATACAAATATTCATGGGTATCAAAATGCAACAAACATTCACAATTGCATAATAGTGGAAGCAATAGGATATAAATTAAAAATATTTTTATTCAGGAAATCCAAAAATAGATTCTGAAATTGGTAGCCAAACAAGTTTACTGAAGAACAGAGTTTGAAACAGGACTCAGGAAAGATATCCAAACTTGCCCTCAAGTCCAACAAGTAACATCTGTACTCTATTAGCTTATGTAGCACCATTGGATCTAACTTTGACTACTCTTTCTTTTTCAAAATTAGCTTTTGCCATCAGTACGGCAGGCTTTTGTTACACACGGGAAGGAGCAAGAAGAAGCTAGTGTTCTGGTCTCAGAAAACCTGAAATATGTAGAAGAACAACTTCAGGGAAAGAAATATTTCAGCGGAGAGACATTTGGGTTCCTAGATCTAGTATTTGGCTGGATGGCCAATCTGATTAGTGTCTTAGAGGAAGTAGCCAGCAATAAATTGATAGAGGAAGAGAAATACCCGCTGTTATCAAAATGGATGGAGAACTTCTCAGACGTTCCAGTAATCAAAGAAAGTTGGCCAGCTCGAGACAAGCTAATCACAAGGTATCAAATCATGCGTGAGGCATATCTTGCAGGAATTACATCAAAATGAATCATCAAAGCTGACCAGCTCGAAACAAGCTAGAATTATCTTTGTTGAGAGATTAATTAGGCTTTTCAATAGCTGCAATTAAATGCATTAAACTTCTCCTTGGTTAAGTAAATACTAGATCTAATTCACTGGAGTTCGTATACAATAATTTATTAAAGAGCTTGGTCAAGCTTTTCTATACGAGTGATAAAAAATTTCTCAACTGTCAGTTACTTGTTCCACTCACAAGAACATTTTAACCAGCCTTCCGAAAAATTGACTCTAAGATATAATCAACTTGTTTGATGGATATGAGTATGACAAGTATTAGAGTATATGGCAAGTATTATTATTATTATTATTATTATTATTATTATTATTATTATTATTATTATTATTATTATTATTAGTATTATTATTATTATTACTTGGTCACCAAGTATGTTTGGTACCTACACATACTTGGTGCTCACACATACTTGGCCATTACTCAACTAGTAGCCTAAACATAAGGCTTTAGTACTCTTTGCAATAATATAACAACAATATTCAATACTGTTAGACAATAAGAGTATAATAGAACAAGTAAGGAGGAAGAATAAGAAGTAATCTGACTTTAATGTATTATGACTTCCATAGCTTTTTCAAGAGAGAGCAGTCCTATTTATAGCATACAAGAGAGAGGAAAAATACAAGGAAACTTGTTAGCCTAATTCTATGAATAAAACAAGGAAACATGTTAGTCAACATTTTTAGGAGGAATAAAAGGAAACATGTTTTCCCTAATAAAAAGAAACATGTTTTTCAATACTCCCCCTCAAGCTGGTGAATGAATGTTTTTCATTCCCAGCTTGGATACAAATTCTGAAATACTGAACTAATTAACCCCTTAGTAAGCACATCCGTAAGTTGGTCATGTGTAGACACATAAGGGGTACAAATCAGCCCACTCTCCAATTTCTCCTTGATGAAGTGTCTGTCAATTTCGATATGCTTCGTGCAATCATGTTGTACCGGGTTGTGAGCTATACTAATTGCAGACTTATTATCACAATAAAGTCTTATTGGTCCATCCCACTTGATTTTCAAGTCTTCTAAGATGATCTTCAACCAAAGTAGTTCACACACACCTTGAGCCATTGCTCGGAATTCTGCCTCTGCACTAGACCGTGCTACCACATGTTATTTCTTGCTCCTTCATGTCACGAGGTTCCCGCCAAGGAATGTACAATATCCTGTTGTTAACCTCCAGTCAACTATTGACCCAGCACAATCAGCATCCGTATATGCCTCAAGCACCAAACCTCCATTTCTTTTGAACAGAACACCATTTCCCGATGTCCCTTTGAGATATTGTAAAACTCGGTGCGCTGCTTGCAGATGAACTTCCTTTGGGCTATGCATGAACTAGCTAATCACACTCACTGTGTATGTTATGTCCGGTCGTGTATGAGACACATAGATGAGTTTTCCTACCAGGCGCTGATACATTTCCTTATTTATTGCAGCATCTTCCTCTGCCATTCCAAGTCTAAGATTTTGGTCTATTGGAGTCCTTGTTGGTTTGCACGTTGTCTTGCCTGTTTCTTTAAGGAGATCTGTAACATACTTCTGTTGGGAGATAAAAATGCCCTGCCTAGAGTGAGCCACCTCGATCCCAAGAAAATATTTAAGCCTTCCTAATGCTTTGATCTCAAACTCCTTAAGCCAAACACTGACTTCGAAATTGTTTCTCATTATCATCATTCTCCGTCACTATTATGTCATCAACATACACTAATAGTGTTGTGACCCCACCTGAAGGTGAGTGTTTAATGAACAGCGTGTGATCCCCTTGGCTTTGTTTATACCTCATGGCAATCATAACTCTCGCAAATCTGCCAAACCACGCCCGTGGTGATTGCTTAAGTCCATACAAGGTTTTCTTCAATTTACACACAGTATGAACCCCCAAGTTATTCCCATAACTCGGTGGGACCTCCATATAAATTTCTTCTTCTAGTTCTCCATGTAAAAATGCATTCTTGACATCAAATTGCTGTAACTCCCAACCATAATTAGCTGTTAATGACAGTAGGATTCTAACAATGTTCATCTTTGCAACCGGAGCAAAAGTTTCTAGGTAGTCAATCCCATAGGTTTGAGTATATCACTTGGCTACCAACCTTGCCTTATATCTCTCTATTGTCCCATTTGCTCTATATTTCACTGTATAAACCTATTTACACCCTACGGGTTTCTTTCCGACAGGCAATTTCACCAACTCCCACGTTCTATTCTTCTCCAATGCTTCCATTTCTACATTCATGGCTTGTCTCCATTTCTCATTGGTCAAAGCCTCGGATAAGGTGGTAGGGATGGTAATGGTGTTCAAGTTACAAGGAAGGCTTTATGTGATGGTGAAAAATGTTTAAAGGAAAGAAAGTGTGCAACAGGATATAAAGGTCGTTTTGTGCACTCTCTAGTTCCTTTCCTAATAGCAATGGGAAGATCCGGGTCATTATTATCTACACGGGATTCAGTTTCAGCTTGTAATGAAGAATTAGAAATTGTTACCTCATTCTCAGGATCTGGGTTAGATTCTTGGACTTGCACTGATTCAGGGACAATTGTCTTTTTCCTCGAATACACCTTACCTTTGTCAAATCTCACATTCTCAAGGGTGGCAGAGTTAGGAGTGTCTGAATTTTCCGTGACGGGTTCAGACACAAGATCTGGCATGGACTCAGGTATTGACTCAGACACATGACTCGGATTACTAGAAACTGTTTAGGACGTGACAACAGATCGAGCAAGAAATCCCCGTCCTTATCTTCAAGTATTGAATTCTCCCTCTGAAGATAAGGTGAGGTGAAGTAAAATGTTTGTTCATTGAAAGTAACATCCACCGAGACATAGAATTTCTTCGATGGAAGGTGATAACACTTGTACCCTTTTTGAGTTGAGGAATAACCCACAAATACGCATTTTAACGCCCTTGGGTTTAGTTTCCCCCTATTTTGACTATGAATATGGACAAATGATACACACCTAAATATCTTAGGGACAAGATTATTTATAGTGTGTATGTTTGGATAGAATGTTGAGAGTATGTCCATTGGACTCTTGAACCCCAAGACTTTGGAAGGCAAACAATTTATAAGACGAGTGGCTGTAAGAACTGCTTCCCCACAAAAAGATTTAGGCACATTTTTTGGAATAAGAAGGCTCGGGTCGACTGAAGGAGATGACCATTTTTCCTTTCCGCGACTCCGTTTTGTTGTGGCGTATTGACAAAGGATGACTCGTGTACTATTCCTTCCTTTTGAAAATAAGGACTTAGTACTTGATTGAAATAATCCCTGGCATTATCTGATCTAAACCTTTTGATAGTGACCCCAAATTGGTTCTTGATCATGGAACAAAAATTTGGGAGAACAATACTGACCTCAGATTTATGTTTAAGAAAAGCCAAGTGACACGAGTACAATCATCAATGAATGACGCAAACCATCTTACCCCAGAAACATTAGGAATAGTAGATGGACCCCAAATATCACTGTGAATGAGGTAAAAGGGAAGAGAGCTTCTTTTATCACTACTTGAAAAAGGTACAAGTTTGTGTTTGGCAAGTTCACACACTTCACAATGAAAGTTTTTAACATCTAGACCTTGAAATAAAGACGGGAACAGAATTTTAATGACCCTAAATGACGGATGCCCAAGTCGGCGGTGGTGAAGCCAAACCTTTTCTTCACTAGATGAATGAATTTTTGAAACAAAAGAAGAAGGTAGTTTGTCCTTGGTGATATTTGACTGGCTCGATGGTTCTAGGTAATAGAGCACATCCCGTTCTATAGCATGTCCAATCATTTTTCCCGAATTTTGGTCCTGAAATACACAATAATTATGATGAAAGATCACACTGCAACAAAAATCTTAAGTAAGCTTTTGTATGGAGACAAGATTTGTGGATAATATGGGGACATGAAGAACATTTTTTAAAGTCAATGATGGGCCTATTTTAACATCTCCTATACCTGCTACAGTGGTCAAAGAACCATCAGCTATGGATATTTTTCTACTGCTTGGGCAGGGTAAATATGTGGAAAAAACATTTGGTGAATAGGTCATATGATCAGTAGCTCCTGAATCCATGATCCAGGAGCCGGCAAGAAGTGTATTCGAGACATTTAATCCAACAGAGGATGGAGACTTACCTGAATATGCCGATGAACAAGTACCTGAAGGTTTGTCAAGGTTGGCAATTAGAGATCTCACCCTCTCGACCTCTTTTTGGTTGAGACTGCTCAACTCCTTTGGTGGTGCTTCATTCTGTTGTGTTGTAACTTCTGACATCTTCCTCAAGTCACAAATTACTGACTATCAAGTCAAAATACTAACAGAACTGCAAAGCTGCTTTGATACCAAGAAGATATTTTGGTTTATGCAAAGCTGCTTTGATTCACAGAATTGTTTTTTTTTTTGTGTACAGTAACGTCGACAGGAACAGTAACTCTGGCGGCAGGAGCAGTAACTCTGGCGGCAGGAACAGTAATTCCGGCAAGAGCAATAACTTCTTTTTTCTTGAAAATCCAAGATCTCCCCCAAATTAAGAAATTAATAGGAAAACCTTAAGCTTTGATACCATGTTAGACAATAAGAGTATAATAGAACAAGTAAGGACGAAGAATAAGAAGTAATCTGACTTTAATGTATTATGACTTCCATAGCTTTTACAAGAGAGAGTAGTCCTATTTATAGCATACAAGAGAGAGGAAAAATACAAGGAAACTTGTTAGCCTAATTCTAGGAGTAAAACAAGGAAACATGTTAGTCAACATTTTTAGGAGGAATAAAAAGAAACATGTTTTCCCTAATAAAAGGAAACATGTTTTCCAACAAATACATCTATTTTATCGCTAATATGGTATCAAAGCTAGTTTGATCTTGGGAGGCCAACTAGAAGTCTTGCTTCCACTGTCGACAACACATAGCCGGGCGGTGGGTATCTTTTCTTCTTTTTGTTTTTTTAGAGAAAACAAAATAAAAAACCATGGTCATTGTTTGTTTTTGTGGTGAAACAAAAATGGTTTGTCCTTAGTAGTTATTTCTCTCCTTGAATATGAAAATGGATGGTTGACTGGAAAGTAAAGATTGCATAGGGCTGAGATTTCATGAAGGAGTGTGTCCTTCGATTTTTTGGGAGGCTAGAGAGTCCTCCGTTGTTGAGGAAGGCAATGAGTCCTTCATAGTTGTTTTTGAAGGATAGAGAGTCCTTCACATTTGTTATGGGTGACGAGTATTCTCCGTTATTGTTGGCACATGATATCCTTGGAAAGTGGATGTGTGAAGTTATATACCGAGGGTGAGAAATCTAACTTTGGACGTAAAAAAATCAATCTTTTTTCTATGCAAATTGAAGAGGGGTTCAATTTTCCTAGTTCGTTTGAGTCTTTTATTTTTAAGATTATGTTATATAATAAATTGTAAGTCGTAATATAAGACTTCAAACTTGAGGGGGAGTATTAGAGTATATTATTATTAGGCATAGAGTCCTTCGTAGTTGATTTTGAGTCTTTTATTTTGTTATGTAACAAGTTGTAAGTTGTGATATAAGACTTCCAACTTGAGGGGGAGTATTAGAGTATATTATTATTATTACTTGGTCACCAAGTATGCTTAGTACTCACACATACTTGGCCACTACTCAACTATTAGCCTATATATAAGTCTTTAGTACTCTTTGTAATAATATAACAACAATATTCAATACATCTATTTTATCTCTAACAGCAAGAAATAAGACCATCATCTGAGACCATATCTAAATTACTTCATTACCTAACACAAAGTTTATAGTAGTGTTATAGAAACGTCACTTTCTAAAGGAACACCATAATTGGCAGTGCGTTATACTTCTCTTTCCATTGATAAACAGTTCTTCCAAATGAGAAATTGAGCAAGAACATTGATGTGCAAAATATAGAACTAACTTTCTTTAGTTTCCTGATTAAGAATACCTCATGGAATAAGTTTTATCAATCAAAATCAAAATAACTAAAAACTGAGATTTACGAGCAGCTACACTCACTCAAAATGAGACTAAAATAGGAATTTCATAGTGAACATAGATTAAAGGTTACCTCATCTTGCATCAATTATATAAGGGGACATTAGTTCCACTTCCCAATCTATCACGAAGTAGCTTAGGAGGGTGTTTGGAAGTGGCGTGCATTCTTTATGGAAGTATTATCAAATAACTCGTTCGACTTTAGAAGAGGATGTAACGTTGGCATGGATGGATTTCACATTGTGCGTGATTTGGGTTGAAATCACATTGACTTCCCTAGAGTACCTGCCAAACAGGGTTCCAAAAGAACATTAATGGCATAGAATTCCCCGTTCAGGATTTCTTAATCCTCATACTCTTTATCAAATATGAATTAAGCTATAGAATTACTTGTAATGGGAAATCACATTAAAAAAAATTAGCAAGATGGAAGGACATGTGACTTTTCATGTATAAAACTTCCTAAGAATTTTGCAATTACTTTTTCTTTTACTTTTTTTGCAGAGAATTTTTAGAAATCATAAGTTTTCATTAAAATCATATGCAAAGTAATCACGTTTTAGAGAAGGTTTGGAAACTTATTTAGAAAGAAAGAATATTTTTTTGAGAATCCTTCATTTTGCTTAACAGTAGTGTTGTATTCCGAGCAATTGGCATATAATTTCTTTCCAACCCTACAATGTATGTATAAAATAGAGAAATATATAACTTTTTAATGAGATGGAAAAATTATAACTTATTATCTTCCCTCCATTAAAATGGAGTAACTAAAAAACGGGGAAAATCAAAATGAAACAACGTTTAAAGATGCTGCTAATGGAGAAGTACGTAAAGTTATGGCAGTACTGAAACAGAAATGAAGCAATCAAAGTATACCTTTTGAAAGCATATTAAATCCAGTTGATATGGCTGGCCCAATTGACCTATAGACATCAACGTGAGTAACACCCTGCAGAGAAAATACATCATAAGCTGTCTCATATTCCCCTTGTTAGATTTACTAAAATTCCCATCTAACTTAAACTGAGCACCAAAATATAACTAAAAGAAAGTTACATTATAAAATGATTCCTAAAAGGCAAAAGAGGAAAGATAAGTAACAGTATTTCACTCCCCGAATGATCAGAAATCTTTAAACAAAGAGACAGAAAAATTTATAATTTTTACCAGATGATTGGCCGAACACTGAATTCCCATGATTTATGGTTAACTTGCACATCGATGCTGATGATTTCTCTTCAACAAAAAATAGCAAATCAATTTGTTGAACTAACTATGAGCTTAGATCCACCAAACAGAGAAAGAGAGAGTAGCATCGAGCCAGCCTGGCATCCCGTCACCAATTTTAGGATTCATAAAGCGCACCTTGACTCTTCCACACCGGGCAATTTTCTTCAATCAAGTAAACATGAGAAAAGAATCATCAACACTCACCAGAGATCTCTACAACTACAGGTTCCATCCTTGAACAAATGGAAGCGATTGGCATCTCTAACTAATAATTCTCGCTGCACAATCTTTGATATGTACTTGGTGAAAGTGTGGCAATCCCCACAAACCCGCAGATTCTTCATTATCTGCAAAGGAGTACCTGGACTTGTATTCAACAATCCAAATGCAATGGCAATCCTTTCACTATGCCCGCAAAGCATTTCTCTCTTCTCATCATCATCCACATCATGCAAAACAAATTTTAAATTGGCAACATACCCTTCCTTAGTCATTAAACCATAAAGGAACTCTAGAAACTTATTGACCTCCTCATATTGTTCAAAGAGCCTGTCTCCAGTGCCAAAAACATATACCTTGTTGCGTATCTCCACCCAGCTACAACCAGGGTCTTTTTTCAGTCCTCTAGATTTCAAGGATTTTCTAATCATTCTTACTTGATCCCACTTCCCTAAGGTTGCATATACATTTGACACTAAAACATAATACCCGGTATTATCTGAATTCAATTCAATTATACGTTCTGACACACGTTCGGCAATTTTGATGTCTCCGCTTGCTCGGCAAGCACTAAGCAAAGCTCCCCATATACTTGCATCTGGTTTAAATGGCATGGAAAGAATAAACTCCTCAGCTTCTGCTAACAAACCGGATCGTGATAGAAGATCAACTACAGAAGCATAATTTTCAATCTGAGGCTCAATGTTATAGTCTTTCTTCATCTGATCAAAGCAAGCCCGGCCTTCTTCCACCAAACCAGAATGGCTACATGCATATATGACACAAACAAACAGAATATGATCAGGAACAACACCTTTTTCCTTCATCTGCTTAAAAGCGCTTAGAGCTTTCCTGCCTTCACCATATATCCCATATGCAGAGATCAATGCGGTCCATGTCACTACGTCTTTGGTTTCCATATGCTCGAATACTATAAGTGAACTCTTCAAACAACCACATTTTGAGTACATCTCTATCAGTGCATTCCCGATCGAGACATCTGACTGAAATCCTAACCTCAAAATACAGCCATGAATCTCCTTCCCTTGTCTCTTCATGGAAAGTAGGGAACATATAGGCAGCAAACCTAACATGGTAGCCACATCTGGCATCATCCCCTCCATTCTCATTTGAGTGATCATTCTGAACCCTATATCATAGTCCTCAGAATTAACACATGCAGAAATGATGGAATTCCAAGTTATGATATCTCGATATTTCATGTTCTCAAATTGTTTCAGTGAATCCTCTATTTTGCCGCATTTAGCATATGTGTCCACAAGAGCATTTCCTACAGCTAAACATGAATCATATCCCAGTTTTGTAATATCAGAATGGATTTCCTTCGCCTGATCTATGTTCATCAATTGAGTAGACATAGAAAGAAGTGTCACGTAAGTTACAAAGTCTGGTTTTATCTCCATTCTCAGCATATTAAAAACTTTCATCGCTTCGAGATAACATCCATTTTTAAAAAAACCATTGATCAAGGAATTCCATGACACTAAATCCCTGTACTCCATTCTGTCAAAAATTTTCCGTGCATTCAATATATCACCGCACTTGGCATACATATTAATGAGAATATTACAGGCTGTAGTATCACAAATGTATCCATTCCCACTCATGTACTCATGAATATATCTTCCATATTTCAAGTCCCCAATGTGACTACAGGCACGGAGTACAGATGTGATTGTTAACAAATCTGGCTCGAATTTAGACAACATATCCTGAAACAGCTTAATTGACTCTTCATACAAGCCTGATTGAGAGTAACCACAAATCACAGTATTCCAAGTAACTGTGTCTCTAACCACCATTTCATAAAAAATTCTTCGACAATCTGCTAACTTATCAAACTTAAAGTACATAGAAAGAAGACCATTGCATATAATTGTATCTACCTTCATCCCAATCTTTTCTACAAATCCATGAACTACTTCACCATCGTCAAAGGCGACTAACCCGCCACAAGCAGGTAAAACACTTGACACAGTAACAAAATCTGGCACCATACCAGCCATTCCTAATTGCTGAAATATCACCAATGCTTCCTTCCAATATCCATTTGAACAATACCCTGAAATCAAACTATTCCAAGACACAATATCTGTGTGCGGCATTTCTTCAAACACCTTAAACGCCCTATCCAACTCATTAAATCTTGCATACATATCAATCAAAGCATTACCAATATACAAATCCGAGCCAAAACCCATTTCCACAACATGATCATATACAAAATTACCCATATCAAAATCCAATAATCCGGCACACGCATTGATAACGGATGGGAATGTATATGTATCTGGTTGAATTTTCATCTTCCGCATTTGGGAATAAAAACTCAAAGCATCAGAGTAACACCCATTATGAGTCATTGCTCGAATAATCGTATTCCATTGATAAACATTTTTTGTAGGTGAAATTTGGCGAAAAATAGATAAAGAAGCGAGTGAGTCTTTGAATTGGGCGTATTTGCTTATGAGTTTCCCAGAAAAGAAGACAGTTTGGTCAAGTCCGGAGACTATTAATAGTGAATGAATTTTGTGAAGCTCTTTAGGTTTTGTTGATGAAGATAAAGCTTTTGAGATTGGAAACTGAAAAAGTTCTTGGCTTTGGTGGCCTAAAGTAGACAACTTTGCAGTTCTCATGAAAACTGAAGTTTGTTCAGATTTTCCTAGGAAGATTTAAATAATTTATGGTGGGGAAAAGGTATGCTTGGTAAGTGCTAAATTCTTGCTTTCATGCAATGTTTATAATTGTTTATATTATATATATGGTGGATTACGAGCATACCTTTTAGTGACTTTTAACTAACATACCTATTTAAAGTGTTTTTTTTTTAATTTCTCTCTTCTCAGTTGTTTCTCTCCAAAACAAAACTAAGCGCGATCTGAAAATAAAAGCAAGAGAGACTTAGCTCGAAAAATTCGAATCAAGCAACATGGAGAACAAGAATCAGCATCTATGCCCAAATCTCGACTTCGACTCGGTAAACCCTTAACTATTTTTCGATTTCGGTAAGAATTAACTAAGTTTCGATTTCATTTTTTGATTCGGTAACCTTAAGCTAGACGACCCAGATCTCGGCTGATTTTTTATTTTGATTTTGTTTTTCCTTACTAATTTTTTTTTTGATTCGGTAGGCACCTGCTGCTTTGTTCTTCTTACTTGGATGTGAGTTATTTTGACCAACTACACTTGTAGGTGAGAATTCTTTAAAATTGTTAAAATGGGTCTTCTTTAGTTCTTGTTTTTGAGTGTGAGTATCAATTTTCTCATCTGGGAATTAGCCCAAAATTTTCTGTTTCATTAATTGTAGTTTTGTTGTTTTGGTTTGAAAAACAGAGACTAATTGGGAGATAATGTGGTTGTTCAAGGTCCAGTGAGAGACTTTGTTGCTTCCAAATAACAATCCAAGAACACAGGTACTTTAATTTCTTATTTTATTTATTTATTTATTTTTATTTTTTTGGGATGAGCATGAGAATTGCTGGAATTTAATGAGAAATATTAGTTATTCGTAAGAAGAAATTATTTTGAGTTGATTATTTCATTATCTTACTTTCTTTGCTCATGTTGATCTGTTTAGAATTGTGAAATTTGAGATATGCTTTTTCAATTGGTTTACTGTGTATATTCTCTTACTTAGGTTAGCTCTTATGTAAATCCTAACTAATTTTTTTTCCCCAAGTCATGAGCACAAATTCATCAGGGAGCTCATCCCGCAGTTGCAAATGTGGAGTTCCTTCACCTGTGAAGGTTTCATGGACCAAAATAAATCCCGGGAGACGATTTATTGGTTGCACAAATTATAAAACAATACCATGTGACTCGTTTGAATGGATTGATCCAACAATGTCATCGCGCTCAAGAATTGCTCAGTATTAAATTGGCTGTGCACATACATTATTTTCAGGTTTATTAAAAATGGATGATATAGACCATGAAATACGGAGTTATGGGGATAATGTAGAAATGGATTTAGACTACATATACAATTTAGAAATAGAAATGGAGGGGGATGACTTGAGTGCAGAGGGGTTGAATGTGAACAATGCTAAAACTTTTGTCTGCTATCCTCAAGTAGCTAATGAGTTTATGCCTAAGGTAGGTTAAAAATTTCAAACATTAGATGAGGTTCACACTTTTTACAATACATATGCAATGCATGTTGGTTTTAGTGTGTGAAAGTTTAATGAGAAAAAAAGGGTGGGAAATGATGAGATTTGTAGGAAGGAGTATGTGTATTATAAGCAAGAAAAGGACAAACTATTAGCCGATGTGGATGTAAAAAGAAAATGCGGATCTACAAAATAGGTTGTAGTGCAAGAGCAAGAATTGTAGTGGTAAAAAAAATGACTTATACGTAGTTAATAAAATTGAGGAGGGCCATTGCCACCCATTATCAACCCCACATAAAAGGCATCATTTACGATCGCACCGTAATGTGTCAACTGCCTAAAAATCTTTGAGTCAACAACTTGGCATGGTGAATATACCATAATGCTAACAATACAAATTTCTTGCAGTGCAGGCGGGAGGGTTTGAAAATATTGGTTGCACGCAACGAGATTTGTATAACTTTGAAAGAGACAAGCGCAATGAGTTGAAGGGACATGATGGCGATATGTTGAATGAGTACTTGAAGTTAGAACAACAAAAGAATCCTTCATTCACTTTCACAATTGACACAGACGATGAAAAAAGGATTACTCGTTATTTTTGGGCCGATGTAACTTCTAGACGGGCTTATAGATTTTACGATGATGTTGTCATTTTTGATACCACATACAATACTAATCATTACGGAATGATATTTGCACCACTAATGGGGGTTAATAACCATGGTCAAACTGCTGTATTTGGTTGTGCTTTCTTAAATGATGAGAATATAGATACTTTTGTTTGGCTTTTCAAGTGTTTTTTTGGAAGGAATGCTAGGTGATGCGCCTGAGATGATTATCACTGATTAGGATCTGGCTATGACAAATGCCATTTCACATATCCTTCATAATACATTTCATAGGTATTGTCCTTGGCACATTTTGACCAAATTTTCAGAGAAGATTGACTCAATAAAATTCAGTGCTTATTATAAAAAGTTTTCAAATTGCATTTGGAATTCGGAGACTGTGGAAGTGTTTGACTCCACTTAGGTGGAGCTGGTGGAGAAAAGTGGGTTGAATTCTAATAAATTGTTACAATCAATGTATGACATCCGTTCTAGATGGATACCCACATATGTGAATCATGTTTTCTCAACCGGCATGTTAAGTAGCCAACAAGTAGAGGGTTTTCATTCATTTTTAAAAAAATTTCTAAAAGAAATTCTTTAGTGGATTTTATGATTCAATTTGGTCGGGGCCTTCAACATTAACGACATGTAGAGTTGGTTTCAGATAACAAAGATTTGATTGAGAGGCTGAAAATGAAAATTGGTTATGACTTTTTATTTCAAATGGTTGACATTTATACACACTTTATATATTATAAATTTGAAGATAAGTTGTGTGAGAGCTTGAATTATAGGTTTAAACTTATGAAGGAGGATGCCAACTACCATGTATATAAGATTTATCGAAGGAATGTCAACAAGTTTAAAGTAAGAGAAATTCATCATGATAAGTCTTTGGATTATGCAACATGCACTTGCAAAAAGTTTGAGAGTTCGGGAATCTTATGTCGGCATGTGATAGCTTACTTGAATAAGTATCATGCTCTTGGACAAATTGCCTACAAAATACATTTTGAAGAGGTGGACAAAGACGACAAAATCAAGTGGTGTAATTGATGATGACGATGTAGCGATAAAAGATGACAAGTCATACCTACTCTTGCGGAGTCAATTGATTCAACATTCTTTAGATTTGATTAATAGGGTTCTCACAAATGAAGAAGGCACAAATGTTTTAAAAGAATGTTTAGGTAATGTAGATGAAAAAATTAATCAAATTATTGGGAAGAATGGTTCCGAAAGAAATAATAAAATGGAGTGCGGTGGAATGAGTGTATCCAAGTCAGTTAACATGACTTGTACTTATGAACATAGTTACATTGAGCCGAACCAAGTGGGAGCAAAAGGGTGTGGCAAAAGGCTGAAGGGTGGCAAAGAAAAGGCTTTGGGGAAAACAAAAAATCCCAAGGGTAGACGTTGTCATAGATGTGGCAAAGTTGGTGCGACACACGATAAAAGAAACTGCTCGGTGCTTAATAATCAGTATGCAAGTTTACTTATTTTGACTTTACTATTTGTTTAAAATTGACTTTGTTATTTGTTTAAATTTGACTTTGATATTTATTTAAATGTAAAACTGGAGCATCAAATGATGATGCTACTCAGGATTCAAGTGTAGATGATGACAGTAATTCACCCATAGGTACAACTGAGATTGCTATAACAACACTTGTATCTCTATATTTTTGTATTCATTTGTATTTTTTTACAGAGTGGGCTTCAGAATTGAACTAATCATGGGAATGACTATACTTGGGATGCTTTAAAATTCAGGATTGCAGTAATCATAAGAGTGACTTGTATTAATTTGTATTTTTTTATTGCGTAATGGAGACTTGTAATATGGTATCTGGCTGAGCTCAATTAAGAAGTGTGGTGCATTTTGTTTTTATTGGTGGCATTTTCTTGGTTAACGTTTCAGCGTGCATAACTGGAAGGTATATTCATACATACCTGAACTTTTGAGACATTCACTCACAGACAATTAATGGTAGAATAAGATGTTAAATAAGGAAAAAACACCTCCATTACATTCAATAATTTCATTACAAAGCAACTACAACTTCATTACAAATAACAAAAACCACAACATGAAAGGAAAAACATACCCCCAATACACCACTATTTTCTTTAGTCTTTCATTGTTCAATTTCATCTCCTCAATTTTTATCACCAACTCTTGATTTTTCTTTTCTATAATAAATTTGTCATTTTTGGCATTGACAAAAACAATAGTCAGCTCGTCAACCCTTTTTTTCAAAACTTCTATTTCAGACTTCAATTTATTGTTTTCGCGATAATATTAAGCAATTCTTGAGTGCAGTGACATTACTGGATCAATCCATTCAAACGAGTCACATGGTATTGTTTTATAATTTGTGCGACTAACAAATCGTCTCCCAGGATTTGTTTTGGTCCATGAAACCTTCACAGGTGAAGGAACTCCACATTTGCAACTGCGGAATAAGCTCCTTGATGAATTTATGCTCATGACTTGGGGGGGAAAATTAGTTAGGGTTTATATAAGAGCTAACCTAAGTAAATGATGGATATAAAAAGTATAAACACAGTAAAGCAATTGAAAAGGCATATCTCAAATTTCACAATTCTAAACATATCAACATGAGCAAACAAAGTAAGATAATGAAATAATCAACTCAAAATAATTTCTTCTTATGAAGAACTAATATTTCTCATTAAATTCTAGCAATTCTCATGTTCATCCCCCAAAAAAATTAAATAAATAAATAAATAAAATAAGAAATTGAAGTACCTGTATACTTGGATTGTTATCTGAAAACAACAAAATCTCTCACTGGACCCTGAATAACCTCATTATCTCCCAATTAGCCTCTATTTTTCAAACTAAAACAACAAAACTACAATTAATGAAACAGAAAAATTTGGACTAATTCCCAAATAAGAAAATTGATACTCACACTTAAAAATAAGAACTAAAGAAGACCCATTTTAACAATTTCAAAGAATTCTCACTTTTAAGTGTAGTTGGTCAAAATAACTCACATCCAAGCAAGAAGAACAAAGCAACAGGTGCCTACTAAATCAAAAAGAAAAATTAGTAAGGAAAAACGAATCAAAATAAAAAATCAACTGAGATCTGTGCCTTCTAGCTTAAAATTTTCCGAATCAAAAAATGAAATCGAAACTTAGTTAATTCTTATCGAAATCGAAAAGTAGTTAAGTTTTTACCGAATCAAAGTCGAGATCTGGGCATAGATGCTGATTCTTGGTCTCTGTGTTGCTTGATTCGAATTTTTCGAGCCAAATCTCGCTTACTTTTATTTTCAGATCGCACTTGGTTTTGTTTTGGCGAGAAATAAGTGAGGAAAGAGAAACTAAAAAGTAAAAACACGGAGACTTTAAATAGGTATGTTAGTTAAGAGAGTAATGTCATTTAAGGAGTATGCTCCTGATATAATATATATATATATATATATATATATATATATATATAATGGCCATACACAACCGTGTATGACTTATTTGCACACAATATGCCAAAACTATGTCGTTTTGGCAAATTTATTTTAAAAAACATTCTCCCATTCTCTTTCTAAAGCCCTCCCCAACCAAACGTCAAACCCCAACCTCCTCTCTCATAAGTACAGATCAGCCAACGTCGGCCATCTCCTCCATTATCTCTGATTTTCTCTCTCCTAGGGTTTACGTCCTTCCATTTTCGTTCATTTTCAACTTCGAATAAGAGCAGTTGCTTAATTAGGAAAAACTTATAGAGCAGTTGCTTCAATTAGTTCATTTTCGCCCAAGCTTTGCTTCAATTCCAATTGCAAAGAGGTGTTGGAGTGATTGAGGAGAGGCTGGTACGCTGACTTATGCGATCGATGCGCGTAAGCATAATCAATTTCTCACTCTTCCGTATTTTCTTCAATTCTGATGATTCTCCTTTGCCTTATATTTCTTTCCTGCTACTTTTGTCTAAATATCAGTTTATGCTTTTAAGTTATAAGGTTTGAGTGTGCCACGTATAGTTGGGTCTCTATTGATGGGATCAAAAAGTTATATGTCAGTGTACTTGAATAACTTATTAACAATCTAAAATAATGGAGCTTGGTAGTTATCTTAATTAATTTTATATGAAGAAGAGATTCAAACAATTTGTTATTTTGATAAATTTGTCAAAGGAGATGAGTCACAGTTAATTGGGAGATATAGTCTCTCACCTAGTTTTCTCTGCCTTTTAACTGTCTGTAGTTGTATCTTTTAAAGATGAGAAACCCAACAACCTTTCATCCCTTTGAATAAGGCACAAATAAGTAAAGAAAATCTCACATTTATATTATATATAAATTTTTCCTTGTCCCACAATAGGAGTTTAGAGGATTTGAATTTTCCTTAATAGAAGCACTATGTGCATGTCCGTGGGAGAGAATGATATGAATTGTTGGAGGAAAGCTATATTCTTTTTCTTTCTTATGCAAGACATTTTTCTTTTGATACATTAATTACAGTTTTCCTCTATATTTTATATTTACAATTTTTATTCTTGATTTTTAATTTCGATTATTTATTTATTCAAAAATGTATTGACTAGATAATTTTGATAAATTGCAGGGATGATGATGCTCATGATTCAAAAATGTATTGACTAGTTCAATATAAGCAATGAACTTAGAGATTATAAAGAACAAAAATATTAAAATATACTCTGTTGATTGCTAGGTTTCCAGTTACATATTGATGTTCTTTGTTTCAGACACTAAATTCTACATGGCCACCACCTTCACATATCCTTCCTGAACTGCTTGATAGAATCAAAGATATTTCAGTAAAAAATTGGAGTTCAAGAGCTGGATCAGGACATGTACCTTGGCGACAAACACCTAGTTCGTTCAATAATTCTACTGCACAGTCAGAATTGAATGCAAAGACGCCCTTTGAAACTAGATATTATAATTGTATAGAGTAAGTGTTTTTGTGAATTTGTAGTGTTGACAAAATTTTGTTAATTGACTTACAAGCCAGAAATTCGCATACTTAGCATAGACAGATTAATGCACTTGTAGAATATTGAAACATAAATGAGATTGTTGTATTCTATTACAAAAGATTATTTGTGATGCCCCCAAAATAGGTTCACACAACCTATTTTAAGTCACCAAAAATACATACTACAAGCATAAATTCTCTTACCAAAATCAATAACACTCTACATATAAGTACAGTCAATAACTGTTTTAGGAATCAAAACCCCTGAAAAATGCTGTCATGCAAAATACGACAACACGTACATTTTAAATTCTCAGTATAATCATTGTACCATATATAGTACGACCATATCTAGACCCAAGATAAGTCCTTAATACAATGCCGTATAAAATAGAACAACAAATATTTCAAGTCCTCAAGGAACACGAGAAGATTTCTGTCCTCCTCATTCTAATGGTATCATCTTTAACACCACACTATTCTGATAACTCGATGATGACAACTACCAACTCGGACCATTATAGTTACTAACTCAGACATCACTCCATTCTCCTATTTTCCCCGCTAGACTCAGCTACACTCTTATTACCTGAAAGTAATTGTGAAGCAAAAGGGTGAGCACAAATAGCCCAGTAAATAGTATCATGACTAAGATAAATAAATTATCAATAGTCTTCAATAGTGATAAATCTGATAGAATATCTTAGACAACAAGTTTTAAATCAACAACTGCAACGGAACAAACAATCAATTAGAAAAGTCAAGTAAACCATAATGTCCACTATCTTCTCCAATTTAAAAGTTCACAATCTATATTTTGTCCCTGTAACACCAATCAACAGTTCCTCTTTAAAGAAAACTTTCACTACCTGTCTTTGCCGGTAACACCAAAGATCATGAGTATAATAATTCACAGTTCCTGTTTATAATCATGCAAATCAACAATTTCTTGCCACAAAGGTTAAACAAAACTTTCACCACTTGCCATATAGAACTAAACAGAACTTTCACCACTTGCCACATAGGCTCAACAGAACTTTCACCACTTGCCACAAAGGCTAAACAGAAAGTACCACAACCTGTCTTTATCTTTAACACCAAAATCATATTTATACAATTTCACAGTTCTTGGTTATAAATCATACCAATTAACAGTTCATAGTTATAATCATGTCGATCAATTCATCTTTGCACCAAAGCCAAAGACAGTCTATTGCAACATCAATCAATAGTTCCTCTTTGCATCCCTGACCGAAGAGAACTTTCACCACATATCGTTGCCACAAAGGCTAAAAACACCCAACAATCATACTGTCTTTGCACCCAGGCCAAAGAGAAATTTCACCACAATGATTATAACAATGATATGATGAATGAGTAGAAATAATCAGAACATTAGCAACTCTCAATTTAATTATCTAAAGTCCAAATTATCAACACGATATCCAGAAAATTGATTAGAGTTTTTGATTGAATATAAAATTCAAGAAAATATAAAGTTCATAGTTTAATTAATTTAATAGGGAGATTCAGGTGAAATAGATTAGATGAAGCACAAACTATTAAAAATATTCGTATTATTTTAGAAATTTTCACCATTTAATGATCAGGCTAGAGAAACGAATAACAATTTCGTATCAGTATAAAGAAAATAATATCCTTTACGAGTATGAAATAAAATGATATCTCTTTAGTCAAAAAGTATGTAATCATTAATGTATATACCAGTATTACTATATATAAAAAAATATACATGTACAAGACTGTAAATGGATCTTCACCCGTAATGCGGTAATCTGCGTAGACAGATCATTTCCACAAAAGAGTAATAAGGAATGAATACAAAGGGTTATTCACCAAGCATGCGGTAGTCCGCGTAGTCAGGTTATTCCCATAAGTTAATACATGGAAAAAATGACAATCCTTACGAGTATGAAATAAATGACAATCCTTACGAGTATAAAATAAATGATATCCCATACGAGTATGAAAGAAAATAATATCACTTATGAATATGAAATAAATGATATTACATACGAATATCAACGAACGATAACCCCTAACCTTAATATTGTGAAACACAAAATTAATAGCCGAACAAATCCTTCCTTGTTCGTCTTTGTAGCAGTGAAGAATCTGACTTCCGGGTCTTTTAGAGTTTTCAAAATCTCTTTATGTTTTCTCGAAAATGTAGCTCTCGAAAAGATACACGAAATAGACTCAAGAATCACTCCATTCGGAGTTAATATGACTGAGTTATGAACTTTATAAATTTATGCTAAAACTAGTGACGAAAATTTAGACATGTTATGATTTTTAGCATTTTAAGGCATGAAGATGGCTTTAGATGACTTTTCTTCCTTCTACAAAGTTGTAGAGAACGAAAATCTAATAAAAATAGGCTTTGGAATCACTCAATTCCGACAAAGGATGGATTTACTATAAATTTTTTTCTAAAGTGCTGTTGAACATAAGCAAATTCTACTCGGGAATTCAAAGAAGAATGCAACAAAAGATTTCAAGACTAGGAATAACTTGGACTATAAGTGTAGCACTCTACTGATATTTGCTAACACTTAAGGTAGCCTAACATACCTAGAGAGAAATTTACAATAAGAGACCTTTATAGAGAGGAAGAAAATATTAGTAAGGAAGATATGAATTTCCTTATGCAAAACCATCATATTTATAGCCAAAATCCACCACATTTAATAAATATATTATTCCACCATTAAAAATAATGATTACCTATTATCATTATTAATAAAAAGATTAATCCATTATCATTATTAATAAAAAGATTAATCCATTATCATTAAAAATTAAAAAGATTAATCCATTATCAATATTTATTCAAAAAGATAAATCCATTATCAATTTTTATTAAAAAGATTAATCCATTATTTAAAAGATAAATCTATTATCATAATTAATAAAAAGATTAATCCACTATCATTTCTACCATTCAAAAAAATATATCTTTAATCTACCACATATTAATTACCTCACATAATAATTATTCACATTTTTCACATTTCAAGATCACATTTTCTTTACTATTCACAATTATAAATGTATTACTATCACAGATATTAGTGTTTTTCAAATAATGAGTATGTCTAACAGTTTAATACTCATGACTTCCATTTATGCAACTTTCCATTACTACCCTTATTACAATACCAATTATTGATTAAATACTGTGCATGTTATAAATACATGAGAATCAAAAATATTTTGGAGGCCTCAGTGGTGTCTTCATCGACACAACTCAAATTACCCCCGAATAAATCCAGGGTGTGAGATCACTTGAGCATAGATGAGCTTACCAGAACTCGAACCCACGTTTATGGGGACTTATGTTCGGCTTCCCACCACTAAGCCACCACCTCAAGTGATGATAAAATACAACAACATAAATATTTATATTATTAGCATATCACATCGGTCATAAAGTACGCAATCGCCGTCATTTTTTACCGAATATAATATTCCCCGACAGAATGAATATTACCCGACAGAAGGAATATTCTCCCGACATAACGAATATTTCCTGACATACTTTCTATAATATAATTTTCACATCTCACCTGTAACTTTATCATTTTATCAATTTAATACCTTACTGTTTAGAATAATAATTATAAGAAAATTAAATTCTCTTTATTAAAAATTCGGGATCTTACATTATTAATCCATATAAGAATTCAGAATTGAAGTCCTGAGAACAATTGATTATTATCTCAGTTTGATATTTCATTTTTCTGTAATTTTTATAACATTTGAATGTTGTAAGCTATACAACTTCTTGTTTTTGTGGAATGTAATTACTTACATTGCTAACAATAGTACATTTTCCTGTGCTGCTGCATTTTTGGTTGGCAAATTTGTTTGATATTGCTTGTTGATTTGCTGGTTGCAAATTAATGGTAGTTCTTGCTTGTGATAATGGGCTGATTCTTGAATGTGTGGGGGATTCAATTTTTAGGCGATTGCGGCTTATATTAACAACTTCACCATATTCACTGTCACTTGATTCTGAAGAAGAGCTTGAATTTCCTTTACATTCAAGCTTGTTAATTTTGCATCCTCACAGCTTTCAATTTGACCTTCTCTTCTTTCCTTTGCCTCTTCATTTCCTTTTTCTCTACTTTTAGCTGTTGTAGTTGACTAAGCAACACATCTGCAGCTTTATGCAAATAATGTTATTATAAACTAGTTAGATATAATGCCGACAATCAACTAAGTTATATAATGTTGTCAAACATTTATACCAAACCAAGGTCTAAAATACAAAAATTTTGTAAATGGTATTTGAACATATATTCTGATGTAAAAATATACTCATCAAAAATTAAAAAGGGAACCAATCAAACATCAAATAGATGACAACTGTTAAATACTCCCAATATTCAATAAATAGAATGCATTGACTGTTGAGAGCCACATTACATATCTCAATATTGATCTGCATTGAAAAAATAATGTGGATGTGATTTAGAAACCAACATGCATGTCTTTAAAACAAAAACAACTCAACAATATTAAGCAGTTCCAGCTGCTTACTATGGAAGACAGTACTACAAATTTCTCATATTACACTGAAAGCATGTGCTAGACTACCAAATTCTGTATTGTCACCTTATATTTCAAAGTGAAAAAAATGCCATTTGATAATTGACAACTTGACAAGTCAATCTCGACGATCCACATGGCACTAGAAAAATGACAACTTGAGTTCGTCTTTCTCATCAGCACCAAGACTTCTCCAAGTAGAGCTCTCAACTAAAACCTGTAGATTTCAACATGGGATCAAGTTATGACTTATACAATGTAATAAGGCCAGAAGACCTGAATGACATAAACAACTGATGAAGCTAATGTAATATCTATACAATCTTTAAAAAAATCCACTTTGATACATGACGGGTCACTAACTCTTTTTGCTAGAAAATGATGAACTATTGAAATGCATTCACGACCAACCATATTATTTCTATGTACACGCAAATGATCTACGCATTGTTGTGCTGTTATCATCTCATCCTCACCATTCTCATAAGCATTAACCACCTTTGCAATTGTTGATGGACGCAATCCAGTTTCATACATCTTCTCCATTAATATTTTTATAATTTGACTACAATGACATGTCTTATGAGAGCGATGTTTCCATGTTGATGAAGGGCTAGTAAGCTCGTGATTATGTTCATCACAAAAACTAGTAACACACCATGTCTTCGTTTTTTGGTTTAAATGGATCCACATCCTTGCACGACAGTCAGATATTACTTGTCTTTGTCATTTTTTCGGTTTCTCGTCAAGTGTCTGATCTTTATCGTTTGCAATTCCACCCTTACTATAAATAATTAATCGACATATTACCTCCCCCGAAGTTTTAGATCTATCAAGATTCGACAAACGGAGTTTAAATCCTTTATGCCTTACATATGTATTATACATCACGTAGGCGTCATCCTGACTAGGAAATGATAATCCAACATATGAAACTTCTATCGAAGTTTCTGTATTGTCATCCTCTACATTAACACTGGAACAAAAAAGAGAACATATAATTCCATTGATACTATAATTCAAAATTCAAAATGTTGGCCAAAATTTTTACTCCGTGTTATGAAGGTTTAACGCTGACTCTGAGTGTTGTAATGGTATGGTCGTCTCAGATTGTCGTGACATAATATTATCCGCTTAAGAAGAAACAATAGGAGATGACTACTGGAAAAACATGATTTTTCTGCGAATCGATCTGGTTTGCAATCGGAGAAGTGATGTACCAAGTGACCAATTCAACTTTGTATTTGTTTTCCCATTTTATGTTTCATGCCAAAAAAGAAGGGAAACAATTCAACTTGGGATGCATTATTTTTCTTTAAGAAAATTAATGAAGAAAAAAGTCCCTCATATAAATATAAACAATTCGATCCTCAAGATCATAATTATAAACTACATACTTCTATCTAATCCATTTAGCTAAACTCCTTTTGTGGGACGAAACAAAATTTATATATAATATAAATGTGAGATTTTCGTTACTTATTTGTGCCTTATTCAAAGGGATGAAAGGTTGTTGGGTTTCTCATCTTTAAAAGATACAACTACAGATTGTTAAAAGGCAGAGAAAACTGGGTGATAGACTATATCTCCCAATTAACTGTGACTCATCTCCTTTGACAAATTTATCAAAATAACAAATTGTTTGAATCTCTTCTTCATATAAAATTAATTAAGGCAACTACCAAGCTCAATTATTATAGATTGTTAATAAGTTATTCAAGTACACTGACATATAACTTTTCGATCCCATCAGTAGAGACCCAACTATACGTGGCACACTCAAACCTTAAAACTAAAAAGCATAAACTAATATTTAGACAAAAGCAACATGGGAAGAAATATAAGGCAAATGAGGATCATCAGAATTGAAGAAAATATGGAAGAGTAAGAAATTGATTATGCTTATGCGTATCGATCGCATAAGTCAGCGTACCCGCCGGTACGACGGCTCCAGCCTTTCCTCGATCGTTCCAACACCTCTTTGCAGTTGGAATTGAAGTAAAGCTTGGGCGAAAATGAACGAAAATGAACTAATTGAAGCAACTGCTCTGTAAGTGTTTCGTAATTGAAGCAACTGCTCTTATTTGGAGTTGAAAATGAACGAAAATGGAAGGACGTAAACCCTAAGAGAGAGAGAATCAGAGAGAATAAAAGAGGTGACCAATGTTAGCTGATCTGTACTCATGAGAGAGGGGTTTGGGGTTTGACGTTTGGTTGGGGAGGGCTTTAGAGAGAGAATGGAAGCATTTTTTTATAAAATAAATCTGCCAAAACAACACAGTTTTGGCAGACTATGTACAAATAAGCCATACACGGCTGTGTATGGCCATTACTCCCATATATATATATATATATATATATATATATATATATGAGACTGATCCATAGCCAACGTTATAAATTTAAAGTTATTCTTATAACAGATCGTGACCGTCCATCCATTGATCGAAAGGTTAAATACGTCTGCAGTTTAATTTTCAGTATACCGCAGTTTAATACTGTAGACGCTGAGTCTTATTTAATACTAGACTACACATCTTTCAGTTCTATTATGTAAAAACTCAACTGTCTCTGTAATTCCTATAACAACCTTATACCTCACAGACCATGGAAGTGATGAACCACCCTTCACCCCCTCTTCTTTTCTGCAAAATGTCTAAAATTTATAAATAACTCAAATTCCCTTAAGAATTGAAAGAAAAATCCATGTTTTGGAAGAATTAAGAAACCATACCATGCAAATATCGCTCTAAGCTTCCACCAGATACATATTTGTATACCAAAAACAAACCTTCCTCTTGATCAATACAAAAACCAACAAGAGGAACAATATAAGGGATTGATGGTTTATGACAGAAATAAAATGTAAAAGCTGACAAAAACAAACTTAATTTTGAGACTTCTGAAGCACACACTTTATTGATCATCCAAGCAATTATTTATACAACTTATCAAAAAAGAAAAGAAAGAAGAATGTAGCTAAATCTGTTGCACGTTACATAACAAAAAACTTCCAACAAAATAGTAGAATAATAGGTCAAGCCTAACAGACTTTGACAACTTCAATTCAACACGTGTTTTATTAAACCTCAACAATTCAAACATCAGCCGCCCACTTAGCTTTACGTCAGCAACTCCTAGGGTATCATTCAACACTCCTCCTTGGCTCTGGAGCTCCAAATTCCAAGCTTCTGCCTCAAGAAGTCATATGGATTAGCTGCACTTCTCCTTCCCTTTGTACCACTCTTAGAAAATAAAGTTTTATCTTGAAGTGTTTTATTTTGCCATGGAACACTGCATTATTAGCAATTGAAATTGCAGCCTGGTTATCCACAAATATATGTGTGCCTTTTTGTTGTTCCATATGCAAATCTATCATGAATTTTCTGATCCAAAGAGCTTGATTTACAACAGCAGTAGCAGCTACATATTCTGCTTCTGTTATGGAATGAGTTATGACTTTTTGCTTCTTAGAACACCATGAAAAAATTCCAGAACCAAAGCTAAAATAGTAATCGGAGGTGCTTTTCATATCATCAACACATCCGGCCAAATCACTATCACAATAACCATGGAGACTAAAGTTTTTAAGAATTCTTTTTGCTAATTGAAAATGAATTTCACTAGCACAATGCATATACCTTGATAGCAAACTTACTGCATGCATGATATCTGGCATGGTTGTAGTTAAATACATTAGGCAACCTATTAGGCGCCTGTACAACCTTTCATCCACCTTTTCAGCTCCATCATCCTTGCAAAACTTCTCCTTTTGATTCATTAGAGTTGTAGTTGGCTTGCACTCCTCCATGTTAAATTTTTTCAGAATCTCCTTGTCATATTTATGCTGATATATGAATATCTCATTCTGCCTTTGTTTAACTTCCATGCCAAGGAAAAATGTCATCTTTTCAAGATCATTCATATGAAAAATATCATTCATTTCCGTTTTGAAAGTGTCAATCTACTCCATACTGCTTCCTGTCACAAGTAAATCATCAACATATAGGGGTACCACAAGTATTTCATCACTAACCTTCCTGAAATAGAGAGTAAATTCACTTAGACTTTTTGTGAAGCTTAAGTTTAACAAATGTGCATCAATCCTGCTGTACCAAGCTCTTGGTGCCTGCTTTAAACCATATAGGGACTTTTTCAATAGATACATTTTCTCCTCTTTTCCTTGGACAACAAAACCTTCAGGCTGCTCCACAAAAATTTCTTCCTCCAAGTATCCATTTACGAAGGCATATTTGACATCCATCTAGTGTATATTCCACCCCTTTTGAGTAGTAAGGGCCACCAACATTCTTATTGTATCCAATCTAGCAACTGGGGGCAAAAGTCTCAGAGAAATCCACCCCAAACATCTGAGCATATCCTTTAACGACCAGTTTTGCCTTGTGTTTGTTTACAGAACTATTAGGATTGAGTTTGGTCCTGTAAACCCACTTAACTCCTATGGCTTTTTTGTGTGTAGGTCTGTCCACTAGCATCCAAGTCTGATATTTCTCAATCATCTTAAGCTCTTCCTTCATTGCATTCATCCATTTTTGATTTACTGCAGCTTCTTCATAACTTGCAAACTCTATTATAGAAATATTGCATCTCTGATAGATGTCAGAGAGTGATCTGGTTCCCTTGACAGGTTCAACATCAATATCATCATTCTCCTCCTGGAGCTCAAACTTCTTATCATTCTCTAAGCTCTTGCCATCTGACTCAAAAAATTGGACATCCCTGCTAACAATACTTTATTATTTTGTGGAAGATAAATCATGTAGGATTTTGAAACTGAACTATAGCCTACAAAAATCCCAGGTTCTGCCTTCTTATCCAATTTGTCTCTCTTAACCTGAGGAATATAAGAGAAATAAAGGCAACCAAATGTTTTTAAATTTTGCAGCCTTGGTTTATAGCCATACCACGCTTCAAATGGAGTCCTTTTTTTTAAAGCTTTTGTTGGCAATATGTTCAGTAGGAAAATTATTGTGTTTGTCGCCTTGGCCCAGAGTTTCTTTGGCAGCCCTTTGTCATGCAGCAAACACCTTTGTCATTTTCATAAGTGTTCTATTTTTCCTCTTAACCACCCCATTCTGTTGTGGGGTATAAGGTGCTGTCAGCTGGTGCTCAATGCCTTCATTCTCATAAAACTTGTTAAATTTTTATGAGGTGTATTCAGTTCCATTATCAGACCTGATCACCTGCATTTTGCATCTACTTTGATTTTCCATCCAAGCTTTAAACTTCTAGAAGATATTAGCAACCTCAGATTTAAATTTCATGAAATAAATCCAGCACATTCTTGTGTTATCATCAATGAAAGCAATGTAAAACTTACTGCCATTCAATGATGGTGTTTTCTAAGGTCCTCCCACATCTGTGTGTACTAACTGTAGTTTCTGTGTAGTCCTCTAAGCCTTATTTTGTAGAAAAGGAAGCATTGTCTACTTTCCGTATTGACAGGTTGCACAAGTAGGAAGCTCCTCTTCTAATTCAGGCAAGCCTTCCCCAAGATTGTTCTTCTTCATAAAAAGTAGGGTTGTATAATGAAAGTGCCCCAATGTCCTATGTCAAAGCATTGTATTGCTATCTTCTTTGTGTGCTGCAGCCTGCGCTTTTTCTATCAAATTTAAGGAAAAGCTTTTACCCTTGCATTTGGACTTTAAACACCTCCCTGCCTTGTGCATCGGGTTATCCTCAAACAACACCTTATATCCTTTTTCCAACAGCTAACCAACACTCAAAAGGTTTTGATTAATTTCAGGAACATATAAGACATTAGAAATTAATTTCAAACCTGTGTGGCCTTCGATTACCACTGTTCCTTTGCCTTTTACTGCAAGATGTGCTCCATTTCCAATTCTAACTTTAGAAATGACAGTTTTGTCAAGCTCTTGATTATAAGTCATGTGGTTTGTATAACCACTATCTATAAGCCAGCTTTTTGTGGGGCTACTGGTAGCAAAGCATGATGCCACAAACAATTGCTCCTCTTAAGGTTGTTCAACAATAGTTTTTGCTTCTCCTTGCTACTGTTAAGATTTGCATACCCTTTCCACGTGCCCTGACTGATCACACTTGTGACATTTTATATCCGGCCTCCACCAACACCTTTTCTGTGGATGATTGGATTTTTTGCAGTAAGAACATAATGGAAATGTAGTGTTGTTGCTGCTGTTATTGTTGTTGCTTTGCTTCTCTTTCTTGTACATATTGTTATGTGATATAGCTTGAAATGCACCCTCTACAAATCCTTCTTACCTCATAAGTCTCCTTTGTTCCTGAGTCTGTAGTGCATTCAATAATTCTACCAAGGTAATACTTAACATATCTTTTGAGTTTTCTATTGATGATATTGTAGCCTTAAATTTTTTCAGGAACTGTTACAAGGATTTTTTGAACTATTCTAGAATCAGAAAAATTAGTACCAAGAAGCCTTACTTTGTTAACAATGTCAAGGAGTTTGTCTGAGTAATCTTTGATTGTTTCTGATTCCTTCATTCTTTGCATCTCAAATTCTCTGATCAGATTTAGAACTTGGATGCCTTTGACTCGTTCATTTCCTTCATACTCCTTCTTTAGGAAGTCCCAAATTTCATTTGCTGCCTTCAGTGTCATGATTCTAATGAAAATTGAAGATGAAACAGCTGCAAATAAGCTAGTTTTTTCCTTTGACTTCCTTTACCTTATCTCCTTGTGATTTTTTATTTGAGCCATAGTTGGATTATTGGGTAAAGGAGGAACTTCATACGTATTTTCAACGGCTTCCCACTGATCATTAATATTAAGATAGGCTTCCATTTGGATAGCCCACACTTGATAATTCGTTCCATCAAACACTAGAGGCGCTAATGCATTCGATGAAGCTTCAGAACTCATCCTGCGTTAGTTGTAGGTTTTTGTGTTTTGGATAGGAGAGATAGTGAGTGTTTAAGGTAAGTGGTTAGACTCACTCAACCTTAAAGGTCTCTCAAGTACTTATGGCTCTGATACTAGATTGATGGTTTATGACATAAATAAAATGTTAAAGCTGAAAAAACTAACTTAATTTTGAGACTTCTTAAGCACACACTTTATTGATCATCAAAGCACTTATTTATACAACTTATCAAAACAGAAAAACATAAAGAATGCAGCTAAATCTGCTACACGTTACATAACAGAAACTTCTAACAAAATAGCGGAAGAAAATGTTAAGCCTAACAGACTTTGACAACTTCAATTCATCATTTGTTTTTATTAAATCTCAATAACTCAAACATCAGCAGCCACTGAGCTCTATTTCAGCAGCTCCTAGGGCATCATTCAACAGGTTGTGGAGAGAACTAGCAATCATCAATTCCCTACAAAATGCTTTTGAAGACTTTTTATCTTCTTTATCCAGCCGCTTAATCACCACTGTAGTCCTCAAGAACCCAACTTTTCCTCTAAAAACATAGCTCAATGCACCTCTGCCCAAAACTCTGCCTACCATTTCAAAGAAACCCACGAAAATCACATATAAATAAGAAAAGCAAAATAAGGTATAATAGAATTAGAAATAAATCCAAGTGAGTACCTTCTGAAAAATGGCGAGTTACATAAAGAATTTCAGAATAATTGAATCTAACCAGGGTATGAACCACAAGAGAAATACTCTGTAAGGAATAGGCAGGGATATAGAAATAAATTAGGAATAGTGGAGGCTAGTTAATAAGCCATTAGTTAGTTTTCATTGATTTACAATCGTGGAGTGAATCAATGAAATCGTAGAGTGGAATCAACGCAGTCGTAGAGTCAGTTATAGAGTCGTAGAGTGAAATCAATGCAGTCGTAGAGTCAGTTGTAGAGTCGTAGAGTGAAATCAATGCAGTCGTAGAGCCAATTGTAGAGTCGTAGAGTGGAATAGACCTAGCGTCCGCAATATTAAACTACAGACGAGACTTACTTAAAAACGGCTTCGTTTTCCAGTTGTCCATAACTAGCGTCCGCAATTTAATACTACAGACGGAGAATTGTACAAGGAGGAGTATTTTGGATATATGTCCCATCCGCAGTATTAAACTGCGGTATATTGAAAATTAAATTGCGGACGAGGGCTCTATTTAATCGTTCGATCAACGGATGGATGGTTACGATCTGTTGTAAGGATACATTTAAATTTATAACGTTGGTTATGGATCAGTCTTCATATATATATATATATATATATATATATATATTAATAATTCATAACAAATACTTGCTATAATTAATATTAGGACAAATAGATCTTTTATCGTCCATTGTACACAAGAACGATCTAGAATTTTAAAAAAGTCCGTTATTCGCCGCTATTACTAGTGAATGACGAGGTACATCCGCTACTAATAGTAATGGATAATGATAAATTTATAATTAATATTACTTAGTGACCTGACAAGGTGGGTTGTCGCCTATATCTGCTTATCTTAAATGGGTTTGGATTCATATTTATTCAATAAAAATTATAAATGATCTAACCCATGTTCGTCCAGTTATTTCTCTCTCTCTCTCTCTCTCTCAATCCAATTGTCTGATTTACACCGCACTGTGTCTAAAATCTGAAGTTCAAAAAGCTAATTTGTAATTGGAGATTGTATTTGTTATTTTTCAAAAGTCTTATTTTCCAAAATTGTCAATACTGATTTGGGTCTTGGATAAGGTGGAACTTGCTGAAATTAAACATCAGGAATCAGGATCTATGTTATATATATATATATATATATATATATATGATGAGTCATATTTAAAGTTGGGTAAAAATTCATATTATTCAACTAATCTCTGACCGTTTAAAAAAAGATCGAATGACCTAAGATTTACTTCATTCACACAATAGTTGTGCAGATGAGATATATTATCCGCACAACTATTATATTCATAGTTAAAATTGGATGAGAGTTCTATCCATCCAACGCGCCGCATAACAGTTATGCAGATAGTGAACCCTATCCGCATAATAGTTATGCAGATGGGATATACTATCTACACAATTATTGTGCGGATATATATATATATAGGAGAATTTTCAAAAGCGAACTCTTAAAAAACGAACCAAAGACGAACCGTCGTCTTTGGTGTCTATGGCGACGATTCGACCCGTCGCCAAAGATTACATGGCTACGGCGACGGGTCGAATCGTCGCCATAGACACCAAAGACGACGGTTCGTCTTTGGTTTGTTTTTTAAGGTTCGCTTTATAAAGTTCTCCTATAAAAGCGAACCAAAGACGAACCGTCGTCTTTGGTGTCTATGGCGACGATTCGACCCGTCGCCGTAGCCATGTAATCTTTGGCGACGGGTCGAATCGTCGCCATAGACACCAAAGACGACGGTTCGTCTTTGGTTCGCTTTTTAAGGGTTCGCTTTAGAATCTTACCCTATATATATATACATATATATATATATATATACACATATATATATATAAGTAAACAAATTTAGGCAAATATATATACTATTACGTTTTAATTCAACGAGGTAATATAACATAAACTTATTTCTGTTATATAACATCTGTGCTGTTTTTGCTGAACTTAAATATGTGATCATCCACTACAAGATAATTAAATTGGAGCATAATAATTCAGATTTGACAAGAGATAGGTTGTAAGCTCATTTTTGTACTTGAAATGTTATTCATCAAATGTTTTTGCTATTCAAAATCTGTCTTATAAAATGAGTGGTTGAATTAATGTTACAATATTTGAATAAATTATTTAATTCTTTGTGGATGCTGGATGCACCAACACTACTAGTCTTCGGGTGTGCACTTGGCGAAATCTCCTTCATCAATAAATTATAATTCTTCAAAAAAATATTTATATCTTTTAAGTTATATATATATATATATATATATATATTATTAAACGCTTATCAATATTTAATCAACCCTTATAAGTATTTGATTGACTTGTGTATTTTATTCCAAAATTTAATCGTTGATAAGATATTCTGAAATTTAATCATAAAAAAAGCGTCAAATCATTCTTTCCTTTATCTTGCAATGATGTCATAATTATAAATCATTTAATATAAATTTTTATATTTATTAAATTTATATATAATTTATCAAAATGTGAAAAAAAAATGGAGATGAGCCAAACACTCGATATCACACTAATGTTATTATCATGAAACCGAAATGTAGAGAACTTTAATTCAATTATTCATAGAACAGTTGCACAAAAGTCCTATTACACATGACGATAAATTTATATCAATATATATGAATATATGAGATACAAAAATATTAAAAATGGACCCGAACATTATTATTATATTTTATCGTAATATATTCAAATTTATCATAAGATTTGTCGACAATCGGATTTTATTTCTCGTTATACAATATAAGGAGGATCATTTGCAAAAGCTTCGACAATTGGATTTTTTTTAAAAACAAGTTGATTTAACAAGCGTCGTTCAACACCAACAAGTTCCAAGGGAATTGATACATATAGAGGGGCGACAAAATTTGATGGCTTTCTCATTCAATATAGTGTTAGTTCTTAGCTCTGTAACGAGAATATTGTCACTATCTTGTGCAATGTCAGCTCTCTTGTTGATCAAACCTGCATAAAAATTAATAATAAACAAATTTGAAATTAGATCAAAAATGGGTTGTTGGAATCTAATAAAATAGTTACATAATTTCTTAATTTTATTGCTTCTTATAAAAGAAAAAAAATACAAAAATTAAAAACGTACTTACAACAATTTTTAAATAGGTGATTCCTATTTATTTTACGTTTTAGAGTGCTGCACATTTATTAGAAAAGTCATTTATTACTCTATTTTTATCATTAAACTTGATATGTATTATCACAATTATTCTTACATGAATTAAGCAAATATGTATAAAGTTACGTACAAAGAATTATAGGTTGAAACCTTGAAATGGCCATAGAATTGTGAAAATTGTTGGTCATGATTGCATGAATATGACATTGTTTCAACACGCGTTTGTGGGTTTATAGAGGGAAAAAAAATATAAAGTCAAATAGATTATTACAATCATATTTCGTAATCAAATTAATTACAACAATTAGATTCTCCTTACATTTTACAATAAAAGTCCTTATTACTATTTTAGTTAGTTTCAAATTAAATGGTTACTTATTTTAAATAATCTACTTTTTATAATAATTTGCTTATAATACCCTTAATATTAATTGTTATATTTTTATTCTCTATACATATTTATAGAGCATTATTAGTAATGTGAAGAAAATTATACAATTAAATAAGAATTTAAATATGAATAATTTTATCATTTTTTTAATATGCAAAAAAAATCAATTAAGACTTTTATTCTGAGACGAGGGAGTACTATATAGTGACAATCTCATCACTAATTATATATATGCATTTATGTTGCGTGTAAAACTTAGGGATGTAAATAGTAACTGAAAAATTCGTATTCATCCGCATCCGTATTCGAAAAAAAACAAATATTATTCGTATTCGAAAAAAAACGAATATATCCGTATTTGATTTAAATGTATCCGCAAATAAACGGATACAAATACGGATATAGGCGTATTCGTATTCGTTTAACATCCGACCGTAAATATATTCGACAAATAGCGGATATTCGGATTCGGATTCGGATTCGTATCTAGAATTCGTATCCAAATAACTTTATATATATATATATATTATATATAATAAGCAAAATAATATTTTTAAAGTGGTCTTCCTTATATAATACTCCCTCCGTCCCAAATTAATTGCTCAGTTTTGACTTTTTTAAGTCAAATTGACTATTTTTAGAATTAATAATTAAGCATATATAGATATATTTAAAATTATAAAAATTGGGGTTAGTAATAAATTGTATATACTTTCTTTTGGTTATAATCTCTTCACCTATATTTTAGCAAAAATAGTAAAAAGATTAGTTTTAAAAATGGTCAATTTGACTTTAAAAAATCAAAACTGAACAATTAATTTGGGACAGAGGGAGTAACTAGTTTTCACTATTATATGAAAATTATTTTAAAAATATGTCATTTTACTTCTAAAAAGTATAAAATAACACTTTTATTATAATATTAATAAACTGAAATAAATTGATTTAAGTATAGTTAATGGATTTTTACTATTATAAAGTTAAAATATCTAAAATGTATCATTTAAAAAGAAAATTATATACTAGAAGAACAAAACTATAGCTATTAGCTTGTTATAAGTTTTTTACTTTCAAAATTTACTTGCAATGCTGGGAGGTGGGAACAATAAACAATATAATTTTATTGTTAAAATGTGTTAAGTTCGAATTAATTTATAATTAATCTAGAAGGGGGTTGAATAATTAATTCACGTTTATGAATTTTTGGGTGGAGGGAGTATTTATCACTTCCATTTGCCCAATTATTTAGAAATTAGAAGTCCAAATATTTAAAGTAAGTCCAAAGTAAATTTTGGATCAAGTTGGATTAACTAGTTGTCAGTTGTCATATATACATTATAACTCACACTCTTCATAAATATAATGAAATAAAATAAACTTTTTATAACTATGCAAATTATAATCTATGTATTGAGGATAAATTATAAATAAAATTCCCCATAAACATATTATTAAAGTTTTAATCTAGTATTTGAGAAAAAATAATTAAATATTCAATGTAAACTTTTGAATCTAATTATAAATTATAAATATTCATACACATTACAGTATTACTCCACACACATAAAATGAACATCTACTTATTAATAGATATCTAAACATTAATAAGTAGAGCATTCATTTTGAAATTTAGGATTTCAAAAATGATGAAAATTTATTTGAATTGTAATTTAGAACATTGATTATTGTATTTAAATATTTATTAAAAATAAATAAATTAACATTCATTCATTAATAAACTATATTTTAAAACTCATTATTTTTTTATTATAGTTACAGTTAGGGCTGTAAATGGTAATCGAAAAATTCGTATTCGTCTGCATCTGTATTCGGAAAAAAGCGAATATTATTCGTATTCGAAAAAAAGCGGATATTATTCATATTCGGTTTAAAGGTATCTGCAAATAAACGGATACAGATACTACTGTATTTGGATCCGTATATATCCGTTTACACCCCTAGTAAAACTAACAAGGACTACATGATTATATATAATATTGTACACAAAAAGTGATAATCTCAAAAGATCACATATTGAAAGGTAAAACTATTAATCTAGTTATTTTTCTTTTCTTTTTTTTTTAATTTTATTTTTATCAATTCATGTCTTACATATATTTTTTTCCACTTATGAAAGATATTTTAGAGGCATTGTTTAATCATAAGAAAAGAAGAAGAATATAGTAATGACCTCTAGATATTAATATATCACTCAATTTTATTATAAAATTTAAATATAGTAATGTGATGGTGGTTCAATGCTACAGATATCTTGCCTAAACAATCTCGTTTAAATCAAACATTTGTTTGATCCTCCCACCGTCCATGATTAAAAGTATAACTTTTTTTATCTTTAAAAAAATGAGATAAAATACATAAAGTAAATGATAAGTATGTCATTTAACGGAGTCCATTATTATTAAAAAAAATAAAAATACTCATCATTTTATATAATATTGTGAAACAAAGGAAATAGTTGATTGTTATAATTAATTAGTCATTAATACATATCACACATCTTATTGGGCTAATAAAAAGTTGTTATGAATTCATAAAAAACACTTAAAAATCATAAATAAGTACTAGCAGGCCAACATAAAGAAAAACAAAACCATCACTTATTATTGGAGTTCATCTATCATATATTAGTACTACTGCCTCAACAGACTAACCCCTGTTTGTTAGTTTTTTTTTCTTTTTTTTTTTGGAAAGGGATAACCGGTGAAAGTTCTTCTTTTTAAAAAAATTAGAGGGAAGAACTTTCCCTTTCCTCCAAAACAAAACTCACAAACACAATTTCATTAAAGATACTACCAATTGTAATATCCTGCCCTAATTTTTTATTCATTAAGATGGTTGAAAAGTACCCCAACAAAATGATATTAACTTTTATTTTAGGGAAACACTTTATGATGATTAATTTCATGTCGAATGTGGATTGTTAATTGGCGTGGAAATGAAAGCTATAAGATAAAAGGGGAGCATTTCCACATGTATATTTGATATTTTCACATGATTCTGTCTCACATAAAGGTGTGACCCACTTTATGTTCATATTTTATGGTATTTGGTAACCCTCTAAACAATCTTAATGAATTTAGAGCACTATTTTTTTATCACCTCATATCTTATGTATTTAATATCGCCATAAATTTATCGTATAGATAAGGATACTCTTTGTTTTATGGATTGACTCCTCTGAATTACAATTTTTCTCAAGTCTTTCTCAATTCTATAAATATTTGATCCTTAGATTTTATAAACAAAATCAACGCTTATCGCCTGATTTATGCAGCTTGTAATACAACAAATTCACTATTTACTCTAAACTTACTGTTGTCCAGGAACTTAGCTTTAACAAAATCATCGAGAAAAAATATATCAACTATGTTTTTCCCTTCATTGATTTTCCATCATATTATTCTTCCAACTCCTTAGAGAATGCTTCTAATGTTTCAATATGTTATGTTAATTCATATCAATATTTTTATTTATGAACTGTTCTTCATTAAATGTTGGGTTAAGATTGTTGTAGCTACTTTTGCATAATTTATTTAAATAGATGCACCAACACCAGTACTCTTCAAATGTGCACTTGGCAAAACTCCCTTGATCTATAGTGCTTCAAACACAAAATTATATCATTACATTGTACATATTAGAGCCTGTTTGGGGAGCTTCTTGGTGGACTAAAAGCACTTCTAAATTAAATATAAAGTATTTTGGTGTTTGGTAACCCTCTAAAAGCATTTGTAAAGAGTAGAGATTTGGGTTAAGTTTTTTCTTGAGACTCTATTAGTCAAGCGCTAGCGACCCTATAGAGTCTTAGAAGCAGCTTAAAGCTAACACAGAAATTTTGTACTTAGTCCAAAACTTTTGGCAAAAACACAAAGTAAAAAATTATCCTTCAATTATTAGAAGAAATAAAATTTCATACCATGCACTTACCTTAAATTTGTCATTAATACGTCCAAAAGAACTTCTATAACTATGTAACCAAACATTATTTTAATTTTTATTATAAAAACACTTTTATCAAAAGTTTTACATCAAAAAGTGTTTTATCTCATCGAGTCACTGTACCACATCACACAACTCAACCAAATAAATATTTCAATATCAAAATATAACAAGACAAATACCAAATCGTTTTAGTTGTTTCTTAGTCGACTCAACAGTTAAAAAAAATTTGGTAGCTCAACAACCCGAGTGTTTTTTTTGATTATCCTGTATTTGTGTGTCAAAAATTCATTTATAATGGCTTTTCAAATTCATAAACTAAATTTATTATATCCTTTTAATTTTTCTTAGTATTATTCCAATACATGTGTTAATTCCTATTTACTAGTCCTCTTACATTTGTCCATATATATATAATAAAGACACATGTGCAGTGACTTTTAGTTCGTTAAAAAACCCAAAGAAATAAAAATAAAAATTAATATTTTATAACAAGCATACAATCAAACAAAAAAAGTGTACCCAACCATCCTTTTCCTTTTACATTCACCGGTAATTCGGCAAAGACTCATATCCTATCTCATACATACATACAATTAGAACTATAAATTAATACAGATGTTAAAGCTACATGTAACGCTTTGCATCAAAAAAGATACTGAACGAATCGTTTTCAAGTTTATTCGTATTTTGCATGGGTTATCAAACTTGTAGTACTAAATTTTTATCAACACTTAATCAACCTTCCTTGGTGATTAATATGTGTATTTCATAACAAAATTTTAATCGTTGATGAGATATTCTGAAATTTATGATAAGAATGTTCTTATGTATGAAAATAATCTCCTCATTATAAATTATCATGAATTGGTTATTCCTAAACGAGTCATGAAGAGTATAATGAACATAATAGAAGTGTTCATTATACCCTTCATGAAATTCCAATCCGAATAGAAGTGTAAAACTCAAGGTTTAATAAGTTTTAATTTAATTATGACAACAGTTAGTAATAAATTTTATATAAATTTTCAACTAATTTACAGTTTTTATGCTCTGAAAAAATTCACATACTATTAATACAAGTAATCATGTGATTTTTTGAAATTTCAAGTTTTTATGAATTTAATTTAGTTAGGACATTAATTTAATAATAAAATTCACAACTGATAATATAATGTAACAGATTGCGGGACATGTTATGAGATTTTTTTTAGATATATTATCTTACATAAAATTGTGATGAAAAATCTTGTAATAAAATTGGTAGAACCGAAAATAAATTACAAGAAAACAGGACTATATCGAGGGTCATTGACTGTAACAATAGGTCAATGACCATCGCTAAAACCTTTAGCGACGGTCGACGAACGTCAATGACTAAATCTTATATCTATGGTCCTATGGGTCTTTAGTGACGGTCTCGGCGGTAGCTAATCTTAAGCCAAATTGGTGTATTTGATCTATACCGACGGGATATCAAAGATATTGCCATGGCCATATCCGTAGCGATACATATTCATGGTAATGGTCTTTGGGAGCTATAGCTACGGTCACTATATCTCTTTTGAGCCAACCTATATCCATTTTTTTTAATTTTATAAATTCATTATTTTCATTTTGGTAGTAGCAAATTATTTGAAATTAAATTCTTTTAGAAGTTCTTTTTCTATTGTAGATATAAAAATAAATAAAAAAAATCTTTCTTTTTCCTAATGGCTTGGGTTCTTTTTAATACTTTACAAATTTGGATATTATTTAATTGTTTCAAATATGGATAGTACTTGTACTAATTTCGATAGGAAATTCATAGGTTGAAGGGTTGAACTAAAAATTTGTGAAATCAAGTTTGTGCTTTTAATTATACAAGCTCATCAACCTTGTACGAAGCACGGACAACATGGATAATAGTTTATTATAAAATAATTTACTAAATATAAGATAAATATTTAATTAGGATTTTAGAAGATAGTTGTAATTATTAAATATTTATTTTAATAATAAATTGTTGAATTACACAATATTGTAGGTTCCTTCGACAATTATAAAGCTAAACATTTTAACAGAGTGCATATTTACTCCCTCTGTAGTAAGATAAACGTCCTAGTTGAATTTTTGCATAGTAAGAAAGAGAATAAAATGACAAAATTGTCCGCATGTAAAATTAAAGTTATCAAAAAACGTCTTATTGGAATCAATTCAATTAATACATTTAATACCACTTTCAACTCTAAGTATTTGAATTCCTTCAAATAATACTCCATAAATATGCACAAAAAATAGAAATATTAAGCACAAATAATAGAAATATTAAGCAATTATAGGCAAAAAAATCGTACCTTACTCGAATTAGGGTTTCATGTGAGCTGAGGATGAGAGAAATTCATGAAGTACGGAGATGATTGAAGAATTGAAGAGGGAAGAAGAACAAGTAGACAATTACTTTAACAACACGTGGCATAACTCTTAGAGAGAAAGAGCCTTCTTAGAGTCTTGGGTCTACAGAGAATAAAAAAAGTCCCTTCTATTGAAATGGAGGGAGTATTTATAAAGTTTCCTGATACGTAATCATGTGTCTGTCACATGTTTGGGTCATGTGCCTACCATGTGACCTCAGGTGAAATTCTAGAAATACCCTTAGTTACCCAAGTAATGCCTAAATTGTCTTGTCCTTCTAGCCGCTAATCCAATCTCTCAACCATTTCTCAAAACGAGATGTCTCCATAAACTTTCTGCCTCGGCACTCATGGAGGTTCCTCTTAAGTCTCGTATTTCAATGTCTTTGTTGTTCAATCCATGCCTTTCCATTCTCCGATTCTTTCTTTATCCGAACATCATGTCATTCGATCTTAAGGTCGAAAACTTCGGAAAAGCACAACATGAATCTAGGGAGGCCATGCCCTAGGAGCCAAACCCTAGTAACCTACAATATATAATTCAATAATTTATTGTTTAAATAAGTATTTAATAACTATAACTATTGATCTTCTTAAAATCTTAGTTAAATATATTATCTTACATTTAATTGATTATCGCAATTATTAATATAATAAATCATTATTCATGTTGTCCGTGCTTCACACGGGATTGATGAACTTGCTTATCTAAATGAGAAAAAAATGGACATAAGGCAAACACTAATTAAATTAATATTATTATTGAAATCAATGATAGTTCATATTGCACACTTGCTTTATAATCAGGAAATCAAAATATAGAAAATTATTTTAAATCAATTATTCATGGAAGAGTCATGCTATGTATTGTGATAAATTTATATTAAATTATAATTGCAAAATTTATCAGTACATAAAATTGGTAAGAATTATAAGAGGAACCCACTTATTACACATCTCTCTAAAATAGTTACGACTAGTACTTATCTACGTAACTGGCAATCAAAAAGTCGATGTAAAATTGTAGTACTTAAAGCTACATGTAGCACTTTGTGTCAAGAAAGATACTGGACGAGTTGTTTTCAAATTTATTCGTGCTTTGCACGAGTTATTAAACTTGTAGTACTAAACACCTATCAAAATTTAATCAACCTCCCTAGGTGATTGACACATGTATGCTATATAAAATGTTAATTAATAGTTGATAAGATATTCTGAAATGGATAATACTATGTGAACTAACTGTACACAAAATTTGGTGCACCAAGAGTAGGACTCATATATTACTTACCAATAAAAATGTGTAAACCATTCAATTGTATGTCCCGCTCTCTCTATTTTCTCTTTTTTTTTATATTGTGTGTGCACAACTTTTTTTGTATAGTTGGTGTCCCTAACATTACTCTTCTGAAATTTATGATAAGAATGTGTCAGATCATTCTTTCTTTATGTATTGAGACTGATCTCCTCACTATTCTCTTAGTCCCTCAAAAATTGGTTTATTTGACTTTTGTGGTTAAATTGATCAATTTAAAAAAAGAATTCAGGATATTTATTTATATTTTCAAACATATAAAATTGAATGTAATAGTAAATTCGATATAGTTTCATATATATGGTTAATTCTCCTATATTTACAAGAAAATGGTATATATTTTGACTACAAAATTGGTCAATTTGACTGAAAAAGTCAAACTAAACCAATTCTTGTGGGACCGAGGGACTAGAAATTAATTAATAGGAATATAATATTTATTAAATTTATATGTAATTAATTTATGTAAATGAGAAAAAGGGAGATAAGACGAAAACTAATTAAATATTATTGTTGAAAGAAAATGATATACACGTCGATAAATATTTGACGATGTTGGATTGTGACCAACGTGGAATTATATGTGATAAAATAGAAAAATTAAAGTGAGACCTTTTTTAATTTATACCTATCTCGTGTATGCACATACATCGCAATCATAATTTGGTTGAAAACTTTTGCAATGTATAGCGGGACTCGTTGAAATTAATGGTAGTTCATATTGCACAGTTGCTTTATCATCAGGAAATCGAAATATAGAGAATTACTTTAATTCAATTATTCATGGAATAGTTGCAACAATATAAGGAGGATCATTTACAAAAGGCTCGACAATCGGATTTTTTATCAAAACAATGTGCTTTAAGAGGCTCGGCACAACACCAACAAATTCTAGGGACAACCCCGCATACCCTTGGGAGACACAATCGAACGGCTTTCTCATTCAGTATAGTGTTGTTTCTTAGCTTTGTAGTGAGAATATTGTCCCCATCTTGCGTGATTTCAGCTCTCTTGTTGATCAAACCTGTATCAAAAATAAATAATTTTTTTTGAAAAAAATTAATTCTAAAATGGGTTTTTGGAATCCAATAAAATACTCATATAATTTATTAACTAAATTGCCTCTTATAAAAGAATTTTTTTTTTACAAAAACTCAAAATGTATTTACAATAATTTGAAAATAAGAGATGATGAGGAGACAATTACTTACATTCATCAGTAGCAAATAGGGAAAGCAGAACCATAAAGAAGAGAACCATAGGTTGAAATTTAGAAGTGGCCATAAAATTGTGAAATTGTTTAGTCATCGCATGAATAGACCATTGTTTCAACACATTGTTATATAGGGAAAAAAAATATAAAGGCAAATCGATTATTACTCCATCCGTTTCTTTCTATTTCTCTTTTTACAAAGTCAAATTTGTTTCGTTTTATTTTTAGATTTTGAAACATTAATTACTTAATTTTTTATATTATCTCTATATTAAATAGAAAAGTGATATTTCCACGACTTCTTTTGATATTTCCGCAATAATCCCTACACTTTAATTAAATTAAGTAACTTGTGTTCATTTTGCCCCCATTTGATCATCACCTAGTTGTCTCTCTCTTCTGCTCATATTGTCTTCTTTCAAAATTTTAATGTGGTTTCTTCAAATTCATCACTTCCATCTCTAACATCGGCGATACTAAAATACTATCCATACTCATTCTTGCTTTTTCCGTTGTCTCCAAAGTACAAACACGGTCGCTCTTCTCACTCCTCCGGCCATGAAAAATCATCTAATGTACAGTTCTTCACCCTTTAATTGGGTTTGCGGTTGTGCTTAATTATTGGAATAGTGCTGCTTTTGTTGGGTGTTGAATTGCATTAGAGTTTTCTAATTGTAGAGATGAGGCTAGATGTGATTTATGGAATACAATTGCAAATTTTGAAACTGTGTTGCAACCCATTTTTATTTATTTTGGTTGATTTAGGGAATACCTATTTTAATCCAGTTTTTGATCAACCTATTTTCAACCAATTTGTGTTACAAACACCATGGAAAAGAGAAAAAGAGAAAAAAGAAAGATAAAGAGACAAAATGAGGTAATTGTTAGTTTGGTGGACTTAACAGAGGCAATAAATTTCCTTCTAAAAAAATTATTACATGCATGGAGTATTTTCAGGTTAGTATAATGAGGGTAATCGTTGATTTAATAGGCCTATTAGAGTCGCAATAAATTTTCTTCAATAAATTTTCTTGAACAAAAATTATTACATGGAGTAAGTATTGTCGGTTACGGTTAGTATTTATTATGAGTATTAAATATACACACATAATGAAACAAAAATTTATATACTAATTTATCACATTTAAATAATGGGCGATTACAATGGTGGATCCAAGATTTTAACCTCAGTGTAGGCAAAATTATTTTTCACGATAATTTTTTACTTACAAAAAAAGTACCATATCCAACCTTGAAAAGATGTGTAAAGTACACTTTTTAGTTATATTAAAAATATTAAAGTAAAAGAAAAAATATAAAATAAGTTCTAAATCAATCTTTAGCAGACCCAAAATAAGTGCACAAATGAATGATTTTCTTTCTTTAACTATTGAATCCATTTTTAGGGTAAAATATAGTGTATAACATATTTCATATTTCATATTAACTCATGTACTTTTAGACATTTTTAGTGCACAAATTTTATTGTACATTAAGATATGTTAATTTTTGAAGACATATGGAGTATTAATAAAAAATAAATTAGAGCAAAGTAAATAAAACTTAAATCATATATATATATATATATATATATATATATCATATTACAAAAATATTGCGTGGAGAAGGGTAATTAGTTTTTTTTCTATTAATCTTTTAATTTCTTTAACAGACAGTTGAATACCGAGTAGAACAAAGGATTTGTTTTGTTGGCTGTCTGATTATCTCAATCTTATCCCTTCATTCTCTCCCTTTCTCTTGAAGTTTATCCATCCAAAATACCAATAGCAATCTATTTTCCAAAAATCCAGTGTAGGCAATTGCCTACATTCGTTGTATACTAGATCCGCCACTGAGCGGTTATATATTAAATAGGTTTAAATATAAATTATTACTCTAAACTATTCACCATTTCCACTTCGGTAATCGTCTTTTTAATTTTTTCAATTAGATGATTTAATTCTCAATTTTTTTTTAATTATGTTCAATTGACGATGTCATGTCATAAATCGATGATATGACATCCTATATGTTAAATGAGTGCTTATGTGTAAAAAGAATATATATTTTTAATGAGATCAAAGGACAAAAAAGTAAAATAACAAATAAAACAATTAAAAATTACACAAATAATATAAATTAGAAAATATACAAAATTAACATTAACAATTAAGCAAATTACAGAAAAAGACATAATTATAATTATGAATAATTACACAAGTAACTGAACTTAAAAAATTACACAAATAACATAAATTAAATGTAATAAATTAACAATTAAACTAAACTAAACCACTATTTGATTAAACTGAACTAATTTCTAAAAATTAATGGATATATTTAAATGAACCATTAGTTTATGAGTTCTTCTACGCAGACCGAAATATTGGACCGGAATATTGGACCATGGGTCCCACTACGCATTTAAAAAACAGCGGCTCCTTCTCATAATGTGCATCTGTGCTTTTCAATCTTCTTTTGCATCTGTGCTTTACATAATGCGATACTGCATACTTTTTGTATAGTTTTTTTTCTTTCTATTTTAATTAATTATTTATCAACTTCCAAATTATACATAAATCACTGGATTAAATTACTGTAATTAACCTATTTAATTTATAAAAAAGGCTTAACAATATATAAATTCATAGGTCAAAGTTAGTACATATTGCATTCATCAAATACTCCAAATGATATAACTTGCTGATGAAATCAAACAAATCAAATAAAATTCAAATTTAAAGTTTTCAAATCAAACACAATCAAATACAGTCTAAACTTTGAGTTTTCAACCAATCTCATTGTATCAAGATGACAAACATACATGAAAATACATCAAAAACATTCAAATTCCGTCAAACTTTTACTCGTAAACTTTTTTATTTTACTGCTCCTTAAATGGTTGCTCAGAATTTGCATGATTGTTAAGACCATATGCACCATTCCAAAATGAGAATTGATAACCAGCCAGCTGAGTAGGGAGACTTGTTGAATACACATTTCCAATTGGAAAGCCTCCAACATTACCAATTGGGAAGCCTCCAACATTACCAAGAGGGAAGCTTTCAATATTTGGTACCCACAAATGAAGTTAAATTATATCAAAATAAGACTAAAAAAACTAAACAAAAGTACTTTGTACAAAAAAAATAAACAAAACCTGTTGGCCTAAAACCGCACCAACTAGGAAGCCTCCAACATTACCAAGAGGAAAACCTTCAATATTTGGTACCTAAAAATGAAGTTAAATTATCCTCCCCATCATCTCCCTTTTCCGAAGATCTTTTCTTCATTGGGAACCCTTGTTTGTTAGCATACTTAATGTAGTATTCTACATATGCATCAATATTGTCAAATTCCATTCCTATTTTCGTATCTCTTATCTCATCTACAGCTACTGCATGCACTCTCCACACACTCATCAAATTCTGAATTATCATTCATATCATTTTCCTCAATGTGTTCATTCATCTCTGTACTTAAAGATGCATTCAATGATTCTGTTTCCATCTGTGCACAAGATTAACAATAAAACAACACCAGTTTTAACCCCAAAAAAACATGTACCTATTTTAAAGAAAAAAAACAGAACAATTGATCCAAAACTAAGGCTTTTTTTCTTTGTAGTATTTTTGTTTGAACCATGTATGGAGAGGGTAAGATGATATCAATTACTTTGTGTTTCAAGAAAATAGCCATTTGTAAAGGGAAATACACCTACATACTTGCTTTAGTGTCTCCACACAAATGATTATGAGATCAATCATCCTCTTCATAAGAGCATGCAACGTATGTACTAATCTATCCGGATTCACTAATCCCCTTTTTAGTAATCCAACGATTAGGAACGATTTTAGTTTTAAGCTATCTAGAATTTAGATCTCATTAGCATGATCATCATCATGATTCTAAAAGCATTGCTTAAAACTATGAGTTTATCACATATTAAATAACAGCACTGTGTGGATAAAGTAAAATGCCTTTAATATTTTTATTAATAAATGAATAAGATTACAAAGTATATGCTACATCATATCAAATATGATTGGCTTGTGTGCGTACTACTTTCATAATATTCCAATTATATTATTTCACAATATAATTCCAATCTAATCTCAATTAATTAATATTAATTAATTAATTTTCTTCACCTCCATATCTCATTTTTGTAGCTAATTCAAACTAACTAATTTAATAGCTAAATCCACTATTAAATCTTACTTTTCAATAAATGTATATATTTCACACTTATATATATATATATATATATATATATATATACATTTTAAATGTACCACATTAATCACACACACACACACACACAGATATATATATATATATACCACATTTATATTTATACATTTATGAAAGTAGTATGCACACAAGTCAATCATATTTGATATGATGTAGCATATACTTTGTAATCTTATTCGGTTATTAATAAAAGAATTAATTTATTAAAGGTATTTTTCGTTATCTACATGAAGCTATAATATTAAGTGTGATAAACCCATAGTTTTGAGCAATGCTTTTAGAATTATGATGATGATCATGCTAATGAGATCTAAATTCTAGATAGCTCACAAACTAAAATCGTTCCTAATCGTTGGATTACTAAAAGGGGATTAGTGAATCCGGATAGATTAGTACATTCTTTGCTTGCTCTTCGGAAGAGGATGATTGATCTCATAATCATTTGTGTGAAAACACTAAAGCAAGTATGTAGGTGCTTATTAGAGAATAAGTTCACTGAACGTGGCTCGCTAAAGGAATACCTAATAGAGTTTTACTTGCCTGTCAATAAGAATTCCTTAAGTGATAGTAGTACAAGTGATCCTTAGACTTGAGATCATCATAATATCTTGTGTATGATAAGTTATACTTTGACATGTCCTTTAAGACCCTTAGGGTATATCAAAGGGTATGATTGGGTATAGTAAGTTGTATGAGGAGATAGGTGAATGGTCAACAAAGAATCTACCACTTCTAGTAAAAAGAGAGAATGTCCTATGTGATTTGATAAATGACAACTCAGAAGTCTTTGGCCAAAGCAGAATGAAATTAGAAAGGTGTTTCTAATTTACATTATTCTCCCCCTTCACGCCTTCATCATCTCCCTCTTAGGGTTCATCGGAGTCAGCTTCGCCCAACTGGTGCCGGACTCCTACATCCACATTATCTCGTTCATCGCGTTATGCCATGAACTCGACATCACTCCCACCATCGACTTCTTCTTCACCTTATTCTCTATAAGCCAATCCAGGGAATCCGAGTTTCGCAATTAAATAAGCAACAAAGCAAAGGAATCGAAAAACGCCCTCTGATGAAGACCCCCTCAAGCGACAAAGGATGGCATTCCCTGCGGTTTTTCATCAAGGGTCCTAGCATCCGCGAGATTCCTGACTGGGCCGAGGCCCCCAGATCGAATGTAGCCATCAGAGAGCTACCTCATGCCCATCTTCAAGAACTGGTGAAACTCATCGAAAAACTATCGAAGAAGGAATAAGACCTTGAACTCCTGAGCAACCAATCCTGGTTGTATGATCACAAACGTAAGTTCTGAACCCTTTGATTTAACTCGTACTATTTCAAATTTTCCATCTAACATAGATCTTAACTCGTACAGTATCTCCTATCAAGCCGACCCTGGGAGAGCTGTCGTTAAGCAATCCAAAATTAAACCTCACTTTACTCTACAAATTCAAACAATAAGCACAATAGCAAGCAAGGATCGATTCCACAGAGAATGATATTGTTTTGAATTTATTCTAACGTTTCTAACTAAAACAGTAATTAAAGATTGGGGTTTTTGAATCAATTATAATTAACTTAAGAAAAATAGAATTAAATTTACGAAGATAATCAAATATGTAAAAGCTTCAGTTCAGCTTTACCAATTTATAGTAATAGAATAATCAAGTTAATATTATTTCTTCCTTCAATGAAATTAACAACCCTAGATGATCAGCAATCGCTCAATTATCCGAAATTCTCCTTAGGTTTTAAATCTAATGTGACAATCGCCTCCACTAGACTCTAACTGTTATATAACCCAGAACTATCAGTCTAGATTTAATATGACAGAAGCATTAAGAATTAGAGAATTAGATTGTTCCAAGTAACAATTACACTATCAGGAATTATTTAACTTGCCTTCTGATAATCTTAATAATACCCAAAAGCTTGTCCACAATTAAATATTTTTAAGTACTACTTGTGATCAGATACAACATCGTTTGCTTAATATTATACCTTAATCTAGCAGATGATATCAATTCACCAATTTAATCCTGCAGAAAACAAATTAGTAAATTGAATAACATATAAGAAATTCAATCGGATTATCAGAATAAATTTCATGCACGAAGGAATCAATAATGTAACTCAATTATTATATTAACTGTAAATATGGTTCCATATTCCTTCAGCACTGAATAAAAGAACTAAGCTAGCATGATAAAATATAATATAGGATCAGGAATAATGAATGTGTTGGATCCCTCAACTGATTACAAGTGACAGGTAGTTATAGATGCTTTGAAACCCTAGAAGAATTCTAATCCTACTCTACTTCGGAAGTCTTCAATCTGCAGATATGGAAGCTTCTTAATCCTTGTCAATCTCTGAAATCCTGCTTTAAGTAGCTTCCTTATCAATTTAGAATTAAGTTCCCAAAACCAAATCTTCTTCAGTTTCCTTTTCCAATTCTAGCTCAGATTCAGTTTCCATCTTTGATCAAATTCCATACTAGACTCTACTTCCATAATCAGAGATACTTTTCATGTAAGATTATAATTCCATCTCCAAATCCTCGTACGAATCGAACTCTAGCACTCCAATACTCCAAATCCTACTCAGAATAGGAAATTTGCAAATCGATCAGAATCGTAGAGTGAAACTCTGTACCAGCACTTCATAGTGTAGACATGACATCGTAGAGTGGACTGGGACAATCGTCGAGTTGACAGTACCATCGTAGAGTGAATCACGACAATTGTAGAGTGGAACTCTTCTCTCAGAATCGTAGAGCATGCAAATCGGCGAACAGGAAGTCTGGTCGTAGAGTTCAGCTAGAAATCGTCGAGCAACTTTTGCCTTAGTCTTCCTATGATCGTAGAGCTGCGAAACTGCACTCCAATACTACGAACATAGAGCTCTCACTTAGCGATCCTAGAGTACCAATGTCGATCGTAGAGTATTTCTACAAAATAACATAAAACTCAGAATTAAACTCCATTTTTACAGAATCATACCAGATACTTCTATAAATCAATAAATACCTTAAATTAACTCGTATGACAGAAAACATGCAACAAAACTAAACATGAAGGGATGAAAATAATCAAATATTATGCACCTATCAAATTTCCCCACACTTAGCTTTTACATGTCCCCATGTAAACAGAACACACATCACACTTAAAACTTATCAAAATATCCGTCAACTAAATTGTCAAAGGTTTCAAACTCAATTTAATCAACAGTAAATACCCATACTCATCACAGAAACCTGACCAACACATCATCAACCAACTAATAACAACAACTCTGTCATTCCCCACAGAACATCATCAAAACCAGAATACCCACACAAATATCTATCATATGATCGACACAAATACTCAGCTTAGCTACCATGGAACAACAACTGTGCACACCGAATCATGACTCAAAACCTGATTATCCTGCAATTCTTTTCAACCATTAGAACATGTAATTTTCACTTCCCTAGGTGAATACATTTTATGCTCCATTTCACCTTCCATTTTTTCCTTTTTAAGTGAGTGCATTTTATGCTCCATCTCACTTATTTTCTTCTCAACGAGTGCGTTTTACGCCCCATCCCGCTCTTGTATTTATGGGTGAGTGCGTTTTATGCTCCATCTCAACCCACCACAAGACATCTGTATTTTTTTCATTATGCAATTTTCACAATTTTCCTTTTTTTACTTTTCAACATAATTTCCAATTTTTTTTCACATGGTTCTGCAAACAAAATAAGCAGCTTAACAAGTCTTAAATCATAAGATCAGTGCACAAAGTATAATCCCATAAATAACTCAGTCAAATAATCATGTATCCCATACTCAAGTATCCATGCAAAGTAATTCTAATTCAAAATCAGCTCATGGATCCTAACTAAGTCATCATCATTCATTAGTTAATAATACATCAAATCAAATTCTGCACATAAGCATCAATACTCACTCTACGATTTTAACCTTCAAAAATTTAGCAGAACACTATGATCGTAGGGTAACAATCGTTGAATTAAAATTTTAAAAAAATTTCAATGAGTGTTTTGTGAGTGTTTTTTTTTCAGTTGTAACTATATATCAGCCAAAAATTTAAGTAAATCCTAAACCTAAACCCCATCCCCACACTCAAACCTTACATTGTCCCCAATGTAAGACAATCATGCAAAGAAGAAAGTAACTAACTAGCATGCAACTAAAAATAAAAAGTGAAGGGATAGAAAATCAAATCTGATATCATGGGTTGCCTCCCATGCAACTGCCCTTATTTAATGTCATTGGCTCGACATCTTTCTTCTCTCAATCTTCATCTTCATAAACTGGATCCATCAAATCCAGCAACTCCACCTGTTCCTCATAGCCCTCATAGAAGGGTTTCAACCTGTGTCCATTAACTTTGAAAGCCTTCCTTGTTCTTGGATTTTGGATATCAACTGCACCATAAGGAAAAACATTAGTAATCACAAAAGGACCTTCCCATCTAGAACGTAGTTTACCTGGAAATAACTTCAGCCTTGAATTGAAAAGGAGAACTCTTTGTCCAACATTGAAAGTATTCCTTAAAATTTATTTATCATGAAAAGCTTTGGTCTTTTCCTTGTAAATTCTAGAGCTTTGATATGATTCATTCCTTAACTCCTCAAGTTCTTGCAATTGCAGCTTCCTATGCTCCCCAGCTTCATCCATCTTCATGTTACATTGTTTGATTGCCCAAAAAGCCTTGTGCTCAAGTTGTACAGGTAAGTGACAGGGTTTACCAAACACCAACCTATAAGGTGACAAACCTATAAGTGTTTTATATGCAGTTCTATAGGCCCAAAGTGCATCTTCTAATCTCAAACTCCAATCTTTCTTATTTGGGTTGACTACCTTTTCCAAAATGGACTTGACTTCCCTATTAGATATCTTAGCTTGGCCATTACTTTGAAGATGATAGGATGTAGAGACTCTATGAATCACATTGTACTTTTTAAATAATGCTGATAACAACCTATTGCAGAAGTGAGTTCCTCTATCACTGATAATAGCTCTTGGAATTCCAAATCTGTTAAAGATGTTAGATTTGACAAAATCTACAACAACTTTAGAGTCATCAGTCCTGGTGGCTTTAGCTTCCACCCATTTTGAAACATAATCAACAGCCAAAAAAATATAAACATTATCAAAAGAAACAGGAAAGGGACCCATAAAATCAATACCCCATACATCAAAATTTTCAACAATTAGAATAGGAGTTTGTGGCATTTGATTTTTTGTGAGATATTACAGTCTTTTAACAATTTGCACATGTCTTATAGAACATATAAGAATCTTTAAAAATAGTAGGCCAATAGAAAACAGATTCTAAAACCTTGTGAGCAGTTCTTTTTGGTCCAAAATGACCTCCACAAGCATATGAATGACAAAAAGATAGAATGAAATGAAATTCACTATTGGGGACACATCTTCTAACTACCTGATCAACATAAAATTTCCACAGATGTGGATCATCCTAGACATAGTACTTTGCATCACTCATAAGCTTATCTTTCTGAGGTCTGGAGAACTTACTAGGAATATAAGCACTTGTAAGTAATTTATAATATCAGCATACCAGGGCCATTCCTCATCGATTGCAAGTAGATGCTCATCTGAAAAGGAATTATGTAATGGAAGTGTCTCTTCATCCCCCATCAATCTGCTCAAGTGATCTGCAACTAGGTTTTCTGCACCTTTCTTCTCTTTAATCTCCAAGTCAAATTCCTGTAATAGAAGAATCCATCTTATAATTCTTGGCTTTGAGTCCTTTTTAGTCAGCAGATACTTGAGAGCAGCATGGTCAGAATAAACTACTACTTTAGTTCCCAGTAAATAAGATCTAAATTTATCTAAAGCAAAAACAACTGATAAGAGTTCTTTTTCAGTCGTAGAGTAGCTTATTTGAGCAGGGTTTAGAGTTCTTGATGCATAGTAGATGGCATGCACAACTTTATTCACTCTTTGGCCCAAAACAGCTCCCACTGCATAGTTGCTTGCATCACACATGATCTCAAAAGGTAGTTCCCAGTTTGGGGGTTGAATAACAGGTGTTGTGGTCAACAATTGCTTCAGCTTGTCAAAAGCCTCCTTACACTCTTCAGTAAACTGGAACTCCACATCTTTCTGTAGCAACTTGCACAAAGGCAAAACTATCTTGGAGAAGTCCTTGATAAACCTCCTATAGAAACCTGCATGTCCAATAAAAGAACGAATCTCCTGCACTTTTGCAGGGTAAGGTAATGCATCAATAATTTCTATTTTGGCTTTATCAACTTCTAAACCTCTAGAAGAAACAACATGGCCAACTATTCCTTGTTTTACCATAAAATGATATTTTTCCCAGTTAAGAACAAGATTAGTTTCTAAGCATCTATCAAGCACTTTAGTTAAATTATCAAGACAGGCATCATAAGAATCACCATGAATTGTAAAGTCATCCATAAAAACTTCAATGCAACTTTCTAGAAGATCAGAAAACAAGTTTATCATACATTTTTGGAAGGTTCCTGGGGCATTGCAAAGTCCAAAGGACATTCTTCTATAGGCAAATGTACCAAAAGGGCATGTGAAGGTGGTTTTGTCTTGATCTTCTAGAGATATCATAATTTGGTTATAACCTGAAAATCCATCTAGAAAATAATAGTAAGTGTGGCCAACCAATCTTTCTAACATTTGATCAATATAGGGGAGAGGAAAATGATCTTTTCTAGTAAATGCATTTAATTTCCTATAATCAATACACACTCTCCAACCTGTTTGCATTCTTGTTGGCACTAACTCATTATTGTCATTCTGGACAACTATGATTCCAGATTTCTTTGGAACTACCTGGACTGGACTCACCCATTGGCTGTCTGAAATTGGGTATATAATGCCTGCATCAAGTAATTTCAACACTTCTTTCTTTACTACCTCCATCATGGGTAGGTTCAATCTTCTTTGAGCTTCTCCGGTAGGCTTGACTCCTTCTTCTAACAAGATCCTATGCATACACACAACATGACTTATGCCTTTTATATCTGCAATAGTCCAACCAAAGACTGTTATATGATCACTAAGGATTCTCAGTATTCTTGTACTTTGGTCAAATTGTTGGCAATAATCACCGGCAGTGTGTCATCTTTTCCCAAGTAAGCATACTTCAGATGGGTTGGCAATGGTTTGAGTTCTAATGTAGGAGCCTACACAACAGAAGGTAACAATTTTTGATGAAAAACGGGCAATTGAATAGAATGGGCTGTATACTTATCTGAGATTTGTGGTAAAGAATATCAAGCAGCTACAGCCTCCTTCAATTCCTGAGTTTGCTCAATTTCTTCTCCTTTGTCTAACTCCAAACTGTTAGAAATTACAATTTCCAAGCTGTCCCTTTGCATTTGATCAAAAGAATCCTGTACTAAAGAGTTAACAATATCAATAGCATAAACTAGATTAATATCACTAGGGTACCTCATGGCTCCATATATATTGAATTGGATCTTTTCTCCATCAAACTCCATAGTCAAGGTCCCATTGTGCACATCAATCATTGTCCTAACAGTCTTTAAGAATGACCTCCCTAATAAGATGTGAGCAGGGTTTGGAGATGAATCATCCTCCATGTTCACAATGTAAAAATCTGCAGGAAATATTAGCTCATTCACCTACACTAAAACATCTTCAATTACCCCTTCAGGGTAAGTGTTAGTCTTGTCAGCCAGTTGAATGACAACACCAGTCTGTTTTAAAGGCCCTAGATTTAAAGAAGCAAATATAGATAATGGCATGCCATTAATTAATTGAAGCTCCTAAATCTAGCATAGCATTTTCAAATCTGGTATTACCTATTCTACAGGGAATGGTAAATATGACTGGGTCTTTACATTTTGGGGGCATTTTCCTTTGTAAAACTGCTGACACATTTTCTCGTATTGTGACTCTTTCATCAATTTTTAACTTTCTTTTATTTGTGCAGAGTTCTTTTAAAAACTTGGCATACTTGGGCACTTGTTTTATTGCATCTAACAGAGGGATATTTACCTCCACCTTCCTAAAAGTCTCAAGGATCTCTTTCTCTTGCTTATCCTTTCTTGAAGCTTTGTGATTCCTTGGTGAAAAAGGTAAAACATTAGTCTTAACTGAAATAGCAGGGTTAGGAATTACCTTAGATGGTCCAGTCTCCTTGTTCCTCTCTTCTTCAAACTCAGTAGTGGCTTTGGGCACTTCCAGCTCTTTCCCACTTCTTAATGTAATGGCACTTGCACTCTCCATTGGATTCACAACTGTTTGAGAGGGCAGTTTACCTGAGCCTTGAGAGTCCAATCTCCCAACTGTGGTAGCTAATTAACCCATTTAGTTCCTCAGATCATTAATGGAAGTTCTTGTATCCTTTTAGAACTACTATTGCTAAGTCATAAAGGCTTTAAATATGTCCTCTAGTGATGTCCCAGGGTTGGCAGGTGCTGGTTGTCTTTGTTGGTATTGTTGTGGAGCTGGTTGGAAGCCTTCCTGTCTATTGGGGAAAACAGATTGTACAGGTGGTCTATTTCCTTCATAGCTAAGGTTAGGATGATCCTTCTATCCTGGATTGTATGTGTTTGAATAGGGATCATATCTTTTTTAAGGTTGTGTCTGAAAGTTCCCCATTGCATTGGCTTGTTGCATAGTCTCATCATCTTGCAATGTTGGGCATGAATCAGTGGTATGGCTAGACAACAAACAGATCCCACAAGCTTTTGCTACTGACATATTCCCTACAGTCAATTGTCTAACAATAGTAGTTAATTCAGAAATTTGTTGATCATGATTATATGTGCTCACCTCATTCACTCTTGTGGGTGCATATATTATTCATCCTAGTACCATACTGTTGAGAGTTTGCAGCCATGTTTGCAATTAGGTTCTTTGCAGCTTCTGGTGTCTTATCAACTAAGGCTCCTCCACTTGCTACATCAATCATGCTTCTGTCCATGGGCAGTAATCCTTCATAGAAGTATTGGATTAGATGTTGATCATCAATTTGGTGAGGTGGACAACTGGAACATAACTTCTTAAATCTTTCCTAATACTCATATAAAGTTTCTCCATTGAACTGCCTGATGCCACATATCTCCTTCCTGATGTTAGCCACTCTTGAAGCAGGAACGTACTTTTCCAAGAAAAGCTTCTTCATGTCATTCTAGGTTTGGATTGATCCTAAAGGTAGGTAGTACAGCCAGTCCTTTGCTAAGTCTGCTAGTGAGAATGGAAAAGCTCTAAGCTTTATTTGTTCTTCAGTCATTCCTCGTGGTTTCATAGTGGAACACACACACCACATGAAACTCCTTCAAATTCTTGTATGGATCTTCACATGTAAGACCACGAAAAGTAGGCAAAAGGTGAATTAGACCAGATTTAAGTTCAAAAGAAGCATTTAAAGTAGGATACTCAATACACAAAGGTTGTTAATTGAGATTAGGAGTATCTAATTCTTTTAAAGTCCTGTTATTATTAAGATCAGCCATCTCCTCTTCTTCTTCTGAATCAGTAGATGAATTGTTAGATAGCAATTCAATTGCTATGTTGAGACCAGGTGATGAAACAAAGGCTTCTTCTGAATCTGTAGTTGAATTCTTTACTCTACGACTCTTCTTTCTTAGCCTTCTTGTTGTTTTCTCTATTTCTGGATCAAAATTCAGTTCAGTAGATTGAGAGGATCGAGTCATAAACTAAAAAGCAACACAAAATAAATAAAAATAAATAATCAACTCCCCGACAATGGCGCCAAAATTTGGGAGAGCTGTCGTTAAGCAATCCAAAATTAAACCTCAGTTTACTCTACAAATTTAAACAATAAGCACAGTAGCAAGCAATGATCGATCCCACAGAGAATGATATTGCTTTGAATTTATTCTAACATTTCTAACTAAAACAGTAATTAAAGATTGAGGGTTTTTGAATCAATTATAATTAACTTAAGAAAAATAGAATTAAATTTATGAAAATAATCAAATATGTAAAAGCTTAAGTTCTTCAGTTCAGCTTCACCAATTTACAGTAATAGAATAATCAAGTTAATATTATTTCTTCCTTCAATGAAATTAACAACCCTAGATGATCAGCAATCGCTCAATTATCCGAAATTCTCCTTAGGTTTTAAATCTAATGTGACAATCGCCTCCACTAGACTCTAACTGTTATATAACCCAGAACTATCAGTCTAGATTTAATATGACAGAAGCATTGAGAATTAGAGAATTAGGTTGTTCCAAGTAACAATCACACTATCAAGAATTATTTAACTTGCCTTCTGATAATCTTAATAATACCCAAAAGCTTGTCCACAATCAAATATTATTAAGTACTACTTGTGATCAAATACAACATCATTTGCTTAATATTATACCTTAATCTAGCAGATGATAACAATTCACCAATTTAATCCTGCAGAAAACAAATTAGTAAACTGAATAACATATAAGAAATTCAATCGGATTATCAAAATAAATTTCATGCACGAAGGAATCAATAATGTAACTCAATTATTATATTAACTGTAAATATGGTTCCATATCCCTTCAGAACTGAATAAAAGAACTAAGCTAGCATGATAAAATATAATCTAAGATCAGGAATAATGAATGTGTTGGATCCCTCAACTAATTAGAAGTGACAAGTATTTATAGATGCCTTGAAACCCTAGAAGAATTCTAATCCTACTCTACTTCGGAAGTCTTCAATCTGCAGATATGGCAGCTTCTTAATCCTTGTCAATCTCCGAAATCCTGCTTTAAGTAGCTTCCTTATCAATTTAGAATTAAGTTCCCAAAACCAAATCTTCTTCAGTTTCCTTTTCCAATTCTAGCTCAGATTCAGTTTCCATCTTTGATCAGATTCCATACTAGACTCTACTTCCATAATTAGAGATACTTTCCATGTAAGATTATAATTCCATCTCCAAATCCTCGTACGAATCGAACTCTAGCACTCCAATACTCCAAATCCTACTCAGAATAGGAAATTTGCAAATCGATCAGAATCGTAGAGTCAAACTCTGTACCAGCACTTCATAGTGTAGATATGACATCGTAGAGTGGACTGGGACAATTTTCGAGTTGACAGTACCATCGTAGAGTGAATCACGACAATCGTAGAGTGGAACTCTTCTCTCAAAATCGTAGAGCATGCAAAATCGTCGAACAGGAAGTCTGGTCGTAGAGTTCAGCTAGAAATCGTCGAGCAACTTTTGCCTTAGTCTTCCTATGATCATAGAGCTGCGAAACTGCACTCCAATACTACGAACATAGAACTCTCACTCAGCGATCGTAGAGTACCAATGCCGACCTTAGAATATTTCTGCAAAACAACATACTCAGCATTAAACTACATTTTTACAGAATCATACCAGATACTTCTATAAATCAATAAATACCTTAAATTAACTCGTATGACAGAAAACATACAACAAAACTAAACATGAAGGGATGAAAATAATCAAATATTATGCACCTATCAAACAATCGCTGACGTCAGCCAAACGTCTACCGATCCTACTGAAGGAATAATTCATCAACCTGAACTAACCGAAACCCCTCCCATAATCCAACCGATCACCACAATCCCGATGACACAAACTTCCTCATCTTCCATCATCCCCACTACCGCCATCACCGAAAGGAACCTTCTAGACATCCCTCCTTCCGAGAGGAGCACCATTCTGCGAATGAAAAGAAGGCGTCAAGCGAAGATTGCCAAACCAAACTCATCACCTGAAGCAGAAGAAACATTCAGACTGACCCACCAACCTCTGAAGCCCCACAACCATAGAACCAAAAAGAACCTGAAATTCCACTTCTAAACCTCCAGCCAAAAAATAACACACAGATATCCCCTCTTACCACTAATCCCCGCCACCATTAGCCCAACATTTTTCCCTAACTCCCGATCGCATCTCGGTATCGTTATGGCCCCAAAGACCAGAATACTTCCCAATCAACCTCTTCGACCACTTTGTGCTTCCTGGAGATGACGAAAAATTTGAAGGAGCAAGTCTCCGAGAACTCGTAAACTCTAATGCATTGAATCTAAGCCGCGTAAACATCTTTAGTCTATTCTGGCCTCCGAACTCACGTAATAAATTTGTTATCTAACTCCTCTTCCCTCTACCTCTAGGCCGCTGCTATTACCGGTCGACTCCTCCATCAAATAACCCAAGTCGAAGAAAGAGAAGAAGAGCAAGAAGTCGAAGCTGCCCGTCAAAAGTTGACGCTCGAAGTTGCAATGGCCAGCTTGGAGAAAGAGAAGAAGCTACACAACAATACCGCCCTCTGCTGTGATGAACTCGAGGCCGAACTGAAGAAAGCCCATGAAGAAGCTGCCGAAGGCGAGAAACGCCGCTTGGCGATTCTGAAAAACTATGAAGACAAAAAGAACTAGTGCGGGGCTCTGATGGTTACCAATATAGTTTTGCAGAGGAAACTCGAGTCTACCGAAGTGAAGCTCGGAATGTCCGTTGAGGCTCACAACACTTTAGAAAGAGAGTTCAACAGCTATAAGGCGCTAGGTCCTCCACTGATCGAGGCCATCAAATAACAGATCATTCAAGAGTACCAAAGGTCCCCGAGCTAACGGATGAGGTGTTATAATAGTTTAACCTCAGCTATCAGAGTGCTCAGGACAGAGACAAAGAGAGAATGCTGACATATCATCTTAACGCAACAATCTTGGACTCCTCGGACGACGAAGTCGAACCCGAAGCCGAGAACCAACCTCCTTAGTAATAAAAACATATTTGTAATAGTTTATTTTGTAATTAACTCTCCATGTACAAACATTCAATCATCAATGAAGATATCATTTATGAGAAAATTTTGAAAAATTATTACATTAAGCACCAATATAAAATTATAGAGTCATAAGAAACTACTTAACATGCACTACTGATAATACTTCCTAAGTCTCCCTGCATGCTAAGTGTTTTTGACTTCTGTCCCATCCATTACTCAAAACCAGTAAGTACCTGGCTTCGACACTTCAACAACTTCATACGAACCATCCCAGTTCGGCATAAGCTTACCTGTATTCTGAGGAGTAGATGCTTCAGCCTCCCGAAGCACAAGATCACCAACCTCGAACCTCCGTACTTTTACGCCTTTATTGAAATGCCTAGCCGTTTGCCGCTGGTAGTTAGCCAAACGTACTACAGCTGAATCCCGAATCTCATCTAATAGATCCAAATTTAGTCGAAGTCCATCATCATTATATAACTCCTTATACCGGCTGACCCGAATAATGGGAAAACCGATTTCCACCGGTACCAAGGCATCGGTCCGATACGCCGACCTGAATGGTGAATCCCCTGTAGTCATCCTTGGGGTTGTCTGATATGCCCACAAGACACTGAGCAGCTCCTCCAGCTAATGCCTTTTAGCTTCATCTAGCCTTCACTTAATCCCATTCAATAAGGTCCGGTTTGTCACTTTTACTTGCTCATTCGACTGAGGATGAGCCACCGAAGTCTTCCTATGTTGGATATTTAAGTCCGCGAGAAACTCTTCGAATTTCAAACTCATGAACTGTTGTCTGTTGTCAGACACAAAAACCATTGGAATACCGAAGCGAAACACTACAAACTCCTTCAAAAATTTTAAGCACTCTTGTTCAAAAATACACCGAAGTGGCTTCGGCTCTACCCATTTGGTCATATAATCGATCGCGACTATCACGAAGCTGACCTGTCCCTTAGCCTTTGGCAACGGTCCTAAGATATCAATCCCCTAAACAGTGAACATAATTGGAGAAAGGACTGAAGACAACTCCTCTGGCGGTTGATGCGGTATCAGACTATTCAACTGGCACTTCGGGCACTTCTTTACATAGTCCTTCGCTTCTTGAAACACCGTTGGCCAATAGTAACCCTATCGAAGAACCTTATATGCCAGAGCTTTTTCACCCATGTGGTCCCCATAAATTCCTTCGTGCACTTCTCGAAGTACGTACTTAGCTTCGGACGGGACCAAACACTTTAACAAAGGGGAAGTGAATGCCCGTCGATACAAATCTCCATCAATCAGTACGATGTTTGAACTCCTGTATTTGATTTTCTTTGCTAACAACCGGTTCGAAGGTAACTCGCCATCATCAAGATAACTTATGTAAGGTCCCCTCCAATTTTTCGAATGTTCCACCACCATCACCTCTATCCTCTAAACACTTGGTGAATTTAAGACTTCCAGAAACACTGACCCACTAAATGAACTTGGATCAGTCGTTGCTAATCTGGCCAACGCATCGGCTACAGTGTTATCCGACCTATCAACTCCTTGAAAGGCGAACGAGCTGAAGTAATGTAGCCGATCTTTGACCTCTGCCAGATATTTAGTCATATTTGCCCCCCGGACCTCATTCTCCCCCGATATCTATTTAACTACCAACTAAAAATCGTTGAAGATGATCAACCTCTGGACCTCAAGACTTCTAGCCAAACGCAAGCCCGCCAAGATAGCTTCATACACAGCCTCGTTGTTTATCGCTTTGAATCCGAAGCGAATAGCCTGATGCACCTTGAAACCCTCGGGACTTGTTAAGATTACCCTTGCGCCGCTTACATTCGAAGTTGACGACCCATCAACATACAATGTCCACGAGGTTTGAGTTGATCGAACGTCCGATGTTGAACCCACCAGCTCCAGTTGATCAACTAAATCGGGTTCGAAAAACGAACACTCTACCACAAAGTCGACCAAAGCCTGACCCTTGATCGTCGTCCGAGGGTGATACTCCAGTATAAACTATGTTAACTCTATAGCCCAAGCTGTAAGTCGACCCGAAATCTCTGGTTTGTTCAAAATCTTCTTCAAAGGTTGATCTGTATATACAATTATTAATTGTCCCTGGAAGTAGTGTCGAAGCTTTCGACTGGCTATGATCAAAGCATAGGCGAATTTCTCCAGATTTGGATATCTGGTTTCTGCATCCCGAAGGGCAAGGTTAACATAATAAACAGGGAACTGCTTTCCACCTGTATCCCGAACCAACACTGCTCCAACTGCCAACGAGCTCGCTGCCAAGTATAAATACAAAGGCCTAGAAGGGACCGACTTCATCAACAGAGGCGTCGAAGATAAATATTTCTTTATTCCCTGAAAGGCATCCTCACACTCAGAAGTCCACTGAAAAGTCTTCTCATTCTTCGGCCCCTTCAAAGTATCCAAAAATAGCAAACATTGCTCTGCCGACTTCGACATGAACCTCCTCAAGGCTGCAATCCGACCTGTCAACCGCTGTACATTTTTGTAAGTTTGGGGAGACTTCATGTCCAAGATAGCCTGAATCTTCTCTGGATTCGCTTCAATTCCCCTTTTGCTCACCAGGTAACCCAAGAACTTCCCCGAACCGAGGTCGAAAGTACACTTCGTTGGGTTCAACCTGATGTTGTACTATCTAACAATCTGGAAACAATCCTTCAGGTTATCCAGATGCTCCCGAACAGATAGGCTCTTGACGATCATGTCATCCATGTATACCTCTATACTTCGGCCCAACTACTTCCGGAACACATAGTTCATCATCCTCTAGTAAGTTGCTCCGGCGTTCAGCAGTCCGAAGGTCATCTTCTTGTAAGCATAGATCGCCCGATGTGTTATGAATGTCGTCTTTGGCATATCTTTCTTATGCATCAAAATTTGGTTATACCCCAAAAAAGCGTCTATGAAACTCAACAGTGCATACATCAATGTGGCATCAATCAATTGGTCGATGTGCGGAAGCAGATAGAAGTCCTTCGGGCAAGCCTTGTTCAAATCCGTGTAATCAATGCAGATCCTCCACTTCCCGTTTTGCTTTCGAACTAACACCACGTTAGCCAGCCACTCGGGATAGTCAATCTTATATATGAAGTCAGCCACTAGTAGTTTGGCTACTTCATCGTCAATAATCTTCTGCCTTTCCGGGGTAAAGATCCTCCTCTTCTCGCGGATTGGTTTCTAAATAGGGTCCACGTTCAGCTTATGTACGGAAACCTTCTCATCAATCCCAAGGATGCGCTGGGCTCCCATACAAAAATGTCCGCGTACACCCGAAGCAACTTTATCAATCCCGTTCGAAAGGGCTCCTACAACCCCAACCCAATCTTGACAGTTTTTTCCTTCTTCCCCAGAATCAACTCAATGTCCTTTGTCTCTTCGGCTGGCAGAGCGAGGAGTTATGTACTCCCTTCGGTAAATGGTTCGACCATTATCGCCATCGCTTGCCTTTGCTTGCACCTCCCAACTGCAGAGGATATCAGTGAATTTCTATAACACCTCTGTGCCATATCCAGATCTCCTCTCACCTCGCCAACCACGTTCGGCATGGGGAACTTCAACTTGAAGTTAGCGATTGAGGTCACTGCCTGCAACGCCGTCAATATCGGTCTTCCCAATATTGCGTTATAAGCCGAATCCACCTGTACGACAAAGAACCTGACATTAATTTCCACCTGTTGTGGAGTCGTCCCAAAGATGACTGGCAACTCAATTGTCCCTGCTACCCAAACGAGATCGTTGTTGAATCCATACGGCGGGGGCTCTTGCCCGATCTCCATCTTCCTCCCTTCTAAATCAAGCCTCTAATATGCATGGGTATATAGTATGTCAACAGAAGAGCCATTGTCGACCATGATCCGCTTCATATCCATCGACCCGACCTGTGCAGTAATAGCCAAGGCCCCTTTATATGGTTCAATGGGCTCCGATGGGTAATCATCATCGGTGAAAAAGATTACCGTGCCAAGGTACAGCCGTTCCCTTCTGGCAGGTTGTTCAGATATCGACAGAACCGAGTCCAGTACTCCGCGTCTCTTCTTTCCAGTGACCTTCCCAACCGATCCACCCGTTATCACATCCACTACTCCCCGAACTACTAGAGCCTGCCTGGATTGAGACTGTGTTCGGCTCGGTTGTTCATCGTCCTTCCTGAACCCTCTCGTCGAGCGACGTACTGAACCAATTCTCCACTCTGGACTTTCTTTTCTATCAGGTCTTTCAGATTATAATAGTCTTCTGTAGAGTGTCCCGAAGTTTGGTGGTAAGTGCAATAACGGTTGTGATTTCCTCTGTTCGACTTGGTGTTTACCAGACACGGCTCAAAATAAGGTTTATTCCTAATTTCCTTTAATATCTTTGCCCGATCCATATTGACGGGAGTGTAAATTTTATTCACGTTTCTGTTCGGGAAGTGTGATTTGCCTCCCCCCGAACCTCTTTTATTAATGCCTGAACATCCTCCATTAAAGCTTCGTCTCGGTTGATTATCCGACCTGGGAGTATTATTCTGATCTCGCTCCTTGGGCTTCCCTTCAGGTTGTGCCTGAGGCTTCAAGCTTCCAATAGCTTCTTCAAGAGTAATATACCCATCGGCCCGACTGTAAGCCTCTGATAGGTCTCCGGGGGGATTAAGAATGAGATCTTTTACTAGCTTCTTGGATTTCGTAATGTCTAACCTGGTGGTAATGAACCCCACAGCCTGTTGCATGGTCAGGTCCGTCACAGTGTCGACCGCTTCCCTGAACCTCTTCATGTACTGGCCAAGGCTCTCATCGGAACGCTACTTGACTTGCATCAAAGACGTTGTCAGCTTTTCCCTTCGTTTATTACTTCCAAACCTTGCATAAAATTTATCACACAACTGTTCCCATAAACTGATGGAGTTCGGAGCAAGAGACACCATCCATTCCTGAGCCCATGCTTTAATGTGGTGACAAATATGTGGCACTTGGCAACATCGGGATGGTCGTAGTAATCCATAATCTAATTATAAGCATGCATGTGGTCATATGGATCTCCGGTGCCGTCATAGGTCTCCAACGGGGGCACCTTCTTTGATTTGTCGGCCTTTACTCGTTTTATCTCCGGAGTAAAAGGCGACTTGGCATCGTTCGACAGTTCTTTTGTCCGATCGAATGCTGCTAGCCTCTGCTCTACCTCTTTTAGTCTTCTTCCAAGGGCTTCGGTACCGTCCTCTCTAGGAGACGCCTCAAGCCCGACCTTCATATTGCTCGGGGAACTCAACCTCATTCTGTACCCCGATCCCCTACCTTGTAAAGAATTATCCCTGGAGCAGCCCTGATGCCTGCCCCAGTCCGGTGTGCGGCTCTTCAGCCTACTTTTGTCCTTCGTGCGGCTTCTATGCCTCTTACGGATTGGAGAGTGACTTCTTGGTCTGCTCAAATCCTACAAGGGGTTTGGTGCCTATTGCGGATCGGGGAGCGGCTCCTCGGCCTGCTCTAGTCCTGCGAACGACTTTAGTGCTTGCTGCGGATGGGTCTGCGGCTCCTCGACCTGTTTAGGTCCTGCGAGCGGCTTCAGTGCCTGCTGCAGACAGGTGTGCGGCTCTTCGGCTTGCTTCTGTACTGCGAGCGGCTTTGTTGCCTGCTGCGGATTGGTATGCGGCTCCTCGGCCTGCTTGGGTCCTGCGAGCGGCTTCGGTGCCTGCTGCGGACAGGGCAGCTGCTCCTCGGTCTACTCCTTTTTTATCGAGAGCCGTCCGAACAATGTGTCCTGGATCGGTCCCCTGGCAAATCTTCCTGACATCGATGACGACTGGAGGAAACCTCTTCTCTGTCTAACAACGACGCCGACTGTTTATCCAACTTTATTTACTGAAAGCGTAAAGCCTCCATGGCGCCTTTGTTCTATTGCATCTTTCTAGCTAGGATCGTCTCCCTTTTGTCTCAACCATGACCCAGCTTAGAGTTCTGGTCTTCGGGACTGCCACCACAGCCCACCGTCTTCTGTGTAGTTGAAAACAGCTTCCTTTTGACAATCGCTGTCCAGGGGTCGAATTGACCCATCGAGGGGCTTTGGGGGCCCAACCTATCTGAGATACTCTTTGATGGCCCTAACCTGTCTTTGACTGATCCTCTGGGTTGAGAAGGGTTAGTCGTTGATGTGTTCCGGCCCGATACCGTTTTTGTATTGTTTGACGCTATATTTTCTGATCAAATACTACTAAGTGATTGTATGTTATGCTGCACTAAAGGCCCTCGTTCTAGCGCCAATGTTAACACCAAGATTTCGCCATGCGTCCAATCACCAAAATACGCACTAAATTCTGAACAGAAACGAAACTACACTCAGAGAGCTGACAGCTTTCGCCACCAGGAGATAGCTCCGGTGTGAGAATAAGTACAGGCTGCTTAAGGTATTAACAATGGAGGTTTAGCACTTTAGTGAGTAAAGAGTCATTACCTATGAATTAGGGTTTAACCTTGTATTTATAGATGATCACACCTCCTTTATCGCCTTATCCCCGAATTGTAGTAGGACTCCTAATCATGGTAATTACCTATGATTGGATAGAAATTAATCTCTTTAAAGAAAGGAAGTCGGATATAATCCTGACTCTTTCCTTAGGAACCAAAGTTTAAATATAGCTAAAAATCTTGGATTCCTTAATGGTCAGATCTCCCAAACAGAATATACCTCCATGTGAGGACAATTCATCCACGTAAGATAGGTCCCACCGAATCATACGAGTCCACAAAATAATGCCCCAACATTAAATATAAATATGAGAAAAGAATCACCTTCTCGTCTTACATATATTGATAACACAATACCCACATTTCAATGATTATCAATGCAATAAACTAAGTGGTCGCTAAACCAAGCACAAAACCCCTGCCCATACAAAGGTTTGTACAACTTAGCTATCACATGAGTACTCAATTGAAATACCACAAAATCCTAATCTTCTCTTTGCTCAATATGAATTTTCTTTAATCTGTATCTCATCATCTACAACTCTTTCTGAGTTTTTCTCGTACTATCTCATAGTACCTTCTCTTTATAGCGTCAGGCTATAACTTTTCAATCGTTTAAATCATCAGTCATTTTGCAATTCAATCCGATCACGTCGTGATCTTATTTCATAATCGTTTTACATTACGATCTTCCTTAGCCTACGATCGTCTCACCCTACGATCTTCTTTATTCTTCTCTTTAATCATGTTATATTATGATTCCATTTATGCTTCTCAGCTTATATTTGTCATTATCTCTTTGCATTCATATAATTTGAGTCAGGTGTCCCCTGATCCTCTTTTTTTCGCTTTTATTATACTCCTCAAGATTCTTCTTTGAATCTTTACATATTATTTTAACTCACTCTTTATGAATTCTCAAAATTTATTATCGATTAAACTCTATCCGAGTTTATTTCTGTATTATCTCCATCATTTTCACTTTGGTTATAGCCTAAGGTATCCTTACCTAAGGTTTATAACCTACAACTCTGATACCAACTTAACGAACCCAAAATCAGGACAAATTTCACTCCCGATCTTCAGTGTTAAAATACAATCACATTCTAATTTTGCATCGTTTAATGATGCTATAATCAATAAAATGCGGATAAATTTAAACTTTTATGATTTTCTTTCATATACTGAATTTTCATCATAATTCAATTCAATTCTTGTTGTACATAACAGTCTATATCAATATAAATATTAAAACTTAGCTGTTTTAATCTTTTCTCGATTCCAGAATTTGCAACCTTTAACTTATACACTTATGTTCGGGATCGAATGAGTACCATGATCTATTTCAAAGTTTTACATGTGAACATAAAGTTTAGTTTCTGACTCTAGTCATTCTCTGAATATTCGCAAAGTAATTCAATAACCATATATTCACTATACACTATCCTTTATACACCTTCGCCATCATACTAATTTATTTTATAAAGTAGGTACAAAGTTACACCTCAAACTCAAAACGAATAGTTTTTTTCTGACTCTATTTATTAAATATTTCACAATAGATACAACTCGGTCAAATTTTAATACAATAACTCACTTTGGCTTGGCAGAAGCTAATCTTAACGAAACGATACACCTTTTTAATCGTGTCACGTCTCGAATCTTCATTGTTACACTTCTTTGACAAATTAACTCTCATCTGTAAATTATTTGCAAGGTTGAGCGCAACGACCCAACAAGTCTAACAGATACACATAACACATAGTTTGTATTTCATATATGATTTACAATAGTGATATCTTGCATTCTAAATTATGCTTTCTAATCATCATGCATCACATTTAAATTATGAGTCATGATTCACTATAGTACACGTTCCATATCGACATGTTAAACACATTTCATATTTCATCATGCTTGCATTTCATTGCCAATATACACAATAATTTTTCTTTAAATATCCCATATCACATATTGACACATGAGTTTCCATAACTCAATACACTCCGGTCATATTTTGACCACAACAAGAATATCTCAGTATATCACAAAACACATCTCAATTCATTCACAATAACTCCATATTGGTTTATATAATCATAAACAAGTTATACATAATACAAGTAAACTATAAAACTTGCCTTTGATTGCATAAATCGATATACGCTCATCGAGCATCCCTCACGTAGCCTCATTTGTTGGTTTACCTCGATCGATCTTCAATCGTCTTTGTATAATATATATAATACATAGGTTATAACATGCCTCATTATTACATTTGAAACTTAACGCATAACTAAATTGGTTTATAAATATTTAGTTTATTCAACATGTCATAATCGACGTCCCACATGTCAATCTTCGCACTTTCAAAATCCTAAGTTCTTAGGATTTATTAGTTTACTAATCTTTAATCCGTTTCCGAATTGATTTCATCATGTTGATGCTAAATCGTATTATTAACATCACGCGTATTACTTATATCCGCTCTTGTCTCCTTGAAACATTACTATCTCATGTAATACCTATGTAATATAATTAAGGTTATTACAAAGCTTAACCCGAATACGTTCCATGAATCCTAATCAAAACTTGTATATTTCTAAGATTACTATTTTATTCTCAAATAATTAACCATGTTAGGTTATTAGTCCAATTCAAAGGTTAATTATGTATTAAACATATTATATTATTGATTATAATCAATCTCATGCTCGGCGAAAAAATCGAAATAAGAAATCAAAGTTAAAAACTGGAACAGGCTTTCAGCGCTGCGGCACCCCAGGGCAGCGCTGCGGCGCTGGCCTCCTGCCTAGAATTCTGCAGTTTTTGAATTTTCTTGCCTACTTTGCGATTTTCTATCTTATAATCTATACATCCGAATGACTTCACTTTTGGACATGTTTGAAATGTTACTAAATAGTATTTTATAAAAATATAACATAACAAATTAGGGTTCTTTAATACATATTTATAGAGGCTCAAATTTGCCTTGTCACCTCATTTTTCATTCAAATTCAAGTTTTTAGAAATTCTTTAAAACTTGATTTGGGCTTGATTCGATTTACTCAATTAACTTAATTAACATTATAACATATATATGAAGGTTACCTAGCCCCAAACTTTGCTTAATTTTTGATTTTTAAGCATAAATTCTCATTGAGGCAAAATTTCAAACATCTTGTGTGCATGGCTTAAATGTCCAGATTTCACAAGCTTTTATATATGGTTCTAACAAAAAAATTCGACCTTATTACTCCCAATACGTTGTACAACACTTCCCCCACATCAATTTGCAACCCAAGCACAACAATTTCAATAATTATTACTCTAATTTTTATAAACTTAATAAATAAAGGTTATTACCTCTTGTTTGAAGAATTTGTGCTTCAAGTTTGCATGGAGATTAACTTGAATCTTCTATTTGATAAGAGTTGGTCTAATTCTTCTTCAATTCCAGTTATCAACTTCAGCTCCTTAGTCACATACAATAGGTCATTATATAGGTTAATGCAAATACATTTCACTAACTTGATCTAAACTTGTATTTGTCAAGCTTAATATCCCAATCTCACTCTTATCCATTCCATTGGATTTGTTTCACGTCCAATTTCTAGAAGAGTCTTCAAGAGAGAATGGGGACGCAGTTGAGGTTAAGCACAATATACCATCCTCAGACAGATGGGCAGAGTGACCGAACCATTCAAACGTTAGAAGATATGTTAAGAGCTTGCATAATGAATTTCAAAGGAAATTGGGATGATCATTTACCATTGGTGGAATTTGCGTACAACAATAGTTATCACGCGAGTATTGGCATGCCGCCGTATGAAGCTTTATACGGAAGGAAATGCAGAACGCCGTTGTGTTGGGATGAAGTAGGTGAACGTAAACTCTTGGGGCCAGAGATAGTTCAACAAACGGTAGAAATCGTCAAAATCATAAGAGCTCGATTAATAGCAGCACAAGACCGACAAAAGAAGTATGCTGATTTACATAGACAACGTAGAGATTTTGAAGTTGGCAGTTATATGTTTTTGAAAGTGTCTCCATGAAAAGGAAAGATTAGATTCGAAAAGAAAGGAAAGTTGAGTCCTAGATTCATAGGACCATTCGAAGTCTTGAAGAAGATTGGAGAAGTAGCATATGAGGTAGCTCTACCTCCGGAAATAGAACACATTCACAATGTCTTTCACGTATCAGTATTGCGACCAAACAAACCTGACTACAAGCATGTGATCCCATACGAACCCATTCAAATAGAAAAGGACTTGACATATGAAGTTCCCGTTCAAATAGTCGATAGAAAAGAGCAGATCTGAAGAAATAAAGTTATTCCGTTAGTAAAAGTAATATGGAAAAATCATGATGTAGAAGAGGCTACATGGGAGCTTGAAGAGAAAATGATGAAGGAATATCCCCATCTTTTTCATTAAGTTGTATTATATGATTCCGAGGACGAAATCTTTTTAAGGGGGAGAGAATGTGATATCCGGAAATATTACATTGTACATAATTGTGAATAAATTAAAACTTTTATTACAAAATATGTTTTATGGATAAGTTATAATTAAATATATTTTATATATGATATGTAGAGATATTAATGTTGTGAAATTATTGATATTATGGAAAATTTAGTGAGGAAATGATTAACTTATAATAGTTAATCAATAAACGTTAAATGTAGTGAAGACATTAAGTCTTGTTAAGGTTTAAAGATTTGATTAATGGAATAAATAGTGATTATATAATTGGTTTGTTCCATTTCGAATATTTATTTTAATTATGAATCTAACTTCATTATTAATAAAGTAGATATTTTATACATGTTGTAAATAGGTAATTACCCAATTTTGGTGAATAATGAGATTACATGTAATGATAATACCATAATAAATTTATGAATACTAGGTAATAGCTCGTGCAATGCACATGCTAGTTTGAATAACGAATTATATAAGTTGTTAAAATTACGATGAGAAATTTTATTTTATTTTATAATAAGTTATTTTCATATAAACTTTTCAATACATTTTTGCATGATATATCACTTACATTTGTAAATATATTGATTTTGCTATAATATTGCTTCCACCTTTAATGTATACACATTATATTTTTGTCAAACCCATGAGCCTCTTAAACAAATCTTGTAAAGTTGAATATAGATCTTTAAGATATTTTAATCATAAACATTTAAGGTTCAGCAACTAAATCCAATTGTCAATAATTTAACATAAGACTTTATACTTGGATACTAATACAAAAATTTGGACACAATTCAATAGTACAGACCAAGGATACTGATTCATCAATGACGTCTTCCCAACCCTACCTGCAATTTCATCCAAAAACAAAAATGCAAACTACAGTCGGTACATTCAACTATAAATCTGTATAAACTTCAGTTTAACAAATAGATCAATATCCACTTAGTTAACAAAATTCAATCACATTGCATACCAAACCGTAGAACTTAGATCAAATCGATCTACAACACATAAACATGTATATATGTACGTTACCCGCTGTCACCGAGGATTATAACCTTCAAAAGCGTTTTTCTTTAGGATTTGCTTAATTATATTTCAAGGTCTTACTATTATATTTAAGAACAAAACTATGATCTTTTGTATGTATGGGATGTCATACATTATGAATCATAAATATCAATACATTAAAGCAAAAGAACATCCTCTCAGTCTTATTTCATCAAACACTTGAAATGCACTAACCAATCGAATTAAGTAACAATGCTATATGCACTAACCAAACTGTATGATGAAAATATGAAATTGGCCAGATTAAGAGTTCGACTTACAAATTACTGTTGCCAGATTAAGAGCATAAAATTAGACAATACCCATTAACCCAATTCACACTAATAAACTGAAAGTAGTATGCATACAAGCCAATCATATTTGATATGATGTAGCATATACTTTGTAATATTATTCATTTATTAATAAAAGTATTAAAGACATTTTACTTTATCTACATGGTGCTGTTATTTAATATGTGATAAACTCATAGTTTTAAGCAATGCTTTTAGAATCATGATGATGATCATGCTAATGAGATCTAAATTCTTAGAAAGCTTAAAACTAAAATCGTTCCTAATTGTTGGATTACTGAAAGGGGATTAGTGAATCCGGATAGATTAGTACATACGTTGCTTGTTCTTAAGAAGATGATGATTGATCTTATAATCATTTGTGTGGAGACACTAAAGTAAGTATGTAGGTGCTTATTGGAGAATAAGTTCATTGAACGTGACTTGCTAACGGAATACCTAATGGAGTTTTACTCGCCTGTCAATAGAAATTCCTCTAGTGATAGTAGTACAAGTGATCCTTGGACTTGAGATCATCATAGTATCTTGTGTATGATGAGTTATACTTTGCTATGTCCCTTAAGACCTTTAAGGTATATCAAATGGTATGATTGGGTATAATAAGTTGTATATGGAGATAGGTGAATGATCAACAAAGAATCTACCACATCTAATGAAAGATGAGAATATCCTATGCGATTCGATAAAATGACAACTCAGTAGTCCTTGGCCAAGGCAGAATGAAATTAGAAAGGAGTTTCTAATTTGCATTATTTAAAGTTGTGCATTTAAGAATCGAAATGCATAAAATTAAATAAAATAAGACTTGATAGTAACTCCATGTCTTATATTTAATTGGGACATTGTATGGTAGAATGATTGAATTGTACAGTAACTATTCACTGAAAGGTTCTTTTGTGATTAATGTTGAAATCTATATTATCTGAAAAGTCGTTGATCGCTAAAGTGGCTTACCCTTATTGTACAATAAATATTATTTAATTAAATAAATTAAATAGTTTAATTTATTTAAATAAGATTAGAATTGTTATAATTGATTTATTCACAACCGATTTAATATGGAGAACCTAAATGGTCACACCACAAAAGAAAAATATTTATTTAAGAAGTAAATGGCATAATCGTAAATGGCTTAATATTTATTATTAACATTTTGGAAATATTAAATATAAATTAATAAGAGAAGTCTTATTATTATTATTACTATTATTATTATTTAATTCCTAAAATGATTTGAGAATTAATTAATAGGAGTACTCTCATAAATTTCTAATTGGATTAGGAGTTTAAATAATTAAAAGAGTTTAATTAGAATAGAAACCCTAATCCTAAATGGTTTAGGAGGGTTTCCTATATCTATAAATAAGAGGAGTCTTATCATGATTAGGGGTTACACACTCTTGCATTAGAATTGTGGAGAGTACTTACAATTTCTATAGAGATAGAAACTAGGGTTTTGCCAACACCCATCTTCTTGAACAAGTATTATTCTTTGGTGGATCACCTCTAGAGGCCACACACTTAGGTGGCTAACGTTGATCAAAGGAAGAAATTTAATCGGTAGAATTCAAGGAGAACACGAAGGAATTGGAGTTGAACTTGTACCTGAGGAAGCTAGAAATCTACAAGGGTATAATTCTTATTCTCCATCTCTTTCGTTTAATTAATAATTGTGCATAAAGAAAGATCATGGTGATGGTTTGTATAAAATTTTAAAATATGATTTTATCGCGCTTCCGCTTTATTTATGTAATTTGATTGCATGTTCGTGTTATATACAAACCTAACACAAACAACAATGAAGCTCATAAATAAAATTAACTCAAAATGTCAAGTAGTATAAAATTTTAGAAAATATGAGCATATATACATGTAAAGGGAAAAGAGAGAGATAAAGAAACCTTTTTGCTCCAACTAGAAGGTGCAGGGAGCTCGAAGGAGAAAACTTCTTCCTTCTTCCCAACCGAGCTCGCCATTTCGCAACCTTTTTTTTAGGAAAGGAGGGAGTAGTAAACTATAAATATAAAAAAATGGTATCGAAATTTACCCAAGAGCATGGGTTCATTATTAAGACCACCTAGAACATTAAACGCATAATAGGAGAAGAATGTTTTGTAGTAAAGGGTGTTTGAGAGCAACTAAGCCATAACAGGACAGCTCATTTGCTTGTTGTGTTGATGTTGATAAGTCTGAATTAAGAAAAAGAGAACCATTTGGCGTCAGTTTCAAAAACAGAATTTAACCTCAAGTAACAAAATAATATGGAACTTAAAATTATGAATTGGTTTGTCCTTAATCATATTCTTAAAAAGCCTAGCAAAGAGAATAACTTTCTAAAACCTCAACAGGTGCCTAACATCCAAGACCTTTTGCAAGGCTTTTACGTCAGCCTGGAATCGTGAAGAGGCCATAACAGGTTTGTCCGCTCTAGAATCCAAAAAGAATAAACAACATAAGCACGTGACCTTTACATACAGAAACATTTGTTTATATATGTATATATGTACGTTACCCATTGTCACCGAGGATTATGACCTTCAAAAGCGTTCTTCTTTGGGATTTGCCTATTATATTTCAAGGTCTTACTACTATATTTAAGAACAAAACTATGATCTTTTGTATGTATGGGATGCCATACATTATGAATCACAAATATCAATACATTAAAGCATAAAAACATCCTCTCAGTTTTATTTCATCAAACAGTTAAAATGCACTAACCAATCTAATTAAGTAACAATGTTATATGAATAATTTTGGAAAATTTACCTCATTATCTTTGTTAATTGTTGAGAGTTTCTAGATGAGCAGGAAGTGTGACAACCCAGATTTTCGAGAATAATTATAATAAGAATTTAATATAGAATAATTCTTATTATGAGTCGCGTTTGAATATATATGTGTTATATATATTTATGTGATTAAATTGATGAGCTTAATATGTATATATATAAATGTGAAATATATACATAGATTCGAAATGAATGAGTTAATAGTTAATTATTGCAACGATCGCGAGTCATGGGTAGCTTGATAATTCGAGCTTATGAATATTATTGAATAAAATAGACTTTTATTGATAATATTATGTGGTAAGTGTTTAAAGGTTATATTATAACCTAGATTATGTGTAGACGATGATTAGTAGGTATCAAAGTTTTCGTATTAGCTAATTTGGCGGATTCGAGAAATATCGCTAGAGTACTATTTATTAGATTAAATAAATAGTTAAAGGATAATATTATTGGACGAGTTATTTATTGTAAAGACGCTAACCCAAAATATGGGTGAGATATATGTACGTTGATGTATATGATTATGGGGAGTTAATCGGAAAGAGTAGCGATCGCGAATCGTGAATACCCTTGTAAATTGGGTTTATTAATAGTATTAACGGATTAAATATTATTTTTACGTGACGTGTTTAAAGGCTATTTTATAACCTGGATGATGTCAATGTATGAAGTTTTATGCGTTATTGAATCGTAGGAGTGAATAATTGATTTTGCGAAAGATCGCAAAATTACTATTTACTGGGCACGTTTCCCGAGGCACTATTTACGCTATAAAATTTTTGTGTCTTTTTCGATGTTGAATAATTTCATAAATACGTGTATGCGTAGGAATAATTTTTCCAAGTGTCAGAAATTTTATTTGAGCTGATACGTGATTTTATCCGTATCCGAAAGGTATTATATGGGTGTTCCGAATAAATGGACAAATCCCATAATAATTATTTTTATGCATCCCAATAATTATGGGAGTACCCATTTTAATGTTGGGTAGGGTTATTTACCAGTTTTGGTACAAAAGTTGGAGTTTTCGGGTATATTTTTGGTGTATTTGGGTATTTATTTTGGCTTGTCACTCCAAGAGGGAACCAATCCCTCATTTTGGACCAATCAAATTGCAAGGAGGGAGAACTATTACCGGCAATGTTGAAAAATTGGCCACCTTGAGCCATTAAACCACAAACTCATTTTTCTTCCCAAATTTACTCCTCCACTCTCCCAAATAATTCAACAACTTCATTCCTCTATTGCAAACCATCAGCTCCCCATCCAAACCCATTTCAAATTCTGCAGAGAGAGAGAGTGAGAGTGAGAGAGCTCGCCGGAAAAAGGAGGAGGAGTCGCCGGAAGTTCGCCGGAAAAAGGAAGGAGGAAGAAGAAGGAGGCACGAGAGGAAGATGAAGAGAATCCAAGCAAGGAGGACCTTCAAAATAAATCCTAGCCGAGCTTCTTAATCATCTAGGAAGGATTTATAGAGGTAAACACCAATCAAATCCTTTCCATTTGATTTCTTATTGAGTTTTTTCAAGTTTTTCTTAGTTTTGAGCTCTTAAGCTTGTGGGTCAGATTTGTGGCGATTCTTGGTGTTTTTGTTTGTGGTGATTATTTGTAAATGTTGTTAAGAGGTTATGTAAGCCATTAATAACATCAAAGTGGAACAAAAACGCAAGAAATTTGTACCTATGCTTAAGGAGGATGAAGAACATGAAGAACAATGAACTTTGGACATGAACTTGGACATTTGGACGATTTAGAGGACTTTGTAGCTATGATTTTGTGTTTGTTTAATTCGTTTGTTTTTATGATATTGTACTTCCATGGGTTATGAGTTTAACCCAGTTGGAATGGAGTAAAAAGGGATTAAAACGAAGTTTTGGTGATGATTTTGGTGAAGAACACCAAGAACACCAAGAACACGAAAATATAACATGAGTTGATACTTTGGCCTAAGATTTGGCCATGTTACTGTTAATGGATAGCTCTGAATTTTTGATATGTTGTAGCCCTATGTCTTAGGAGTCCATAGAGTCCGGAAGGGACCAATTTGAACGTGTATTGAGGGAGTTATGGTGATTGGAAGCAAGATAGGTCTAGAACACCAAAATAGAGCATTCCGGGAAGCAAAACGGGCTGGGAGCAAAGGCTGGGCGCTCTAGGCGCTTGGCTGGGCGCTGTAGGCGCTGGCCACGGGGTCCAGCTACTGCATGGTAGCGCCAACGGCGCTGGTGTGAGCGCCAACGGCGCTGGTAAGGAAACTGTGCAAAACTGCTCCGACGTCCTTTAGTAAAATGGGCATAACTTTCTCATACGAACTCGGATTGAGGCGATTCAAGATGATTCGGAAAGAGAACGAGTAGACCTACAACTTTCGTTCTTTAAGTTTTTCCATTTGAGGTCGGAATCAATTCCCAAATTGACCATTTGTATGACTGATGTATTTTTGGGGGCAATCGGAGAGTGTCGAGCATGCGCGTAAGCACGCGTAATGCTCCCGACAATGTTAAATGATGTTCTAAGTTTTATAACATGAATTTTATGATTTATAATGATACTTAACATTAACCAATGAGTATTAGATAAATTGAATGGGCATGTTAGGCGTACGCAAATGCATGTCGCCTAGGCGTTCGAATAATCAAGTTTAGCGTATAGACGTGCAAGCGTCGTAACGTCGTAACTAGTGTGTATAATCTTGTTTAATATTTTGTTTCTAATAATAATGAAACATGATAGTGTGTTATAAACCAATGCATGAGCATGCTAAGCACATACAAAGGAGGCGAATTAGGTGTGTGACGTGTAAACGTCGAAACGCCGTGTAAAGTGTTAATGAACTTGAATAATGTCTCGATTCAAATGAAACGAACATTATAAGATACGGGATGGGGTTAATGTAACCAATAAGTATTGATGGTGATAAGGGTCGTAACGTTTTCAAACGACGCGACGCCGAGTAACGTTTTAGAGTTAATCGCGTTATTAATTTATAATGCGCGAACAATATGAGATAAGAATTATTATATTGTAAACCATTATATGAAGCCTTTTTAGTGGCTAATTGGTATTTTATTGTTAAATAAACTGTGTAGGATATTTGAAGGACGAGCCATCATAATTTGGCAAGGAACGCTTAAAGGCAAGTTCTTTCAGTAACTTGTTAACTTGTTTAAATGTATTGATGTACATGACTTGATTACTAAATCTTTTACTATTATGTGGATTATATGAGAGCATGATTAAAGTGTGCATAATGTGCAATTATGTGATTATATTGTTCTATGTGGAACTTGAATTATTGTAAATATACAATGTGAGATGCATGAAGTATGCTGTGAGATACATGATGCATATATATGGATGAATTGCATAAGATTTATAATGCATGAGTAAGATGCATAGTATGAGAATCATGATGCATGGATAAAATGCAAACTTATGTGTTATGTGAAGCATGAAATGTGAAAACTGTCAGTTCTTGCTGAGCCGTCGTGCTCATTCTTGCAAAAATAAAACTTTTGCAGATTTACGATGCAATGCAATTATCTTGATATCGTGATGATAAGGATTAGAGGCGCATGGAAACAGGAAGGTTGCTAAATGTCCCTTTACTGTAATTATTTAGCTATGATGACGGTATATGATGTACGTGAATTTGACTATGTAAACCTTGAGTTAGAAATGAAGGTTATCCATTATAGTATTTATGATGTGATTATGTTAGTTACTTGTTATAGTAAAACTACAAGGATGTCAATGTTATATAAAGGACATTTTTATAACGAATGTATTGGTTATTGAAAAACCTTGCGAATATTCAGGGATTGGACAAAGTCAAAATCTGAACCTTGCGTTCACACATGAGATATTGTAAAGGATCATGGTATTCATTCAACCTTGGTCATAAATGTTTTATTTAAGGTCTTCGTGCCTGGGATTAGATGAGGATATGTTGTTATATTATTGTAATTACATACTTGTAGTAAGCCTATGTTGTATGGGTAGTACCGTGACGTGCGGGAATCGGGTTCAAGGTAAGACCCGAGTTTCGGGGGCGTTACAGGAAGGGCAATTCCATAAGTTAACTTAGAAACTAAGTAGTAATCCCAAACCTATAGAGTGAAGAGCCTATCTTCAAACTAAATTTCCTTGGTCAACAAATCAGCTCCAATAGTCGCCTTATATTAAAAAAAAATTGAATTATCCAAGCAAAATGAAGGAAGTTATTAAACGGGATAATACATCTATATATAAAACATATACTCACGTTTCAGCCAAAACACATTCTTTTTTCTCTATATACACACATGAATTGTACAAAATAGTGACACAATTAAGCTATTTACAACAAATAGTCCATCATAAACTCATACCAAATTAGTAATAAGCTTCAATTAGGCATTGAATTTGAGAATAAGCATAAAACATAAAATGTACATCCGATTTATGAGCTGATACAAACAAACTGGAACATTGAACTATACCCTAAATGTTCAGACCAAAAAAATGCATTTCTATGCAAAACTTCGGCATTAATTAATCGGAAGAAACAAAAATAAAGAGCAAAGACATGATTGAAGAAGAGATGAAGAGACGATTCCAAAACCAATCAAAATACACCTAAGACAGAGAACAATTGAATTGAAAATAGAACATACCTTGAGGTCTGGTGCGAGTTTGGATGCAAGGAGAAGGAAATCTAGGGATATCTTCTACCTTTTCATACAAAATGGATTGTGTGTTTCTCTCGAGGTGGGAGAATGAGGTTAAGAGGGGAAGAGACGAAGAGACAATTGAATTTAAGGGAGAAGGGAAACGGAACAGGAACAACCGAATTGGAAGATCGATCGGAGCAATTAGGCATTGAATTAACTCTTAATTAAATAAGGATTGACTCACCGATTTTTTAAATTAAATTGATTTGATTACGTCGATTTACGTCATCATTGGACGTGTCTTTATATATATAAATTGATGTATGGTAGAAACAATGTAATATATAATATATTATATATAATGTAATAATAATTCATAAAATAAACTACATATAATATATGTAGTGGGAACGTATTATATATGTAATGCAAGTAATATATATATATATATATATATGTTAGTTTCCAGAGGCACAAAAGATATCTAGAAGGGGGGGTTGAATAGATTCTTTAAAACTTTTTATCTTGTTTTCAAAAGAACGACTTATCAGTTTGGTTAATAAACAAGTATTTAAGCACAACGGAATATATGATTGACAAAATCTCCCTTAGAGATAGAACAACTACAATGGATATGATAAAGCAGTGATATAACAGTTATAGCAGTTATGACAGTTAAGGAGTGCAAAGAGATAGAGACAAGACTTTAAGTGGTTTGGAGCACACAATACTCCTACTTCACTGTTCTACTCCTCGAGTAGCAAATCCACTAAGGATATCGTTACAACTGAATCACAAAGATTCCTTCAAGACCCGCAGTCTTGGAACTCTAGTACACAATGTACTCTTCAAAGCCAGCAGCCTTGGAATTGTAGTACACAACGTACTCTTTAAAGCCAGCAGCCTTGGAACTCTGTAGACTAAGACCAGCAGCCTTAGAATCTCTTATACCCTTTGGTACTCAGCAAGTCCAGCAGACTTGACTTCGATTGGTCACCTGTTGACCCTTTCACTTGATAGAGAGTGATTATTTTGTTGCTACTGAGTTGCTTGAAGCATATGATCTGATGAACTCAATAGCGAAGCAAGATGTTTCCCTTTGGATTGTAGAATGATATTTTGACAAATTTGATTTCTTCTCGTTGTACTTGCTTGATTGTAAATTTCAATCCGTCTGCCTTATGTAGATGCTTCTTAGAATCTTCCCGTTGGAAATGTGGTCGTTGCATCTAATCTTTCCGTTCAGATGTGTTGCTGAACTTAGGAATAGTTTATTCCTTGTTGACTGCAATAGTGGAGTGAGTCAGCTTCCATTAGCTCGTACCAAGATAGTGGTAGAGATAGTGCTCTGAAAACCCTAGCTGTTTGCTCCCCACTGACTTGTTTGTCAGTCCAATTTACTATTCTGCACCAGTCTTGGGCAGGTCATTCTACTGATCCATCATTATGGGCAACTTAGAATATTCAATTCAGATCTGGGTTGCTTGTCTGACGTGTTGACTCTACGATCTTGCTAGTCGCAGTGTCGTCATTGTGATTGTAGAGTCGCTGCTGTACAATCATTTGATGCTTACAGACGTTCACTGTGATCTTCACATTTTACTTTGACCACTATGATATAGCATCAATGCTTTGCCTTTATATTCTTCAGACATGCTGATTTAATCTTTGAAACCTTTGGCAGAGACTACTCTATGATTCTATATTTTGGTTGTAGACAGCCTTTGTGAATCGTAAAATGACAGGCTATGATGACTCTACGATCCTGAGAGTTAGTATAGTGATGTCGAGATAACTCTACGTCTTGCCGAGAGTGCTCTACGTTCTGCCGAGAGAACTCTACCATCTGCCGAGAGAGCTCTACGTCCTACCGAGAGTGCTCTACATTCTGCCGAGAGAACTTTACGTCCTGCCGAGAGAACTCTACGTTCTGCCAAGCTTCACTCTACGTTTCCTAGTTGACTTTGTGATAACATACTTTGACTCTGTGAAGTTGGTTGTCTGCTCTACGATCCTTCACTGGATGTTTGTGCAGTACTCTACGACTAGTCTATTTCAGCACATGAGATCAACCTAACAAGTTTGATCTTTTCTAAGTCATTTGTACATCACCTTCAATAAAGGACTTTATAATACTTATTATTACAAATATGTTTTGATCAGATAGATATTCAATATAGCTTAGATCATCCAAATATATTTGATCTTTTCTATTCTAAGTCCTTGTACACATGTATTTCATTAGGAACTTTACAATTCAGCTACTGATACACATATACATTAGTATCTCAACATCAAATTTAAAGCCATGTGATTCCTAACAATATATATATATATATATATGTATGTATTGGGTGAGTGCTGAGAAATAACAATATGGTCAAATATAAGTGTTGAGAATCTACAATATATTAACCAAGCCAAAAGTGAGTGGAGCGTGCTGGAAGTATATACAAAACCAAGCATGCTAAGTGGAACGTGCAGAGAATTGAGAATCGGGCTGGGAATTAATTTAGTAACCAAGCCATTATACTGAGAATTTGGAATTGAAATGGTGAGTCGTGAGAAACCAAGTAGGAGGTGGCATAAGGTTAGGCTATCATCAGTCCATTAAGCTAATACGTGTCTAAGAAATGAAGGAAGTTAAGAGTTTATTAAACACAAAACATTCTCAGCAATCTCATTCTTCCTCTCCATATTTGTTCCATCTCTCTTTCACTTTCAAGTTACCCAAATTTCACTCTTATACTCTCCAAAAATATAAGCCTTCATCAAAAATCCTTACCAATTCTGCTGAAAATTTTCAAATTCACTAAGGAGCTGAAGTTGATAACTGGAATTGGAGACGAATTAGACCAACTCTTATCAAAGAGAAGATTCAAGTTAATCTTCAAGCAAACATGAAGCACAAATTCTTCAAACAAGAGGTAATAACCTGTATTTATTAAGTTTATGAAAATTAGAGTAATAATTATTGAAATTGCTGTGCTTGGGTTACAAATTGATGTGGAGGAAGTTTTGTACATCTTATTGGGAGGAATAAGGTCGAAAATTTTGGTAAGAACCATGTATAAAAGCTTGTGAAATCTAGATATTTAAGCCATGCACATAAGATGTTTGAAATTTTGCCTCAATGAGAATTTATGCTTAAAAATCAAAAATTAAGTAAAGTTTGAGGCTAGGTAACCTTCATATATATGTTATCATGTTAATTAAGTTAATTAAATGAATCAAATCAAGCCCAAATCAAGTTTTAAAGAATATCTAAAAACTTGAAATTAATGAAAGATATGGCCAACAGGACATATTGGGACCTCTATAAATACATCTTAAAGAACCCAAATTAGGCATGTTATATTTTTATAAAATACTATGTAGTAACATAAAGAACAAATCAAAATTTAGATATAATTGAATAAAGGGACTGCAAGATACAAAATCCCAAAGTGGCTGCGAAAATAATAAAACTTGGAAATTTTGGGTAGGAGGCCAGCGCTACCCTGGGACGCCGCAGCGCCGGCTGCCTGCTCCAGTTTTTAAATTTTGATTTTGTTCCGATTCTTGGCGTTGAGCATTTGAATGATTAAAACTAATTATAAAATTGTGTTCCAAACATGACTAACTTATTATTAAACTAATAAACCAAACGAAGTTAGTAAATTTAAGATTTAGTTATTAAACTTTGAAAATACAAGTTTTAATCGAGAATGGTAAAACGCGAATACATTGAGATATGTAATGAGCGTATGTGGGATATTAGTGATATAAATAACTTGCGAATTGGATTGGTTAATCAAGTATGGTTAATAATTTGAGGTTAAATTGTTAAACTTAAAGTATGCAAATTTTAGTCGAATTCTTAGAAAGTGTGATGAAATAAGCTATAACTACATTATATAAGTAATACACACGCGAATTAACTATAACAAACATAGTTGATATAAGTTCGAGTCGAAGTTGGTGGAATATGTATTCATTAAGCTATTGAACTATTACTCAATGAAAACTAATGTTATATAGTTAAGCAATAACAAATCCAATAAGAGTGAGATTGGCATAGTAAGCTTAAGAAATACAAGTTTAGATCAAGTTAGTGAAATGTATTAACATTAAGCTATATAATAACCTATTGTATGTGACATAGGTGTTACGCGAGGTATTAACGCTTCGAATTCACGAAATAGTATAGAATTGATAACTTTGCATCGCGAAGGCAAGTATATCAACCTTTTTTCCTTAAATGAGTTTGTGGGTCCAAGTGCATATTAGGGTTCATATGACCTAATTAGATTAAATGTACAAATTAGAGTTTATAAAAAACCTAATTAAATGTACAAATTAGGGTTCATGTGACCTAATTAAATGTACTAGACCCGGGGAAGTCTCCACGTGTTCCAAGGCAGAAGACTCGTGGATGCGACCCATTTTGGGAATTGATTGAGGGATTGGATTGGTGGCTAGAAGAACAGGGCAATTTGGGCATTACTTTGATGATTAAAGGGCATTTCTGAAATTTCTCCTTTAAAACATAATTAAAGGGTATTTTGGGAATTTCCCTTAAAACATGTGCCTGGCATGTGACTATTTCCAGGAAGACTATAAATAGCCCCTCTATTCTAAGAAAAGGGGATGGCTCTCAAGACATTACACTTAGACTCTTGGAAGCTCATTACACTTGGAACTCTCTCTCAACTCGAAGACTTAAGAAGGCTCTTGGAATCCCTGCTACCCTAACCCGGTTTCCGGATTCTAAGAGTTCTGCCACGTGTCATTGGAGTAATTGCCTACCTGTTCTTCTCCCCTCTTCAATCAATCAATCAGTTCCGTACTCTTCGTGGATTTCTCTCCTCTCCAGCCAACACGAAACCCTAACCCTAGCAAGGTGTAATTTTCTTACCTACATTTATTTGGCGACTCTGCTGGGGAGGTGTAGAATTCGTGAAGGGTATGCCCACAACTCGAAGTGGGAGAATTACAGGAAGAGTTTCACCGACAACAAGCATCACTTCACCGGATCCGATTTCAAGGCAAGTGAATCCAGTGCTCCAAAGCGCGAATCTGGATTTTGATCAACCCATCTTAGAAGACGTTTTGGAAGGAAGTTCAACATCACCTCAAATGGCTGATCAACAACAAACCAGTGCTAGACAGCCAAACGCAGGACGACAAGGTGAGGAAGTCACTGGAGCGCAGACAACTGCGAATGCTGTGCAGATGGAGATGCTCAAAGCATTACAGGAGGCACGAGAAGGCCAAGGGATGATGATGACCATGATGCTGGAAATGCAAAGGAAGCAAGAAGAGATGGGGAATTTCTGCCAACAGTTGATGCAAATCCCCACTTTTAGGGCTATGTTCCCAGGAAGTTCGCAGGGGGAACGAGCAGAAGAGGAGGACAACAGCAACAACAAAGAGAATCTGACTGTGCTTCCAACAACGGAGAGTCAGCCGATTCCGATCATCAACTTGGAGCCCCAAAACAGCGGCGATGTGCCATAACTCAGATTGGAAGCAAGTCAGCCTCAGTCCAACATCATCCCGACCACTCTTCCAGCATTTTCACAAGTGCAGATACCGACCATCCCTAGCCATATCCAACCAACAAGCCAACAAGCACCACCGATACAAATTATGCAGGATGCAAGTGTACACCAGCCAATTTCCTTACCATACACACACTACAAGAAAATGCCTTAAGACCGACGGAATTATTTTCGACGGAATATAATTCGTCGAAAATAATGCAATTTCGACGGAATATTTCGTCGAAAATAATTCCGTCGGTCTTAAATTTATCTCGACGGAATTCCGTCGGAATAATGATACCCCAAGGGCGCCAATATTTCGCGCCGGCGCTAATCATAATTTCGACGGAATCATATTCATAATCGACGGAATATCCGTCGGAAATAGTTAATCTCGAGGGAACTATTTTCGACGGATAGTCCGTCGGAAATAGTCGATTTTAATTAGGGTCAGACCCTTCTTCCCCTCATTTTTTTCTGATCTCCATCTTCTCTCTCTCTCTCTCTCCAGCGGCGGCGGCCCTCTCTCTCACTCTCTCTGTACGTCCGGCACCTCCCCTCCCCCCGTCGTTTCCTCTCCCCCTCGCCGGCGACGTTCCTCTCTCTCTCTCTCACAGTTTAAAACCCTAGCTTGTCCTCACACTTCATCGATCGGGCTTCCTCTCTCTGTCACGGTTGAAGGTAGCTCCGGCCGGCGACGTCGTGGGTATCGGCGGCAACGGCGTGGTATCTCCTCTCTCCTCTCTCCTCTCTCTAGTATTCAAATCAAGTGAGGTACACAATTTCTATCTTCAATTAATTGTGTTAGGGTTTGAAATTTACTTTAATTGATTTTGGGGATTAATTTAGTGTTTAGTTTGATTTGTTATGAAACTGATTGAGGCTTTGAGTTTGATATTTAATTTAGGGTTTAATTTGTTCTTATTAGATATGAAATGATATTGAGGGTATAATCTGATATTGAGGCTGTCATTTCTCTTCTATTCATGTGGGTTTGATATTTACTGTATTGTTGTTTTTAAATTATTGTTTGATTTGTGCATATGTAATGTCTATAATCTGTTATTGAGGAGATTTGTTCATCAGTGTGTTTGGCTTTGTTCATCAGTGTATTCAGTATCCATGCATGTTCTGTATCAATTTGGGTTACTGAATGTATCAATTTAGGTTATATTTTACATATACACCTGTTTAGTGTTTGATTTATGTTATTTTTAGGTATACTGAATAGATGATTCTGAGAATTATTTCTGACGGAATTCCCAACGGAATTTCTGTCGGAATTATTCAATTGCAAAATATGTGGGTCCTGCAAGTATAATTATGTATTATTTAATTAATTTCCCAATATTAAAATAAACTAAGTAGCATTTACTTAGTTTTATCACTAATAAATAAAATAAAATAATATAATAACATAAACTAAATTTACATAATATAATATAAAAAAATATAATATTAAATAATAAAATTAAATAACATATGATAACATAAGATACTTAAGAAACAAAGAAATAAAAATTAAAAAAAAAAATAATTTAATTAATAATTAATAAATTAAATTAATGAAAAAAAATAAAATAAATTAGACAATATAATAAAATGTAATACAAAATAAATTAATTATTTTGTGAGTCGAAGTTTATTATATATGGTAATAGATAAATCAATAATTAATTATAAAAGACAATTAAGACTTAGTTTGCCACTATAATAAAGTAAACTACACAAGTAAGTAGCACTTACTTAGTTGACAACATAAAATGAAGTAAATAAAATAAAATTAATAAATTAACTTAAACTAAATAATAATAAATTAGAATAACATAAATTAGTTTTAATAAATGAAAATAAATTAAAATAAATTTAATAAATGAAAATAAATTAGAATTAATTTAATAAATGAAAATAAATTAAATTAAATTTAATAAATGTAGTTTAATTTAATAAAATAAATAAATTTAATAAATTATATAATATAATATTATACACTATAAAATAAAATTAAATGATAATAAATTAAAATAATATAATCTAAATTTAATAAATTAAAATAAATTTAATTTACTTTAATTTAATAAATTAAAATAAATTTAATTAAATTAAATTAAATAAATAAATTATATAACATAATATAATACAAAATTAAATTAAAAATAATAATAAATTAGTTGGTAATAAATTTAATTTAATAAAATAAAATAAGCCTAACTTAATTTAATAAAATTAAAAAACTTAAAAATTATATAATAAAATAAAACAAAGTAAAATAAAATAAATAAATTATATAACATAATATAATACAAAAGTAAATTAAAAATAATAATAAATTAGCTGGTAATAAATTTAATTTAAAAAAATAAAATAAGCCTAATTAAATTTAATAAAATGAAAAAAATAAAAAATTATATAATAAAATAAAACAAAGTAAAATAAAATACAATATTAATATATTATATACAATATAATATAATAAACTAAGTAGCATTTACTTAGTTCCACCTATACACACAATAAACTTCATAACTCATTTGTCACAAGTAAACTTCATAACTCCTTTATGAATGTATTTATTAGGCCATGCAACAGAGCTTAGGCCGACCTCCTTCTATGTTAGAGTTCTGGGATAGAGCCCACACGCCAAAGGACTCTACTATGTCTCCCGCAGCATTAACTATACGGGTAAGTGTAATCGTAATTTTACATAATGTTTAATATTAGTTAGTTTATAAAATGATATAATTAACTTACGTATAAGCCAAAAATTACAGGACCGATTTCAGGCTAGTCGGGACCAGCGTGTAGCTGAGTTGCAGGCTGCTAGGAGGGACTCTGAGATGCTAGATTCTACCGTTCCTCGGTCCGAGATTGAATTATCTCGGGATGAGGAGCTGGCACTATGGGTCGCGTCTCAGGATCCCCCTACTAGCAGTACCAGCAGATATCGAGTGCTGGGATTGCCGAGGATACCAGCGTATACATTACCTGGAGGTAATATTTTTTCTAATAAGTTAAGCTTAAGTAACTGCATATATTAGTAGTAATGATATATTTATTTGCGCAGGCTCTAGCCAGCGTCAGCGCCCGAGAGCTTCTGTCGGACCATCTCATACCGGCGCTGGCTTGGACGACGAGATTTTCTAGAGAGTTATGGCGGCGGTGTCAGAGACGTTCCGTATGGATCCGGTCATCCGTCGTCAGGAGTTGCCCAGTCGAGCTCGCCTTCACCAGCTCGCCCAGGATATTGCAGCAGGGGCCACCGTCGATAGTACGGGTATCCCACAGGAGCAGTTCATCGCGATACGCGATGAGGTGCTCCGGTTGGTGGTTACATTACTATCGGAGGCTTTTGGCCCGATTGGGAGTCAGCAGCCCCCGCCTACCCAGGTATATTATATTTACTTTTAATTATTTAATTTGCATGTTATTCAAATAATACTTTCATACGGACTAATGCGTTATATTTTTAATTGTATCAACAGGGTGGCGATGGCGATGGCGATGGCGACGGCGACGGCGACGGCGACGGAGGTCATGCTGATGTTGATTTGCATACACCATAGTCATACGCCCATGTTATATATATAGTTTAGTTTGTTTAGGTGTTTTGTATTTAGAACTTACTTAAATATTTTGTAACTCATATATTGTAAAGTTTAGTTTGATTCTTTGTAAATCAATGTAATATTCTTTAGTTTTGAATGTATTTTGGGACATAATGAGTTATGTTTTTAGAGTTTTTAACGTTATGAGTTGATTCTGATATACGTTGTTCTTGGAAGCAGCTATTGGTGTTGTAATATATGTATTGTTGGGATAAAGCAGGTTACAGGTACAAAAATGGGGTTTAAAAACCTGGAAATTTAAAAAGCAAAAAAATTGTTTAAAAAAAAAGGGTATTTCCGACGGAATACGGTATTTCCGACGGAAATTCCGTCGGACTTAAACATTAAAATTTATACCAAAAAATACTTATTTCCGACGGAAATATATTATTTCCGACGGTAATTCCGTCGACATTAGCTAAATAATAAAACGACCCAGGAGTGCCACGTGGCGTTTTATCGTCGACGGAATTATTTTCGACGGACTATATTCCGTCGAAAAAGTCTTATTTCCGACGGAGGTTTCGTCGAAACTAATTCGTCGGAAATATTATTATACCGACGGAAGTTACGACGGACTTATTTCCGAGGGCTGTATTTCCGACCGAATTTCCGACGGAATATTCCGTCGGAAATAGTGTAAGATCGACGGAATAGCACTATTTCTGACGGAATATTCCGTCGGAATTATACCTTTTTCTTGTAGTGACACCACCTATGCATCAATACATCACAGCCCCTCAGAGAGTCCATACCACGAGTCAGTATGTGACGAAGGATGATATGATCGACGTGATCAATCAACTTCGCAAGCAGACATCCTGACCTTCAGAGTTGGACTTTACTCCACCCTACCTGGCACACATACGGAGACAACCTTACCCGGTAGGGTATATTGAGCACCCTCCGCAGTTCCCAAAGTATAACGGGGAGAAAGGGAATGCTAGGGAGCACATTGCTAGGTTTGTGGAGTCGATGTCTCCATGGTTGGGTTATGATGAGGTGAATAACCATAATCTGTTGATGAGAGAATTCAACAAGACCTTGACGGATAGTGCCTTTAGTTGGTACTATAACTTGGAGAAGGGATCAGTCTATGATTGGGATGATCTGAAACTGCAATTTTTTAAGAAATTTTTTTATGTGCAGAAACAGGTAACTATTGTAGAACTGATGCGATTTGAGCAGAAGCCGAATGAGGAGCTGTCTGATTATGTGGACAGATTCAGGGCCCAAGCATAGAAGTGTGCCGAGCCAATTGAAGAAAAGAACTTGGTTAGCATATGCAACAATGGTGCTCTAGACTCCTTCAAGCCCTATCTCATTACAAAGGCTTGTGATTCATTTGCAACCCTCTCATCCTTCGCACAAGATTTGGGAGGAATCGTGACAGTGCCCATCAGCCATGCGATGGTTACATGGAAGGGTAAGAGAACAGCAACTGTGGCTTTGGCTGATTCTCAGTCAAAACCACAAGGGGGCAAGAGGGAGAAGAACGAGCGAAATTTTGAACGAAGTAAAGGAAAACTTGGGGGCAAGTATACCAGGATGTCAGTTCCAGAGGCTATCACATGCAGTGAGAAGGCATTCAGGGGCCTGTACGAACAATGGGTTGAGCACGGAGTGGTGAAACCTCCAAAGCCTAAGTTTGTGGTGACGGAAGAGATGAAAAGAAGACCAGATTTCTGTGTGTACCACCAGTACGCAGGACATTCCACTATGGACTGTTACAGTATGCGGAGGATATACCATGAGAAGCTGGCAGCCGGAGAAATCGAACTGTGAAAAGAAAAGCACTGTGTATGAAAAGCCACTTCCAAACCACAAAGGAAAAGAAACATGCAACATTATTACCCATGGTGTAGCCCAAGAGGTCGAAAGGATGAAAAAAAAAAATCACCCAAGATGGTGGTCCACTAGAAAATGGCGGTTGAAGTACTCAAGAGTATCCCTTGCCAAGAAATTGGATGACCAAGGGAGGAGACACAAGAATTGACGAATTAAAAATCCACCCACGATGGTGGTCAAGTCCTCGTAGATTGCACTTGCCAAGAAATTGGATGACCAAGTGACGAGGCATGCAACTTAAGCCCTTATGAAACCCTATACGCCAAATAATTGGCACGACGTACCAAGGGATAAGGCACAAAGTTATACTTTCAACTTTAAAAGTAATCGAGGCACCTGATTATAAGTCCTCAAAGTTATACTTTCAACTTTAAAAGTAATCGAGGCACCTGACTATAAGTCCTCAAAGTTATACTTTCAACTTTAAAAGTAATCGAGGCACCTGACTATAAGTCCTCAAAGTTATACTTTCAACTCTAAAAGTAAGCGAGACACCTGACTATAAGCCCTCAAACCCGAGAAAGTTACACTTTATCTCTAAAAGTGGCGAACGTTATGCTTTATCCGACAAAAGCAAAATCTATCATTATTATATTTATGAAAATTTTTGAAACGCTGTGCTTTTCGTTAAAAGCAATATGATTATTAATAAAAATGTCAAACTTTCACTTATACTTGAATATTCTTCGATTTTAAAAGTATTAATTCAAGTGTTAGTTTGCAAGAAATCGGAAAAAAACATGTTAATTAAAAACAAAAATTTGCATGTTTACTATCACTATTATGAATATTGTTGTCTTGGAGTATTAATTTGAATCACTTATAATTCAATGCTAAATATTGGGTCTTAAGGAAAATTCAAGTTAAAGGCAATCAATAATGCTAAAGAAACTCTATTATGATAAATGATAATATAAATGAGTTCTTTGATACAGGAAATAACAAAAAGCTACAAACAGTCATACCTATAAGTAAAAAGATCCAGCCCAGCACGAAAAGATATTCATCGGGAGAGGGGCTGTACAAATCACGGGCTTAGAGAATGCCTATAGCTCCACGACATCTTTGTTATTGGGTGGATAGCCGAGGTCACTAAAAGGCGAGGTGGCAGAATCAAGATGAGGAAAGTCAAATAAGGCGAGCTCCTCAACGGGCAAAGAAAGTAAAACGTCGATGCCCCCACCCAAAGAACTATCAACTGTACCCTCCCTTTTAGGTGAAGCCTCGGGAGAATCCTTCTGGGGAGGATGGAAATCAACAATAGGTTTCGAAGGATTCCCCCTCGGGGGAGGAGGATTAACTGCCATAATAGCATCAGCATCAACATGGGTGTCACCGGTACCCTCCAAGCTGTCATGAGAAGACGTTATATGTGGGCGTGAAGATGGAACTGTACTAACCACAGCAGGACCTAAGCCTACATCAGGCATGGAATCGTCAACATTAAGGCTGGCACGATCATCATGAGGTGAGGAGGACTCGACAACAATCATGTTATGTCAGGGAGGCTCACAACTAGTGGAGGTCGCCACCTTACTTGCCGTACCCATAAGAAATCCAATGGGAACATCATCATCACCATCATCATCATTCTAAGCAATCTAAACACAAGGATCCTCAGCTTTACTCTGGAGCCAGTAGCTCTCATCTCTCCGACAGCAGAGGATCCCGGGGGAGGAACTCGAGGATGTACCCGCGATGAAGTCTGGAAGGATCGTGTCACCATGAAATCATGAAGTATAATTGCCAGCCCGCTTGACAACCTCTATCAAGTATGCAACGCACTCGGTATCCCTAGGAGACAGTTTGGATGGGCTACAAGAAGCTGAAGCAACAACAGGAAGACTGCAAGATATAGAATAAGAACGTAATTTGAAAAAAAGAAAAGGTAGCAGACATACTCTAACGTAACGAATGTGCATGAAAAAAAAGCACCCGTGGGAAATCAACACAGTAAAGGCGTCATGATACGTAGATCCCTACATAGCTGAATGCCCTACATGGTTGAATGCCCTACATGGTTGAATGCCCTACATGGCTGAATGCCCTACATAGCTGAATGCCCTACATAGCTGAATGCAGCGATATATGCCCGCGCTCTTTAGTATAGCCTTATACTCAACATTCCCGAGGATCTCGTCAGTCCAATGTTGCCATCCTTGAAGACGACCAGATGAGTCACACAATAAGCGAAAGGGACTGAAAGGGTATTCTTGTTTCTCTATGCACATGCGGGGAATGCGACCAGAATGGGGGAAGTCGTCCCAACCTCCGCAAGCCGCGACATAAAGAAACAGGTCTTCTTTCTCTGGTGAAGGAAAAGTTGTGCGATCATAAGTCCGGATGATAAGTATAAAATTTGTTATGTTTTCATCTCTTAATATCTAGTCTTTTATACTTATTTGGCACCTAAATGTACTCACTATTCTTCTTTTTTGATTTAGGTTGCAAATGGAGCCATTAAATGAAAACTGTGTTATTGCCACACTTTTGGATTGTTTTGAAATTCGTCTGTCTGCTTGAGGCTCAATTTTATACTTGATCAGGCCTTATTCTCTCAAAACTCAAAGAAGGAAAATTGTAGATCTATTTCTTAGCTTTCCGGATCATCTTGAAACGCGTAAATCGAAGCTCGGATGAGAGAGTTATGAAAATTTTACCAACATGCGTCAAAGTTGAAAATTTCAGGAAATTAAGCTTTTGGACAGATTGACCTTTGGGGCTTCGGTTGAGATTTGAATTGTGTTAAAGTTCCCAAATGAAAATGCGGTCTTCTTGAAGTTTTTAGTAGACTTCTCAAGCTTTCTAGAATGGTATGGTGAGCAAAAATCCGAGTTCATTTGGGCCTCCAAATATTGCTTTTTATACAGCTGATCCGAATCCCGCGTGGAATGGATTTCTGTTCGGACCAGTTGTAGTATATGGGCCATAACTTGAGCTTCCCAACTCCAAATCAGGTGATTCAAAAGCCCAAATTCATTAGAAACTCCAGGGCTACAACGTTTCTTCTTTGCTCAAGTCCAAATTCGGCAGTCTACTAATTCAAAATCAACTTGCAAGTTGCTGATCAGTTTTGGTGTCAGATTTTGACTTCTTATGAGGAGCACGTTTTTGGGTTTTTGATTGCATTAGATGGCTGATTCACATGACCCAAATTAGTTGTTGGATCTTGAAATCTTGTACACTTGAGTGCCTATAAATAGCAAGTGAAGCTAGGCTTGTATTATGCTAATTCACAAACTAATACACACCATCTTCTTCATCTTCTTCATCTTCTCCAAATTCTAGTGTAATTAGTAGGGAAAGAGGATCACCTCCATAGTGAGGTTGTTGTCCTCACCCCTTCTATAAATTAGTAGGGAAAGAGGATCACCTCCATAGTGAGGTTGTTGTCCTCACCCCTTTAATAATTCAAGAAAATATTAATTGGACTTAATATGTTAGGCTAGTTCCTTTACTCAGTTCGAAGGGGATGTTGAACCTTGTTTACAGGTAATGGTTTGATTAAGTATAAGCTATTTATTCCTTCTTACATGAAGTTCATTATTGATAATCTATTTTAACTTTTGAATGATATTTATTCCAATTGGTTTAATGTGATCGATTAAGTCAATTTGATTAATTTCATCTGCTAGATTAAGGGATAGTATTACGTGTAATTGATATTGTTCCTAATCACAAGTAGAAATTAGTGATACATGATTGTGGTCAAGCTTTTGAGTATTGCTATAATTATCGGAAGACAAGTTAAATAATCCGAACTTGTGTGATTGTTGCTTGGATTAGTCTAATTCCCTAGTTCTTAATACAACTATTATATTAAATCTAGAGAGCTTGTTCTAGGTTGTATAATGGTTAGAATCTTGTGAAGAGCTTGTTTCATTAAGTGATAATCTAATGGGAGTTTCGGGTAGTAGAGCTTGTTGCTACCTAGGGCTATTAATTTCATTGAAGGATAAATATTGCTTTACTTAATTATTCTATTGTTGTAAAAAGGTGATACTGAACCGGGAGAACTGAAATCTTTAATTAATTGGTTATTCTTATCACTTTAAATTTTGTTCTTAATAATTAGTGAAATCAAATTATAAACCCCCCCTCTTTTGGTAAACAAAGAATAATTTTAGACTAATCACTCTCTGTGGGATCGACTCTTACTTGCACCACTACATTATTATCTTTCACAAGTAAGATTTTATTTTTGGTTGCTTGCGACAGCACACCAAATTTTGGCGCCGTTGCCGGGGAGTGATTTTAGTTTATTTTTCTTTGTTATCATTATTTTTATCTTTATTTATTTTTATTTTTTTTGTACTCAGGTAATTTGAATTTCCTTTGATTGTTTATGTCCAAAACTCGATCTACTAATCAAGGTGATTTAAAGTGTGATCCAGAAATAGAGAGAACCATTCGTAGATTAAGGAAAGTAGTTCGGAATAATTGTGAAGAGAAGGACACCATGGCAGAAACCCGAACTTTGAAGGAGCTTGCGGCCCCTGCTTTGAATCAACAACCTTTATGCATAACCTTTCCTAATCTAGATGCTAATACTCATTTTGAATTAAAATCTGGACTAATACATCTTTTACCTACTTTTCATGGTTTGGCAGGTGAAGACCCTCACAAACATTTGAAGGAATTTCATGTGGTATGCACAAGTATGAAGCCTACCGGAGTAACGGAAGAACAAATCAAGTTAAGAGCCTTTCCATTCTCTCTAAAAGATTTAGCTAAGGATTGTCTTTACTATTTACCCTCCGGAAGTATCACAAAATGGGAAGAGATGAAAAGATTATTCCTAGAAAAATATTTCCCAGCTTCAAGAGCAACCAACATTCGAAAAGAAATTTGTGGTGTGAGGCAGAATAATGGAGAAACCCTTTACGAGTATTGGGAACGTTTTAAGAAACTATGTGCAAGTTGCCCCCATCATCAAATTAGTGATCAACTCCTCATCCAATACTACTATGAAGGTCTTTTAGCTACAGATAGGAGCATGATTGATGCTGCTAGTGGAGGAGCTCTGGTGGACAAGACTCCCGAGGCTGCAAGAAATCTCATTGCAAATATGGCAGCTAATTCTCAACAATTTGGCAGTCGACTTAATTTCTCACCTAGGAATGTGAATGAGGTAAAAGTTTCTACTATTGAACAACAAATTGCAAGTCTAACTTCTCTTGTTCGTCAAATGGCTACAGGAAACATGCCAGCAGCAAAAGCTTGTGGTATTTGTTTGTTAACAAATCACAATACAGATGCATGCCCAACACTGCAAGAGGATGATAATATGCAACAGGCAAATGCAGTGGGGAATTATCAAGGACAACCTCAGAGAAAATATGATCCTTACTCTAACACTTACAATTCCGGATGGAGGGATCATCCCAATTTGAGCTATGGAGGTACTAGGCCACCAGTGCAAGGTGTTTTCCCAAATGGGCAGCAAAGTTTTCAACCAGCTCAACCACAGTACCAACCTAGACAAGTTGCTCCTGTTAATTCTGGAACATCTCTTGAGGACATGTTCAAGGCATTCATGAATCAAACACAACAATTTCAGCAAGAGACAAGGACTTCCATCCACAATCTAGAAAATCAGATGAGTCAACTTGCTACGACAGTTGGTCGATTGGACTCTCAAAGTTCAGGGAAGCTACCTTCTCAAACTATTGTTAATCCGAGAGAGAATGCATGTGCCATAACTTTGAAGAGTGGAAAATAATTGGAAGCACCAAAAGTTACTTGTGAACTTGAGGAAGATAAGGCTAAGGAGGATGCAGAAATATCAAAGGTAAAACCTAACACTCATGTTCAGCTAAAGACTAATCCTTTACCTTTTCCTCCCAGGAATCCTAAAACTTCAAAAAAGGATGAGCAAGAAAAAGAAATTCTAGAAACTTTCAGGAAGGTAGAGGTGAATATTCCTTTACTAGATGCAATTAAGCAAATGCCCAGGTATGCAAAATTTTTGAAAGAATTATGCACTAACAAAAGAAAATTAAAAAATGATGAAAGAGTCATTGTTGGTGAGAATGTATCAGCAGTCCTTCAAAGAAAAATGCCCCCTAAATGTAAAGATCCAGGCATGTTTACAATTCCATGTAGAATAGGTAATACCAGATTTGAGAAAGCTATGCTAGATTTAGGAGCTTCAATTAATGTCATGCCATTATCTATTTTTGCTTCTTTAAATCTCGATCCTTTGAAACAAACTGGTGTTATTATTCAATTGGCTGATCGTACTAACACTTACCCCCAAGGGGTAATTGAAGATGTCTTGGTGCAGGTGAATGAACTAATCTTTCCTGCAGATTTTTACATAGTGGATATGGATGATGATAAATCCCCAAATCCCGCACATATACTTTTAGGGAGGCCATTTTTGAAAACAGCAAGGACTATGATTGATGTGCACAATGGAACCTTAACCATGGAGTTTGGTGGTGAAAAGATACAATTCAACATATATGAGGCCATGAGGTATCCTAGTGATATTCACCCTGTTTTTTCTATTGATGTACTTGACTCTTTAGTGCAGAAGTCTTTTGAACAAACACAAAGGGAAAGTTTGGAGGTCGCTATCACCAACAGTCTGGAATTAGATAAAGAAGAAGAGATTGAGCAGAATCAGGACTTGAAAGAGACTGTAGCTGCATTACATTCTTTACCTAAAACCTCAGCTAAATATGCAGTTTATTCTATTCAATTGCCCAGTTCTCATCAAAAGTTATTACCATCTGTTGTGCAGGCCCCAACCTTAGAACTGAAACCATTACCTGCACACTTGAAGTATGCATTTTTAGGGAAGAATGAGACGCTACCAGTGATTATCGCTAACAATCTAACCAAAGTACACGAAGATAAACTGCTCAGAGTCCTAAGGGACCATATAACAGTCTTTGGTTGGACTATAGTAGATATCAAAGGTATCAGTCCTGCTACGTGCATGCATAGAATCCTTTTAGAAGATGGAGCCAAGCCCACTAGAGATGCACAAAGAAGACTTAATCCACCCATGATGGAGGTAGTGAAGAAGGAGGTGCTGAAATTACTTGATGCAGGTATAATTTATCCCATCTCAGACAGTCAATGGGTAAGTCCAGTACAGGTAGTACCAAAGAAATCTGGAATCACAGTCATCAAAAATGATGATAATGAGTTGGTGCCTACACGTATGCAGACAGGATGGAGAGTTTGTATTGATTACAGGAAGTTAAATGTTGTAACTAGAAAGGATCACTTTCCTCTTCCTTTTATTGATCAAATGTTGGAAAGATTAGCTGGGCATGCTTATTACTGTTTTCTAGATGGTTTTTCAGGTTATAACCAAATTGTGATTGCACCCGAAGACCAAGAAAAGACCACATTCACATGTCCTTTTGGTACATTTGCGTATCGTAGAATGTCCTTTGGACTGTGTAATGCACCAGGTACCTTCCAACGATGTATGGTAAACATCTTTTCTGATTTTCTTGAAAACTGCATTGAAGTATTTATGGATGACTTCACAATACATGGTGATTCTTTAGATGTATGCCTCGACAATCTGACTCGTGTGCTAGATAGATGCTTAGAAACTAATCTTGTTCTTAATTGGGAAAAGTGTCACTTTATGGTGGAACAAGGTATAGTACTTGGCCATGTGGTTTCAGCTAAAGGATTAGAAGTGGATAAAGCTAAGATAGAAATTGTTACTGCTCTGCCTTACCCCGTCAGTGTGCGGGAGATTCGTTCTTTCCTTGGTCATGCAGGTTTCTATCGTAGATTTATCAAGGACTTCTCAAAAATAGCTTTGCCATTGTGTAAGTTGCTACAAAAGGATGTGGAATTCCAATTTGATGACGAGTGCAAGGAGGCGTTTGACAAATTAAAGAAGCTATTGACCTCGGCACCAATGATACAACCACCAAATTGGAAGTTTCCATTTGAGATCATGTGTGATGCAAGCAACTATGCAGTAGGAGCTGTCTTAGGCCAAAGGGTTGACAAAGTTGTCCATGCCATTTACTATGCTTCTAGGACTCTAAATGCTGCTCAGATTAATTACACTACAACTGAAAAAGAACTCTTATCTGTTGTATTTGCTTTAGACAAGTTTAGATCATATTTGCTTGGTACTAAAGTTGTAGTTTATTCTGACCATGCTGCTCTCAGGTATTTGCTAACCAAGAAGGAATCCAAACCAAGAATCATTAGATGGATTCTATTGCTACAAGAATTTGACTTGGAGATCAAGGATAAGAAAGGAGCGGACAACTTGGTGGCGGATCACTTGAGCAGGCTGATTAAGAATGAAGAGGCGCTACCATTGCATGATTCTTTTCCAGATGAGCATTTATTTTCCATTGATGAGGCTATACCTTGGTATGCCAATATCGTAAATTACTTAGTGAGTGCCTATGTTCCTAGTGAGTCCTCTAAATTCCAAAAAGAAAAGCTTAAGAGTGATGCCAAATATTATATATGGGATGATCCATACTTATGGAAATTTTGTGCTGACCAGATAGTTAGAAGGTGTGTGCCTAAAAGTGAGTTTTTATCTATTCTAACTTTTTGTCACTCTTATGCTTGTGGAGGCCATTTTGGACCTAAAAGAACAGCTCATAAGGTTTTGGAATGTGGTTTCTTTTGGCCGACTATTTTTAAGGACTCTTATCAGTTCTGTAAGTCATGTGAAAGTTGTCAAAAGACAGGAAATATATCAAGTAGGAATCAAATGCCACAAACACCTATTTTAATTGTTGAAATTTTTGATGTTTGGGGTATTGATTTTATGGGACCATTTCCTGCTTCTTATGGTAATGTTTACATTCTTTTGGCTGTTGATTATGTTTCTAAATGGGTAGAAGCTAAAGCCACCAGGACTGATGACTCTAAAGTTGTTGCAGATTTTATCAAGTCTAACATATTTGTTAGGTTTGGAACGCTAAGGGCCATAATCAGTGATAAGGGAACCCACTTCTGCAATAGGATGCTAGCGACACTATTCAAGAAATATAATGTGATGCATAAAGTTTCTACATCCTACCATCCACAGAGCAATGGGCAGGCTGAGGTATCCAACCGGGAGGTCAAGTCTATTTTGGAAAAAGTAGTCAAACCGAGTAGAAAAGATTGGAGTCTGAGGTTAGAAGATGCACTTTGGGCCTATAGAACAACTTACAAAACTCCAATAGGTATGTCACCTTATAGGTTAGTATTTGGGAAACCATGTCATCTACCAGTGGAGTTAGAACACAAGGCTTTTTGGGCAGTTAGACAATGTAATATGAGCTTAGATTCAGCTGGAGTCCATAGGAAGTTGCAGTTGCAAGAGCTAGAGGAATTAAGGAATGATGCATACGAGAGCTCTAAAATTTACAAAGAGAAAACAAAAGCCTTTCATGACAAGAAGATTACTAGGAAGAACTTTGTTGTTGGACAGAAAGTTCTCCTTTATCATTCAAGGCTAAAATTATTTCCAGGTAAGTTGCGCTCCCGTTGGGTCGGGCCTTTTATTATTACTGACATTTTTAATCATGGTGCAGTGGAAATTCAAAGTCCAAGCACAGGGAAGATTTTTAAAGTGAATGGTCACAGGCTCAAACCCTTCTATGAAGGATATCAAATGGAGAATATTGAGCTGCTGGATTTGGTGGATCCAGTTTATGAAGATTGAGAGGTTTAATGTCAAGTCAATGACAATAAACAAAGGCGCTGCTTGGGAGGCAACCCAAGGGGAGTTCATTTCTTTTTATTTTCGCATTTATATTTCGGTTATGTTGTTTTTCTTTTCTTTGCATTTTACTTTACATTAGGGACAATGTAAGTTTTAAATGTGGGGGAAGGATTTAGGAAAAATATATAATAAAATAAAAAAAATTAAGTTTGATTTTGTTAGTTTGAATTTTAAATTTTGTGGGTATATTCTCTGCAAACCCTCACGAGACAAAACTCGTCCACTTAGGGTAACCTTGGGGTTTAAAGGCTTGTTGTACATGCTAAGTGCAATCGTGTTTCCTACGAAAATGGGGTAATTTTTAAAATAAGTCACTTGAGCAATGAGTTAATTTGGATTTTGATTTTTGACCAATGATAAAATCTTGATTCTCGTTGATAACATTTTGGAAAATTTATACACATTGTGGAGTTTGAATTTGGTTTTCTTTGTTGATTTTTACTTTATTTGAGACCCTTTAATTTCTTTGCACTTATCCACTTGGTCGGCCTAGTTTTAACTTGGAAAGGATTTTATTTATTTATTTATTTCGATTGAATGTCGAGGGGAGAAATTCTTGAACTCTATCATTTGTTTGATCATAACTTGAAGTAAACATGAGGTCTTATTTAAGAAAAGGGAAATGATTTAGGCAAAAGTTAGATGCTTGATTTAAAAAAAAAGAGAAGAAAAAGAAAAATTATGATTCATGTGGTGAATTGAGATGAAGCGTAAAACGCACTCATTCATAAACACGTGACATGCGAGATGGAGCGTAAAACGCACTCGTTGGTAAGACGGAGCATAAAATGCACTTACCAAAGGAAGAAAAAGCCTATTGATCTCTACTGTTATTTGCTTATGTTAATTGCGAGTAGTGGTGAAAATAGGTGTTTAGAGTTTTTCTTTCTCCTTCAAGGCTTTGATTTCATAAATTTTTCTAAGTTTTAATTGGTTTGATACATGTGGATTCACACACACACACGAAGGGTTAAGAGTAGAGTAAGATTGATAAGTAAGCTTGAATTTTAGATGAAGCGGTGTTTTGAAGTTTTTCAAGAGTTACTGTTTTGAATCTTTGAGGTTAATGTTGAAGTTCATTTTAATTTGTGGCTCAAGGTTGTCAAGTTAGATTAGTTGAATTTTTTGTTATAGTTTATTTTTGTTTTGCCCGAGGACGTGCAAAAGATAAGTGTGGGGGAATTTGATAAGTATAAAATTTGTTATGTTTTTATCTCTTAATATCTAGTCTTTTATACTTATTTGGCACCTAAATGTACTCACTATTCTTATATTTTGATTTAGGTTGCAAATGGAGCCATTAAATGAAAACTGTGTTATTGCCACACTTTTGGATTGTTTTGAAATTCGTCTGTCTGCTTGAGGCTCAATTTTATACTTGATCAGACCTTATTCTCTCAAAACTCAAAGAAGGAAAATTGTAGATCTATTTCTTAGCTTTCCGGATCATCTTGAAACGCCTAAATCGAAGCTCGGATGAGAGAGTTATGAAAATTTTACCAACATGCGTCAAAGTTGAAAATTTCAGGAAATTAAGCTTTTGGACAGATTGACCTTTGGGGCTTCGGTTGAGATTTGAATTGTGTTAAAGTTCCCAAATGAAAATGCGGTCTTCTTGAAGTTTTTATTAGACTTCTCAAGCTTTCTAGAATGGTATGGTGAGCAAAAATCCGAGTTCATTTGGGCCTCCAAATATTGCTTTTTATACAGCTGATCCGAATCCCGCGTGGAATGGATTTCTGTTCGGACCAGTTGTAGTATATGGGCCATAACTTGAGCTTCCCAACTCCAAATCAGGTGATTCAAAAGCCCAAATTCATTAGAAACGCCAGGGCTACAACGTTTCTTCTTTGCTCAAGTCCAAATTCGGCAGTCTACTAATTCAAAATCAACTTGCAAGTTGCTGATCAGTTTTGGTGTCAGATTTTGACTTCTTATGAGGAGCACGTTTTTGGGTTTTTGATTGCATTAGATGGCTGATTCACATGACCCAAATTAGTTGTTGGATCTTGAAATCTTGTACACTTGAGTGCCTATAAATAGCAAGTGAAGCTAGGCTTGTATTTTGCTAATTCACAAACTAATACACACCATCTTCTTCATCTTCTTCATCTTCTCCAAATTCTAGTGTAATTAGTAGGGAAAGAGGATCACCTCCATAGTGAGGTTGTTGTCCTCACCCCTTTTATAAATTAGTAGGGAAAGAGGATCACCTCCATAGTGAGGTTGTTGTCCTCACCCCTTTAATAATTCAAGAAAATATTAATTGGACTTAATATGTTAGGCTAGTTCCTTTACTCAGTTCGAAGGGGATGTTGAACCTTGTTTACAGGTAATGGTTTGATTAAGTATAAGCTATTTATTCCTTCTTACATGAAGTTCATTATTGATAATCTATTTTAACTTTTGAATGATATTTATTCCAATTGGTTTAATGTGATCGATTAAGTCAATTTGATTAATTTCATCTACTAGATTAAGGGATAGTATTACGTGTAATTGATATTGTTCCTAATCACAAGTAGAAATTAGTGATACATGATTGTGGTCAAGCTTTTGAGTATTGCTATAATTATCGGAAGACAAGTTAAATAATCCGAACTTGTGTGATTGTTGCTTGGATTAGTCTAATTCCCTAGTTCTTAATACAACTATTATATTAAATCTAGAGAGCTTGTTCTAGGTTGTATAATGGTTAGAATCTTGTGAAGAGCTTGTTTCATTAAGTGATAATCTAATGGGAGTTTCGGGTAGTAGAGCTTGTTGCTACCTAGGGCTATTAATTTCATTGAAGGATAAATATTGCTTTACTTAATTATTCTATTGTTGTAAAAAGGTGATACTGAACCGGGAGAACTGAAATCTTTAATTAATTGGTTATTCTTATCACTTTAAATTTTGTTCTTAATAATTAGTGAAATCAAATTATAAACCCCCCCTCTTTTGGTAAACAAAGAATAATTTTAGACTAATCACTCTCTGTGGGATCGACTCTTACTTGCACCACTACATTATTATCTTTCACAAGTAAGATTTTATTTTTGGTTGCTTGCGACAGCACACCACCGGACATGCTCCCAAAAAGTGTCAAAGGGCCCAAAGAAGGGAGCCTTTCCCCAATCATTGACGAAGGGAATTACCCTGGAAGTCTTCAAATCTTCAGAACATCCGGTAGACGAGGTCTGCAAGTAAGAAAGACTCCACATGAGGATACTAAGGATGTCAAGTAAGACATATGAACTTGAGTAGGCTTACCATGGCAAAGGGAGAATTTGAGCCTTTCACTTGAGAATACCTAAAAATAAGAAGAAAAGAAGTCAGGGAAGGATCAAAATCACAATTATGGAAGAAAAACAAGATTTAAAAAATTTTCAAAAAAACTTCGGACAGCCAAAAGGCATCCTTCGGAGCCATTTTTTGGAATATTTTGACATGTGTCATGGCCGTTAGCGATAACTTTTGAAGAGCTCATCGATACGGTCGTTTTGATATATTATGGGCCCCGAGACTCCAAACGGAACAAAAGTTATTGTCAAAACAGCGATCACGATTCCCAATGTTTAAATTTTGGTACATTTTCTCCTAGGATTCGCTCCCTAAGGTTCAGGCCCCTAGGGTTCGGCCCACCTAGGGTTCGGCCACCCTAGGGTTCCGTCTCTTCTTCTTCAAAAAAAAAAATTGGCTTGGTAGGGTTCGGCCCCCTAGGGTTCGGCCAGGCTATAAAAAAAAAAAGTCTCAATTTCCCCTATAGGGTTCGGCCACCTATAGGGTTCGACCCCCTAGGGGGATTTCTTTTGTGTACCTTGAAAATTCTGATGCCCCACAAATTAATTTTTCGGAACGGATGCTTCTTTATCAATAAATATTGTGTTTTCTTTATTATCCGAGGGAACCCTACCGGGATATAATCCAAGTAATGGGGCTCGGAAGACAAAAGAAAAGCTACAATAACCTGAGAAGAAACGTAGGAGAAGCAAGTCAAGAAGAAGTTCGGCAGAAAAATACTCAAATAAACTGAAAAAATTGAAAGAAAAAGAAGAAGGAATTGTTTTTTTTACCTCTTTCCCAAGATGAAGACTGTTGGCTTGACGACTTCTTGGTGATCTCAGACTTGAATGAGGAGAGAAAATGCCAAGACAAAAAAGTTTTGTACGATGAAAAGAAAAGCCTAAGTGACTTGGGAGATGTATATATTCAGATCGCAAGCTTGCAATAGCAAATGAAGCAATCTTTATTTTCCTCTTACGGAAGATTTCGCAATATAAAGATAAGTTTATTTGGGTTTATTCTTTTAAATAAACACATATATTTTCGAAATTTGTTTAAATTGGGTAATTTAATGGATTTTCGAAAAACATATATGTTTGGTATCTGATATTTTATTTCCTAACAAATAGACAATTTTTCGAAAATTGGTATGTATTATGTATATATATATATATATATATATATATATATATTGAATATTTGGTTTTCCTAAGGAAAAAAGATCTTGCGTTACAAAATTCTAATAAAGGAAGATTTTGTTTCCAAAATAATAAATTAAGATTTGATTATTGGATTTTATTTAGTAATATCTGATGATCTTCCTTGTTTTAATTCCCAGAAAATAAAGAAATAAATATTGAGCAAAATGAGGAAGCTTCAGATGATCTACCAAGCAGTACTTGGACAAGTGAAGTCACACAAAATCATTCACAAGCCTGGAATATTTTGCACGAGCGTCTCTCAGGAATCGTGACTCTCGCGCAGGGGGCAAATGTGGGTTCAAGTGCATATTAGGGTTCACATGACCTAATTATATTAAATGTACAAATTAGGGTTTACAAAAAACCTAATTAAATGTACAAATTAGGGTTCATGTGACCTAATTAAATGTACTAGACCCGGGAAAGTCTCCACGTGTTCCAAGGCAGAAGACTCGTGGATGCGACCCATTTTGGGAATTGATTGAGGGATTGGATTGGTGGCTAGAAGAACAGGGCAATTTGGGCATTACTTTGATGATTAAAGGGCATTTCTGAAATTTTTCCTTTAAAACATAATTAAAGGGTATTTTGGGAATTTCCCTTAAAACATGTGCCTGGCATGTGACTATTTCCAGGAAGACTCTATAAATAGCCCCTATATTCTAAGAAAAGGGGATGGCTCTTAAGACATTACACTTAGACTCTTGGAAGCTCATTACACTTGGAACTCTCTCTCAACTCGAAGACTCAAGAAGGCTCTTGGAATCCCTGCTACCCTAACCCGGTTTTCGGATTCTAAGAGTTCTGCCACGTGTCATTGGAGTAATTGCCTACCTGTTCTTCTCCCCTCTTCAATCAATCAATCAGTTCCGTACTCTTCGTGGATTTCTCTCCTCTCCAGCCAACACGAAACACCCTAACCCTAGCAAGGTGTAATTTTCTTACCTACATTTATTTGGCGACTCTGCTGGGGAGGTGTAGAATTCGTGAAGGGTATGCCCACAACTCGAAGTGGGAGAATTACAGGAAGAGTTTCACCGACAACAAGCATCACTTCACCGGATCCGATTTCAAGGCAAGTGAATCCAGTGCTCCAAAGCGCGAATCTGGATTTTGATCAACCCATCTTAGAAGACGTTTTGGAAGGAAGTTCAACATCACCTCAAATGGCTGATCAACAACAAACCAGTGCTAGACAGCCAAACGCAGGACGACAAGGTGAGGAAGTCACTGGAGCGCAGACAACTGCAAATGATGTGCAGATGGAGATGCTCAAAGCATTACAGGAGGCACGAGAAGGCCAAGGGATGATGATAACCATGATGCTGGAAATGCAAAGGAAGCAAGAAGAGATGGGGAATTTCCGCCAACAGTTGATGCAAATCCCCACTTTTAGGGCTATGTTCCCAGGAAGTTCGCAGGGGGAACGAGCAGAAGAGGAGGACAACAGCAACAACAAAGAGAATCCGACTGTGCTTCCAACAACGGAGAGTCAGCCGATTCCGATCATCAACTTGGAGCCCCAAAACAGCGGCGATGTGCCATAACTCAGATTGGAAGCAAGTCAGCCTCAGCCCAACATCATCCCGACCACTCTTCCAGCATTTTCACAAGTGCAGATACCGACCATCCCTAGCCATATCCAACCAACAAGCCAACAAGCACCACCGATACAAATTATGCAGGATGCAAGTGTACACCAGCCAATTTCCTTACCATACACACCACCTATGCATCAATACATCACAGCCCCTCAGAGAGTCCATACCACGAGTCAATATGTGACGAAGGATGATATGATCGACGTGATCAATCAACTTCGCAAGCAGACATCCCGACCTTCAGAGTTGGACTTTACTCCACCCTACCCGGCACACATACGGAGACAACCTTACCCGGCAGGGTATATTGAGCACCCTTCGCAGTTCCCAAAGTATAACGGGGAGAAAGGGAATGCTAGGGAGCACATTGCTAGGTTTGTGGAGTCGATGTCTCCATGGTTGAGTTATGATGAGGTGAATAACCATAATCTGTTGATTAGGGAATTCAACAAGACCTTGACGGATAGTGCCTTCAGTTGGTACTATAACTTGGCGAAGGGATCAGTCTATGATTGGGATGATCTGAAACTACAATTTTTTAAGAAATTTTTCTATGTGCAGAAACAGGTAACTATTGTAGAACTGATGCGATTCGAGCAGAAGCCAAATGAGGAGCTGTCAGATTATGTGGACAGATTCAGGGCCCAAGCACAGAAGTGTGCCGAGCTAATTGAAGAGAAGAACTTGGTTAGCATATGCAACAATGGTGCTCTAGACTCCTTCAAGCCCCATCTCATTACAAAGGCTTGTGATTCATTTGCAACCCTCTCATCCTTCGCACAAGATTTGGGAGGAATCGTGACAGTGCCCATCAGCCATGCGATGGTTACATGGAAGGGTAAGAGAACAACAACTGTGGCTTTGGCTGATTCTCAGTCAAAACCACAAGGGGGCAATAGGGAGAAGAACGAGCGAAATTTTGAACGAAGTAAAGGAAAACTTGGGGGCAAGTATACCAGGATGTCAGTTCCAGAGGCTATCACATGCAGTGAGAAGGCATTCAGGGGCCTGTACGAACAATGGGTTGAGCACGGAGTGGTGAAACCTCCAAAGCCTAAATTTGTGGTGACGGAAGAGATGAAAAGAAGACCAGATTTCTGTGTGTACCACCAGTACGCAGGACATTCCACTATGGACTGTTACAGTATGCGGAGGATATACCATGAGAAGCTGGCAGCCGGAGAAATCGAACTGTGAAAAGAAAAGCACTGTGTATGAAAAGCCACTTCCAAACCACAAAGGAAAAGAAACATGCAACATTATTACCCATGGTGTAGCCCAAGAGGTCGAAAGGATGAAAAAAAAAATCACCCAAGATGGTGGTCCACTAGAAAATGGCGGTTGAAGTACTGTTGATCGATTTCGCAATCGATAACACACACGTGCAAGTATACACGGTCCACAAGTAATATATGATAAGATATGAGTCGAACCCACAGGGAATTGTGACAAATAATAACCAAGTACTAATCGTCTATCAACTTGTTCTAATTTAAACAATGAAGTTTTGATAATTTGTTGATTGGTTGAGTTCACAAGTCAAATATTGAGTAAAATGCGGTAAAATATCAAGATAGAAGGATCTAAGATTACAATTTCCCCCAACACGTCATTTGAATCTCCTAACTCTCTCTTTTCAATTAGTTATAGCATACGAATTGACAACCGAGAAGTCAAAACTACATAAGAGCCTCTGTCGATGGTCAATCACGAATCTTCCTAAGCGGTGTATAGGTATATGTCTATCCTATACACTATCAAGAGACTAATTTCAGGAATGATTTATAGACACGTGTCACCAAATCTAATTAATCCTCCCTTCCATTACCAACTTTCACCTCGGAAGTCATTAAGACTAGATTCTCAATAGGTTGCATGCGGTAATTAGGTATATATCTATCCCAACTACTATCAAGATACCTATTATTGCAGATAATTAATAAGACACATGTCACTTAATCCAATTAATAACCCACAACAATCTATACTTTCGCATGTTATCATAACTAGGTCTTAACCTATAATCCGTTCGTCAAGTTCATATAGGTTCCCACGGTAATTACGGGCCAAACAATTAATCTAGAAGCAAAGGTTATGACAATCAATTCACAAATGCATAACTAAAATCAATAGAGAGAGAATTCAATTCAAATTAAGTGTTGGGTTCCATTGCAATCTTAGAATAGAAGGTTAGTTCATGATAGCTACAATAAACATCATTTTCAATTGATACATTGTCAAATTCGAATTACAAAGAAGGTAGAAATCTAGAAATGAAACCAATTTTGGAGCTATTGAGTTGGTGTTCCTTTGGTTGCTGATGGTTTCCAACCCTCCACCTTGGCCTTGCAATTCTTCTTGACTGAGTTCCTTGGCTTTTGGCTTGATTTAGCTTGATTTGCAGCCTTAAGCTCTGTTGGTTGATGTATTTTGTAGCCTCCCTCCCTCTAGATGTCTGATATGTAGCTTAGAAGAGATTATATATAGCCTCCATCAAGAAACCCTAGCCAAAATCGGACAAAATGCAGCTCAGATCGCACTGAAGGTGTGTCAGATCGCACTCAGCACGGCGGCGTGCGCCCGCGCGGCGCCTGGTGCGCGCGCGCCCAAGGCCCTGCCTGCTGAGGCCCCGCGCCCAACTTGCCGCACGCCGCGCCCAGCGCCTGTCGAGTGCCGCCCGTGCGCCCGCACGCCTAGGCGTGCGCCCGCACACCCGCGCCTGCATGCCGCCCAGCTGCCGAGGCCCCGCGCCCAACTTGCCCAACGCCGAGGCTGCCGAGCGCCCAGCGCCCGCGCCCGCCGCACACGCCCGCACGCCCAGCGCGCCAACACGCCCACACGCCCAGCGCGCGCCCGCACGCCGCGCCCATGCACCTGGGCCGCACGCTGGCGCCCCGTCTGCCGCACGCCGTGCCCGCGGCTTGGTCGACGCCGCACGCCGTGCACGCTTTCCAACGCCGTGCACGCCCAACTTCCAAATGTCATCAAATTAAGCCCCGAGCGTCGCCAAGCACATATTTCCATCATACTACCATTCGGGCACAGACGTCCAGGCACGGACATTGAGTCAATACAAACAACGATCCGAGCGGTCTTTATTTCAATTCCTACAAACATAATGAAAATGCATCAAAGCAACATAAAATATGTAAAAATAACTAAAAACTAATTTATGTAGAAATAAGATAAAAATACATAAAAACCACATAAAATACCTAAAGACTTGCAAATTATCAAGGCCAGAAGTACCCAAATTGTGTGTATAAAATACACTCATCAAGTACTCAAGAGTATCCCTTGCCAAGAAATTGGATGACCAAGGGAGGAGACACAAGAATTGACGAATTAAAAATCCACCCACGATGGTGGTCAAGTCCTCGTAGATTGCACTTGCCAAGAAATTGGATGACCAAGTGACGAGGCATGCAACTTAAGCCCTTATGAAACCCTATACGCCAAATAATTGGCACGACGTACCAAGGGATAAGGCACAAAGTTATACTTTCAACTTTAAAAGTAATCGAGGCACCTGATTATAAGTCCTCAAAGTTATACTTTCAACTTTAAAAGTAATCGAGGCACCTGACTATAAGTCCTCAAAGTTATACTTTCAACTTTAAAAGTAATCGAGGCACCTGACTATAAGTCCTCAAAGTTATACTTTCAACTCTAAAAGTAAGCGAGACACCTGACTATAAGCCCTCAAACCCGAGAAAGTTACACTTTATCTCTAAAAGTGGCGAACGTTATGCTTTATCCGACAAAAGCAAAATCTATCATTATTATCTTTATGAAAATTTTTGAAACGTTGTGCTTTTCGTTAAAAGCAATATGATTATTAATAAAAATGTCAAACTTTCACTTATACTTGAATATTCTTCGATTTTAAAAGTATGAATTCAAGTGTTAGTTTGCAAGAAATCGGAAAAAAGCATGTTAATTAAAAACAAAAATTTGCATGTTTACTATCACTATTATGAATATTGTTGTCTTGGAGTATTAATTTGAATCACTTATAATTCAATGCTAAATATTGGGTCTTAAGGAAAATTCAAGTTAAAGGCAATCAATAATGCTAAAGAAACTCTATTATGATAAATGATAATATAAATGAGTTCTTTGATACAGGAAATAACAAAAAGCTACAAACAGTCATACCTAGAAGTAAGAAGATCCAGCCCAGCACGAAAAGTTATTCATCGGGAGAGGGGCTGTACAAATCACGGGCTTAGAGAATGCCTATAGCTCCACGACATCTTTGTTGTTGGGTGGATAGCCGAGGTCACTAAAAGGCGAGGTGGCAGAATCAAGATGAGGAAAGTCAAATAAGGCGAGCTCCTCAACGGGCAAAGAAAGTAAAACGTCGATGCCCCCACCCAAAGAACTATCAACTGTACCCTCCCTTTTAGGTGAAACCTCGGGAGAATCCTTCTGGGGAGGATGGAAATCAACAATAGGTTTCGAAGGATTCCCCCTCGGGGGAGGAGGATTAACTGCCATAATAGCATCAGCATCAACATGGGTGTCACCGGTACCCTCCAAGCTGTCATGAGAAGACGTTATATGTGGGCGTGAAGATGGAACTGTACTAACCACAGCAGGACCTAAGCCTACATCAGGCATGGAATCGTCAATATTAAGGCTGGCACGATCATCATGAGGTGAGGAGGACTCGACAACAATCATGTTATGTCAGGGAGGCTCACAACTAGTGGAGGTCGCCACCTTACTTGCTGTACCCATAAGAAATCCAATGGGAACATCATCATCATCATCATTCTAAGCAATCTAAACACAAGGATCCTCAGCTTTACTCTGGAGCCAGTAGCTCTCATCTCTCCGACAGCAGAGGATCCCGGGGGAGGAACTCGAGGAGGTACCCGCAACGAAGTCTGGAAGGATCGTGTCACCATGAAATCATGAAGTATAATTGCCAGCCCGCTTGACAACCTCTATCAAGTATGCAACGCACTCGGTATCCCTAGGAGACAGTCTGGATGGGCTACAAGAAGCTGAAGCAACAACAGGAAGACTGCAAGATATAGAATAAGAACGTAATTTAAAAAAAAGAAAAGGAAGCAGACATACTCTAACGTAACGAATGTGCATGAAAAAAAAGCACCCGTGGGAAATCAACACAGTAAAGGCGTCATGATACGTAGATCCCTACATAGCTGAATGCCCTACATGGTTGAATGCCCTACATGGTTGAATGCCCTACATGGCTGAATGCCCTACATAGCTGAATGCCCTATATAGTTGAATGCAGCGATATATGCTCGCGCTCTTTAGTATAGCCTTATACTCAACATTCCCGAGGATCTCGTCAGTCCAATGTTGCCATCCTTGAAGACGGCTAGATGAGTTAGACAGGAAGCGAAAGGGACTGAAAGGGTATTCTTGTTTCTCTATGCACATGCGGGGAATGCGACCAGAATGGGGGAAGTCGTCCCAACCTCCGCAAGCCGCGACATAAAGAAACAGACCTTCTTTCTCTGGTGAAGGAAAAGTTGTGCTATCATAAGTCCGGACATGCTCCCAAAAAGTGTCAAAGGGCCCAAAGAAGGGAGCCTTTCCCCAATCATTGACAAAGGAAATTACCCTGAAAGTCTTCAAGTCTTCAGAACATCCGGTAGACGAGGTATGCAAGTAAAAAAGACTCCACATGAGGATACTAAGGATGTCAAGTAAGGCATATGAACTTGAGTAGGCTTACCATGACAAAGGGAGAATTTGAGCCTTTCACTTGAGAATACCTGAAAATAAGAAGAAATGAAGTCAGGGAAGGATCAAAATCACAATTATGGAAGAAAAACAAGATTTAAAAAATTTTCAAAAAAACTTCGGACAGCCAAAAGGCATCCTTCGGAGCCATTTTTTGGAATATTTTGACATGTGTCATGGCCGTTGGTGATGACGTTTGAAGAGCTTGTCGATACGGTCGTTTTGATATATTATGGGCCCCGAGACTCCAAACGGAACAAAAGTTATGGTCAAAACAGCGATCACGATTCCCAATGTTTAAATTTTGGTACATTTTCTCCTAGGATTCGCTCCCTAGGGTTCAGGCCCCTAGGGTTCGGCCCCCCTAGGGTTCGGCCACCCTAGGGTTCCGTCTCTTCTTCTTCAAAAAAAAAAAAAATTGGCTTGTAGGGTTCGGCCCCCTAGGGTTCGGCCAGGCTATAAAAAAAAAGTCTCAATTTCCCCTATAGGGTTCGGCCACCTATAGGGTTCGACCCCCTAGGGGGATTTCTTTTGTGTACCTTGAAAATTCTGATGCCCCACAAATTAATTTTTTGGAACGGATGCTTCTTTGTCAATAAATATTGTGTTTTCTTTATTATCCGAGGGAACCCTACCGGGATATAATCCAAGTAACGGGGCTCGGAAGACAACAGAAAAGCTACAATAACCTCAGAAGAAACGTAGGAGAAGAAAGTCAAGAAGAAGTTCGGCAGAAAAATACTCAAATAAACTGAAAAAATTGAAAGAAAAAGAAGAAGGAATTGTTTTTTTTACCTCTTTCCCAAGATGAAGACTGTTGGCTTGACGACTTCTTGGTGATCTTCAGACTTGAATGAGGAGAGAAAATGCCAAGACAAAAAAGTTTTGTACGATGAAAAGAAAAGCCTAAGTGACTTGGGAGATGTATATATTCAGATCGCAAGCTTGCAATAGCAAAGGAAGCAATCTTTATTTTCCTCTTACGGAAGATTTCGCAATATAAAGATAAGTTTATTTGGGTTTATTCTTTTAAATAAACACATATATTTTCGAAATTTGTTTAAATTGGGTAATTTAATGGATTTTCGAAAAACATATATGTTTGGTATCTGATATTTTATTTCCTAACAAATAGACAATTTTTCGAAAATTGGTATGTATTATGTATATATATATATATATATTGAATATTTGGTTTTCCTAAGGAAAAAAGATCTTGCGTTACAAAATTCTAATAAAGGAAGATTTTGTTTCCAAAATAATAAATTAAGATTTGATTATTGGATTTTATTTAGTGATATCTGATGATCTTCTTGTTTTAATTCCCAGAAAATAAAGAAATAAATATTGAGCAAAATGAGGAAGCTTCAGATGATCTACCAAGCAGTACTTGGACAAGTGAAGTCACACAAAATCATTCACAAGCCTGGAATATTTTGCACGAGCATCTCTCAAGAATCGTGACTCTCGCGCAGGGGGCAAATGTGGGTCCAAATGCATATTAGGGTTCACATGACCTAATTAGATGAAATGTACAAATTAGGGTTTACAAAAAACCTAATTAAATGTACAAATTAGGGTTCATGTGACCTAATTAAATGTACTAGACCCGGGGAAGTCTCCACGTGTTCCAAGGCAGAAGACTCGTGGATGCGACCCATTTTGGGAATTGATTGAGGGATTGGATTGGTGGCTAGAAGAACAGGGCAATTTGGGCATTACTTTGATGATTAAAGGGCATTTCTGAAATTTCTCCTTTAAAACATAATTAAAGGGTATTTTGGGAATTTTTCTTAAAACATGTGCCTGGCATGTGACTATTTCCAGGAAGACTCTATAAATAGCCCCTCTATTCTAAGAAAAGGGGATGGCTCTCAAGACATTACACTTAGACTCTTGGAAGCTCATTACACTTGGAACTCTCTCTCAACTCGAAGACTCAAGAAGGCTCTTGGAATCCCTGTTACCCTAACCCGGTTTCCGGATTCTAAGAGTTCTACCACGTGTCATTAGAGTAATTGCCTACCTGTTCTTCTCCCCTCTTCAATCAATCAATCAGTTCCGTACTCTTCGTGGATTTCTCTCCTCTCCAGCCAACACGAAACCCTAACCCTAGCAAGGTGTAATTTTCTTACCTACAGAGTTTATGTTGCAAGTATCTCAACTTTCTTCCACAATTGAAGTTTTTCAATAAAAAGTTTCATTGCAAGTATTCCAACTTTTCATTCGAATTGAAATTTTGTTACAAAGCTTGTATTCAATAATGAGTTTGAACTGAATATTCTCATATCATGACTTAGTATCAATTATGTTCTTGTAGTTCCATTGTTCAAACCCATTTGATATTCTTTTTGAAATGTGGACTACAATTGCCAATTCTAAATTGTTGATTCGGCTAGACCATAGCCGATGTGCGTTCTAAAGATTTCAAATTTACTTCAAAAAGCTAAACCAAACCAAATTGCTTTCGGTGCAGATTCTCGTGATAAAACTGAGATGAATAACCCTATAAAAAGGGGTATACGTTGTCAGAGACTATAACTCCGAGGTACGCTTATGCGCTAATATATTTGTGCACAATACATAGGTACAAAGGGCTGATCACTTGGAGTACTTTAATTGGGTGTCCGATGTCCTTTGACTAAAGGTTACGATATAAATATTAGATAACCTGGGACCCTCAGTATATATTTGAATTCAAATATCTATTATTTGCTTCGAGACTTGATTACTCAGTTCTTACTTAACTATTGATTGAATCAGATAAACGATATATATCATTCGACTGTAAAAATAACTATTTATTCCTTTGCGTACTGCTTTGTTGCGAGTTGTTATATTTGCTGGGCAATTATTTGCTCAATCTTTCTTAACACATTTCAGTTAAGAACGAGAAGCCAGGGAATGCGCATACAGATAAAGGCAAGGGAAAGATGCATGAATAGGTGTCGTCGAGTTTATCTTTTGTTTCGTCATTTATTAAGTAAATGATGTAAATATTTACTTATATTATGATGTAATAGTAAAGGTTAGCAGAGAACCTGGGAAGCGACTATGTTTGTAATATTTTGAATACTTTATTACGTATGAGATTTGTTATCCTATATAATGGGTAGAATAGATGAATATATATATTGGATCGTGAGCACCGGATCCGAGGGTTGTGGTACCCTGATTTGAGGGCGTCACAAGTAACTATAACGACCCCAAAATCGGGACTATTTCCACTCCCGATCTTGTGCGTTAATATGCAATCTCATTCTAACTTTACAGCATTAACCAATATTATAATCGATAAAATGCGAATTATTTAAAACTTTTATAACTTTCCTTCATTTCCTGAATCGCAACCTTTACAATTCGTCTTATCTCCAAAACCATATATATTATGATTTATCTCAAAGGTCAGTTGCGAATATAAAATTCGACTTTTGATATTAAATTCATCTTTCTATACATTCCGTTCCAATTCAGCAAGTTAAATAAACTATACAGACATACAGTAGACTGAATTCATAATTCAATGTTTCTCATATGATATTTTTATCATACAACAATAACTTATGTAAAGTTGAACAATCACATTCAAACTATTAACTATGATTTGATATTATAAATAATAATTGCGCAAATTTCATTATAACAAGTCAAATTGATTTAATACATATTTAGTAAAGATATAATAAACATTTTCCAATCAGAACGCGCTCCAAACTTTCTTCTTTATGATCATCTGGTGATTCAACTTTTAATCTGCAAATAAGTTATTTGCAAATATGAGCGTTGCGGCACAACAAGTCTAATAGTTAACACCTTTCATGTTTCACATAGTATACATGATTCGTATTGTATTCATGCGTTTATACATTTCATGTTGTGCATATCATATATATATATATATATATATATATATATATATATATATATATATATATATATATATATATACGGTCTGGATCTTAAAGTCACCCTTATCACGGCTCACCCTAAGCTCACCCCCCTTTAGCGACGGATCCGACGACGGTTTGGTAATACAACCGTCGTCTATACTTTTAGCGACGCTATATATTGTTCGTCGCTAAAAGTATAGACGACGGTTGTATTACCAAACCGTCGTCGGATCCGTCGATAAAGGGGGGTGAGCTTAGGGTGAGCCGGATAAGGGTGAGCTTAAGATCCGGACTGTATATATATATAGGGAGCATTTTAAGAGAAGAACTCTTAAAAAGCATAACTAGCAGAACACCCTTTAGCGACGGACCGGGCGACGGTTTGGTCCGTCGTCATAGGTCCGGTCTGTCGCTACAGCATTTAGCGACGGGTCCGTCGCTACAGCCTTTAGCGACGGGTCCGTCGCTATATGTTGTCCGTCGCTAAAGGTTGTAGCGACGAACCGGACCTATGACGACGGACCAAACCATCGCCCGGTCCGTCACTAAAGGGTGTTCTGCTAGTTATTCTTTTTAAGAATTCTGCTCTTGATCCTTGCTATCTATATATATATATATATATCTATATATATATGCCTTATACGTTTCATGTTATGCAATTTAAACACGATTCTTAGTTTGTATACATCGTATTTAACCACTTCCATGTAATACATATTTACACACGTAAACATATACATCAAGTTCACACAGAACAATAAGTTTTAATTATCAACTACATATCAACAGTTCAACACATCCTTGTGGTACATTTACCACATAACAACAAGTTAACAAATTACTGAAAGAACTTGCCTCGGTTTGTACGTGTATCGTTTTTACGTTCCCGAGCGTTCATGATATAATTCTTCTCGTCAATTATTATAATCCAAGTTTTATCTATCGTTGTATAACCTAGATATATGTACAATTAGGTTATCATACACTTATCAATCCCATAACGTCACGACACCTCATGAGTCTACTAATATTTTTAAAGTCTTTAAAATATTATTCCGAACTTTTCAAACAATTTTCACATTTTTCAGATTATCCAACAATTTTTGCAATTATTTCTATTTATAAAAATTATCATTTAATAGCTTCAAAATAAAAATAATAACTCCACATACTTTTATATCCTCACAACACCATAAATATTAATCTTATATTATTATAAGATTTTTCACTAGATTTCATAATTATCCACCATTCATAGAATTTTCTATGAATTTACACTAATTTTTAAACTAACTTTAAATAACTTAAAAATACAATAAATACTTCTGCTCTTCAATAATTCTTCACAAATGTCCAGTAATTCTGAAATAATATTATAAGATTTTTGTAAAAATATTTCAACTCAAAATAATTTTCTGATAATTTAATTATAATTTTCGAAGTGCTGAAACTTCAAAAAATCATAGTAATTAGTCCTTTTATCAGAAAATTACGATTCTTATGTCAATTCAACATAAAATTTAATTCTCTACAACTTTTTACTACAAAGTTTCTCCAAATTCTGGACGAAAATGGCTTAAACAGGCTCTGCCGAAAAGTTCGTCGGCGGCGACTTTCCAATCATATTCTCCGGCGGCTGAGTAGTTTTCCGGCAAACTTTTTATTATTTTTTTCTGCTCAGATTAGTTCTCTAGTATCTCAGAAATTCAAATATGTAATTAATATAGAAAACATCCTTTTAAACCATCTCAAAGTGTATCTTTTAAAATTACCACAACCGTGAAGGATCTATTTTTAACACTATTTCCTACTATAAAGCTCATCTATAAATAATCATAAGCATATTTAGGAGAGAAAAAGAGACTTAAAAGGGAGAAAGTCTTACCTTTCTTCTTCTTTTTCCCCCACGGATTGCTCCTCTTTTATCTCCATCTCCCTCCTCGCTTCCTTTTTTCCAGTTTTGTTTGTTTTTTCTTGTCTTTGCTTTTCTCTCTCACGCCTTTACTCCTCTCTTTTCTTCTTCAAAGTATAAGCTTGGCGTATCAATATATATATATATATAGAGAGAGAGAGAGAGTCCGGATCTTAAGCATACCCCCTTTAGCGACGGACCGGGCGACGGTTTGTGTGACGCCCCCAAATTCAGGTACTTGAAACCCGTATTTGGTGCATCACGATACCATTTCTTTGAACTGTATAATAATTACAAACTTAATATTTATATCAGAGTTGTCTATTCTCCAGGTATGACAACCTTTAATTACATTCTTTACATGATACATAATATAATATTGTAATAACAAAGTTTATCTATTACACATAGCACCTTTTGACTTAATTCTTCAACTTTTCTTTCTCCGGTCCTTGCCAAAGCTTTCTTGGTTGAACACGCTTAACTGAAAATATTTATATCAAAGCAAGAATGAGCATTTGATTGCTCAGCAAGTAATAACAATAAATAATCATAAACTGAAGAAGTAAATATTTTCTTTGAGGACTTCTTCTACAACGATTCAATTGTTGTGAAGTCTTTTGAAATTGACATTAACAACATATCAAGTAGTTTACGTTTTTTTTTAAAACAACGTAGTGACTAAAAATGCTGAGTGGTCAGTGGGCCATGAACTTTCATTTTAAATTTTTGAATAGGTTTAAATAGAAATTCATCCATAAACCGTCTGGTCTTACGGACACGAAGGGTGATCAGCCCTATTGTGCCCTATATTGATCAATTCTATCTATCCTTCTACTTGAACGACTTTTGCGTTCACTCTGTTCGCCTTGGGCACATAAAATATTTTCCCATTACGGGTTGTTCATACTCAGTCTAGAGTCCTAACTAAAACAATTCAGTTGGACAACGTTATCATAAACAATAATATTCAACGACTTGTGTAAGTGAGGGCACTACACTAATAACAGAATAATTTGACTATACTTGCATTACATACAATAATAATGACCAACAATACTTTTCAAATTTTGTCTAGCTGAGTCAAGTAGCTCAGACAAAATTTAAAACATGAATACATAGCGAAATTTAATAATGATTACAACAATTAGTACAAATGGAGACACTTGTACTATGAACAGGACAATTTACACAAGTGGGGACACTTGTATAATCCAAACTTAGGATACCAAGTTTAAACTTGACACATATGAAATCAATATTGAAATATTTATAAACTATGAACGAATTGAAGGAAATACAATAAAGTAAGAACAGTTGAATAATGAATAACAGAGATTATGTACAAGTGGGGACACTTGCATAATAACAGTAGAGTTCAGATATTTGCATACGCGTGAATCCATTTCATAAAGTAATTGAAAAAGGATAAAGTACTTGCACAATATAATGTGAGTTAAGAAACTTGCACAGTAAAGAAAGAGTTCAGATACTTGCTTACTAAGATCCATTGCATAAAGTAAATGCAAAGGTTAGGATACTTGCCTTTGTCGTTGAATACTGTTATGCGTTATAGCTTAAACTTTAATACTGGGTCCTATCATCAATAAAATAATTCTTTTAATTAGAATAATACAACTTAACACATAACACTGCTTATTTGCAGTCAATACATAGCTTAAACACATTGTCACATATTCATATCAGTTATTAAAACATTTATGAACAGTTATCAAGTTAAACTATGTCCATTTGATTTGAGTTCGATACTATTTCGGTGTCCCGATTGTATTATCGGATAATCAACGAGTTTCTTTTTAATGAAACTTTGTTCAAGAACTTAAATATTATATTAGATAATTTAATTATCAATTATAACATTTTTCCAAACATTAAAATCATTTATAATGATTTTTCAATCATTATTATCATTTATAATGATTTAAATAATAAATAATTTCATTATCATTAATATTCAAATAATTTAAAATATTAATGAACTACATGTCAACACATTAAAAGTTATTTATTATAACTTAAAAATATTTTTAAAACATTATTATCGCTTTTAAATGATTTTTAAAGTATTAAAATCATTTTTAAATAATTACCGTTAATATTAAAATGTTAATGTAATTCATGTCAAATATTTAAAGTTATTAAATATAACTTAAAAATATTTTTAAAACATTTTTATTGCCTTTAAATGATTTTTAAAACATTAAAACCATTTTTAGATAATTTATTTAATATAAATATTAAATAAATTAATTATCATTAATATTAAATATTAATGAAATTTTTATTAAAATATTAAAAGTTATTTAATATAACTTAAAATACTTTTTAAAACATTAATATCATTTTTAAATGATTTTTGTAATATTAAAATCATTTTTATCTAATTTATTTAATATAATTATTAAATAAATTAAATATCATTAATATTTAAATAAATTAAAAATATTAATGAAATTTGTGTCAAAATATTAAAAGTTAATTTTTATAACTTAAAATAATTTTTAAAACCATTTTATGAATTTTTTTATATTTATTTTCTATTTATTTAATTAATATAATTATTTTTTATTAAAAACCGTCGCTAAAGGCTTTTAGCGACGAAAAGTGTCCCTATAGGTATTCTTCAGTTCATGAAGAACACCAAAAACAACCCAGTCCATGTCGAGGAGGCTACTTTGAGCGTTAATAACTTGAAATCTTGATATGATATGGTCGTGATTCCACTTTTATATTGTTAGCCTACTGGCATACTACAACTACAAAGCTTTAAACACATCAAACCATTAACAGATCAAGATCTATGGCCTCTGACATTTGACTGTCAGACCATGTTTTTAACTTAGAAAATTTTCTGGGTTTTCCAGAAACAGCTTTCGTGATCGCCCAAGGATTTTTGACCTTGAATAACTTTCGATCTAGACATGCTATGATCGTGATTCCACTTCCAGTGTACTAACCACATAACATACTACATATAAGAACCTTTAAACACAACAAATCATTAACAGGTAAAGATCTACGGCGTCTGACATTTGACTGTCAGACCATTTTTTACACTTTGAACAGTTTTCTTAAATCTTCAATTTCGTGCATTTAAATGTTATGGATTCATGATATAACAACCCAGATCACTAAATAACATAATATACAACATATTTAAATACAAAAACATAAAATTTATCTAAGCATACAAGATCTAGCTTAGGGTTAGGGTTTTATACCTTCTTGAGAAATTTTTGATTTTCACTTTTTGATTCTGACCTTGGCTTGCTATGGGGTATTTTTGGTTAATCTTAAGACTTAGTTTTGGAGAAAATTTTGTGGCTTAGGAGAGAGAAAGAGAGTCTTGGCTACGAAAAATAAAGTAAATGGTTTTCTTTACTTTTTCTTTCTTACAAATCTTATCTCTTGATTCATTGCACAAGATTGTTGCTAGGTGTCATGTTTCTGCTGATTGGAGAGATTTGCAACATGTGGGAATATCTAAGAGTGGTGACTCATAGATTTGGCAAGATTTAGCATGATTTGGCAAATCTTTTAATATCTTTAATAAAATTAAATACAAAAAGGGTATATTAATAATCCCATAAATAATTTTAAGGGTAATCTTGTCCGTGGTACTTGAATCTAGGGTTTAATCAATAGATTTGAACCCATAATGCTTACCCAATAATTCTTGGGTTTAAGAAAATTATCTTAGGAATTAAATAAATATTTAATTAAGACATAATAATTCAAAATTAGGGGTTTTAATGTAATTAGGGTTTTAAAATTTGAAAGTTAGGGTTTTTTGATGTTATTAGGGTTCCCAAATTATGAATTAGGGTTTCCTAATCATTTTCCTTAATCACATATTATCCACGTAAGTATTTAAATACAAATATAATTAATTATTATATTTAACATTTAAATTACTTAAACAAAACAAATTCTTAATATCCAAATTACATATTCCTTTATTTTAAATATAATTATATCATTAATTATATTTAAAATTAATATCCATAATATACATACACACATTCAAATATAAATATAATCAATTATATTCAATATTCGAATTTACTTAAGAAAATAAATTATTATTCTTCATATAATAATTATATAAACATAAATCCTTTTAAATATAATTACAACAATAATTATATTTAAAATTAAAATACATGACAACAGATCAAATTAGGGTTTTGATCTGTAATGTCATTTTACCACATGTACCATACTTAGTCAATTTAAAATAAATTGACTAATCTTACAAATTCATATTATAAAGAAATAATCATAGTAATAATAATATTAATAATCATTTCTTAAAATATATATTTATTATTTAAATAATATAGTAATCATATTTTTATAAATAATCATATACCTTTAATATAAAAATTAATTTATTAACAGAATATAATTTATAAATATCAATTTATTTCTTTAATAAGAAATTTATTTGAAACCATATATGAAATAAATATATCTACATATTATACATTCACATTCCTTTCCTTACACGCATTCCCATACTTACTTTAATATATAATAAAAATAATTTTATTATATAAAAAAAAATTATACGTAAAATTTTTTATTTAAATATATCCAAAATCTTAGGTTATTACAGTTTGAACCATCGCCATAGGTCCGGTCCATCGCTAAAGCCTTTAGCGACAGGTCCGTCGCTAAAAATTGTCCGTCGCTAAAGGCTTTAGCGACGGACCGGAACTATGGCGACGGACCAAACTGTCGCCCGGTCCGTCGCAAAAGAGGGTATGCTTGGTATATCATTTAAGGGGGTATGCTTAAGATCCGTTCTGTATATATATATATATATATCTATATATATAGGTCGGTCACTTTACCAGCCTTCTTGAACTTTCTACCAAGTAATAAAACAAAAACTTACTCCTTAGCCTTTAAGGAGGCTGCCGACTTACTCCTCTTTCTTGTATAATGAAATTCATTTCTTTTTCTTTTTTTATTAGCAAGCATGCTACATGGGTTAAACTTTCAATTAGTAATAAAAAATTCGATCCTTATCATTCTTTGATGGCCGCCACTTGCCCAATATCCCCCATGTGATACCCATCATTATCTCCATTTTTTTAACATACATTGTAACGACCGTGAATTCTGGATAGCCTTGTAATACAAATTTATCTATATTAATGAATATTATGAATTTTAGTAACATTATTTTGTGTTACGCGTTTAAAGGTTGTGTGACAACCAGGATTATGTGAAAACATGAATTTTATGTGTTATAGTTTTGTATAAGTGAATAAATTGATTTCACGTATTATCGCTAAATCGCTATTCACGGACACTATTTACGCCAAAATATTTTATCGTCTTTTTCGATTTCGAATAATTTTGTTACAACGTGTATGCAGAGGAATAATTTTTCCAAGTGTTGGAATATTTATTTAAGTTCCTTGGTGATTTAATTACTATCCGAATTTTTTTATATGAGTATTCTGAATAAATAGACAAATCCCGTATTTATTATTTTTACGTGTCCCAATATTTTATGGGAGTACCCATTTTAATTTTGGGTAGAGTTATTAAGCAAATTTGGTAGAAAAGTGGAAGTATTCGGATGTTTTATTTGCATGTTGTGCAATTTAGAAACCAAGTGAAGCCTTGGACCAATTAGAGAGTGCCAACCAAATTTCATGAGCCAGTCAGGAGAGGGGGGGAGGAAGTGCCGACACTATGCTGGCCATTATCCCTAACCAATGCATTGAGTTTCCAAACCTTGCAACATTCCTCTCAGTTGAACCCTTTCATTTCTCCCGAAGCCACCCATTTCATCTCCTCCAAAGCCATTCAGCAGATTCCCTTACTCAATCCATCCCATTCCAATATTCTTCCCATATCCTTTCCAAGTTGCTGCAGAGTTGAGAGAGAGAGCCATCGGAAGGAAGAAGAGAGAAGGGAGAGGAGAGAAGAACTGGCAGGAGAAGAAGAGAGAGAAAGGCTTATGTAAACTTCATCTTCCCAAATCATTCAATCCATTTCCTTCTCTTGAATCAAGCTCAGTCCATTTACTAAGAGAAGAAGGAAGCAAATTACAGAAAATAAAGAAGAAAGAAGAAGAAGCAAGAGAGAGAGAGGTTCTAGAGAGAGAAAGGAAAGTGGGTGCTCGGGGTGAATGAAGAAGAAGGAACCAAGAAAAGAACAAGAACTCAACCCAAGCCCTAGCTAATCTTCTTATCATCTAGGAGGGGATTTACAAAGGTAAATCATTAACTTAAATCCATTCCATTTGATTTGGTTGAGGTTTTCCAAGTTTTCATGGTTTTAAAGCATATGTGCTTGTGGGTTGGTTCTTGTTATTGTTGTTCGTTATGGATGGTTAATAAAGTTGTTAAGAGACTATATAAGCTATTAATAACATTAAAGTGGAACAAAAATGCAAGAAATCCTTACCTTGGCTTAATGGAGCAAAAATAATGGACTTTTGGACAAACAAGGACATTCGGACGAATTTAGAGGACTTTGAATCTAATTTCTGTGTTGGTTTAATTTGTTTATTGATATTGTAGTTCCATGGGTTAAGAAGTTAACCTAGTTGGAATGGAGTAAAAAGGTGTAAAAATAAAGATTTGTGTTAAGAACGAGAAGCCAGGGAATGCGCATACAGATAAAGGCAAGGGAAAGATGCATGAATAGGTGCCGCCGAGTTTATCTTTTGTTTCGTCATTTATTAAGTAAATGATGTAAATATTTACTTATATTATGATGTAATAGTAAAGGTTAGCAGCGAACCTGGGAAGCGACTATGTTTGTAATATTTTAAATACTTTATTACGTATGAGGTTTGTTATCCTATATAATGGGTAGAATAGATGAATATATATATATTGGATCGTGAGCACCGGACACGAGGGTTGTGGTACCCTGATTTGGGGACATCACAAGTAACTGTAACGACCCCAAAAATCGAGACTATTTCCACTCCCGATCTTGTGCGTTAATATGCAATCTCATTCTAACTTTACAGCATTAACCAATATTATAATCGATAAAATGCGAATTATTTAAAACTTTTATAACTTTCCTTCATTTCCTGAATCGCAACCTTTACAATTCGTCTTATCTCCAAAACCATATATATTATGATTTATCTCAAAGGTCAGTTGCGAATATAAAATTCGACTTTTGATATTAAATTCATCTTTCCATACATTCTGTTCCAACTCAGCAAGTTAAATAAACTATACAGTAGACTGAATTCATAATTCAATGTTTCTCATATGATATTTTTATCATACAACAATAACTTATGTAAAGTTGAACAATCACATTCAAACTATTAACTATGATTTGATATTATAAATAATAATTGCACTCAATTTCATTATAACAAGTCAAATTGATTTAATACATATTTAGTAAAGATATAATAAACATTTTCCAATCGGAACGCGCTCCAAACTTTCTTCTTTATGATCATCTGGTGATTCAACTTTTAATCTGCAAATAAGTTATTTGCAAATATGAGCGTGGTGGCTCAACAAGTTTAATAGTTAGCACCTTTCATGTTTCACATAGTATACATGATTCGTATTGTATTCATGCGTCATGCATTTCATGTTGTGCATATCATATATATATATATATATATAGAGAGAGAGAGAGAGAGAGAGCATTTCAAGAGAAGAACTCTTAAAAAGCATAACTAGCAGAACACCCTTTAGCGACGGACCGAGCGACGGTTTGGTCCGTCGCCATAGGTCTGGTCCGTCGCTACAGCCTTTAGCGACGGGTTCGTTGCTATATGTTGTCCATCGCTAAAGGCTGTAGCGACGGACCAAACCGTCGCCCGGTCCGTCGCTGTCGCTAAAGGGTGTTCTGCTAGTTATGCTTTTTAAGAGTTCTTCTCTTGATCATTGCTCTCTCTCTCTCTCTCTCTATATATATACATATATATATATATATATGCCTTATACATTTCATGTTATGCAATTTAAACACGATTCTTAGTATGTATACTTCGTATTTAACCACTTCCATGTAATACATATTTTACACACGTAAACATATACATCAAATTCACACAGAACAATAAGTTTTAATTATCCACTACATATCAACAGTTCAACACATCCTTGTAGTACATTTCTCATATAATAACAAGTTAACAAATTACTGAAAGAACTTGCCTCGGTTAGTACGTGTATCGTTTTTACGTTCCCAAACGTTCATGATATAATTCTTCTCGTCAATTATTATAATCCAAGTTTTATCTATCGTTGTATAACCTAGATATATGTACAATTAGGTTATCATACACTTATCAATCTCATAACATCACGACACTTCATGAGTCTACTAATATTTTTAAAGTCTTTAGAATATTATTCTGAACTTTTCAAACGATTTTCACATTTTTCAGATTATCCAACAATTTTTACAATTATTTCTATTTATAAAAATTATCATTTAATAGCTTCAAAATAAAAATAATAACTCCACATACTTTTATATCCTCACAACACACTAAATATTAATCTTATATTATTATAAGATTTTCCACCAGATTTCATAATCATCCACCATTCATAGAATTTTCTATGAATTTACACTAATTTTTAAACTAACTTTAAATAGCTTAAAAATACAATAAGTACTTCTGCCCTTCAATAATTCTTCACAAATGTCCAGTAATTCTAAAATAATATTATAAGATTTTTGTAAAAATATTTCAACTCAAAATAATTTTTTGATAATTTAATTATAATTTTCGAAGTGCTGAAACTTCAAAAATTCATAGTAATTAGTCTTTTTATCAGAAAATTACGAATCTTATGTCAATTCCACGTAAAATTTAATTCTCTACAACTTTGTACTACAAAGTTTCTTCAAATTCTGGACGAAAATGGCTCAAACAGGCTCTGCCGAAAAGTTCGTCAGCGGCGACTTTCCAATCATATTCTCCGGCGACTGAGTAGTTTTCCGGCAAACTTTTTATTATTTTTTTTTCTGCTCAGATTAGTTCTCTAGTATCTCAGAAATTCAAATATGTAATTAATATAGAAAACATCATTTTAAACCATCTCAAAGTGTATCTTTTAAAATTACCACAACCATGAAGGATCTATTTTTAACACTATTTCCTACTATAAAGCTCATCTATAAATAATCATAAGCATATTTAGGAGAGAAAAAGAGACTTAAAAGGGAGAAAGTCTTACCTTTCTTCTTCTTTTCCCCCACGGATTGCTCCTCTTTTATCTCCATCTCCCTCCTCGCTTCCTTTTTTCCAGTTTTGTTTGTTTTTTCTTTTCTTTGCTTTTCTCTCTCACGCCTCTACTACTCTCTTTTCTTCTTCAAAGTATAAGCTTGGCGTATCAATATATATATATATATATATATATATATAGGTCGGTCACTTTACCAGCCTTCTTGAACTTTCTACCAAGTAATAAAACAAAAACTTACTCCTTAGCCTTTAAGGAGGCTGCCGACTTACTCCTCTTTCTTGTATAATGAAATTCATTTCTTTTTCTTTTTTTAGTAGCAAGCATGCTACATGGGTTAAACTTTCAATTAGTAATAAAAAATTCGATCCTTATCATTCTTTGATGGTCGCCACTTGCCCAATATCCCCCATGTGATACCCATCATTATCTCCATTTTTTTAACATACATTGTAACGACCGTGAATTCTAAATGACCTTGTAATTCGAATTTATGTATATTAATGAATATTATGAATTTTAGTAACATTATTTTGTGTTACGCGTTTAAAGGTTGTGCGACAACCTAGATTATGTGAAAACATGAATTTTATGTGTTATAGTTTTGTATAAGTGAATAAATTGATTTCGCGTATTATCGCTAAATCGCTATTCACGGACACTATTCACGCCAAAATATTTTATCGTCTTTTTCGATTTCGAATAATTTTGTTACAACGTCTATGCAGAGGAATAATTTTTCCAAGTGTTGGAATATTTATTTAAATTCATTGGTGATTTAATTACTATCCGAATTTTTTTATATGAGTGTTCCGAATAAATGGACAAATCCCGTATTTATTATTTTTACGTGTCCCAATATTTTATGGGAGTACCCATTTTAATTTTGGGTAGAGTTATTAAGCAAATTTGGTAGAAAAGTGGAAGTATTCGGATGTTTTATTTGCATGTTGTGCAATTTAGAAACCAAGTGAAGCCTTGGACCAATTAGAGAGTGCCAACCAAATTTCATGAGCCAGTCAGGAGAGGGGGGGAGGAAGTGCCGACACTATGCTGGCCATTATCCCTAACCAATGCATTGAGTTTCCAAACCTTGCAACATTCCTCTCGGTTGAACCCTTTCATTTCTCCTGAAGCCACCCATTTCATCTCCTCCAAAGCCATTCAATAGATTCCCTTACTCAATCCATCCCATTCCAGTATTCTTCCCATATCCTTTCCAAGTTGATGCAGAGTAGAGAGAGCCATCGGAAGGAAGAAGAGAGAAGGGAGAGGAGAGAAGAACTAGCAGGAGAAGAAGAGAGAGAAAGGCTTATGTAAACTTCATCTTCGCAAATCATTCAATCCATTTCCTTCTCTTGAATCAAGCTCAGTCCATTTACTAAGAGAAGAAGGAAGCAAATTACAAAAAACAAAGAAGAAAGAAGAAGAAGCAAGAGAGAGAAAGGTTCTAGAGAGAGAAAGGGAAGTGGGTGCTCGGGTGAAGGAAGAAGAAGGAACCAAGCAAAGAACAAGAACTCAACCCAAGCCCTAGCTAATCTTCTTATCATCTAGGAGGGGATTTGCAGAGGTAAATCATTAACTTAAATCCATTCCATTTGATTTGGTTGAGGTTTTCCAAGTTTTCATGGTTTTAAAGCATATGTGCTTGTGGGTTGGATCTTGTTGTGATTCTTGTTGTTGTTGTTCGTTATGGATGGTTAATAAAGTTGTTAAGAGACTATATAAGCTATTAATAATATTAAAGTGGAACAAAAATGCAAGAAATCCTTACCTTGGCTTAATGGAGCAAAAACAATGGACTTTTGGACAAACATGGACATTCGGACGAATTTAGAGGACTTTGTAGCTAATTTCTGTGTTGGTTTAATTTGTTTATTGATATTGTAGTTCCATGGGTTAAGAAGTTAACCTAGTTGGAATGGAGTAAAAAGGTGTAAAAACAAAGATTTGGTGTTCAGAACGAGAAGCTAGGGAATGCGCATACAGATAAAGGCAAGGGAAAGATGCATGAATAGGTGCCGCCGAGTTTATCTTTTGTTTTGTCATTTATTAAGTAAATGATGTAAATATTTAATTATATTATGATGTAATAGTAAAGGTTAGCAGAGAACCTGGGAAGCGACTATGTTTGTAATATTTTGAATACTTTATTACGTGTGAGGTTTGTTATCCTATATAATGGGTAGAATAGATGAATATATATATTGGATCGTGAGCACCGGACCCGAGGGTTGTGGTATCCTAATTTGGGGGCATCACAAGTAACTGTAACGACCCCAAAATCGGGACTATTTCCACTCCCGATCTTGTGCGTTAATATGTAATCTCATTCTAACTTTACAGCATTAACCAATATTATAATCGATATAATGCGAATTATTTAAAACTTTTATAACTTTCCTTCATTTCCTGAATCGCAACCTTTACAATTAGTCTTATCTTTAAAACCATATATATTATGATTTATCTCAAAGGTCAGTTGCGAATATAAAATTCGACTTTTGATATTAAATTCATCTTTCCATACATTCCGTTCCAACTCAGCAAATTAAATAAACTATACAGTAGACTGAATTCATAATTCAATGTTTCTCATATGATATTTTTATCATACGACAATAACTTATGTAAAGTTGAACAATCACATTCAAACTATTAACTATGATTTGATATTATAAATAATAATTGCGCTCAATTTCATTATAACAAGTCAAATTGATTTAATACATATTTAGTAAAGATATAATAAACATTTTCCAATCAGAACGCGCTCCAAACTTTCTTCTTTATGATCATCTGGTGATTCAACTTTTAATCTACAAATAAGTTATTTGCAAATATGAGCGTGGCAGCTCAACAAGTCTAATAGTTAGCACCTTTCATGTTTCACATAGTATACATGATTCGTATTGTATTCATGCGTCATGCATTTCATGTTGTGCATATCATATATATATATATATATATATATATATATATATAGGGAGCATATATATATATATATATATATATGATAAAGGGTGTTCTGCTAGTTATGCTTTTTAAGAGTTCTGCTCTTGATCCTTGTTCTCTCTCTCTCTCTCTCTATATATATATATATATATGCCTTATACATTTCATGTTATGCAATTTAAACACGATTCTTAGTATGTATACTTCGTATTTAACCACTTCCATGTAATACATATTTTACACACGTAAACATATACATCAATTTCATACAGAACAATAAGTTTTAATTATCCACTACATATCAACAGTTCAACACATCCTTGTAGTACATTTTTCATATAACAACAAGTTAACAAATTACTGAAAGAACTTGCCTCGGTTTGTACGTGTATCGTTTTTACGTTCCCAAATGTTCATGATATAATTCTTCTCGTCAATTATTATAATCCAAGTTTTATCTATCGTTGTATAACCTAGATATATGTACAATTAGGTTATCATACACTTATCAATCTCATAACGTCACGACACTTCATGAGTCTACTAATATTTTTAAAGTCTTTAGAATATTATTCTGAACTTTTCAAACAATTTTCACATTTTTCAGATTATCCAACAATTTTTGCAATTATTTCTATTTATAAAAATTATCATTTAATAGCTTCAAAATAAAAATAATAACTCCTCATACTTTTATATCTTCACAACACCATAAATATTAATCTTATATTATTATAAGATTTTCCACCAGATTTCATAATTATCCACCATTCATAGAATTTTCTATGAATTTACACTAATTTTTAAACTAACTTTAAATAGCTTAAAAATACAATAAATACTTCTGCCCTTCAATAATTCTTCACAAATGTCCTGTAATTCTGAAATAATATTATAAGATTTTTGTAAAAATATTTCAACTCAAAATAATTTTTTGATAATTTAATTATAATTTTCGAAGTGCTGAAACTTCAAAAATTCATAGTAATTAGTCCTTTTATCAGAAAATTACGAATCTTATGTCAATTCCACGTAAAATTTAATTCTCTACAACTTTTTACTACAAAGTTTCTCCAAATTCTGGACGAAAATGGCTCAAACAGGCTCTGCCGAAAAGTTCGTCAACGGCGACTTTCTAATCATATTCTCCGGCGACTGAGTAGTTTTCCGGCAAACTTTTTATTATTTTTTTTTCTGCTCAGATTAGTTCTCTAGTATTTCAGAAATTCAAATATGTAATTAATATAGAAAACATCATTTTTGGATAATTTTAAAACTGATTATAATGTTAAAACTGTTGAAAAGGTTTATGTTATTAATAAAGAATATGAAAATTGTAGTCTGTTAACCCCTGATGTTATTAAAAAACATAGGAAAAAGGGTTACAATTTTATGCATTTAGGATTAATTCAAGTTGCTGTTAAACCATTAAACATTAAAGGAATTAATTCAAGTATTTATCTGTGTCTTCGTGACGCCAGATTTCTTAATTACTTCCCCAGTATTATTGCTGTGATGGAATCAAGTCTGCATGATGGTCCGATCCATTTCAATTGCTTTCCTGATTTCACCTTAAGTCTAAGTGATCCAAATTTAATAAAGGCTTTAACCTTGAATATCAAAACATCTGGTGAAATAACCCAGATGATGGAAGGATCTCAAGCTTTACCTTTGATTTATAGAATTTACTATAAAACAATGAAAACCAATTTAAATGTTCATGCACTTAATAAGAGCCCTAAAGATCAAACTGTATTGATTCAAAGCAGTACTAGTAATGCTAATGTCCAAGTTCCGAGAACAATTCTCTGGAAAGACATTACTCTCCCTAGTCAATGGACTTTATCAACTGAAGTCCTTCAAAGACCCATTAATAACACTTTATTAAATGTTGAAAATGTTAGACAATTTTCTGATGGTACTGTTAAAATTAGCTTTGAACGTACCAGAAGACCTTTAATTATTGAAGAATTTACTAGTCCTTCAGTTCCTTCTTTGGCTCCCTCTAGAAGAGATACTGAAATACTAAGCAATATTTCTTTACAAGATGTTAAAATGAAAGGTATATTAAATGAAGGCCAAACTAGTCATCCGTGTTATACTACTAATGAATCTGCAAAAGATGAGCAATCATCTCCTACCCAAACAGATTTTGAAGCTCCTGTTAATCACCAGTTAAGAGTTATCACAAAAGAGTTTAAACTTGATTGGAATAATCTTGTTGATGATTTTAATTCAAAAGAAAATAAGAGTAATAGGCATATTTTTCGTACTAATCACGTGGAAAAAGAACGTGAAAAGGTCATTAATAGATGGAAAAGATTTATTATGACAGAAAAAATTAATATTACATTTTTTAATTGGTATGAAAAATATCATGGAAAGTGTAGAGTGTTAACAAAGAGTCAATGGATTAAAGAAGATAAGTCAAAAGTTTTATCGAGTCATCCCCCATTAGAAACTATTATCTTGCCTGTTAAAAATACTTCTGTTGTTGACAGTCCTTTTAAAATTGCTGATAACAACAAAGATGAAAAGAAAATTATTGAACAAAATAATTTCACTAATCAATATTTATCAACAATTGGTAAACAATTAGACAAAATTGAAGAAAAATTCGATGAAACTATTATTAAAAATCCAAATAGTAAAATCGAACAACCTTTACTTACACTCCCAGAAAATAGAAATAATTTAAGTTTACCTAATAAAGACGATCAAATCACCAAACAATTAGATAAGATCTTTAAAAAATTAAAGAATCCTGCTGAGTCTAGCACTATTGCGGTTATTGACCAAATTAGTAATGAAAGTAGTTCTGAGTCAGATTCTGTTTCTGATTCAACTACCAATAGTAATCGATCCATTATAGATCAGTTAAATAAATTGACTTTTAATCATGCTAGTATTACAAAAAATTGGTATACTAGACCTACTCCTCAGGATTTACAGTTCGAAGAGAGAAACCTAGATAATCAATTTTCTGTTTCTTCTAATAAAATTTATGAATGGAATATTGATGGATTTAGTGAACAAGAAATTTTAAATAAATTAAATCATATGTCCATGGTCGCCAATAGTTATATCACTAATTACACTAATTTAGCTCAATCAGATATTGTTGAATTACTAGTTAGTGGTTTCACTGGTATTCTTAGGTCTTGGTGGGAAAAGCATCTCACAGAAAATACCAGACTTACCATAATTCATGCTATTCAACGTGATGATGATGGTAATCCCATCTTTAATGAAGATATTGGTGTCGGTGCACCAGATGGAGTAAATACTTTAATATTTAGCATAATAAAACACTTTATTGGAACCCCTAGTAATATCATCGAAAGAATACACGACCAATTAAGTAATCTCACGTGTCCTACTTTAAGTGACTTTAGATGGTATAAAGATGTTTTTACCTCTCGAGTCATGATGCGAACTGATAGTAATAAACCATTTTGGAAAGAAAAATTTGTTAATGGTTTACCTAATTTATTTGCTCACAAAGTTAGAGAAGAGCTTAGTAAAGATTTAGGTTTTATTGACTATGATAATTTAACATATGGTGACATAATAAGTCATATTCAAAAAATAGGCCTAAAAATGTGTATCGATTTTAAGATCAGTAAACAAGCTAATAAAGATAAACAAAAGGCTAAATATGAGTTAGGAACATTTTGTGAGCAATATGGTTTGCCCCCTGTTGCTCCCTCTAGAAGAAAGCATAGGCATAAACATGTTGATACTCACAGAAGTCGTAAAAAATGTAGAAAACATCATACTCATAGTCAGAAAAAGGATAGTAAAGATACTTACTATAATAAACCAAAATCTTCGAGTAAAAAACATTCACATAGAAGAAAAAATTATGACAAAAGTAAAGTTACTTGCCACAATTGTGGGCAGAAAGGTCATTACAAAAATGAATGTAAAATAAAGCAAAAGCTTAGTCAACTAAAAATATCTGAAGAAGATTCAGAACAACTTTTAGAATTACTAAGAATAGAGAATAACTTCAACATTGAAGATTATCCTGATATCTCTTATGATTCTACTAGTAGCACTAGTAATGAAACTGATATAAATGAATCTGATGAAGTTACCTTATGCACCAATGATTGTACTAACAATTGTTGTGTCAAAAGATTAAATGTATTAACTAAAGATGATGTAGAACAATCTTTGTTGATAGATTTAATCAGTAAAATATCATATCCTCAGTTAAAAACTCAGTATACGAAACAATTAAAGGATTTATTAACTAAAGATAATACTGATAATAATAAACTAAAAAAGAGTAAAGAAAAACCTATTTTTAGTCTTAATAAAACTCTTGATAGGTTTAAACTTCCTATTAAAGAAATAACTTTACCAGATTTAAATCAAGAAGTTAATAAATTAAAGAAAGAAATTGCTAATCTTAAACTAGAAATTCCTAAGTTACGAGAAGAGATTAGTAATATTAATGAAAATTTAAAAGAAAAAGACAAAATCCTTCAAATTAATGAGTCTTCTGAAGAAGAGGCAGAATCTTCTACTTCTAAGCAAGACGAGTTAGATTTGATTAATCTTCAAGGATTTTCTCTAAAAAGATTAAAAGATATTACTATTCAAAAATGGTATATTAATATCACTTTAGTTATTAATAAAACTTTCATTCTGGAATTACCTGCTCTAGTTGATACTGGTGTAGATCTTAATTGTATTCAAGAAGGACTAATTCCTACTACTTACTATCAAAAAACTAATGAAAGACTAATTTCTGCTAATGGTAGCCAAATGGAAATTAAATATAAATTACCTAAGGTTCATATATGTCAGAATAATATGTGTTTTAAAACATCATTTGTTTTAATTCGTAATATGACTGACAAAGTTATTTTAGGATTACCTTTTATCTATTTACTTTATCCTTTCACCACCAGCACTGAAGGATTAAACAGTAAACATTTAGGTAAAACAGTTACCTTTAAATTTATTTCTAGTCCTAAAGAAAGAGATTTAAAAATAATTCAAGATGAATCTATTTCTAAATCCTTAAACCTTCTAACTAGTAAAAGCAATCAGTTAAAATATTTGAAGGAAGAAATTAAGTATAAACAAGTTGATAAACAACTCACTGAAAAGAGAGTTCAAGATAAAATCGATAATTTAAAGGACTATCTTAGTAAAAACCTTTGTTCTGATTTCCCTAATGCTTTTTGGCATAGAAAAAAGCATATTGTTAGGTTACCTTATGCTAAGGAATTCAAAGAACATTTGATTCCTACTAAGGCTAGACCTATTCAAATGAATCATGAACAAATGGAACTTTGTAAAAAGGAAATTAATGAATTACTCAGTAAAGGCCTAATTAGACCTAGTAAATCTCATTGGTCTTGCCCAGACTTTTATGTTAATAATGAAGCTGAGAAAGAGAGAGGTGATCCTCGTCTAGTCATCAACTATAAACCATTAAACAAGGTTCTTGAGTGGATTAGATACCCACTACCCAATAAAAAAGATTTGCTCAATAGGTTAAGTCAAGCCACAGTCTTTAGTAAATTTGATTTAAAGTCAGGATTCTGGCAAATTCAAATTCATGAAAAGGATAGGTATAACACTGCCTTCACCACTCCTTTTGGACATTACGAATGGACGGTAATGCCATTCGGTCTTAAAAACGCTCCTAGTGAATTTCAAAATATTTTGAACGATATTTTGAATCCCTTCAGTCATTTTGTTATCGTCTATATTGATGATATCCTCATATTCTCTAAGTCAATTGAAGAACATCATAAACATTTGAATTCGTTCTTCAACATAGTCAAACTCAATGGTTTGGTACTTTCTCCCACCAAATGTAGTCTGTTCTAAACTAAAGTTAGGTTTCTCAAACATACTATTCATCATGGTCTTATTCAGCCAATTGATAGAGCTATTCAATTCGCAGATAAATTCCCTGATAAAATCACTGATAAAACCCAACTTCAAAGATTTTTAGGATCTCTAAATTACGTTGGAGAATTCTATAAAGATCTTCGCTTAATCTGCAAATCTTTATTTCAGCGTTTGCAAGACAATCCCCCTCCTTGGACTGACATTCATACTTCTGTCGTCCAACAAATTAAAAAATATGTCAAGAACTTGCCTTGTCTTGGCATTTCTAATGATTCAGCATTCAAAATTATTGAAACAGATGCTTCTGAAATTGGTTTCAGAGGTATTCTTAAGCAAAAGTTAACTCCTACTTCTGCTGAACAAATTGTTCGATTCCACTCCGGCAAATGGGATCCAACACAAGTTAAATATAGTACTATTAAAAAAGAAATTTTAGCTTTAATATTATGTATTAACAAATTTCAAAGCGATATATTAAATCAAAAGTGTTTAGTCAGAATTGATTGTAAATCTGCTAAATACATTCTAGAAAAAGATGTTGAAAATATAGCTGCTAAACATACTTTTGCCAGATGGCAAGCGTTATTAAGCATTTTTGATTTTGATATTGAATATATTAAAGGTTGTGATAATTCAATCCCTGATTTTCTTACAAGAGAATTTATTAATTCAGGTATTGTTTCTCTTACCAAATGAGTGTGAGAGGTGGTTCCAGCGGTTCGGCTCGCCCTTCGGGCCCAAGTAACAAAAATAAGGGAATTACTGTCCCTCATCCAGTTAATCATGTCCCTTCTGTGGACTTAGTAAACAGATACAGTGTTCTTGGTAACATCCCGAGACCATACAACACAGTTCTAGCCAATAAACCCAAATCAATTGACCCATTCTGCAGTCCATCAACTGCAATTCAGAAAACTCCTAGTCAAAGCTCACAGTATGTTCCTACGTACGAAGTCAACCTTTTCCATGTTGAGTCATTTATGAAACCTAAAGATGATCCAGTTACTTTGGCTTTCCAATTCTTCCCAACTGGTTGGCATTTTACTCCCCCTGCTCCTTATAAATCCCTTGCGTATTATAAGGACATTCTTATTCAAACAGAATCACTACTTATTAAACCTATTTATGATAGAAATGATGAATCCAAAGTTATTTATCATTCTCTTTACATTAAAAAGATTATTTCAATGCCCGATTGGAATAGTCATCCTTCTGGTCTTACCCCATTAGATAATCAAAGTAATCATTTTAATTATTATGATTATATGGAAGCTTGGCATAAGATTTTCTTATACCAAAATCAATCTTTTAGTCATTCGTGGTTCATTCAATTTGACCACAAATTCAAAAGTCAAATTCCATATTGGTTTGTTCTGTGGTGGTCTCACTATGGTCCATCTTCAGACATTTTCCCAGAACTTCTCCAGTCCCAAGTTATCCATTTTCATAATCATGCGTCCTATAATCCAAAATTTGAAGGTATCCCCTTACTGCTTCATTTTGTTAGTAAATATAAGATTCCTTGGATTCTTAAGTGGCAGTATAACCTTCAAACTCCAGTCATCGACACAGTTTTTAAATCAAAAGATCAAAAAACTGTCTCCAGCACAGTCAGCCCAGTCTCAATGGTTACACGAATTTATTTCATTAAATGGTGGGATAAATTTGATGTAAGTCGTATTGTTGGTCAAGTTCAAAAGGAATTTCCTGTAATTCCTTCTATTAAATCTATTCCTGAAAAGGAATCTTCCAGTAAAATCACCAAGTCAAAAGAGAAACATCCATCTCCCAGTCTCTCTAGTTCTTTCGATGTTTCTTCTGTTAAAACTTGTTCTATTAGTGAATTAAAATTATTGGCTGATGCCATTAATGCTCAAGTCACCAGGCTTCATGAAGAAATTGAAGCTTCAGAATGTTCATCCTCTTCTTCGAAGAAGACAGTGGCTAGTAAAGAGGAAGATGATGATACATACGGCAGCATCAATCTTCAAGATGCTCAGGACCCATTTGCCTGACCAAAGTCAATCATGCCCCTACTTTCCCACCGAAAATTAGCTTTTAGTCATCAGTCACATGGCCCCCTGGCCCCAAGTCATCAGTGCTCCAGCAAGCTCTCCTACTTTCACCGAAAGTAGCCTCAAAAGTAAAGATTCTTCCGGATTTTGCGGTCAACTGTTGGCCTTTAGTCCTGTGAATAGTAAAAAAAGTCATTATTCATTTTTACTGTTCATTTACTTTTGTAATAGTAATTTGTAATAATATCAATCCCCGTGATTGAATAGTATCAGTAATAATTTACTTTTCTTATTCATGTAATAGTAAAGTGTCTGTAATAGTTCTTTCCTTATGTTATAAAAGGAATCGAACTCAGTTAGATGAGGCAGGTTTTTTCTTAACCAATACAAGTCTTAGAAAGACTCAGAGTTCCTTCTCTGACTAATCTTTAGCCTTGTAGCCCATTAGCCCTTCTTCACCTCTTAATGTTCTAGTTATATTGAGTCAATTGTAAGTTTTAATTTAACTTTCTTTAGTTAGTACATAGTTTGTTTTATGATTATCAATAAAACTGTTTTTAGTAATTGCTTGTGTTGAATTGTATGCGCCAAATTTATTTCTCTATTTCTCTACTCTTCCTGAGCTTCCGCCCCTTAATGGTATCAATATATATATATATATAGGTTGGTCACTTTACCAGCCTTCTTGAACTTTCTACCAAGTAATAAAACAAAAACTTACTCCTTAGCCTTTAAGGAGGCTGCCGACTTACTCCTCTTTCTTGTATAATGAAATTCATTTCGTTTTCTTTTTTTATTAGCAAGCATGCTACATGGGTTAAACTTTCAATTAGTAATAAAAAAAATTCGATCCTTATCATTCTTTGATGGCCGCCACTTGCCCAATATCCCCCATGTGATACCCATCATTATCTCCATTTTTTTAACATACATTGTAACGACCGTGAATTCTGGATAACCTTGTAATTCGAATTTATGTATATTAATGAATATTATGAATTTTAGTAACATTATTTTGTGTTACGCGTTTAAAGGTTGTGCGACAACCTAGATTATGTGAAAACATGAATTTTATGTGTTATAGTTTTGTATAAGTGAATAAATTGATTTCGCGTATTATCGCTAAATCGCTATTCATGGACACTATTCACGCCAAAATATTTTATCGTCTTTTTTGATTTCGAATAATTTTGTTACAACGTGTATGCAGAGGAATAATTTTTCCAAGTGTTGGAATATTTATTTAAGTTCCTTGGTGATTTAATTAGTATCCGAATTTTTTTATATGAGTGTTCCGAATAAATGGACAAATCCCGTATTTATTATTTTTACGTGTCCTAATATTTTATGGGAGTACCCATTTTAATTTTGGGTAGAGTTATTAAGCAAATTTGGTAGAAAAGTGGAAGTATTCGAATGTTTTATTTGCATGTTATGCAATTTAGAAACCAAGTGAAGCCTTGGACCAATTAGAGAGTGCCAACCAAATTTCATGAGCCAGTCAGGAGAGGGGGGGAGGAAGTGCCGACACTATGCTGGCCATTATCCCTAACCAATGCATTGAGTTTCCAAACCTTACAACATTCCTCTGGGTTGAACCCTTTCATTTCTCCCGAAGCCACCCATTTCATCTCCTCCAAAGCCATTCAGCAAATTACCTTACTCAATCCATCCCATTCCAATATTCTTCCCATATCCTTTCCAAGTTGCTGCGGAGTTGAGAGAGAGAGAGCCATCGGAAGGAAGAAGAGAGAAGGGAGAGGAGAGAAGAACTGGCAGGAGAAGAAGAGAGAGAAAGGCTTATGTAAACTTCATCTTCCAAAATCATTCAATCCATTTCCTTCTCTTGAATCAAGCTTAGTCCATTTACTAAGAGAAGAAGGAAGCAAATTGCAGAAAACAAAGAAGAAAGAAGAAGAAGCAAGAGAGAGAGAGAGAGAGAGGTTCTAGAGAAAGAAAGGGACGTGGGTGCTCAGGTAAAGGAAGAAGGAACCAAGAAAAGAACAAGAACTCAAGCCAAGCCCTAGCTAATCTTCTTATCATCTAGGAGGGGATTTACAGAGGTAAATCATTAACTTAAATCCATTCCATTTGATTTAGTTGAGGTTTTCGAAGTTTTCATGGTTTTAAAGCATATGTGCTTGTGGGTTGGTTCTTGTTGTGATTCTTGTTGTTATTATTCGTTATGGATGGTTACTAATGTTGTTAAGAGACTATATAAGCTATTAATAACATTAAAGTGGAACAAAAATGCAAGAAATCCTTACCTTGGCTTAATGGAACAAAAACAATGGACTTTTGGACAAACATGGACATTCAGACGAATTTAGAGAACTCTGTAGCTAATTTTCGTGTTAGTTTAATTTGTTTATTGACATTGTAGTTCCATGGGTTAAGAAGTTAACCCAGTTGGAATGGAGTAAAAAGGTGTAAAAACAAAGATTTGGTGATGAGTTAATTTTTGGCCTAAGATTTGGCCATGCTAATGTTAATGGGTAGCTCTAAATTTTTGATATGTTGTAGCTCTATGTCTTAGGAGTCTATATAGTCCGAAATGGACTCATTTGGACATCTAGAGAAGAAGTTATGAAGGTTTGAAGTAAGCGTGTCAAAACAGAGCATGTTGGAAATTCGGGAAAGAACAAAATTGAGTTTGGGCGTAGAGACACTGGCTGTACGCCGGAGCTACTGACTTGGGCATAATGACGCCGCCCAAAGGCAAATTTTGGGCATAGTTACGCCGGGTCAAGTTTAGGTCAGAGTCAGCTTTGACCTCCTGTAGTAAAATGGGCTTAACTTTCTCATACGAACTCGGATTGAGGTGATTCAAGATGATTCAGAAAGAGGAAAAGCATACCTACAACTTTCATTCTTTAATTTTTTAGATTTGATGTCTGCAGCAGGGTGTAAATTGGCCATCTTTAGGACTATTGTGCGGTTGGAGACAATCGGAGGGTGTCGGATATGCGCGTGTGCAACGTGAAATGTTTTCGATGCTAAGTTATGATGTTATAAGTTCTAAAACATGAATGTTATGAATTATAATGATACTTAACATCAACCAATGAGTATTAGATAAATCGAATGGGCGTGCTAGGCGTACACAATTGCGTGTTGCTTGGGCGTTCGAATAGGCAAGTTTGGCATACAGACGTACAAGCGTCATAACGCCATAACTAGTGTGTATAACCATGTTTAATATTTTGTTTCTAATATGAATGGGACATTATAGAGTAGTATAAATTAATATTTGGTATCCGTTATGTCACTAATTGTTATGTGAATATGTACTTATATGTGTAAGATAATTGAAGAGCGTGTATTATAATTTTGTAGCAGACGCTCGAGGCAAGTTCACTTACCTTACTCAAGTTATTTATTGAGCAAGTTTCCTAAACTTACTCAACCTTTATATTTGAGCAAGTATTCTATCTTATTACAAGTTTTCTAACTCAAACTCGAGCTATTATTTTAGTGGTTTAATTATTGTCAATTACTCCACATCAAAGGTAATTATTGATATTCGCACCTTGTGCATTTGAATTCATGAGATGTTGTTGGATTGTGAAATGTTTAAGTTCTTTATTCATGAACTGTTTAAGGAATAGTCTACGCTAGACATATGCAGGTTATTATTTTTAAAAGCTATCCAAACCAATAGTTGGTACAGATTCTTGGACTGAGAGAGCAACCCTTATTAGGGGACTATAATGTATCGGTTATCTGGTGCAGTCAGGACTTAATGTTATATATATACATGGGATACAAGAGGTTGATCCCCTCAAGTACTACTGACAGGGCCAGGTTTTAAAGAGGGTCGGTTGAATGATTGACTCTTTGGCCAAAAAGTTTATGGTCTATTGGACCACTCAGCAGTAAATAATCAATATTCATTTCTTTATTTGAAAGTTAGTTATGTTATTCAGTTATTTCATCAATGTTCTTAAATTATTGATCGATGTGGTTATTATTCTTATTCATTCATGATATATCTTCATTCTTGCTATTAAACTTGTTGGGAAAATTTGTTGTTCACCCTTGCTATATGATGAACCATTTGTAGTTAAGTCGGAGAGTTCCAAAAAGGACAAAGGCAAAGGAAGGCTTAAGGAATAGTTGCATGTTGAATATTTATATGTTACTATCCCGTTATGTAATCATGGAACCCTTTTGTATTACTAAAGTGTTATGTGATGTATTTTATTTAAGGTTACAGACCTTAGGACCGTAGTAAACCTTTTGTAATGAACAACATATGTTTATTTATTCCGCATTAGTTGATTTATGTTGTTTAGAGGTGTATGGATGTACTTTATCGTGAGCATCAGATTTGAGGTATTGGTACCTGAATTTGGGGGTGTCACATACATACTAGATAAGTACTTAGGTACTTATATTTAGGGTCCCCTTCTCCAACGGACCGGTTCGTTAACGAACCGATCTATAGCAACGATTCAGTTCGTCGTTATAGCTATGCGGCACTTAATAGGTCTATAGTGACAGTGCGAACCGTCGCCCATCCGTCGCTATAGACCGGTTAAGTGTCGTCATATACTATAGCGACGGACTGAACTGTCGCTATAGATTGGTTCGCTAAACGAACCAGTTCGTACGATTCGCTGAAGAAAGTTGTCCCTTAATATATATATATATATATATATATATATATATATATATATATATATATATATATATGCACCCAAGCTCTCCAACGAACCGGTTCGCTGACGAACCGGTCTATAGCGATGGACCGAACTATCACTATAGCATATGGCAACACTTACAGGCCTATGAAGACGATTCACGATGGCGACAGAACCGTCGCTATAGCCCTGTAAAGTGTCGTCATATGCTATATCGACGGTACGACGTACCGTCGCTATAGACCGGTTTATTTTTGATTTTTTTTTTTCGGTTCGTTGGAGAAAATTTTCCTATATATATATATATATATATATATATATATATATATATATATATATATATATATAGTGAGGGGTACATGTATATATCTATATATTTATATATATAGATATCACTTATCGCTTAGCCTTTTCCATCTTCTTGAATTTTCTGAATTCTATATATATATATATAATACATATAAGCATTTATGCATATTATACATATATACATATATTTATTAATACATGTAATATGGATAAAACCAATAGACATATTATTAATAGAATATAATCTGGTAATTTATACATCTATTATTATGTATAAAATCATTTTCATTAAAAATGGAATTAATCCGTTTATGAAATTAATACTTTTTGTATAACGAATGTAATTTATTTAATTTATAAAATTAATAATATATAATTAAATTAAATCAAAATTGCGTCTTCTTCCCATAAATTGTTCCAAGACAATTCATTTAACTTATACATATAACTTCAAATTAAATATTAATTTAATTTACAAATCTTGATACCAATACAATATTCATATATATTGGTTCCTCACCTCATATTCTTAATTCACATCCATTTGGTATAATATTAAATATTATACCATTATATGCTATATTATAGTAACATAATTCTCATTGTCAATAAAATATCTTTCTTTATTCGATTAATATTTTAATCCACCAATTTTCAAATAGTGAATTAATTACTTCATTTCACATTTAATTTATATTCATTTGACATAATATAATATATTAAGCCACTACATAAATATATTACACTTATTTGTAATATATTAAAATAACAAGTTTAATTAACTCCCTCATTTTCATTCACACAAAGTACATATATTAATTCATTAATTTAATTAAGTGAATTTATTACCTCACTTATGAAACTTAATTCATAACAAATCCAATTGCTATACAAGGTTTACTAATCAAATTATCCTATTTCAATCTAATCTCAATTAATTAATATTAATTAATTAATTTTCTTCGCCTTCACATCTCATTTCGCAATTAACTCAAGTTAACTAATTCAATAGTTAAATCCATTATTAAATCTTACTTTTCAATAAATATATATATTTCATACTTATATATACATTTTTAATCTACCACATAGATCACATAAATATATATAGCGCATATATATTTATACATTTTACCCGACACATCTCATAATAAAAATTTTATTTATTAAATTCTTACTTTAATAATTTTTGGAAGTCCGGGTTATCACATTTATGAATTCAGATATGAATATATGATGGAGAGCATTTGTTAGATTGAATTGAAATTATCAAATTAAATTGATTTCAGTCTTGAGAATATTAATCTGGAAGATATATAATTAGCATGTGAGGAAATAAAATTCTAAGATGGTTGTGATGTTCAGTTGCTTTTAGTTATTAGAGTAATGAGTATTGGAGTTAGTTTATTACTCAAAGATTGCATATTCAAAGAATACTTCTAAAATGGGATACGATGATTGTTGTTTAATCAGTTCTCTGACGGCTGAGCTTTTAAGCGTCATACTTTTAACTTAATCTGTCTCTAAAATGATAAAAAAGAAATGAATTGGTAAGGGACGAAGCCAGGATTTAATCTTGGGGGGGGGGGGGGGCAAATGTCAAGCCCAGGTTCAGTCCAATCCAAGGCCAATCCGGGCTAACCCTTCTATGCTTCACTTAGTGATGCACAACAGACCGGCCTAACTTAGTCGAGCCTGAGCCGTTAATCAAGCCAAGTATTGACTTTCAAATTGCTAAGCCAGACCAATACAAACTTGACACTATAAAATGCAACTTTTTAAGGCCTACAAGATAGGCCCTACACATGCCTAAACTTTGGACTTTAATGATTAACTTCAAAAAATTAGTCTCACTCTCCTCTATTTATAAAATAAAAGTAGGAGAAGAGAAGAACAATAGACAATGTGGGACTCTAAATCAAGGATGTATTTGAACAAAAGGCCTCTCGTTGCATGTATTTGGGCAATTTGGCTGCTGCATTTGCTGGCATTCTCGTTGGAACCACCACCAAGTTATTTTGAGGGTAGTAGCAGAGCAGAATTTCATTCGCAGTATATGGAGAGTTTCATGACTATATGAGCTATTAGTTCAGAGTTTAATTTTTGGATTTTTTGTGATGTAAATGGTTGGGAGATTGAAGATATGAATGGAATTTGCCAGAAAAAAATCGGAGTTTTTAATAAGTCTGTTTATAGCTTTAAAGTGAAGAGCTTTCAATCTTTCATGTTTGAGTTATACAAAGTAGTACAAACATATGATCTAGTTTAGATTCCTCATAGTAGAGACCAAAGACAGTAAAAAGGTACGCAACCTACATTAGCTATACCTTAATAATGTATTAGAGGCATGTGCAATGGACATTGATGTTTCCCTAATGGCTGGAGGTGATATGACTTTTATTGGTGAAAAAGGAGTAAACTTGTTAGGTGGGCAGAGAGCTCGTCTAGCTCTTGCCAGGTACATCATTTCAATGTTTTTTCTAATGTGATTAGCATTGATTTCTCTGAGGAACTTGCCATCTTTCTTCATCATTTGGTCATAGGACTCTAAGTCCCACATTGTTTAGAAGAGAGAAGTCTTAAGGAAACTTTCTTTATAAAATGGACTCTAAGTCCCACATTGTTTAGTGGGGAAAATTATTAAGGAAACTTTCCTTATAAAAGGCAACTAATAAGCCAACCAAAGAAAGGAGTAACCAATATGGGCTGAGATACAAGTAGGTTTTACAAAATTTTCAAACCTTGGGGGGGCCATGCTTCGTCCCTAGAATTGGTAGCCCGTTGAAGTATGATAATGATACTCTTGAATGGAAGGTTGTAACTAAAATCTGATTTCATTTTATTGATACATGGAGGCAACTAAAATTAGAATGAACAGCTCTTTTATGCTGAGGTCCTATTGTTATCATGCTCCTTAATTTTTTTGGGTTGAAAAAGTTCTCAGAAACAGTTAATACATCATGTGTTCCCCAAACTTGCCTCTACAATTATGTTAAAAAATACAATCTAATCTGTGTAAATGAAAGACAGAGTCTTTGAATGCTGTGCGGCGAGCCCAGTATCGAGAGGATGTTTGCAGAAACTAAGAAGGAACAAAATATAAGGAGGGCTAAACGTCGATTGCAATATCGGCATAACATCATAGCCTCCATGTGTAATGGTTCGTAAACATGTATTCTGATTAGTTGTTCTTAGTGTTGTTTGAAATCGTTGATAATCTTGATTACATTTTTTTGGTTGATAGATAATTTTGCTTCTAAGGTTACAACAAATGCGCAATCGGAAAAATGATGAATATTGAACCTTAGTTTTTGATACAATAATTGATTGATATGAAACAAGATTGAGTGTGTGTATGTGATTAGCAGTGTGTGAGTTGAAATGTTACATTCAAGGAAAGTTTTCTTCTCTTTTGGAGGTTTCAATTTTCAATTCTGTAATTTTTAATTTAATCGTGAAGGTCTCTATAATTCTAAATGCAGGTTATGGTCAGCTCAATCTGGAAGAATCACTGTCATGGGGGTCTCAAAATGTGGACTGCTTCAAGAAATTAGAGCAGATTGGCAAAGATATTTACGGGTAAAACTAATTATTGAATTATGCATTGTTTTACTTCTTAATTTATAGCTATTGTGTTGATTGTTGTCAAATTGTACTGTTTTCTAAATATTGTTGATGGAATTCGTCAATCTCTTAATTTTATACTACAGTAATTCAACTAATTTAAATAATTTTAAAACAAGCTGAATGACAGTTCTGTCCTTCTAAGTTGTTACATATATATACAAGTAATTTTATGAATTGTGTACTTCGAGTCCTTTTTTGACATGAATGTAAAATTTGAATGGGATTATGATCTTGATCATAAAGAATTTGACTCAGTAAGTTTTCCAATTGAATAGGATTATGATCTTGATGATTAAATTGATGCTTTTCTTTGTTAGTAGTATTTTGTTTTAATTGATTTGTTATGGGAACTGAAATTTTTCTACTCAAATTACGATTGCCTCACACCTTATTATATATTATGGGAACTAAAAATTTCAATTGTCAATATATGTTTTTCTAAATATATGTTTCAGAGTGGTGTTCTAACCTTGTACTTAGCAGTGAGTCGTTGAAAGGGTTTCATGGTTTGGGTTACATAGAATATAATTCTATTCAATTTTAGTTGAGTAAAATTATAATGACATTAGTAATTTTTTTCTAGGTTCTGACCAGATTTTTGCAATGGCTATAATGGTGTATATAACTAATGTATTTTGGTTTGAAGTGAGTTATAAAAAGAGGAGTTACAATGCGTATAAAGATGATATATGATAAGGATTGATTTCAAAAGTGAATCTAACAAGGATCTGCAACTTTTATTTTAGCCCTCAAATAAAGTACGAGTGAGTAGGTAAGTGCTATTCAAATTCTTTTATTTGATAAAGACTTTCCCATTATATCAAATTATTGGGGTCTTGCTATTTATATTTGGTAGCCCCATATCTTCTGATATATTTGCCTTGCACTCTTTGGTGTATTGTTTTATTTCATAGGGATGAAGAACTCAATTTCAAGGAAGCAAATCCAAAAGAAGACCACCAGACCAAAGACAACTTAAATCTTTGGAAGATATGATACTGTATTTTTATGTGGTATTTAAATTTTAGGATGTAAAATGGGTTGCATTGGGTTTGATATTGTTTGTAATCAATTCTGAGGACGACTGTGTTAATAAATCATATAATCCATTATTCAAACTAGCTCGTGCATTGCACGGGCTACCAACTAGTTGTACTTAAATTTATGGATGAAAATTTCATTTCGTTGATAAAAAAAAGGACAATTATATATCGTAGTGTAATAAATACAAATGCGACACAAATTCCAAACGGATGCATTTTCATTAATTATCAGGGAGAAATCAAATCAGTGAACCAAACAAGACCATACATGAGCTAAAACACTGTAGCCATGCATGCATCTTTATTCTTTGCTTATTGCTCATATCAACAATAGCTAAAACAGCACTTGAAAAGAAAGGAGTGAACCAAACTTAGAGAGACTTGAACACGATTATCCCTTAATGGGCACAAGGGTGAGGAACAATAGCGTAATATCATCTTCAAGGAATTTTTCAGCATGAGTGAGAACATCGTCGTACTTGTAAATCACATCTATTACGCGTGCAAGATTGAGAAATGGAATAAGCAATTTCATTGAGATTGCAGTAGGCTTTAGGCATTCCGCATTAATATCTTTCCATGCATTTTCGATCCTTTTCTTATACACGAGGATGGTCTCTTCCTCAAAGACACTGTATGCCTTCATATAGTAATCAATACCTGCAGTTACTTGTCCTCTCTCTTGCTCACCCTGCATAACATATATATATATATATAGGTCATAGTGTAATAACCGGGTGAAAAAATAATAATATAATTAGATAATTAAAGTGTAACTAATTTTTTTTAGGGTTAATTACAAATTAGATCCCGGAGTATACACCTTTTCACCATTCGTACCCCGATATTTAAACGTTCTCATCCCGCTACCCAAAGTACCATTAAGTAACCATAACTGACCCTTTTGTAATTTCCGGCCAAAAAAGTGGCCAGAACTGCCACGTGTTCCGGTTGAATGGGTATAAGTATGGTTTGACGGTATATTTATACATTTCACCGTATAAAATCAACTTAAAAATAATTTTATATTAATCATATACATATAAAATACGGTTTAATCGTCAAATACCCAACTTTATTTAAAAAAAATTTTCTTTTTCATCTTCTTCCCCATCTTCATCATCTTTCCCATTTACCATGGAACTCATTAAAAACCTCAATCCGTTCATCATTTTCAAATTTCCTTATCATGAAACTCAACATAACTTATAATAAAACTCAAAATTTCAAAATCCAAACTCAAATCAAAAGTTTCAAGAAAGTTGCATACGAACCCAAATCCAAACCCAAATCAAAATCAATCCAGATCTGCAAAAACCTTACTTCCCTCCATACGAACTTAAAATTCCCAATTAGAATTTCCATATAAATCACAATAATTAAACAATAGCATTTATACAAACAGAAAATTGAAAGAGAAAATAGAAGCTCCGACTCCACCTTTGATCTGTACTGCTTTACGAGCGCCACATGTTCTTTATTCTTCTGGCCCTCCTCCTTATGCTCAATCGATGATACGATTCGCCATGCGGCTCAGAGCGAGCCGATGACGATAGATCTTATTTGCACCTTGCTGGAATCTGGGTTTGGGCTTTTTGTTCTGCTTTGGGATCTGATGATTCTGGTATTCTTTCCGTGCGGATGGGTTTTGATTATCCGTGTGTTATCCGATCTGGGCTTCATCTACTGCTATTGATTTATTTTTTCATGTTCAGATTTGGAGTTTTTGTTCTCAGTCATTGATGGTTCCGTTCTGGGCTTCTATCCAAGCTCGTTCGATTATCCAAGCTCCTTCGATTCTATCCATTCTGCTGCTTAGTTTTTTTTTTCATTTTAATCTTGTTAATGTTTATTGATTGTTGTTATTATTTTTATTAGTACTTTATTTGGACTAAGCATTGAGGTGAATTATTGTATTTGAGTTCATAATTTTATTAGTAGTTTAATTAAGTAATTTATTTGACATAATTTATTTTGTTAATTATTTTATTTAGATTAATTAGTATGTTAATTATTTTATTTTGTGTTAATTATTTGAGTTAATTACTTTACTTTGTTAGTTAAGAATTAATTATGTATGAATTTTTATACACCTTTAATATATTATCATTTTTTTCTTCTATGTATTTTTACTATTTTAATAAGTCAAATACGTATTTATATGATCAACTATACTTAAATATTAAATTATGACACGTGGCCATTTTTCGGCAAAAGAAATTGATCGGAAATTACAAAAGGGTCCATCGTGCTTACTTATGTGTACTTTGGGTAGCGAGATAAGAGCGTTTAAATATCGGGATACGAATGGTAAAAGGGTGTATACTTCGGGGTTTAAATTTCAATTAACCCTTTTTTTAATGCATATCTAAAACCTACAAGGATAAGATAAGTCAATTAAGTTATAACAACCTTTTTAAATTTTAAAATGACTCTTTTACCTGGTAACCTATTTTGCAAAGGAATTACATATATTTAAACAACTAGAGAGAGAATAACGTAAAAAATTATTTGGCTTGGAGTACTGCAGAACAGAGAAGAAGAAAAGAAGAAACTCAAAAAGGTAAACCTAAACCCTTCTTTTTCAATTAAAAATTGATTGATATGTATGATTAGATATTTTAAAACAATGGTTATAACAAGGAAAAGCGTATAAAAATTATTGGTTTGTATTTTTTGTATAAATCAAAGAGATTTTAAACTGCACACACACACACACACACACACACACAGATATATATATATATATATATATATATATATATATATATATATATATATATTTATATTACATATGTGTTTCGTGCATGCATGTTTTGTATATATAATTATATATTATGAGTGTGTGACTGATGTTATGGCAATTATATGACCTGCGGCTATAGAAGTATGTAATTAGATAGGTATATGTTATTAATATATATATATATTTGTGTGGGTGTAGCTTATATTATTATTATATACATGTATCTTGTCAACATTAGATCATGGCATGTAAGAGTCAGTATGCTTGTATACTTCAAAATTAATTAGGTATTACTATATGGGCCATGCTTACGTTTTGGAACAGTAACAAAAAAAAAAGAAAAAAAAAGAATAAATGAATGTATATTTTCGAGTATACCATTTTGTCATAAAATCGAACTAAAACTAAGATTAATATGTATATTGTTTCAATTAAGAGTATGAGTAAATTAGGATATTGTATCCTAATGATTCTATTTGTTCTAAATTTATATTTAGGATTTGTTCGGCTAATATTTTCGTATTTCGCAATATCGAGGTAAGTAGCTTTTCGAACTATTTAGTGTTTTTAAAATTATCGTTTACTTTTATATATGCTCAGTAATTACTCGAATGCCTAAATGTATGGTTTTAAAATTTATTATGTTTTATTTAAGGCTTCCATTTAAATTAAATTGTTATGTTCTTCTATCTCAAAATTCAGATCGAGTATTTATTTTTGAACTGTGAAAGGGGATTATATGGTTTTGAACTATAAAATAATATAGTTTTGAATATCGATGAGATTGTGAAACGTTTTTGAAATCCTTAGTCCGACAATGTATAGAACCCGTTAGTGTTTACGTTTAGTTCTGGAGCTAATATAGGACCTACTAAGGCGCACACCTTTAGATGCCCTTCGGGGAGCATGCATTTTTATAAATACCTTAGAAGGGTGCGTGAACATTGACACTATCGAACTTTTGGGCCGTGTTGCAGGGCTATTTTAACCTTAGTTGCTAGGGTTGTGGATTAAAAGATATATGGTATACATTAAATCATTTTTGAATTGTTTTAGTTTTGAAAACATATATACTATTGTTATTGAACAAAAAGATATTTCAAAAAAGTATTTTTGTAAATTGTACTTGATTCGACTAGATAGGGAGGATTGCTACTTGTTGAGCTTCATCGTGCACCCCTTACATAAATTTTACAGGTCTCATCGTTGACAGTGAAACACTTGTTTGATATGCTTTGGATGGCTGGAGCTAGTTTAAGATATTTTCTTCTTTTGTCATTGAAATTGTAATAAGACTCTTAGTTTCGGGGAGCTGCATCTCCATTTTACGATTTGATATTGGTAGTATTTCATTTTGGAATGGATTTGAAAGGTGTTATTTATTGGGTTTAATTTAAGATTATTGTTGAATTATTTTATTTGGGTTGCGCGCTATTGATATTGTTACCTTGCGGGCCTTTGGGCTTGCGGCGTTGTAGCACTTCGGACCTGTAGCGGGTTCGGGGTGTTACAAAGATGGTATCAGAGCAGTGGCCCCTCGCAATATGTTGGGTTGAAAAACTCTACATATTCCCTGGGGAGTGATTTTGGGAGTTAGCTGTGGGTTATAGTTTTGACTAATTTAAGAATTTTCTAAGTTAAATAGAGAATAAGGTAAGAAATCTATGTATTGTTTGAGGTTTAGTACTTGAGGCTAATTGAGTATTTTTATTTTATTTGGTTGTAGGATGGGTGACCAAAACATGATAGATGACTTATTTGAGGGATTTGGATATTTTGACCCCAAAATTTATTTCACACCTCATAAGAAGCCAACCAATTATCTGTTCAGGAATCGCCTTAATATGGGATTAGGGATGAAGAGTGAGAGAAACCTCAGGGACCTAGTTCGCGAGTGAGGAAAGAAAGAGCGAAGAAGAATAGGCATCACTTAAAGGATGAAGTAAGAGATCGTGGCATGATCGCAAAGTTAGAGGACGAAGTTAAACACCTTAGAAGAACATTGAGGGAGATGGATATAAAGATAGAGATTACCCTAGAAGACCGAGATAGATATGCAAGGCATGTTTTGAAAGGATGTGAAAGTCTTAAGGAAGCCATCTGTCGTGCGTTTCCTGGTGCAATGGAACCACAAGAGGCAATGGACACATTTATTGAGCAGTTCGACAAACGTCTTGAGATGGTGAAGAAGAGGGATGCCAAGTGGCATTAAATCTTGTAATATATTAGAATTTAGGAAGAGTTTTGTTTAAGGATTTTATTGATTTGTCGTTTGTTAATTAGTTGTTACTTTGCTTTTTGAGCATGAACATGTGATGGTATTTTGAATTAAATAAATATGGAGTTTTTGAATTCCAATTATGTGTGTGCTTTTATCTTGATTCCTTTATGTTACTAGTTTGTATAGTGTTGTTGAGTGAGGATTATTTTTATGTAGGAAAAATGCCGCCTAGAAGAAGCATCCCCACTAACAACAATTTTGGCGCTGCTGGTATGACTCAGCTGGCTACTACTTTAGCCCAGCTAGTGCAGAACTAACATCCTGGGCAGCGTGGCATAGTAGCGGAATTTAAGCGATTGGACCCGCCAATTTTTGAAGGGGCTACGGACCCTGCCATCGTTGAGAGGTGGATTCAAAAAATGGAGAAGGCGTTTGACTTGCTAGGAAGTAGTGAGGCTAATAACGTGACGTTGGCAGTTTACCAACTTTAAGGTGGGGCGTATAATTGGTGGCTTATGGAGAGAAGAAAGCACGAGGGGAATCCCGAACACTACACTTGGACTATGTTCAAGGAAGTATTTACCAACAAGTACTTTCTTAGAATGATCCGGACACAAAAGTAGAGGGAATTTATCAGGCTCGAACAAGGGTGTAAGACCCCGAAAATTTTAATAAATAGAATTTAATTTTCTTCTTATTTTAAATAGAAAGGTGTTAAATCGATAATGATAAAGTTACTAGTGAAATGTGATAATTGAGATGTCTAGTAATAACGCTAAATCACTATTCACGCGATCACTATTCACGGGGTACTATTCACGCTAAAACGCTTTTACATTTTCTTCGATTTTTGAATTACGTCATAACGTTTATATAAGCTGGATACAAAAATTATACGGTATAAATACGAAAGTACTATTCATACAAATATACTATTCATTTATACAAAAAGTCAAACTAGTATATCGGGGAATATTCCTTCTGTCAGATATAGAAAGTGATAGAAATTGGCGGCAAAACTTTAACCGATAACTGTTGAAATACCCGGTATTAAAAAGAACAGTAAAACGCGTTATTCCACAGTAGCACACGGTGTCGCACAGTATTTTATATTATTGATTCAATAATTGATAAAGTAACAATTGCACAATATCTTGATTCAATAATTGTTACAGTAGCATCTGCATAATATTTTTATTATTTGTTACGACACTGTAACTCATATTATTTGATAGGATATTTTAGCATTATTGACAATGTCTAGAAATTCTGTCAAGGAAAGGGGTTATTTAATTGCGCGCCATTTTTATGGAAGGCCCCCTCTTTCTTGGGAATAATCTGGTTGTCAGTATTGCGAGTATATGTTATCTGTGATATTAATACATTTAACACAATAATACAAAAAAAGGGATTTATTATGATAATGGAGTTATTTTTATAATGGTTTTATCTTTTTGATAATGGAATTATCTTTTGATAATGGATGGATGATATAAATGGAAGAAAAAATGGATGGATGATATAAATGGAAGAAAAAATGGATGGATGATATAAATGGAAGAAAAAATGGATGGATGATATTAAAAGAATATGCCAAGGGTATAAGAGTAATAAACCAAGAAAATTTAGGAAAAAGACTAAAATGCCCTCACCTTGATTTTCCTATAAATATGGAGGGTTTGCTTAAGAAATTTTCACACCTCCATTGCTTATACTTTCTCTCTCTCTAAATTTCTCAAGTTCTCTTAGTGTGCTAGGCTATTGTGAGTATTTGTAAGAATACTAGTATTATCCGAAGTTAGTAAACTTCATAGAAAGTAACATCCAGTCACTTGTTAACAAAGGTAGGGAATATCATTTCTTTTATACTCATATATAATATCATTTGCTTTCATGTTCGTAAGTGATATTATACTCATAAAGGTTATTATTCATTCTGTATTAATTTATGGGGATCACCTACCCGTGCGGTATGACGCATGCCTGGTGAATACCCTTCTGTATTCATTCCTTATTACTCTGTGGGAATAACCTGTATGTACGGAGTGTCGTACCTGGTGAATATCCCTTTGCATTTGTTCCTTATTAATCTGTGGGTATAACATGTCCGTGCGGATTGACGCATGCCTGGTGAACAACCCTTCGTATTCATTACTTATTAATCTTTTGTGGAAATAATCTGTCTACGCGGATTGCCGCATGACGGGTGAAAATCCATTTGAAGTTTCATATATTCTGTTATACTCGTATAACGTATCATTTCTTTTGTACTCTTTACGGGATATCTTTTTCTTTCACATTTCTCCATTTATGATAAGAAATCTTTGTTTGTTTCCAAAACCTTATTTTTAAAGGGTGAAAATCCCTGAAAATTAGTAGCTTAATAGTTTGTGCTTCATCTAATATCTTTTCACCTAAATCTTTCTATTTCATTTTATACGTTATAGTTGAATTCTGAACTTATTTCTTGAATATCATTCTTGAATTTGACTCCACAATTTGATCATCGTGTTGGCAATTTGGTCAATCTTCGATACTGATTAAATTATAAATCTTTTCTTATCCTTGATCTCACTGTATTTATGTTTATATCATTGTCATCATCCTCATACTTAAATTGTGGTGATAGTTCTCTTTAGCCCGTAGTGCAAAGATGAACTGCTGTGACATGATTTTGACCAAACTGTGTATTGGTATAATCATGACCTTTGGCGTTACAGATAAAGGCTTCTGGTGAAAATATCTTTGGCCTGTAGTGCAAAGATGAACTGGCGTTTGGCATGATCATGACCGGTGGTGTTACAAATAAATATCTTTGGCACGTAGTGCAAAGAGAGGCTGTTGAAATTGTTGATTGGTATTACAAATAAATATCTTTGGCACGTAGTGCAAAGATAGGCTGTTGAAATTGTTGATTGGTGTTACAAATAAATATCTTTGGCATGTAGTACAAAGAGAGGTTGTTGAACATGAATTATTGATTGGTGTTACAGGGATATAATATTGGTGGTGATCCTTTAACTTATAGAATATGGTAGATATTATAATCTACTTGACTCTTCTAATGGATTGTCCGTTCCACTGCAGTTGTTGTTATTGAATAATATCTTTAAATCTCTGATTTATTTCGGTTGAAGGCTAAAGATAATTTTATTCTTCATTATCTTAGTCATGATATTTTCTACTGGGCTATTTGTGCTCACCATTTTCCTTTGTTCTCTTCAGGAAAATAGAGTGTAGCGGGGACTAGCCGGGGAATGGAGTGATGGTCCGAAATAATAGGAGTATCTCAATACATTACTATTAGTGTGGCAATAAGTGTATTGAGAATTTAAGATGTATTTGTTTTGTGTTGTCGTATTTTGCACAACACTTATTAGCTGTAAATGGGAAAATTCGTATTTGTATTTGTATTTTTGTAGAATGTTATTGGCGACTCAAAATGGGTTGTGTGAACCTATTTTGGGGGCGTCACAAAGGGAGTAAGACAGTTGCTCAATATAAAGCCGAATTCGCGAAGCTCGTCAAGTATGCACCGACCTTGGTGGTAGATGAGGAGACAAAAGCACATAGGTTGGAGGATGGATTGCGGGCCGATATAAGACATGGAGTGGCGTCTTTTGAGTTTCCCACATATGATGCGGTGCTCAATAAGGCGTTAGTAATCGAGAAAGGCTTAGCAGAAATGGAGAAAGGGAAAAACAATAAGAGAGAAGAGCCATCCGGGGGAGAGTCGAGCCATGGAGGACCTACGAAGAAATTGAATACGCAGACCACTAAATTTAAAGGAAATCAAGGAAACCAATAGAATCAAGAGAACAAGCTGAGGTGTAAAAGGTGTGGTAGGAACCACCTAGACAAGAAATGTCGCTAGAATACGGGAGTGTGTTTTCATTGTGGAGATTTCGGCCATAGGATTGCACAATGCCCCAAGAACCCTCCACCTAGAGGAGATGGGAAGAAGGAGAAAATAACCTTAGCAAGCCTAGGACCAAATCGAGGACGTGTGTTTCAGCTTTCAGGCAGCTAGAATTAAGGTATGGAAGCCTTTTAACAAATGTGCTTAATAATTAAATAATAAGTTTCTTAATCGTGTGGTATGTGTATTTTCTTTAAAATTGTGATTTGTGAATTTGGAGAACCAAATTCTTTTAAGGTGGGTAGAATGTAATAACCGGGTAAATAATAATAATAATAATAATAATAATAATAATAATAATAATAATAATAATATAATTAGATAATTAAAGTGTAACTAATATTTTTTTTAATGCATATCTAAAACATATAAGGATAAGATAATGCAATTAAGTTATAACAACCTTTTTAAATTTTAAAAGGACTCTTTTACCTGGTAATCTATTTTGCAAAGGAATTACATATATTTAAACAACTAGAGAGAGAACATAGAAGAAGAAAAGAAGAAACTCATAAAGGTAAACCTAAACCCTTCTTTTTCAATTAAAAATTGATTCATATGTATGATTAGATATTTTAAAACAATGGTTATAACAAGAAAAAGAGCATAAAAATTATTGGTTTGTGTTTTCTGTATAAATCAAAGAGATTTGAAACCGTGTGCGCACACACACACACACATATATATTACATATGTGTTCCGTGCATGCATGTTTTGTATATATAATTATATATTATGAGTGTGTGAGTGATGTTATGGCAATTATATGACCTACGGCTATAGAAGTATGTAATTAGATAGGTATATGTTATTAATATATGTATTTGTGTGGGTGTAGATTATATTATTATTATATATATGTATCCTGTTAACATTGGACCGTGGCATGTAAGAGTCAGTATGCTTGTATACTTCAAAATTAATTAGGTATTACTATATGGGTCATGCTTAAGTTTTGGAACAGTAACAAAAAAAAGAATAAATGAATGTATATTTTCAAGTATACCATTTTGTCGTAAAATCGAACTAAAACTAAGATTAATATGTATATTGTTTCAATTAAGAGTACGAGTAAATTAGGATATTGCATCCTAATGATTCTATTTGTTCTAAATTTATATTTAGGATTTGTTCGGCTAATATTTTCGTATTTCGCAATATCGAGGTAAGTAGCTTTTTGAACTATTTAGTGTTTTTAAAATTATCGTTTACTTTTATATATGCTCAGTAATTACTCGGATGCCTAAATGTATGATTTCAAAATTTATTATGTCTTATTTAAGGCTTCCATTTAAATTAAATTGTTATGTTCTTCTATCTCAAAATTCGGATCAAGTATTTATTTTTGAACTGTGAAAGGGGATTATATTGTTTTGAACTGTGAAATAATATAGTTTTGAATATCGATGAGATTGTGAAACATTTTTGAAATCCTCAGTCTGACTATGTATAGAACCCGTTAGTGTTTACGTTTAGTTCCGGAGCTAATATAGGACCTACTAAGGCGCACACCTTTAGATGCCCTTCGGGGAACATGCATTTTTATAAATACCTTAGAAGGGTGCGTGAACATTGACACTATCGAACTTTTGGGCCGTGTTACAGGGCTATTGTAACCTTAGTCGCTAGGGTTGTGGATTAAAAGATATATTGTATACATTAAAATCATTTTGAATTGTTTTAGTTTTGAAAGCATATATACTATTGTTATTGAACAAAAAGATATTTCGAAAAAGTATTTTTGTAAATTGTACTTGATTCGGCTAGATAGGGAGGATTGCTACTTGCTGAGCTTCATTGTTCACCCCTTACATAAATTTTACAGGTCGCATCGTTGACAGCGAAACACTTGTTTGATATGCTTTGGATGGCTGGAGCTAGTTTAAGATATTTTCTTCTTTTGTCATTGAAATTGTAATAAGACTCTTAGTTTCGGGGAGCTGCATCTCCATTTTACGATTTGATATTGGTAGTATTTCATTTTGGAATGGATTTGAAAGGTGTTATTTATTGGGTTTAATTTAATATTATTGTTGAATTGTTTTATTTGGGCTGCGCGCTATTGATATTGTTGCCTTGTGGGCCTTTGGGCTTGCGGCGTGTAGCACTTCGGACCTGTAGCGGGTTCGGGGTGTTACAAAGATGGTATCAGAGCAGTGGCCCCTCGCAATGTGTTGGGTTGAAAAACTCTATATATTCCCTGGGAGTGATTTTGGGAGTTAGCTGTGGGTTATAGTTTTGATTAATTTAAAAATTTTGTAAGTTAAATAGAGAATAAGGTAAGAAATCTCTGTATTGTCTGAGGTTTAGTACTTGAGGCTAATTAAGTATTTTTGTTTTATTTGGTTGTAGGATGGGTGACCAAAACATGGTAGATGACTTATTTAAGGGATTTGGATATTTTGACCCCAAAATTTATTTCACACCCCATAAGAAGCCAACCAATTATAAGTCTGTTCAGGAATCGCCTCAATATGGGATTAGGGATGAAGAGTCAGAGAAACCTCGGGGACCTAGTTTGCAAGTGAGGAAAGAAAGAGCAAAGAAGAATAGGCATCACTTAAAGGATGAAGTAAGAGAACGTGGCATGATCGCAAAGTTAGAGGACGAAGTTAAACACCTTAGAAGAACATTGAGGGAGATGGATATAAAGTTAGAGATTACCCTAGAATACCGAGATAGATATGCAAGGCATATTTTGAAAGGATGTGAAAGTCTTAAGGAAGTCATCCGTCTTGCGTTTCCTGGTGCAGTGGAACCACAAGAGGCAATGGACACATTTATTGAGGAGTTCGACAAACATCTTGAGATGGTGAAGAAGAGGGACGCCAAGTGGCGTTAAATCTTGTAATATATTAGAATTTAGGAAGAGTTTTGTTTAAGGATTTTATTGATTTGTCGTTTGAGTGAGGATTGTTTTTATGTAGAAAAAATGCTGCCCAGAAGAAGCATCACTACTAACAACAATTTTGGCGCTACTGGTATGACTCAGCTATCTACTACTTTAGCCCAGCTAGTGCAAAACCAACATCCTGGGCAGCGTGGCATAGTAGCAAAATTCAAGCGATTGAACCCGCCAATTTTTGAAAGGGCTACAGACCCTGCAATCGTTGAGAGGTGGATTCAAAAAATGGAGAAGGCGTTTGACTTGCTAGGAAGTAGTGAGGCTAATAACGTGACATTGGCAGTTTACCAACTTCAAGGTGGGGCGTATGATTGGTGGCTTATGGAGAGAAGAAAGCACGAGGGGAATCCCGAACACTACACTTGGACTATATTCAAGGAAGTATTTACCAACAAGTACTTTCTTAGAATGATCCGGGCACAAAAGGAGAGGGAATTTATCAGGCTCGAACAAGGGAGTAAGACAGTTGCTCAATATAAAGCCGAATTCGTGAAGCTCGCCAAGTATGCACCAACCTTGGTGGCAGATAAGGAGACGAAAGCACGTAGGTTGGAGGATGGATTGCGGGTCGATATAAGACATAGAGTGGTGTCTTTTGAGTTGCCCGCATATGATGCGGTGCTCAATAAGGCGTTAGTAATCGAGAAAGGCTTAGCAGAAATGGAGAAAGGGAAAAACAATAAGAGAGAAGAGCCATCCGGGGGAGAGTCGAGCCATGGAGGACCTACGAAGAAATTGAATACGCACACTAAATTTAGAAGAAATCAAGGAAACCAATGGTATCAAGAGAACAAGCTGAAGTGTACAAGGTGTGGTAGGAACCACCCAGACAAGGAATGCCGCTGGAATACGGGAGCGTGTTTTCATTGTGGAGATTTCGGCCATAGGATTGCACAATGCCCCAAGAACACTCCACCTAGAGGAGATGGGAAGAAGGAGGAAATAACCTTAGCAAGCCTAGGACCAAATCGAGGACGTGTGTTTCAGCTTTCAGGCAGCTAGAATTAAGGTATGGAAGCCTTTTAACAAATGTGCTTAATAATTAAATAATAAGTTTCTTAATCGTGTGGTATGTGTATTTTCTTTAAAATTGTGATTTGCGAATTTGGAGGACCAAATTCTTTTAAGGTGGGTAGAATGTAATAACCGGGTAAATAATAATAATAATAATAATAATAATAATAATAATAATAATAATAATAATAATATAATTAGATAATTAAAGTGTAACTAATATTTTTTTTAATGCATATCTAAAACATATAAGGATAAGATAATGCAATTAAGTTATAACAACCTTTTTAAATTTTAAAAGGACTCTTTTACCTGGTAATCTATTTTGCAAAGGAATTACATATATTTAAACAACTAGAGAGAGAATAACGTAAAAAATTATTTGGCTTGGAGTACTGCAGAACATAGAAGAAGAAAAGAAGAAACTCAAAAAGGTAAACCTAAACTCTTCTTTTTCAATTAAAAATTGATTCATATGTATGATTAGATATTTTAAAACAATAGTTATAACAAGGAACAAAGCATAAAAATTAGTGGTCTGTATTTTCTGTATAAATCAAAGAGATTTTAAACCGTGTGCACATATATATATATATATATATATATATTACATATGTGTTCCGTGCATGCATGTTTTGTATATATAATTATATATTATGAGTGTGTGAGTGATGTTATGGCAATTATATGACATGCGGCTATAGAAGTATGTAATTAGATAGGTATATGTTATTAATATATGTATTTGTGTGGGTGTAGATTATATTATTATTATATATATGTATCCTGTCAACATTGGACCGTGGCATGTAAGAGTCAGTATGCTTGTATACTTCAAACTTAATTAGGTATTACTATATGGGTCATGCTTAAGTTTTGGAACAGTAACCAAAAAAGAAAAAAAAAAGAATAAATGAATGTATATTTTCGAGTATACCATTTTGTCGTAAAATCGAACTAAAACTAAGATTAATATGTATATTGTTTCAATTAAGAGTATGAGTAAATTAGGATATTGTATCCTAATGATTCTATTTGTTCTAAATTTATATTTAGGATTTGTTCGGCTAATATTTTCATATTTCGCAATATCGAGGTAAGTAGCTTTCCGAACTATTCAGTGTTTTTAAAATTACCGTTTACTTTTATATATGCTCAGTAATTACTCGGATGCCTAAATGTATGGTTTCGAAATTTGTTATGTTTTATTTAAGGTTTTCATTTAAATTAAATTGTTATGTTCTTCTATCTCAAAATTCGGATCAAGTATTTATTTTTGAATTGTGAAAGGGGATTATATTGTTTTGAACTATGAAATAATATAGTTTTGAATATCGATGAGATTGTGAAACGTTTTTGAAATCCTCAGTCCGACTATGTATAGAACCCGTTAGTGTTTACATTTAGTTCCGGAGCTAATATAGGACCTACTAAGGCGTACACCTTTAGATGCCCTTCGGGGAGCGTGCATTTTTATAGATACCTTAGTAGGGTGCGTGAACATTGACACTATCGAACTTTTGGGCCGTGTTACAGGGCTATTGTAACCTTAGTCGCTAGGGCTGTGGATTAAAAGATATATTGTATACATTGAAATCATTTTTGAATTGTTTTAGTTTTGAAAACATATATACTATTGTTATTGAACAAAAAGATATTTCAAAAAAGTATTTTTGTAAATTGTACTTGATTTGGCTCGATAGGGAGGATTGCTACTTGCTGAGCTTCATCGTGCACCCCTTACATAAATTTTACAGGTCTCATCGTTGACAGCGAAACACTTGTTTGATATGCTTTGGATGGTTGGAGCTAGTTTAAGATATTTTCTTCTTTTGTCATTGAAATTATAATAAGACTCTTAGTTTCCAGGAGCTGCGTCTCCATTTTACGATTTGATATTGGTAGTATTTCATTTTGGAATGGATTTGAAAGCTGTTATTTATTGGGTTTAATTTAAGATTATTGTTGAATTATTTTATTTGGGCTGCGCGCTATTGATATTGTTGCCTTACGGGCCTTTGGGCTTGCGGCGTATAGCACTTCGGACCTGTAGCAAGTTCGGGGTGTTACACATAGCATAATATATATATATATATATATATATATATATATATATATATATATATATATATATATATATGCTAGCCGTACTACCCATGCCTCCGGCACTACGTACGAAGGAGAAGGGGGAGGATAGACTGCCGACGCTAGAGAATGGAGGAGGCAGAGGGCGAGCTAAGAAGGAGGAAGAACGGAGGAGGATCTGAGAGTGAGAGAGAATTTTTTTTCCTTTGAAGTTAAAGAGGATATAATGGATGGTGAGATTTATCTTAAACTTTGGACGGTCCTGATGGTTTATTAGAGTGAGCGAAAAATTCAAAATTAGTTGTGTTTTGTTAGATAGATATAGGAAAATTTTCTCTAGCGAACCGGAAAAACAAACCAAAAACGAACCGGTGTATAGCGACGATTCGTACCGTCGCTATATATAGCATATTGTGACACTTTACAAGGCTATAGTGACGGACGGTTCTGTCGCCATAGTTAACCGTCGTCATAGGCATGTAAGTGTCGCCATATGCTATTGCGACAGTACGAATCGTCGCTATAAACCGGTTCGTCAGCGAACCGGTCCGTTGGAGAAAGGAACTGTATATATATATATATATATATATATATATATATATATATATATATATATATATATATATGGCATAGTTCTCATTGATAAAATGATGAAATGTCAAACCAGTGGTTAATGAAAATGGTTGAATATCAAAATTGGCATTAATAATATTTATTATCATATTTTGTTATTCTGCAATCAAGATTAAATTAAGGGCTAATAACACTTATGCTGCATTAAGTACCACCAAATTCATAAGTCGACCGCAAAGTATTTGGGCTTATAATTTACTACATCAAGTGCCTAATTGCATACAATGTAGCCCCCAATTTCAGAATCTGGCCAAAATTGGCCGAAATACATAAATTTCTGACCAAATAGTAATTGTATACGGTTTGACTATATAGAATACGGTTTAACTATTAATACAAAGATTACCAAATACAATTTTTTTATTTTAAAATAAAAAAAGACTTAATTACCAAAAAATTCAATAAACTTTTAAACATACAAATTATATTTTTAGCACCAATAGCATTAAATTTTAAACAATTGACAAAAGTGCTCAAATTTTAATTAATTAAATAATACCTTTTTATATGAAAGAGCATACAAAAGGAGGAGGAAAAAATTAAAAAAGAAAAAAGAAAAGACTCATTTGCTCTCTCCTCTCTCCCTCTTCCTTGATCCTTCCCCTCCCTTGTTTCGTCACCCCGTCCCCTGTCCCCCTTCCTCCATCTCCATCCCCTTCCCTCCAATTTCGTCCCTCTGTCCTTGTTTCCTTCCTCCTCTCCCATCATCCCTTCCCTTCGTCCCCGTCCCGTCCTTCCTTCCCTTGATCAGTCCCCTGTTTTTTGGTGCAATAGTGGCCTCAATGTCAGATCTGTCCCTATTCCTCTCTTTTCTTTGATCTCTTTTTTTCAATGAATATTACCACAATCCAAATCTGAGAAATGGAGAGAGTTTTGACAAAATACGAGCTCAAAGATTGTGGGTTTGTGTCGGTTTTTCCAAAAGGGTCTTCCTTTTTCTTTTTCCTCTTCTTATTAAAGCTCTTCTTTTTCCGTCTTTATCTCTCTAGAATGGTTTGCAGAAGGACAATATATGAAAATTTGGATCCGGAGAAGGAGAGGAGTGGTGGGTTAAGGACCAAACAGGCCGGAAGAATGTCTTGCCGGGGTAGTTAGACTTTAGATTAGAGCTGAAAAAAGAAAAATGACATTTGTTCTTTTTTCACATTACATATCTCTGTTTTCCTTTCTATAGGCTGGATTTATTTATTTTTCACTCATAAGAGAAATGGGTTACCTGTTAAAAGAAGCTTTGAAAACTCTTTGTGGGGTTAATCAGTGGTCAAAACTATGTTTTTTGGAAGATTGGTTACCAAAACCCAAAGTAAGTTTACTTGCTTGCTCTGTTTTGGGTGCTCAGAGAATGGAGAAAAAAAACTTTGGATGTAATTATTTTTACAAATTGTATTTATAATTTTATTTATAATATTTTATAATTTTAAATTATACTTATAGTTTCATACCGTATGTATTAGTTACTTCTTTTTTAAAAAATTAATGTAAAATACTGAAAACCCGATCGGATTCATGGACGGGTTGAGTATTCCAGCCAAATTCTAAAATTGGGGGCTACATTGTATGCAAATAAGCACTTGATGTAGTAAATTATAAACTCAAATACTTTGGGGGTCGACTTATGAATTTTGTGGTACTTGATGTAATATAAGTGTTATTAGCCCTTAAATTAATAATTTATTATTTTAAAAATAAATATGGAATTTATAATTTTAATATTTATTAAAATTTGTAAATGTCACTCGGTTTTTTTTTAAACGGATGGAATATATAATTAATAAGACATACCTGGCGAGTCGCAATGTCATCTTGGAGTTTAGCAATTATCTTAGAAAATCTAAGAACTAGAGGTCGACTTTTTTGCCAAGCAAATGCCTCTTCATTAGTAATCTCGCCCATAACCGCAAAGCCAAAAACTGATATAGCGTGGTAGGCAGAAGTAACAAGGGCAACCTTCATATACTCATCAAATGGAGCTACATATCCACTACTAAACCATTCCGCCTCAGCATGATAGCCTCGTACTAATTCTTGTGTCTGATTTACAAAAAACAAAATAATAATAATAATAATAAAATAAAATACAATAAACAAGTGGAGCCAAAAAACCAGTTCCATCTGTTTGACAAAAGCAGACCCATCTGTTTTTTTTCCCACAAAAAGAATTATTTTTATTCATAAAATTATAAAATGACACAGTATCCTCAAATTTATCATAATAATTTCATCATTACTACTATATTAACAACTTATTATTTTTAGATGTAAATATAAAATATAAATACGTGTTTCATATTTGCAAATATTTTAAATATGACTTTTTTTGTAGAACAAAGAAATTATTGATCCAAATCATTGAATCTTAAAGAAATATAAGATCAAACTCCTCTAATCCATATATTACGCCTTTCACTCAATTAAACCAACACATATTTAGTAATCAAATTATTGTATTTAGTGAAGCAATAAATAATATTTATTGTGTATAATTATATTGTTGGTGTCATTATTAAAAGTAATATTTGTATAGCTAAATATAAATTTAAAAAAAATTAGGTGAAAAGTGTACAGAAGATATAAGACAAGAATATAATATGCATCATACGGCTTGTTTTGAAGGTTGGAAAGCATAGGACCTTCCTTCCTTGGCTAGCTTTTCCTCGAATTCATCAAAGACATTGAGCAGAACTCCGTAAAAAAATCTCATGTATTGTGGAAGCTGATCAACGGCCCCAACATCCCACCTGAAAAATGAAGGGTTACGTGTGTTGATATTTCCTCCATTCCACAAAATGTGTACTATTTTTTATCCCAGTTAATTTGCCAAATTTAAATTGTGATGTAAATTTATTTAATTTTTACTAAAGTACAATATAAACCTCAGACTTTATGCAAAAATCAATCTTGCATCTCAAAAATCTAAACATGCCACTTGACACCATATTTTTATAAGTTTTAATATATAACGCAAATTTAAAAGGTGATTATCTAAAAGGGTTGAATGGTAAGTATATTTTTAAATTAACCTTATTATATTATCAGGAAAATGGAGGTGCATAGCTGTGTAAAATTAAATTTTACACAGTTTACGATCGTAGAGTGAATTCACTCTACGTCATTAAGCCCTTATATTATTTAATAAATATAGATATAAATACCTGTTCACGGCATCTGTGAAAAGTCTAAGTTCCTCAATTGTACCATAGGCATATGTGTAATCTATCCCCGCTAGCACTAAAACATATTTGGTGAGTATGATCCGTGCAAGAGAGTAACAAGGCTCGTAGTACAACCCTAAACTGCAAAAATGAGCCTCCGGTACTTCTTTGATATAAGTTAATTTTGATGGAAACCCCAAATCCTTCCACCACCTCAAATTGAGATAAATAAGTTTATAATTAGTAGTGCAAGACTTGCCCAAATGAGATGGTTTTGGACTACTAGGGTTGTTTTATTTAATAATACCTAAACTCATGGACAAAAACATTAGAAATGGATAAAGTAAGTGAATAAATTGATCTCACAAAAAGCATAAAATAAATGCATCTGCAAGAATAATCAATCAAGTTTCACTTAAATAATTAATCTTACTTTGAGATGATACGAAGTTCTTCCTTGTATAGTAGCTGTAAATAGTTGAAATGAAACTTTGCAAGCTTCAATATTGTTTCATTCATGGAAGAGTCTTGTTCATAGGTAGACAAGTAAAGTCTTGCCTCTAGTATTGGCATTAATACGCAACGGAAAATGGAAATTAAAATTTTTGCAACTTATCCATGAATCACCTTATGCATAGTTATTAATTGAAGAAGAATAACAAGAGAAAATACCTTTGATGACTCAACTCTTGAACCGCTACAAGATCTACTCCTCTCTTGATTTCTTCAAGCTTCTCCAATCTACAATTGTTTGTTGATTTCTTCAAGCTCCTCCAATCTTTGTTCCTTGAATTAAACACTAGTTACAAAGTGTATGTAGCACTCTAGAGGTAATCCACCAAGAATGATTATACAAAAAACAATATTTAATTTCCTAGAAATCTTGGATGGCTAATCCAATTAAATCTTTTATTCCTAACTCTTAAGAATAATAAGAACTCTTCATCAAGAACTCTTTCATTAGATGGAGGCTAGCACTTCTCTAAGTGCAATAAATGCTAGGTTAGATGAATTAGGAAAATCCTAATTCAATTAGTATATTACCAAGAATAATACTTACATAATATGTAAGTAACATTATTCTCCTAACCCACATGTTTTGCATTTAAGCAACTAACACATGTTATTAGCTTAAGTCCACCTTTTGCATTTAATTTAAATGATATTTAAATTTCATTTAAATTAATTCTTAATCTAATTAAGAATTAAATGATAATAATAATAATAATAAGATTTCTCTTATTAATTTATAATTCAATATTTCTCCAAATATATCATTATAAATATTAAGCATTTCAATTTATTCAACTAATAAATTAAATACTTAATTTATTATCATTAAGCCAATTTCTTCTAATATAATATTATTCTTTTTGCGGTGTGACCCTTTAGGTTCAATATTATGCCGGTAGTAGAATAAATAAATTAGAACAATTCTAATATTATTTATAATGAATTAAACTCCTTTAATTCAAACATAAATAAATAATATTTATTCTACATCATGAGGGACACCTTACGATAATGTATCATGACTATCCGAATAATATGAAATCAATGTTTAATCACATAGAACCTATTCAGTAGTAGTTACCGTACAATTCAATCCTTCTACCATACAATGTCCCGATTAAATATAAGACATGGATTTACTGACAAGTCTTATTTTATTTAATCATATGCATTTCGATTTAAGAATGCACAACTCCGATTAATGTAAATTAGAAACTCCTTTCTAATTTTCATTCAACCCTGGCCAGGGATTTTTGAGCTGTCATTTATCAAATCGCATAGGACATTCTCTCCCTTTATCAGAAGTGGTAGATCCTTTGTCGATCATTCACCTACCTCCGTGTATACTTTATTATACCCGTACATACCCTATGACATACCCTAAGGTATTAAGGAATATGACAAAGTATAACTTAACGTACACAAGGTACTATGATGATCTCAAGTCCAAGGATCACTTGTACAACTATCACTTAAGAACTTCCCTATTGACAGGTGAATAAAACTCCATTAGGGTTCTTTAAGCGAGTCACGTTCAGTGAACTTATTCTCTAATAAGCACCGACATACTTAATTTAGTGTCTTCACGCAAATGATTATGAGATCAATCATCATCTTCTAAAGATCAAGCATAGTATGTACTAATCTATCCGGATCAGTAATCCCAATATTAGTGATCCAACGATTAGGAACATTTTAGTTTTTGAATTTTCTTGAATTTAGATCTCACTAGCATGATCTCATCATGATTCTAAAAGCATTGCTCGAAAACTATGGGTTCATCACATTTATTAATTCAACCAATTAACATGGATAAAATATGCCTTTTATTCTATTATTAATATTTGAATAAGATTACAAAGTAAATGCTTATTACATCAAATATAATTGGCTTGAGGGCATATTACTTTCAGGCATCCCCCTGTGGAAGGGACTCTTCAAAGCTTGATGCACTTGTTTTGCAAGATTTGTGCTTAAATTGTTTTCCTGCAGTGTCTTCTTAAGGTGAGCTTGGCTGAATTCTAGTGCCTCATCTAATATCTTTTCTCCTCTTACTCTCAGTTGTGTAGCTTCATAAAAGCTTAACATGCCCTTCACATCTTCCACAATGATTTCCTTGAACTTACCGGTATTGTTGTCCTTAAATTTGTTAAAAACATCTGAAAATCCACAAAGTAGTATTTTTATTTATGTCAATTTCCATAAAAATGAACACATACGAAATTTATGGAAAAGGAAACTATCAGGTCGGGTATCTAAGTTAGCTACGTACCTTGTAGGGTTAAAACGTCCATCTAAAGAATTTTTTTTTCAATAGGAAAATTGACAATCAGAAGAATGAAACTTTTTCATCCATCAGTTGTTTAGAAAAAGTTGTATTGATTGGTGATGTTATGCGATGATTATATCCGGTATCTCTATCTATTTCGTTTAAAATAGTTTTTTAAAAAAAGTATTTTTTTTTCGTTAGATGTACATACGAGTAAAGGTGTAAATGAACCGAGTCGAGCCGAGTATTGAGTTGCTCAGATTTGGTTTACAAAATTTATTGAGCATAAAATAAGGTTTGATTGAAGCTCGTTTAGCTACCGAGTCAAGCACGATCTCGAATCGTAACCGAACAGTTTGAACTTTTCGAACGAATATAATTCAAGTATCAATAGAAAATTGCAATTTGAGAAGGTTCGAATAATTTATCGAACTTTAAAATTTGCTCATATTTGAATCATTTATATTTTGAGTCGAGCTCGAATCGAATTTTTAGTCGAGTGAGTACGAATCGAACCCGAACTGTTTGCTCATTTTACATCCTTAAATACAAGGAGAAGAAGAATGAGAAGCTCACCAGATGACATTTTGTAACCATGGTGTCAAAAAGTTTGAAAGTGTATCGAAGTGGTGTACAGATCACCTTCTTCATAATGAGACTTGTTAAGATCACCGAAAAGTTTCTCAAGTTGACCGTCAATCTCCTCCTCAAAACGATATGACAAACCAAGGTGATGGATAGAGTAGATCATATTTAGTTTCTTTGTCGAATCAATGGTCGTATCGGTCAACAATACCCTCACTTCTTTTTTTAAACCTTCAATGGCTTCAGCATATGCTTCCAATGCCTACAAGGAAACATGAGATAAAGGTAAGACCAAAAATTGTCCCATGTGTTTGTGATCGTGTAATAATTTTGTATTCGAGTTTAGCTAATTAGCAAACTGATCTTCTTTAAAAGTATAATTATTAGTGTAAAATTATATTTTATAAAATATACATGATTAATAACTAAGTGACGTATGGAATATGACGAAGACAACTGCATGCCGTAGAAGGAGATAAAAAAAGGGTTAATTGCAAATTAGACCCCGAAGTATACACCTTTTTACCATTCGTACCCCGATATTTAAACGCTCTTATCCCGCTACCCAAAGTACCATAAAGTAAGCACGACAGACTCTATTCAGATTTCCGGTCAATTTTTTTGCCGGAAAATGGCCACATGTCATAATTTAATATTTAAATATTGTTGACCGTATAAATACCGTAGTTGACTTAATTAATTTGTAGAAATACATGTGAAATACTAGATTAACAAAATAAAGGGTAAAAAATTCAAACAATTTAGGAATTTCATCAATCTAATTCCATCTCATTCAACAAACCAAAACAGACAACAAATTAGAGCAACAAACCAAAGGGCCTGCTAATTCCATCTCATTTCGTTCATCAAACCAAAACAAAGTGAAAATCTCTATCTTCATCTCTTTCATTTTCATTTGATCTTCATCTTCATTATAAACCGAAGGGTCCTCGAATTATGACGAATTTTTGTGAAAGATCTGAAATATTCAAACTCAGATCTACGATGGATGCGACTAGTTTTGGTCCCGATCACCATGGATGCTTAAATAAAGGGCTCTATTTGGGTTTGATCTTACCCTTGGTGCTAGATCTGTTATGGGTTTGTTTCTTTGATTTTTCTGGGTTTGGTGTATGAGATAATAGATGGGTGTGATCTTACGCTTGGTTTCTTTGATTGTGGTTTGGAATTTATGGGTGTTGAGATTTCTAAAATTCTAGGTTTGAGTTTTTGGTTCTTCCTCTACTCATGAGATTTCTGAAATTTTTGGGTTTGGATTTAGGTTTTTGGTTCTTCCTCTTAGAGAGAGAAAATGAATTGGTTTGAGATTTGGCAAATTTTTGAAAATGTTGAACGAATTAGGATTTTTAGTTTGAGATTTTCAAGCTTCATGAATGGTTACAAGGGAAGAGGATGAATGATTTGGGAATTTTGGATTTTGAAATTTTTGGTGAGTTCTATGGTAATGGAAGATGATGAAGATGGGGAAGAAGAGAAAAAAGAAAATAAAATTAGGTTTGTAAATTTGTAATTTATTATATTAGTAAATAAAAATGTATTACTTAATCTAATTAATCATGTTTTCAAAGGTTTTATACGGTCAAGTGTATAAAAATCTGGTCAAATCGCACTTATACATACACCACCGGACACGTGGCAGTTCCGACCACTTTTTTGGCTGGAAATTACAAAAGGGTCAGTTATGATAACTTAACGGTACTTTGGGTAGCGGAATGAGAGCGTTTAAACATCGGGGTACGAATGGTAAAAGGGTGTATACTTCGGGGTTTAATTTGCAATTAACCCTAAAAAATACAAAAACTGGTACAAAAATACAATTTTAAACTATTAATTATACTACGATCGAGATAGTGGTTTGTTATATAATATAATCAGATATCATGATGTCTCCACGAAGTAATAAACTCATAATAAAATATTAGATTTTAATCTAAAGTTAAGCTCAGAAATATATACATAGGTTAATTAAGAAGTTGGATAGCTAAATGGAGTAAGTTAATTCATACCGATTGATCAAGAGAGAATTGAATGAAGCGATCCCCCCAAATACTTGGAGGAAAGTGACCCAAGGGACGAAATGTGGTATTATCATTAGATGTAACTGTTAGGGCCATCTCTAAGGAAAAGGAAATATGCAGGTGAGATATATAATTAGCCTTTGCTTCTCGAGTGTGATGGATGATAACTTAGTACATGTTGAGGCTATTTATAGATTATAGTTTCGCCATAACTTTTGTATCCAACGTCATTGTACTTTAGGGTGAAAAATAATTTGAAGTACGTCTACCAAGTTGGACTTTTATTCTATACAAGTTGGGTGCAGCTGTCGAATGAGACGGGCAAACGTGTAACATTTTAATAGATAATGGGGTATTAATAATACGTATCTAAAATATTTTGTTTTATTGCACGTGAAGAGTTGCAGGGACTGAGCTAGCAGCTTACGAGCCCCGGAAGGCATCAGGCAAATTGTAAGCGAAGCAAAGGAAATTGATTCGTTGTTTGGTTCACGAATCTTGTTGCATCTCTCGTTCTTTTTCGTAAGAATCATTTTTATTTTGAAACCTTAGATTCTTTTTATTGATTTCGGATATAATAGTTCGTGTGAAATACGCACTTTGTTTATTAATAATTATTTATATTAAAAATAATAATATTTAATTAAAATATTTATGTGACTAATTAAGAACGACATATAAATTGTTTATATGTAAATATCGTTTACAACATATAAAAATGATAAGTACATATAATTTCACTGACATAGTCACCTTTAGAGTTGTTGAAACACACATACATACTAAATAACATATCTTCTTCTCTAATTTCTTAACTTTTCTTCTCTAAAAGATATTCAGAAAATAAAAGTAATTAAAAAATATGGTGAAGAATAAAAGAGGGAATATAGGGCTATTTATACAAAGCATAGTAGGCTTTTGGTATTCTTCATAAATTGTGTATATACGTTGCATATATGTGAACAATCCCAAAAAAGTTTTACATTGTTGAATATAGAAGGTCTAAAGTCTCAACTTCAAAAAATAAATCTATGTAAAAAAATAATAATTTAACATCGAGTTAACTCAGTGACGTACTATCCAAGTCAACTCATTTTAATTGATAAGTTAATTTGGATGGTCAAATTGATTTATCTCATATCCTGCTTATATATATAAGGTATTGATGTCTTCTTCTTTTTTTTAAGCACTCTAGAAAATTAGAATATATTGAAATTATAATTTGTTACAACGATTAAATATTACAATTTGGGTGTACATAAATATATTTTTTTTCCTATAATACCCTAAGTACTAATTGTCATATTTTTATTCTCTATGCATATTTATGGAGTATCATTATTTATGTGCAGAAAACTATGCAATTAGACGAGAATTAAAATATGGACAATTTTATCATTTTATCATCTTTCTTAATATGCGCAAAAATTAATCAGAATTTTTATCATTAGACGGAAAGAGTATCAAATAAGAAAGTTGTCCAATCATAATAATTATTAATTAGCACTACAAGAAAAAAAAACATATTTTCGACGAAAATTTCTGTCGGAATTACCTATTTTCGTCGGAAATAATTTAATTTTAAAAATAATTTAATTCCGACGGAAGATTCCGCCATAATTCTATCGAAAATATCGGTTTCGAAATTAATTCGGTCTGCAATTCCAAAAAAATAATATAACATACAAGGCGCAGGCTTTTTATTAACAATTATTTATGTTAGAAATAATTATATTTTAATCTTGTGTTGAAGACAAAATTTTGTATAGAAAGTGGCAGCAATATGTAAAAAAGACTATAAGAATTAATCATTTCAAATGAAATTGTCAATAAATTTCATGAAAGTTGTGAACACAAAAATCTTAGTCCTAATAGAAAGTGACAATAATATAAGTAACAAAATATAATAATGGATAATATTAAATGAACTGCTAGCATCGAACGAACCATAGATTTTCTTTTGGAGTCCACCTTTGGTTTGTTCACTGACCTTCATAATGGAAGAAAGCAATGTGTTTAGTTTATGAGTATGTTTTAAGAATATATAAAAAGTATATAAGATTGTACGCAACATAGTGACTGAGTTGAGCCATACCTTGATTCCATTTTATTGCCGTTTTTTGCTATATATACTTATTGAAGTTTTACGTTAGAAGGTGAATAATTTTGTATGTACTCATAATTAGATAAAACATTTTAGTTGCATGGATGCATTCATTTGTACAGGTGAATGTATAGAGTATTTATATTTTTTAAAATATCAAAGAGGTGGATGAACCCATTTCCATCCCAAATTCATTTGTACAGATGAATGAATAAAATTATTATGTAATATTTTTGAACTCATTTCTCATCCCAAATTTATTTGTACAGATATTAAATATAATAATGATTATCGGTGTTAACTCATCAATTAAAATGAGTTAACTCATTCTAATTGATGAGTTAACTCAGATGGTTAAATTGATTTATCCCCTTCCCTGTTTTTATATATAAGGTAATTGATTTGATAGTAATTGCGCAGCGGAATAAAAGTGTTTTTAAGTTAAATATAAAAACATTTTAATATTTGCTGATTTTTAAAAAATATTTTAGTGAGTGAAGATTTTGGTTAAAAATACTTTTTGAAGAAACAGAAAAACATTTTAATATTTGGAGATTTAAAAAAAAAATATTTTAGAAAGATTTTGGTTACAAATACTTTTTGAAAAAATAGAAAATTTGTGCCGGCTTTAGCGAAAGAACTTTTGGGCAAAATACAATTTACAAATTTGTTCTTAAATTATTGAAAAAAAATAAAAGTTCATGCAACACACTTAATATATCTTAATATATATATATATATATATATATATATATATATATATTATTTTTGCAAAATCCAAAGAAGTACAAAAAAGTCACAGGCAGAGTAGTATAACATCCCTCTAAAAGATTTGTATCCAATCAAGTTGGAAAATATTTCCCTTTTTTTTGGAAACACTAAGGGGTTCAAAATATGAAAATTTTCAAGCGGACTTTAAAACTTGTGACTCCAATCGATCAAGTATTCCTTCTGTCTCAGGATAAAAGTTTTGGTTGACTTTTTGCGTATATTAAAAAAGAAGATAAAATGACAAAATTGTTCCTATTTAAATTCTCATTTAATTGCATAGTTTTTTGCACATAACTAGTGATGCTCCATAAATATGCATAGAGAATAGAAATATGATAATTAATACTAAGGGTATTATGGATAAAGTATTGTAAAAATAGATTATTTAATGTAAGTAGACATTTAACTTAGAATATCAAACTAAACATTCATATGAATGTTTGCTTAGGTTTAATTGTTACTGGCTTTACGTGTGTGGTCCTAAGCAGACATGATATCGTCGTTCAACAAGCCCTTAATAGTACGACATTTATCTCAGTCATGTTCCTGTGGGTAATCTCCCTCCCTCTCTCTTTAAACAATTCACTTCTTGATTTGAAATTTGAACCCATCACCAACATCAATTAGGGCTTCGATTTGGGTTTCGAAGAGGTTGATAACAGTGAATTTTGTCTTGCAAAGTTTTTTAGGAGATTTTCTTGTTGGTGGAATGCAATGATTTATATGATTGGTGTGGGTAATAAAGATGACATAGATTATGATATACAATATTGAAAATCCTCCTCCTGCATTTTTGTGATGATGAAAATGACATGGATGTTGTGCTGTAAAACCTTGTTCTATCTTTTTCTTTTTTATTTTGGTTAAGTTCAATGAGATGTTGAGATCCACTACACATAAGTCAACTAAACTAGAACATGCATTTGAACCAATTCTTCCATCCTTTGAACATGTCAGTGAATGTTTTCCCGAGATCAATTATAAATATAATTCGGATGAAAATTGTGACTATTTTTAATTTCCTAGACCTCCTGAAAATCATGAAAAGTTCACACTCACTACCCATTTGCATCATTCATTTATTGTCAGATATGTTTTAGGATTTATGAAATTCATAGGTATGTACATTTGTTTTCTTTCTCTCCACATTTTTTTGCAGAACAAATGCCCTGCATGCTAGGTACAATTCTTTCATTTCTTTGTTCTCTATTTTTTATTTGTATTTATTGAGGACAATGCATAATTTAGGTATGGGAAAAGTTTGTTTGTATTATTGTATTAGTTTTTATTTTTATTTTTATTTTTTTAGGAAAAAGTAAAAAAAAAACACACAGATTTTTAATTTTAAAAATTAAAAAATAAATTGTTTGACTTTTTATGGATTGAATTTATTCTAATAAGTGTCCATGGAGCAAAAATTTTAAGTAGGATTAAAAGATTTAGAACTCTTGAATTTTTGATAAGATACAGAATCTTAGTTCGAAATACCATCTGGAGTAAAATTAAAATTCATATGCATTTTTGCACTTCACATTTGCACTTCACATTTGCACTAGTTCTTAGTTGTGTGATATAAACTATGATTTAAGCAATTTCAAGGAAAAAAATTTGAAAGAACAAAAAAAGAGAAAAAAGTTGAAAAAAAGTTGAAAAAAGAAATAAAAATAACTGCTTCAATGTCCATTCAACGAAATAACTAGGTATCCAAGCCTCATGCAGCATCGATATTCACGCTGAAAATTGTGATGGATAATAGCAGCTTGACTAGTCTAATTTTGTGGCCTTTGTTACTCGAGTAAGTAAACCCTTAAGGGTGTCTCTACACCTAGTGCCCTAAAGCCAACTGGTTTGGGAGTTATTGGTTCAATGCTCGTTACATGGGTAACTCTGGAAAGGTTAAGAAAAGAGGCATTGCACAAGTCAAGAAAAGAGAATTAAAAAAAATGAGTTTGCTTAATTTTAATGATAAAAATCCCTACTAAGAGTTACATCACATACACAATCCATGCGTATTAATTTAATGAAGGATGGTGTCTAAAATGAAGATTGAGTATTTTTGATGATGTGAAAGTGTACTTTTGAATTTAATCTTGTTTATGTATAATGCCCTTGTATATTTAGAAGTTTTCTTTCAATTTCATAACTTGCTGAATTTAAAAATATTTTAATTTAAAATTTGAATTTTGTGGGTATATTCACTACAAACCCTCACGAGACACAACTCGTCCACTTGGGGTAACGTTGGGGTTTAAAGGCTTGTTGCACATGCTTAAGTGCAATCGTGTTTCCTATGAAAATGGGGTAGTTTTGATTTGTGTTTTTATTTTATTTTATATTTATTTTACTCTAAGACGAGCAAAAGATATGTATGAGGGTATTTGATAGACTCATAATTCATATATTTTATTATCCCTAATTTTGTCCTTTTTATTATATTAGTTATTTAATTAATATGTTTTATTTTATTTTATAGGATTTAATATTTTATTACAATAAAGTCAAAATCTTGGTGATCAAGCAATATTTAATGCTTCTATTCATGGAAGGAAAGAAACAAGAATAATCCTACAACGAGAAAGAATGAGGTGGAACAATCTTGGTGCGTGCAAGTCAAATCCAATGAAGAAAAGGAAAGTTCATCTAGAAGATCTTTTTGAAAAAAATTGATTGCCATTAGGAAATTAATTCCTATAAAGAATTAATTGAACCTTGATGCCTATAAATAGAGGATTACCAAGAGAGATTTAGGAGGAGATATTAGGTATTTGTTTATGTATTAGTTTAGGTTGGGAGAGTAGGATTAAATTTTTTCTTTATTGTAAGCTCATTGGATGATCATTAATAAAGAGAGTTTTCTTATCTATTTTTAATCTTCTATTTCTTCATCTTTATTTTAGTTAGTTTATTTATTTTCATGTCTAGTTAATTTCTTTAATCTAGGATGAAGATGACATTAAATAATTATTCATGATAATATTTTTCATCTCATCTCTTATTTATGTTTTTATGTTTAATTGATTTCGCTTTTATGTTTCATTATTGAAATACCTTCGTTTTATAGTTCTTATGTGATTTTAAATTAATTAAGAGGTTTTGATAGATTATTGTTAAGATATGAGTTTTTCATAATTTATGTTTGCTCAAAGAAGGTATGATAGGTTATAGTTAATCCTTAAATTTTCATAATCTATGTTTGTTCATGTTAATTGTAAAATTACTAAATTAAAGGGAAGAGAGATCAAAACCCCATAATTAAATTATAAAAATAGAAGAGATTGAATTATTCGTTATGTTTATTATTTAATGGATTCAGTTAATCAATTATCCATCTTTATTTCTAATTCGTGTGAAATAAATTTTAAAGATGTTTTAAAATTAATCTAGTCTATGTAGGTTCGGCGTATACTTATCAATTCTTTAATTTGACATTGTACACTTGTAGTTATATATTTTTATCATATCAGCTTGTATATTAAAAAAACTTTAAATTTTCCTTTACTCCAAATCATTAGACAAATGAGGAGGAATTATGGTCATCAAAAACTCTCATAGGACCTGTTTGGTTCGGGGCAACCGAAAGTAATGTGGTTGTAATGTACTAGCTCACAACGTTGATGTGACGTTTTACATCATTTTCTTTGCACAATGTACCAATTACATTGTGCTATTTTTAGTTACATTCACATGAGGGCGTAATTTCCGATTGTGTCTGTAATAATTATAAGATGATATTGTGCACCAATTATATACAAAAAGTTGTGCATTAAGAGTAGAATTTATGTATTATTTATTAATAAAAATATGTAAAAGGTCGCACTGCATATTTTTTTTTTATATTGCGTGTGCACAACTTTTTGTATATAATTGATATCTCTAATATTACTTATAATTATATTGTGCGCAAAATCTTTAATATGTCACTTCAATCATTATTACTCCCTCCGTCCCAAATTAATTGCTCAGTTTTGATTTTTTTAAGTCAAATTGACTATTTTTAGAATTAATAATTAAGCATATATAAATATATTTCTAAAATTATAAAAATTGGGGTTAGTAATAAATTGTATATACTTTCTTTTGGTTATAATCTCTTCACCTATATTTTAATAAAAATAATAAAAAGATTAGTTTTAAAAATGGTCAATATGACTTTAAAAAGTCAAAACTGAGCAATTAATTTAGGACGGAGGGAGTACTTATTTTATTAATATTCTTCTCAGTTTACTCTTCCGAACTTATCGTAACGCAATAAATACAAATGCTGACACAAATTCCAAACGGATGCATTTTAATTAATTATCAGGGAGAAATCAAATCAGTGAACCAAATAAGACCATGCATGAGCTAAAACACTGTAGCCATGCATGCATCTTTATTCTTTGCTTATTGCTCATAACAACAGTAGCTAAAACAGAAAAGAAAGGAGTGAACCAAACTTAGAGAGACTCGGTTGAACACGATTATCCCTCAATGGGCACAGGGGTGAGGAACAATAGTGTAATATCATCTTTAAGGATTTTTTCAGCTTGAGTGAGACCATCGTCGTATTTGAAAACCACATCTATTACGCGTGCAAGATTGAGAAATGGGATACGCAATTTCATTGAGATTGCAGTAGGCTTTAGGCATTCCGCATTAATATCTTTCCATGCATTTTCGATCCTTTTCTTATACTCAAGGATGGTCTCTTCCTCAGATACACCGTATGCCTTCATATAGTATTCAATACCTGAAGTTACTTGTCCTCTCTCTTGCTCACCCTGCATAACACACACACACACACACACATATATATATATATATATATATATATATGGCATCGTTTCAATTGATAATATAATAAAATGTCAAACCGGTTGTTAATGAAAATGGTTAAATATCAAAATTGTCATTAATAAAATTTATTATCATATTTTGTTATTCTGGAATCACGATTAAATTAATCATTTATTCTTTTAAAAATAAATATGGAATTTATAATTTTAATATCTTAAAATTTGTAAATGTGACTTTAAAAAAAAAAAAACGGATGGAGTATATAATTAATGACACATACCGGGCTAGTCACAATGTCATCTTGCAGTCTAGCAATTATCTCAGAAGATCTAAGAACTAGAGGTCGACTTTTGTGCCAAGCAAATGCCTCTTCATTAGCAATCTCGCCCATAACCGCAAAGCCAAAAACTGATATAGCGTGGTAGGCAGAAGTAACAAGGGCAACCTTCATATACTCATCAAATGGAGCTACATATCCACTACTAAACCATTCCGCCTCAACATGATAGCCTCGTACTAATTCTTGTGTCTGATTTTTTTTTTATAAAAAAAAGAAAAAAAAAAGAGAGACAGAAGATTGTAGAATAATAAAATACATTAAACAAGTAGAGCCAAAAAAACAGTTCCATATGTTTTTTTTCCCAAAAAAAAAAAAGAATTATTTTTTATTTATAGGAATATAAATTGACACAGTATCCTCAATTTTATCATCATAATTTTATAATAATGTCATTACTACTATACTAACAAATTATTATTTTTAGAGGTAAATATAAAATGTAAATACGTGTTTCATATTTGTAAATATTTTAAATATGATTTTTTTTGTAGAATAAAGAAATTATTAATCCAAATCATCGATGCTAAAGAAATATAAGATCAGACTCCTCTAATCCATATATTATGCCTTTCACTCAATTACCCCAACACATATTTAGTAACCAAGATATTGTATTTAGTGGCACAATAAATAATATTTATTGTGTATTAAGCAAGGTTCTCAGAACCGGACCGGTCATCGAACCGAAAAAAGTACTGGGTGGGTGGGTCACTAGTCCGATCAGTGATCGGACTGTTATTGACCCTGTAGCGTCATTAATATATAATAAATAATAAATAATTAAATATATTAATTATTATTATTATATATTATATATAATATTTAGTAAATATGTTAAATTAATGATCAATTTATCTATTAAAAAAATTAAACCTATTTGTACAATATTTACTTTATACAATTCAAATAAATACTAAATCTATATAAAAAGAAAGATATTAAATCATGATCATAACTCAAAATTCAAGAGTGATAAAATCAAATACAAATAAATATAAACATCTCTAGAATACATTCAATCAAATTCGGTAAAAAAAAAACTAAATCTATTTGTACAATGTTTATTTTAATACAATTCAAATAAATACTAAATCTATATGAAAAGAAAGATATTAAATCATGATCATAACTCAAAACTCAATCAAGGATAGGATACATTCAATCAAATTCAAAGGTTTAAATTAGCAAAAAAAAAAGTAAGGTAGGGAACCGGTAAAACTAGTGACCCCGTTACCGGGTCACTAGGTCGCCCGGTCGAACCGTCGGGTCACCAAGTTTGACATGGGTTTGACAAAAAACGGTTTTTTTTGCTTAAACCGAACCGGAGTACCAACCGATTTCGGTTTTTACCAGTCGGACTGGCGATCCGGTCCGGATTTAATTACCTTGGTATTAAGTATACAGATTCTGATTCATCATTCAAGTAAGTTTAAAATCAGCCGACAATTTTAACAGTATATAGAAACGATTTGTATTAATACATCGATATTAAATGTTTATAAGACAAAAGAGAGTTAAAGACTATCTCATTCTTGCGTGAGGATTTCAAAACGATGTCATTTTGCATAATTGAATATACTTCTTATCATGTTATATACAAAGATATTTATAATTCCCTAAAATATTGTTAAGAAAAATAATATACATATCGACAAATATTTGACAAAGTTAGATTGCGACCAACGTGAAAGTGTATGCGATAAGATAGAATAAATTAGAACGAGGCCTTTCTTAATTCATACGTATTACATGTATGCACATATCTCGTAATCATAATTCGCCTAAAATTTTTCTTAATATATAACAAGACTCTATTATTAGTATAAAGAGATACCTCAAAAGTTTGAAGTAACCCTCACCTCTCATACCATCTAATTGATAATATATTGTTGGTGTTTTCATTAAAAGTAATATTTGTATATCTAAACATATATTAAAAAAAATTAGGTGAAAAATGTACGGAAGATATAAGACAAGAATATAATATGCATCATACCGCTTGTTTTGAAGGTTGGAAAGCATAGGATCTTCCTTCATTGGCTAGCTTTTCCTCGAATTCATCAAAGAAATTGAGCAGAACTCCGTACAAAAATCTCATGTATTGTGGAAGCTGATCAACGGCTCCAACATCCCACCTGAAAAATGAAGGGTTATGTGTGTTGATATTTCCTCTGTTGCACAAAATATGTGTACTATTTTTTATTTTAATTAATTTGTGAAATCTAAATTGTGATGTAAATTTATTTAATTTTCACTAAAGTACAATATAAACCTCAGACTTTAGGCGCAAAAATCAATCTTGCATCTCAAAAATCTAAACATGCCACTTGACACCCTATTTTTATAAGTTTTTATATTTAAAGCAAATTTAAAAGGTGGTTATCTAAAAGGGTTGAATGGTAAGTATATTTTTAAATCAACCTTATTATATTATTTAATAAATATAGATATAAATACCTGTTCACGGCATCTGTGAAAAGTCTAAGTTCCTCAATTGTACCATAGGCATCATATGTGTCATCTATCGCCCCTAGCACTAAAACATATTTGGTGAGTATGATCCGTGCAAGAGAGTAACGAGGCTCATAGTACAACCCTAAACTCCAAAAATGAATCTCTGGTACTCTATCTTTGATATAAGTTAATTTCGATGGAAACTCCAAATCCTTCCACCACCTGAAATTGAGATAAATAAGTTTATAATATCTAATTATAAGCTTTTCATGTATGAGCTCAAATAATTTCAAATATGTATGTGGTTTAGTTAATTTATGGGGACCTTAAGTTTTATATGACAATGTAAGTACTCTTTGGCGAATATTAGATTATTTTTAGACTAAACTGCAAAATTATCTATTGTATTTATTCTCATGTGATATTTTGATTTCTTGAACTTAATTAATTAGCAAACCCCTCACATAAAATTACCAATGCATGCACAATTGTTTATTATTTTGATTTCTTGAACTTAATTAATTAGTAAACCACTCACATAAAATTACCAATGCATGCACAATTGTTTATTTAAGTTATAATTAGTAGTGCAAGACTGGCTTAAATGAGACGGTTTTGCACTACTAGAGTTTTATTTAATAATATCTATACTCAGACAAAAACATTCGAAATGGATAAAGTAAGTGGATAAATTGATCTCACAAAAAGCATAAAATAAATGCATCTGCAAGAATAATCAATCAAGTTTCTCTTAAATAATTAATCTTACTTTGAGATGATACGAAGTTCTTCCTTGTATAGTAGCTGTAAATAGTTGAAATGAAACTTTGCAAGCTTCAATATTGTTTCATTCATGGAAGAGTCTTGTTCATAGGTAGACAAGTAAAGTCTTGCCTCTAGTATTGGCACTCCCCTGTGGAAGGGTCTCTTCAAAGCTTGATGCACTTGTTTTGCAAGATTTGTGCTTAAATTGTTTTCCTGCAGTGTCTTCTTAAGGTGAGCTTGGCTGAATTCTAGTGCTTCATCTAATATCCCTTCTCCTCTTACTCTCAGTTGCGTAGCTTCGTAAAAGCTTAACATGCCCTTCACATCTTCCACAATGATTTCCTTGAACTTACCGGTACTGTTGTCCTTAAATTTGTTAAACACATCTGAAAATCCACAAAGTAGTATTTTAATTTCCATAAAATGAACACATACGAAATTTATGGAAAAGGAAGCTATCAGGTCAGGTATCTAAGTTAGCTACGTACCTTGTAGGGTTAAAACGTCCGTCTAAAGAATTTTTTTTTGAATAGAAAAATTAACAATCAGAAGAGTACAACTTTTTCATATATTAGTTATATAAAAAATGTTGTATCCCTATCTGTTTCGTTTAAAATAGTTTTTTTAAAAAAGTATTTTTTTTTCATTGGATGTATATACGAGGAGAAGAAGAATGAGAAGCTCACCAGATGACATTTTGTAACCATGGTGTCGAAAAGTTTGAAAGTGTATCGAAGTGGTGTACAGATCAACTTCTTCATAATGAGACTTGTTAAGGTCACCGAAAAGTTTCTCAAGTTGAACGTCAATCTCCTCCTCAAAATGATATGACAAACCAAGGTGATGGATAGAGTAGATCATATTTAGTTTCTTGGTCGAATCAATGGTCGTATCGGTCAACAATTTCCTCACTTCTTTTTTTAAACCTTCAATGGCTTCAGCATATGCTTCCAATGCCTACAGGGAAACATGAGATAAAGTTAAGACCAAAAATTGTCCCACGTGTTTGTGATCGTGTAATAATTTTGTATTTGAGTTTAGCTAATTAGCAAACTAATCTTCTTTAAAAGTATAATTATTAGTGTAAAATTATATTTTATAAAATATGCATGATTAATGACTAAGTGACGTATGGAATATGGCGTGAAATAGCATCTAAATTTAAAAAACTGTTTGACAACTAAAAATTATAAAACATCTGAATGACTTTTAAATTTAAAAATATCAATTTTAAATTTAAAAATATCTCAAATTAACTTTTCAAATATTAATAATGATTTTAAAATTTAGAATTAAAGGAGTACAATATTTATAAAGGCTGCATAAATTTAAATTTTTCATTAAGTGACAGCTTTTAATAATTTAGATTTATATCTTTTTTTTACTGATTAAAAGACGACAAGAGGCAAATAAAATTTTACCAAATAAATTTATCATCTTATCGAATCAGATGTGGAGCTTTTATGAGGCAAACAAACATCACATAAGTTTACTACGATCGAGATAATGGTTTGTTATATAGTATAATTAGATATCTTGATGTATCCGGAAAGTAATAACCTCATAATAGAATTTTAGATTTTAATCTATAGTTAAACTCAGAAATATATGCACAGGTTAATTAAGAAGTTGGATAACTAAATGGAGTAATTTAATTCATACCGATTGATCAAGAGAGAAGTGACTGAAGCGATCCCCCCAAATACTTGGAGGAAAGTGACCCAAGGGACGAAATGTGGTATCATTAGATGTAACTGTTAGGACCATCTCTAAGGAAAAGGAAATATGCTGGTGAGATATATAATTAGCCTTTGCTTCTTGAGTATGATGGATGATAACTTAGTACACGTTGAGGCTATTTATAGATTATAGTTTCGCCATAACTTTTGTATCCGACGCCATTGTACTTTAGGGTGAAAAATAATTTGAAGTACGTCTACCAAGTTGGACTTTTGTTCAATACAAGTTGGGTGCAGCTGTCGAATGAGACGGGGAAGCGTGTAACATTTTAATAGATGGTGGGGTATTAATAATACGTCTCTGAAAATGGGTATTTTGTTTTATTGCACGTGAAGCGAAGCAAAGGAAATTGGTTCACGACTCTTGTTGCATCTGTGACGCCCCCAAATCCGGGTTCTCTAACCTCGGGTTTGGTGCTCACGATCCATCAACATCATAACATTCTATATACTATTGCGGAATAATAAACATACATTGTTCATTATAATAAAGTTTACAACAATGTTTCCCAGGTCTACTTAACCTTAACTTAACACATACCTTTAATATTACAAAAAGGTTTACATAATAATTACATCAAATATAAGGCCTAAGAGTTTATAGTAAACTACTCCTGCAGTTTTCCTTTTCCTTTGTCTTTCTTTGTGGAACTTTCTGGTTTAACTGAAATAAACGTCATGATATAGCAAGGGTAAGCAATTAATTTGCTTAGCAAGTTTAATTAAAAAGGAGGTATATCATGATTAGAAAGGATTTTATCTATAGATATTCAACGATAAAATTTAACTGTACAAGAACAATCAACAAGATTTAATAATGAACCGATAGATACTGAGTGGTTACAATTAACCATGAACATATACGAAGGTTATCAGTATTTAAACTGGTCCTTTTAATAAGTTTTGGTAGTCAAGTGGATCAACCTTTCATACCCGGTGATTTATGCATAAACACTTAATAATCGAGCAATAATTATTTTCTAATTAATGCTTTAATAAAACTGTTCTTTATCTCAGTCGAAGAATCCATACCAATCAACTGGTAGGATTAGCTTTTAAAATGATTGAATTTATGTGTTCGATCTAGCTGATACAATTAGCATAGATCCAGTTCATAACAGTTCATTAATGAAAGAACTTTAAACAATTCACAGTCCAAAACTAATGGAACAGGAATTTAATTGCACGAAGTGCGAATGTCAATAAATATTATAGATGCGAATAATCATCAATAATTATTCACTACTATGCTTTGAAAAATAATGACTCGAGTTGAGTTAAGAAACTTGCCTGTTCGACGAGCTACTGCTATCTAGCTTTAATTAAAATTCGTTGAGTGACCTAGCATTAATAACGTAGGTCTATCAATCAGTATAGCATATAATTGTTCATCAATACACCTACTTCGGCTATTCATTTAGTAGGTATATTCATTACAAGATACACATAATAATACGCTATCATTAACCTTTTAAGACATTTAATTGATCTTAGGTTAATAATTTAATTATTTAATAATGTTTATCTTAAGTGTTATACACTTATTAAACCTTTAAACAATTTATTATAATTGTTTAATTAATAAATTGCCAAAATTCTATTTATTGATTACCTATACTTTTACTTGAGTACTATTTAATATTAGTTAAATAGTAGTCACTTAATTACATTTAGTTACTATTTAATAAAATAAATAATAACTACATAATTCTACTTAGTATTTAATATCAATTAAATACTAGATAATCAAATTATTATTAATCTTTAATTATTATAAATAATAATTAATTATTTACTAACTCTTCTTCTTTAATTATTAATTAAATAAAAATTAATGAATTACTTATCCTTGAAAATAATTACTCTATTTCTTTAATTATTCTTTATTATTAAAGAGTAATTAATTAATATTTTTCTTTATTTATTATTTAATATAATAATAATATAAATTATTTTCCCTTGAATAGTAAATAATTAATTCACTTCATAAACCTTTAATTATTCTTTCTTATTAATAAAAGAATGATTAATTAATTAACATTGTACTTATTTATTATTTAATATTAAATAATAAATAATTATTTTATTATGATAATGAAAGTGAGTAATTACTTAATCTTACTCAAACATTCTTTAATTATTATTTAATATAAATTAAATAATAATTAATCAATTAGTTAACTCTATTTATTATTTAACTTCAATTAAATAATCAATAGTTAGTTTATTAATACTAATTCTACTTAATTATTTCATAATTTCTTTGAAATGATAATTAAGTAGTTAATAATATTTAGATTATATGAAATTAGTTTAATAATTATTTAGTGGCCTTAATAATTATTAATTAGTAAGTTATAAATGATTTAAATGAGTTTAACTCATTAATTACATAATAATTAGCAAACTGTCCAGAAAAATTACCCAATAAATATTAAAATATTCTTCACAATTTGAAAAAAATTTGGGTCCTGGAATCACCGTCGGAACCGGCCGGAAAGTGGGTGAACCGTCCGCCGGAAAGTTCCGCCGGTTCACCGGAAAACCGGTTTTATTATTATTTTTTTTTCTCATTTTCTTCTTTTAGTTTCCAGATTCAGGGTCCTTTACAAAAACCTTCATAGAATGAAATCTACAACTTCGATTTAGGCCTAGTCGGTATCGTTGGATTCGTATCGTTCCGAACTACAATTTTCCATCATCAAACTCCAGATTTGGACCTGGTTTGGTCCCTGAAAACAGTCCGGAAGTGGACTGTTATGCACAGTCTTCTAACAGTTGGGGTGTTTTGGTATAAATTGCATAACTCACTCATTTTAACATCTTTTTAAGTAATTCCAACGAGGTTTTATCCTTAACTTACCCAAGATATACCAGAAAAATAAAAATTACGAAAAACATTTGTAGATTTTAAAATGTACAATTTTATACATTAGGTTATGATTTGTTTGTCGGTAAAATATGTTTTTAAGCATTTGCCAAAAGTTTCCACATAAACATATACCAACACTCAAGTTAAACCCACTTAACATTATTTTTATCATCCTAGCATGCTTCTAGATATTTAGAGTTTGATTTTCATATATCAAACATAAAAATATATAAGCATGAAATAACTAGGGTTTGATTTCTTTGTTCACCTTGATTTGTGGGATGCTCTTCTTTCCTTTCCAAAATAGCTTATGTATTTGGGGTGCATGAGCTTGTTTCTCTTCCTTTATGTTCTCCTATGGCCGACCCTCTCTCTCTTACTATCTATCTATTTTTTTTTCTTTTGTTAACTATTGGGTGGAGAATAGAAGTAAAAAACAAAAAGGTAGTTTACTAAAAGGGTAAAGACTTTTAGTGCTAGTAAAAAGTATATACATATAACAATTATATCTATACATTAACACCAACACTCAAGCCTTCTCTCTCTTGTTACTCTTTCTTTTCCTTGCAAGTTTGGTGAACATGGTGGCTAGTTTCTTAAGTTGACACCTAAGGGAGTAGGTGGCCAACTAAAGTGAAGTAGAAAATAAATTCAACACATGCTTATACTCCCTCCTTCTTGCCGGCATGCTACTCTTCTTTTGCCCATTATTGAATTATTTTTATTGCCAAATTTGTTGAGTAAAAAGACTAACAAGTCCCTATATAATTGGGTCATGTTTTGGGCCTTCAATAATTCATTAGTGCTTTCTAATTAAATTGTTTGGGCCATGTAATTTGTCATGGTCCATTACCTTATACTTTATCTTACCCTAATTATTTAATTAGGGTTTCTATTCCACTCAAATTTGGAATTTTAAATACTTACCTATATAAATTTAATTATATAACTCAATTAAACTTTCTTTAATTAGGTTCAAAATAAATAATACTTTGAGATAATAATAAAATTTATCCCTTGGATTGGTATATAGTTTAAATACCAAAATTTCTCAATACTATAACTCTTAGGTTATTTAATTCTCATCCTTACTATTTAATATTAGGCCAAATAGTTTTCTTTTTATTGATTATTATAGACAATAATATTCTATAATAATCACATATCATTCTCAATACATTCCAAGGTTTCAATACCACTAATATTCAATTAATATATTACTTTTAATAAGACTAAGAATTTCTTGGTTATTACATTCTCCCCTCCTTATAAGAATTCCGTCCCCGGAATTTCACATAAGGTTACTCAAAAAGATTCGGATAATTTTTCCTCATCTTTTCCTCGAGTTCCCACGTAGCTTCTTCAGCGTTGTGGTTCCTCCACAGAACTTTAACAGAATGTATAACCTTATTCCTTAGTTTCTGTTCTTTCCTATCCAATATTTCTACAGGAATTTCCTCGTACGACAAATCCTTCTCGACTTGAATTGGCTCATACGATATCACATGCTTGTAATCAGACTTATATGGACGCAACACTGACACATGAAATACATTGTGAATATGTTCCAGTTCAGGAGGTAAAACTACCTCGTACGCCACCTCGCCTATTTTCTTCAGTATCTCAAACGGTCCAATAAATCTCGGACTCAGTTTTCCTTTCTTCCCAAATCTTATCTTCCCCTTCCAGGGAGATACTTTCAAAAATACATAACTTCCCACTTCAAAGTCTCTTTTCTTGCGATGAAGATCTGCATATTTCTTTTGACGATCTTAAGCTGCTACTAGTCGAGCTCTTATTACTTTGATGATCTCCACAGTCTGCTGCACCAGTTCTGGCCCTAACAATCTTCGTTCACCTACCTCATCCCAACATAAGGGTGTTCTGCATTTTCTTCCATACAGTGCTTCATATGGTGGCATTCCAATGCTTGCATGATAACTATTATTGTATGCAAACTCAACTAGTGGAAGATGATCTTCCCAGCTTCCCTTGAAGTCCATCACACAGGCTCTGAGCATGTCTTCTAATGTCTGAATCGTTCTTTCGCTTTGCCCATCAGTCTGTGGATGATACGCGGTACTCAACCTTAGCTGTGTCCCCATTCGTTCTTGAAAACTTCTCCAAAAGTTTGACGTGAAGCGCAGATCTCTATCAGATACAATTGATATTGGCACTCCATGTCTTGAAACAATTTCTTTGATATATAATTTGGCTAATTGATCCAAATTATACCTAATCTTGATCGGCAAAAAGTGTGCTGACTTTGTAAGACGATCAACAATTACCCATATTGCATCGTGACCTTTCTGCGTTGCTGGAAGTCCCACCACAAAATCCATTGTGACGTGCTCCCATTTCCACTCTGGAATTTCTAATGGCTGTAATAATCCACTTGGTTGTTGATGTTCTGCCTTGACCCTCTGACAAGTTAAACATCTGCTGACACATTCAGCAACCTCTCTTTTCATGTTCGGCCACCAATAGTGTTGGCGTAAGTCCTGGTACATCTTTGTGCTCCCTGGGTGTATTGAATATCTTGTACTATGCGCTTCTTGCAAAATCTCTTCCCTTAATTCCGGTACTGAAGGCACCCAAACTCGGTTTTCAAATCTCAATAGCCCAGTGCCATCAATCTTATATTTTAACTCTTCACCCTCAGCTAACCGCGTCTTAATGTTCCCACATTCTTCATCATTTTCCTGAGCCTCTTTTACTTTATCTAATAAAGTCGGACTCACTTCTATTTCTATTACTTTATCTGAATCCCTCAGATTTTTCACCTCCAACTCCATTTTTTCCATTTCTTTTACTAACTTCTCTTGCTCTGTCAAGACAAACAACTTCTCACTGTTCTTCCTGCTTAAAGCATCTGCTACTACATTGGCCTTTCCTGGATGGTATAAAATCTCACAATCGTAGTCCTTGATTAATTCTATCCATCTCCTTTGTCTCATGTTTAACTCCTTTTGTGTAAAGATATACTTCAAACTTTTGTGGTCTGTATATATCTCACACTTTTCTCCATAGAGATAATGTCTCCATATTTTAAGGGCAAACACTACCGCTGCCAATTCCAGGTCATGGGTAGGGTATCCCTTCTCATAGTCTTTCAGCTGTCGTGACGCGTACGCAATGACTTTACCATTCTGCATCAATACGCAACCTAGTCCCTTGTGTGACGCATCACTATACACTGTAAAACCTCCCGTACTATCTGGTAAGGATAATACAGGTGCTTCACTTAGTCGCTTCTTCAACTCTTGAAAACTTTGTTCACACTTCTCTGTCCACACATACTTAACCGTCTTTCTGGTCAAATTTGTCAATGGCGAAGCAATCTTCGAGAAATCCTGAATAAACCTTCGGTAATATCCTGCCAATCCCAAGAAACTTCGAACTTCTGTAGGTGTCTTCGGTTGACCCCAATTCTTCACTGCTTCAACCTTTGCTGGATCAACAGAAATTCCCTCATTATCTATGACGTGTCCCAAGAATTGAACTCTCTCCAACCAAAATTCACATTTCGAAAACTTGGCATACAATTTCTCCTTCCTCAATGTCTCTAGCACTATCCTTAAATGTTCGGCATGCTCTTCTTCAGTCTTCGAATACACCAGTATGTCATCAATGAATACCACCACAAACTTATCTAGGTACGGTTTAAATACTCTGTTCATCAAGTCCATAAATGCAGCTGGCGCATTCGTCAGTCCAAAAGACATTACTAGAAACTCATAATGGCCGTAACGAGTCCTAAATGCTGTCTTTGGTACATCTTCTGGTCTCACCTTTAACTGATGATAACCCGTTCTCAAATCGATCTTTGAAAAATATTTTGCCCCTTTAAGCTGATCAAAGAGGTCATCTATTCTCGGTAACGGATATTTGTTCTTAATTGTAACCTTATTCAGTTCCCTATAATCCATGCATAACCTCATTGATCCATCCTTCTTCTTTACAAATAACACCGGTGCTCCCCACGGAGATACAATAGGTTGAATGTACTTCTTGTCCAACAACTCCTGCAACTGGATCATTAATTCTTTCATTTCTACCGGAGCCATTCTATACGGTGCTTTCGATATTGGCGCTGTTCCCGGTACTAAATCAATCACAAATTCTATGTCTCGGTCTGGTGGAAGTCCTGGCAGTTCATCTGGGAAGACATCCCCAAACTCATTGACTACCGGTATCTGCCCTATTTCAGGATTTACCATTCGTGTATCCATTACATGAGCTAAATAACCCTCACATCCTTTCCGTAACATCTTCCTGGCCTGCATCATTGTCAGACAATTTGTTCGTCTTGATGACTTACTACCATAAAATACAACCTTAGACTTATTTGGTGTCTTAAGGTGTATGCTCTTCTTCTGACAGTCAATTATTGCCTCATGATTAAACAGCCAATCCATTCCTAATATCACATCAAATTCTCCTAAGCGTATTGGAATCAGATTCACGCTTAACTTATGTCCCCTTATCTCCACCTCGCAATTTCTATGGATAAACTTAACAGGGATCACTTCTTTGTTTGCAATTTCTATATTCATTGGGTTTTCTAACTGTTCGCGAGGTAAGTTTAATCTTCTAGCAAATTCATCAGATACAAAAGAATGGGTGGCTCCCGAATCAAATAACACATATGCATTTATATTATTGATCGGAATTATACCTGATACCACCTCCTTCGATGTCACTGCATCTTGTACAGTCATGTTGAAAGTTCTGGCTGTCGGCTTGCTTGGCTGTACTGGCCCTCCAATGGATAGTTTGGTGTTGTTGCTCTTGTTGCCGCTTCCTCCCTCAGTATTCTTCTTTAACGGACAATCCTTGAATCGATGACCCGTTCCTCCACATGAAAAACAACTATTTTTCCTTGGCTTAGGACAATTTGGTGAAATATGTCCTTCCTGACCACAATTGTAATAAACATTCTTCCCTTTCATACACTCTCCCGAGTGATTCTTTCCACACTTTCCACATGCTTGCTTCTTCTGTTGGACACTTCCTTGCTGATTTTCTGGGTTACTGCCACCGTTGTTCCATTTGCGCTTCTTGTTGTTGTTGCCACCACCGATGGTACTCTGATTCCCACCTTCAGTCCTCTTTTTGTTCTTCTCTCGATTGTACTTGGATACTGCCTCACTACCACCTTCTGCAATGATAGCTTTTTCCAATAAAGTCGCAAATGAATTGATTTGTAACACCGCCACTTTGCTGAAAATCCAGGGTTTCAACCCGTTCTCAAATCTTCGCGCCTTTCTTTCTTCGGTATCCACCTGATGTGGTGCAAATCTTGCTAATTCATTAAATTTAGCTGCATACTCGGAGACTGACATATTTTCTTGTTTTAACTCCAAAAACTTAACTTCCATTCTTCCTTGCATACTCCTTGGAAAGTAGTTTTCGAGAAACACTTCTTTAAATCGTTCCCAGCTTATCACACCTTCTCCGGCTCTACTCTGATTTGTTTCCCACCAGAAATTAGCTTCGCCCTTCATCAAATAGGTAGCAAAAGCTGTCTTTTGCTCCTCTGCAACTCTGGCAATAACAAAAGCTTTTTCCATCTCCTTTATCCACGTTTGCGCTTCAATAGGATCGGTTGTCCCCTTAAACTCTGGCGGGCCTACTGCCTTAAAGTCCTTAAAATTGGCCAAGTGGCCCTCAGGAGGGTTTGGGTTTTCTGGTGGTGCGGTGTTCCTTCCCTGCAGTGCTTGGGTTAATAGGTCAATGAACTGTTGCATCGGATTTTCTGGACCCGCAGAATTATTTACAGATTCCTCTTGGGTTGATGGTGAGGTCCTTGGCATACCTCCTCTTCCCCTTCCTCTTCCCCTCCATATTGGTGGCATTTTCTGTTTCAATAAAATAGAATAGAATAAAATTTTCTTTTCTTTTCTTTTCTTTTTTTTTACATCATTTGCATTCTTATGCCATAATTTAGTAATCGTTTCATAAAAATTAACTCATATGCATAAATCTTATTATACTAGTCTTGACTTATGGCTTTGTGTCATTTTAATCAATAAGGTCTGCTAAATTGTTGAACTAACTTACTGAATTTTTAACATATTACCCTTATGTAATAAAATATCGCATTTATATTCATATACCAACTTTCTTACATAACTGGCATATTGCTATAAATGCCATCTATCCCTATTTAACAACAAAATGTGGGATTTGCCAAGAACTAAAACTCCCCTAACCTCATAGGTGAAGATAAAGTACATATGCATACTACCTCACACCATCTGAGGTTCACACAATACATCATATAACCCTAATAATCAAAAGGGGTACTACTGCATCTATATACATAACAACCAAACTGGCACATCACTGACTGTCGGGCTGAGCCACCTCAGCGTGGACATGCTCCGGCTCCTGAAGCGCGTCTCCATCTACTCGACGTCGAACAGAACGGCTCGACTCACCGGTCTCAAAACGCTGCCTCCTAAGTCCTGCCCGCTGACCCATATAGGCGGTATCCAATGCGCGCCCCAATGAATCAATCCTGATCTCCCTAGCCTGCAGCTCCTCCTCGAGCTGATCAACACGTCTGGCGGCTCTTACCCAAGCATCCGAAATTCTAATCTTTTCTGCTATCTCTATGTCGAACTCAAATATCACCGCCTGATTTTCTAGGGCCCTTTCACTAAGCTGAAACTCTAATAACTCAACTCTGGCCTTCTGCTCATCCAAGTCTGCTAGTGCCTGTCCCCATTTTGCCTTCAACTCGGCTAACTCAACCTGTGCCTGATAAGCGGCGTCCTTATACTGCTGCTCGGTAACCTGAAGAGTAAGGTTCTCCGCCTCCACGTGTGCTACCCTTTCTTCTAACTCATAGTTCCTAGACATCAAACCTGCCATCATAATATCCCGTGAGGTATCCTCCATCACCTCGTGTTCCTCAACATGCTCCATTAGCTCTTGCTCCACGGTATGGCTATCCTGCCCCTCCTCTGCCATCCTATAATCAAAACAACAAAATAACATCAGTATCACAATAAAATATATTCATTGAGAAAATGAAACAATATTTTATCATGAACAATCTATACTAGATGAATTTCCATAATCCATCATCTAGCATACTCTATATGAGTTATCTTCTAAGGTTATAACCTAGGTTTCGCATTCCTAATGTATATAACCTACAGCTCTGAAACCAACCTGTGACGCCCCCAAATCCGGGTTCTCTAACCTCGGGTTTGGTGCTCACGATCCATCAACATCATAACATTCTATATACTATTGCGGAATAATAAACATACATTGTTCATTATAATAAAGTTTACAACAATGTTTCCCAGGTCTACTTAACCTTAACTTAACACATACCTTTAATATTACAAAAAGGTTTACATAATAATTACATCAAATATAAGGCCTAAGAGTTTATAGTAAACTACTCCTGCAGTTTTCCTTTTCCTTTGTCTTTCTTTGTGGAACTTTCTGGTTTAACTGAAATAAACGTCATGATATAGCAAGGGTAAGCAATTAATTTGCTTAGCAAGTTTAATTAAAAAGGAGGTATATCATGATTAGAAAGGATTTTATCTATAGATATTCAACGATAAAATTTAACTGTACAAGAACAATCAACAAGATTTAATAATGAACCGATAGATACTGAGTGGTTACAATTAACCATGAACATATACGAAGGTTATCAGTATTTAAACTGGTCCTTTTAATAAGTTTTGGTAGTCAAGTGGATCAACCTTTCATACCCGGTGATTTATGCATAAACACTTAATAACCGAGCAATAATTATTTTCTAATTAATGCTTTAATAAAACTGTTCTTTATCTCAGTCGAAGAATCCATACCAATCAACTGGTAGGATTAGCTTTTAAAATGATTGAATTTATGTGTTCGATCTAGCTGATACAATTAGCATAGATCCAGTTCATAACAGTTCATTAATGAAAGAACTTTAAACAATTCACAGTCCAAAACTAATGGAACAGGAATTTAATTGCACGAAGTGCGAATGTCAATAAATATTATAGATGCGAATAATCATCAATAATTATTCACTACTATGCTTTGAAAAATAATGACTCGAGTTGAGTTAAGAAACTTGCCTGTTCGACGAGCTACTGCTATCTAGCTTTAATTAAAATTCGTTGAGTGACCTAGCATTAATAACGTAGGTCTATCAATCAGTATAGCATATAATTGTTCATCAATACACCTACTTCGGCTATTCATTTAGTAGGTATATTCATTACAAGATACACATAATAATACGCTATCATTAACCTTTTAAGACATTTAATTGATCTTAGGTTAATAATTTAATTATTTAATAATGTTTATCTTAAGTGTTATACACTTATTAAACCTTTAAACAATTTATTATAATTGTTTAATTAATAAATTGCCAAAATTCTATTTATTGATTACCTATACTTTTACTTGAGTACTATTTAATATTAGTTAAATAGTAGTCACTTAATTACATTTAGTTACTATTTAATAAAATAAATAATAACTACATAATTCTACTTAGTATTTAATATCAATTAAATACTAGATAATCAAATTATTATTAATCTTTAATTATTATAAATAATAATTAATTATTTACTAACTCTTCTTCTTTAATTATTAATTAAATAAAAATTAATGAATTACTTATCCTTGAAAATAATTACTCTATTTCTTTAATTATTCTTTATTATTAAAGAGTAATTAATTAATATTTTTCTTTATTTATTATTTAATATAATAATAATATAAATTATTTTCCCTTGAATAGTAAATAATTAATTCACTTCATAAACCTTTAATTATTCTTTCTTATTAATAAAAGAATAATTAATTAATTAACATTGTACTTATTTATTATTTAATATTAAATAATAAATAATTATTTTATTATGATAATGAAAGTGAGTAATTACTTAATCTTACTCAAACATTCTTTAATTATTATTTAATATAAATTAAATAATAAATTAATCAATTAGTTAACTCTATTTATTATTTAACTTCAATTAAATAATCAATAGTTAGTTTATTAATACTAATTCTACTTAATTATTTCATAATTTCTTTGAAATGATAATTAAGTAGTTAATAATATTTAGATTATATGAAATTAGTTTAATAATTATTTAGTGGCTTTAATAATTATTAATTAGTAAGTTATAAATGATTTAAATGAGTTTAACTCATTAATTACATAATAATTAGCAACCTGTCCAGAAAAATTACCCAATAAATATTAAAATATTCTTCACAATTTGAAAAAAATTTGGGTCCTGGAATCACCGTCGGAACCGGCCGGAAAGTGGGTGAACCGTCTGCCGGTTCACCGGAAAACCGGTTTTATTATTATTTTTTTTCTCATTTTCTTCTTTTAGTTTCCAGATTCAGGGTCCTTTACGAAAACCTTCATAGAATGAAATCTACAACTTCGATTTAGGCCTAGTCGGTATCGTTAGATTCGTATCGTTCCGAACTACAATTTTCCATCATCAAACTCCAGATTTGGACCTGGTTTGGTTCCTGAAAACAGTCCGGAAGTGGACTGTTATGCACAGTCTTCTAACAGTTGGGGTGTTTTGGTATAAATTGCATAACTCACTCATTTTAACATCTTTTTAAGTAATTCCAACGAGGTTTTATCCTTAACTTACCCAAGATATACCAGAAAAATAAAAATTACGAAAAACATTTGTAGATTTTAAAATGTACAATTTTATACATTAGGTTATGATTTGTTCGTCGGTAAAATATGTTTTTAAGCATTTGCCAAAAGTTTCCACATAAACATATACCAACACTCAAGTTAAACCCACTTAACATTATTTTTATCATCCTAGCATGCTTCTAGATATTTAGAGTTTGATTTTCATATATCAAACATAAAAATATATAAGCATGAAATAACTAGGGTTTGATTTCTTTGTTCACCTTGATTTGTGGGATGCTCTTCTTTCCTTTCCAAAATAGCTTATGTATTTGGGGTGCATGAGCTTGTTTCTCTTCCTTTATGTTCTCCTATGGCCGACCCTCTCTCTCTTACTATCTATCTATTTTTTTTTCTTTTGTTAACTATTGGGTGGAGAATAGAAGTAAAAAACAAAAAGGTAGTTTACTAAAAGGGTAAAGACTTTTAGTGCTAGTAAAAAGTATATACATATAACAATTATATCTATACATTAACACCAACACTCAAGCCTTCTCTCTCTTGTTACTCTTTCTTTTCCTTGCAAGTTTGGTGAACATGGTGGTTAGTTTCTTAAGTTGACACCTAAGGGAGTAGGTGGCCAACTAAAGTGAAGTAGAAAATAAATTCAACACATGCTTATACTCCCTCCTTCTTGCCGGCATGCTACTCTTCTTTTGCCCATTATTGAATTATTTTTATTGCCAAATTTGTTGAGTAAAAAGACTAACAAGTCCCTACATAATTGGGTCATGTTTTGGGCCTTCAATAATTCATTAGTGCTTTCTAATTAAATTGTTTGGGCCATGTAATTTGTCATGGTCCATTACCTTATACTTTATCTTACCCTAATTATTTAATTAGGGTTTCTATTCCACTCAAATTTGGAATTTTAAATACTTACCTATATAAATTTAATTATATAACTCAATTAAACTTTCTTTAATTAGGTTCAAAATAAATAATACTTTGAGATAATAATAAAATTTATCCCTTGGATTGGTATATAGTTTAAATACCAAAATTTCTCAATACTATAACTCTTAGGTTATTTAATTCTCATCCTTACTATTTAATATTAGGCCAAATAGTTTTCTTTTTATTGATTATTATAGACAATAATATTCTATAATAATCACATATCATTCTCAATACATTCCAAGGTTTCAATACCACTAATATTCAATTAATATATTACTTTTAATAAGACTAAGAATTTCTTGGTTATTACAGCATCTCTCGTTTTTTTTCCTGAGAATCATTTTTATTTTGAAACCCTAGATTCTTTTTATTGATTTCGTATATAATAGTTCACAACTTGTTGATATTTTCACAATAAAAGTGTCGTTGTAGATGTATAGCGACGGTGAAAACGGTCGCTATAGGATCTATAGCGACACTTGTGTTGTGGAAATATCATTTTCTGTTGTGAAAATAGCGATTCCCTAAAAATAATAATATTTGATTAAAATATTTATATGTATAAGTAAAATGAACGCCATATAAATTATTTATATGAAAATATCGTTTATAACATATGAAAATGATAAGTGTATATATATAATTTTTCTAACGTAGTCACCTTTGGAGTTGTTGAAACACACATACTTACTTAACAACATCTCTTCTTCTCTAGTTTCTTAACTGTTAAGAAAATAAAAGTAATTGAAAGATATGGTGAAGAATAAAGGAGGAAATATAGGGCTATTTATACAAAACATAGTAGGCTTTTGGTATTTTTCATAAATTGTGTATATACGTTGTATTTATGTGAACAATTAAAAAGTAACTATTAATTTTAAGTGAGTACGTGCATATATCTATAACCCCAAAAAGGTTTTGCACGATTGAATATAGAAGGTCTAAAGCCTCAGCTCCAAAAAATAAATTTATGCAAAAAAAATTAAAATCGAGTTAGCTCAGTGACTATCCGAGTCAACTCATTCTAATTGATAAGTTAATTCGGATGATCAAATTGATTTATCTCATGTCCTGCTTTTATATATAAGGTATTAATATATCTTCTTCTTTTTTTAAGCAATCTAGAAAATTAGAATATATTGAAATTATAATTTGTTACAATGATTAAATATTACAATTTGGGTGTGTACATAAATATATCTTTTGCCTACAATACCCTAAGTACTAATTGTCATATTTTGATTCTCTATGCATATTTATGAAGTATTACTAGTTATGTGCAGAAAACTATGCAATTAGATGAGAATTAAAATATGGACAATTTTGTCATTTTATATGCACAAAAGATTAATCAGAACTTTTATCCTGGACGGAAGGAGTAAAAAATTAGAAAGTTGTCCAATCATAATAATTATTAATTAGCACTACAAGAAAAAAAAAATATTTTCGACCAAAATTTTTGTCGAAATTAGCTTGTTTCTATCGGAAATAATTTAATTTCGATGGAAGATTCTGCCAAAAATTTCATGTTTCGAAATTAATTCGATCTGCAATTCTAAAAAAATAATATAACATATAGATTTGAGTAATTTTTCGACATGAGATATCTAATTAGCATTTGCTTCTTTGAGTATGATTCATTAATTATTATCGTGTGATTGGATGATAACTTTGTACATTTTGAGGCAAGTTATGGAACATAGTCGCTTTTAGAGCTAATTTGACAGTAGCGGTGTGGCGGAATAAAAGTGTTTTTAATTTAAATATAAAAATATTTTAATATTTGCTGATTTTTAAAAAATATTTTAGTGAGGGAAGATTTTGGTTAAAAATACTTTTTGAAGAAACCGAAAGATATTTTAAGATTTGGAGATTTTAAAAAAATATTTTAGTAAACAAAGATTTTGGTTAAAAATATTTTTGAAAAAATAGAAAATTTGTGCCGGTTTTAGCGAAAGAACGTTTGGGCAAAATACAATTTACAAATTTATTCTTAAATTATTGAAAAACATAAAAGTTCATGCAACACACTTAATATATCTTAAAAGAAAAAAATATATATATTATTTTTCAAAATACAAAGAAGTACAAAAAAGTCACAGACAGAGAGAGTAGTATAACATCCCTCTAAAGATTCATATCCAATCAAGTTGAAAAATATTTCCCTTTTTTGGGAAACACATAAAGGGGTTCAAAATATGAAAATTTTCAAGTGGACTTTAAAACTTGTTGCAATCGATCAAGTATTTTTTCCGTGTTAAGATAAAAGTCTTAGTTGACTTTTTGCGCATATTAAGAAAAAAGATAAAATGACAAAATTGTTTATATTTAAATTTTCATTTAATTGCATAGTTTTTTGCACATAACTAGTGATGCTCCATAAATATGCAGAGAATATAAATATGACAATTAATACTAAGAGTATTATGAGCAAAGTATTGTAAAAATAAATTATTTAATGTAAGTAGACATTTAACTTGAAATTACCTAAAATAATATTAAGGACTTTTATTTTGGAACGAAGAGAGTATTATATTTCATCTCTACCAATTCTTTCCAAAACACTAATTGGAAAGGCCCTATATCTATTATCTATATCTCACTCTCAACCTTTAGCCATCGACGCAACTCACATAAAGTATATTAATACTTAGAATATCAAACTAAACATTCATATGAATGTTTACTTAGGTTTAATTGTGATTGGCTTCACATGTGTAGTCCTAAGAAGACATGATCTCATTGTTTAACAAGCCTTTAATAGTACGCCATTTCTCTCAATCATGTTCCTGTGGGTAATCTCCCTCCCTCTCTCTTTAAATAATTCACTTCTTGATTTGAAATTTGAACCCATCACCAACATCAAATAGGGCTCCGATTTTGGTTTTGAAGAGGCTGATACCAGTGAATTTTGTCTTGCAAAGTTTTTTTAAGAGATTTTCTTGTTGGTGGAATGCATTGATTTATATGATTGGTGTGGGTAATGAAGATAACATAGATTATGTTCTATATTCTTCTTTTTTATTTTGATTAAGGTCGCGTTTGGTTAATTTAGTTGATTTAAGTTCATTTAATTTCATTTTTTAATGCAATGACAATTTTAACCTTTAAAAAATGAATAAATCAGTGTAAGCAGTCATTTTTTACCGGATAAAAACTCGGAGAGTACCATTTAACACATTATCAGTCATATTGGGATGCAAGTAGACACGTTTTTAAGTTTAAGATATAATAGATCCCTGACAGGTAAATTTTGAGGTGCAATCTGTACTTTAGTCTCACATTTAAATTACTTTGGAATACTTTACACAACATAACACCAAATCAGTACTAATTTTTTGTCAATACTTGGCTGTTGAGGATGCTTTTTGTGCGGTCCCTTTTACACTAAATCCTCAAATTATGAAATAATTTATGTAACTATATAATTAAATAGACAATTGGGTGTAAAATTTAAATACATTTAAAGTTCATATATATATATATATATCAAAATTTGTTTGCTCGCCGAATCACCCAATAACGAACGTGAAACCTGTACAGTGAACAAACAACCACACTGAGAAGCTTGGCGGCCGGGGCCGCCGGGGGATAGCTTCGGTGTGAGAATAAGTACAGGTCAGAAACGTCAACAATAAAGGTATGCAAGTGTTTTAGTGCGTAAAGTAGATTGTACCTAAAACCTGAATTATGGTCATATATATAGTTTGATCACACCACCCCGATTGGACTAGGAGTCCTATGTAAAGATAACTACAAATACCCCCAGCTAAATAGAATACTCCTTCCTCAATAATAGGAAGTCAAATAGAATAAAGGTATTACAAGTCAACTGAGATTGTAATTATTCTAGAATGTCAAGCCTCATGACTACAATACTCCGCCACATAGCATGGCCCACCGATTCTCCTGGACCCACAAAATCATGCCCTAACATTGCCCCCCACTCTCATATTATAAGAAGCTTAAAATAAGAGACTACAAAAATTAATAAATAATAAACTGTTGCCACCGAAGCTAAATCATCATCTCCGTACATCATGTGCTTGAGTTGGACCCACCATCGGCATCATTAGTCGTAAATAGGGAAACGTGCAGAGACAGTTTGTCACCTTATAAGCCTTTTCCCCCAAGGAAACGAACTGCCACATCATAACCACACATTCAAAATTTCTCTAGAGAGCTCAAGCATCAGTCTCCCTCCCTTCCTTACTGTTGCGATCCTCTTCTTCGGCCACATCACACCAAACCACTACATCTAACGCTCAATCATGTCAGGTGACAACAACGTTCAGCCCGTTTCCACCACCAACCCAGCCATTTCTGCATCCACCTCCACTATTCAACCCCCCTCAACCATGCCATAATCTCAATCTACCAGCGCCGTCACCGTCTCCCCTTTCCAAATAGCCACCACCTCCCTACAATCGAAAGCACCTCATTGCCTGTGTTAGGCAAAGCTTAAATCACAGAGATGAAAAATCGAGATCAGTATTCATCTGAAAAGGCATATTCACACATCAACACCCGCTCATGTGTTCAAGATCAGATGCTACCCACCATATGCAAATAATACCAAACCAATGAGTACGAGCCCCGCGCACCAAACTTGCTGGAGAAGATGTACTGGTGCCCGAAGGGCGAGTGGGTCGTATTCCCTCTATATGCATTGAGATATAGGGTATTGTTCCCCTCACATAAATTTATTTCATCATTTCTTTGTTTTGTGGGGATCGGGTTCGTACAACTAGTGTCGAACTCGTACATCCATCTGATTTGCTTTATCGCTTTTTGCCAAGAATGCGGGGTTGAACCCTCGCTAGACTTTTTCATTGCCATATTCACTCTGGGCCGATCCAAGGAACCAGGGTTCCGCCAATTGAACAGACAACCAGGCCGACGCGCCTGGATGAAGACCCCCTAAAGCAACAAAGGATGACATTCATACTAGGTCTTCATCAAAGGCCCTGACACCCACCTTCTACTAAACTGGGGTGAACCCTCAAAGACTAACCTTTGGCTCGACAACACCCCCGAGACCGAATCGAAGAATTCAAAACATTTTACTCCAAAATGCCGACGACGGAATGGTCAATGGACCTGCTATCTAACCAATCTTGGCTTTTCAGCCATAAATATAAGTCCCGAACTCACCATCTGTATATGAAATATATTAAATCTTGATTCTTACTAAGTTACTTATGTTTGCAGTATCTATCTTCAAACCCCGGTCGATTATAGAGATCGACCAACCGTCTATTGAAGTTGCACCAGCCGAAGTCACCTCTGATCCCAACGCTGAAATAATTCCCCAACAAACCGAACTGCCCATTGCCATCGAACCTATATCTGCCATCCTAATGCTGACACCACCCTCAATTGAAAAGAGCTCCTTAAAAATGAATACTGAGAAAAAAGTGGTTATACTTAAAAAGAAAAAAAAAAGCTGATGAAGGCATCCTCAAAGATACATCCAACCGAACCATTCAAAACCATAACGTCCGAACCCATCCAAACAACCGCTGACACCAAACCCCTACAAGAAACTATTCTCGAACCCACCATCGAAAAAAGAAAAGAACCAGAAAGCCAACCTCCGAACCACACGTCAAGAGACCCTATACAAAAATAACTCTCGAACCCCAATAGTAAACATTATGCCCACAACCAACCGATTCTCCTTCTACCTCCACACGAGCATGAGAGGCCCTAGCCTCAATGACCCTGTGGCCTGAAGACCCCATTGACGACTACCCCTTTGAGCTTTTTGATAATTTCGTCCTTTCGAAGGACAACGAAAGATTCGAAGACCTCACCCTTTAACAACTCATCTGCGTAAACGCGGTCCACCATGGTCGGGTAAGTACAACCATACATAATTTTTATTTTTCGATACTTTTTCATTCTAGTGATTCTGAATAAAGTGTCTTGTATTTCAGTCTCTGGCTGCCCTCGGTCGAATACTGCGCCATCTTTCTACAATAACTGCCAAGGAAAAGAAGTTGGAAGCCGACGTCGCACGTCTTCAAATTGAAGTTAAAACCCTGACATTCGACCTAGAAAAGGAGCAGGGCAACATGTCGATACCTGATGTGCTGTCGCAAGCACCCAAAAATAAAACCTTACTACAAAAGATATTAATGTAGTAGTGCAAGTAAGAGTCGATCCCACAGAAAATGATTAGTCTAAATTTATACTTTGTAAACCAAAGGAGGGGGTTTGGAATTTTATTTAACTAATTAACTAAAACAAAATAAGAATAAAATAAAGACTTTAGTTCTTCCGTTAAATATCACCTTATCATAGCAATATTTATCCTTCAATGAAATTAATAGTCCTAGGTAACAACAAGCCTTGCTACCCGAAACTCCCCTTAGATTATCACTCAATGAAACAAGCTCTTCACAAGATTCTAACCATTATACAACCTAGAACAAGCTCTCTAGATTTAATATAACAGTAGCATTAGGAACTAGGGAATTAGACTATTCCAAGCAACAATCACACAAGCTCGGATTATTTAACCTGTCTTTCGATAATCATAGCAATACTCAAAAGCTTGACCACAATCATGTATTACTAACTGCTACTTATGACTAGGAACAATATCAATTACACGTAATACTATCCCTTGATCTAGCAGATGATATCAGTTAACAAATTTAATCCTGCAGAAACTAAATCAGTTAAGTCAAATAACATTCAACAATTAAAACGAATTATCAAGAATGAACTTCATGTAAGAAGGAACCATTAGCCGTAAATAAAGTTTAACATCCCCTTGGAACTAAATAAAAGAAATGAGAAGAGTTCATAGCAAATATGCAAAATATAATTTATAAGATATTCAACAATAATAGAATACAAAAATAAAGGAAGAATTTAGAGAAGAAAAACTATGTTTTGACATCCGGCTGTCACTACGGATCACAATCTTCAATCTCCAAGCTTTCGCCTTTTATTCTTGACCTCCATAATTGTTGATCCCTTGTTTGCTCTTGAACTATAAAAATGGAGAGGAGAGTAGCCTCCCCCTGGAGGTCTACTTCCTCTCCCTACTCCTATACAAACAAACTAATGTGGAGAATGGATATAAGGAATTGGTGTATGAATTGATATGTGAATTAGTGTGTGAATTAGCTTATTACAAGCCTAGCTTCACTTGGTATTTATAGGAACTCATGGTGTGCTAACCTATCATCATAAGTCAAAATCAAACACCCAATCTACTCATATGCATTAGCCAACCAATGAAGAAGCCACCTAAAAACGTGCACAAGTGATGTGATAAAAGTCCAAAATCTGACAACTAAACTGATCAGCACCTTGCAAGCTATTTTTGTATTTGAAAACCAGCGAATTGGACGTTAGACAAAGAATGAAAGTTGTAGCCCTAGAGTTTCGAATGAATTTGGGCTTTTGAATCACCTAATTTAGTGTTGGGAAGCTCAAGTTATGACCCAAATACTCTAGCTGGTTCGAACAGGAATCCAGTTCAGGCGGGATTCAGATCAATTCACTTTGTCATACTGTTTGGATACCCAAATGAACTCGGATTTTTTCCCACCATACATTTCCAGAAAGCTTGAGAAGTTTGCTAAAATCTTCAAGAAGAACACATTCTTATTTAGAAACATTAACACCATCTAAATCGCAAGCGAAGCTCCAGAGGTCAATCTGTCCAACCGAGCAATTTCCTAGAATATTCAGCTTCGACGTCTGTTGGAAAATTGGTCATAACTCTCTCATCCGAGCTCTGATTTAGGAGTTTCAAGATATTCCGAAAAACTAAGAAATAGATTTACAACTTTCCTTCTTTGAGCGTTGAGAGATGCAAGCTGGATTAAGGACTAAATTGAGCTCCAAGGGGCTGCTATGTTAATGATAAATTCTGTGCATTGATCCAAGTACCCTTTTATTTCTTTTTCCTATAAAATAAAGTAAAAACATATAAAAGTGATACAAAGACGCATTCTATACCAATAAGATAAAAACACATAAAAAATAATATAAAATACTCAAAAACTCACAAATCATCAAGTTAAAAAGACTTAATTTGTAAGTATAAAATTGACTCATCAAATACCCCCAAACTTGAATCTTTGCTTCTCCTCAAGCAAAACAAACACAAATTATAAAAATTATAAACTCTTCTAATAAAACCTAACTTGAGCAATGAGACAAAAAGGTCGAACAATGACCCCAAAAATGCCAACACATAAAACTCTAGAAAACTTTCAAAATATCGCAACGTCTAGAATTTTAACTTGCTTGTTAGACATACCTTGCTTTAGATCCTTTTCGTATATGTGTGTACATGTATCCATTATGCAACCACATTACCTTATGAAATAAATCAAAATAAACTCGAAAAACTACATGCTTAATACATTACTCGCCGTTAATGTAAACAAATCAGAAATTTCAAAAATTTTAGATCAAAGGACTTTAGGTAAGTGTATTTTATGCTCCATCTTATCCTAAGTCCACTCTTATGGGCGAGTGCGTTTTACGCTCTATCTCAACCCACCGTAAGATTTTGCGATTTATTGCTTTCTTTCTTTCTTTCTTTTTATATATATAGGTGAGTGCGTTTTACGCTCTATCTCTCATAAGCATGTGTTTATTAGTGAGTGCGTTTTACGCTCCATCTCAACTCACCACATGACCAACAAATCAAATTTGAGTACATTACTTCGAGTGATGTTTAAACGAGTTCTAGAGCTTATTGATCTCTCCCACAAGCATTCGGTCATATATAAGCCTTCTCGAAATGTATCACTGGTTCATTACAAATGGATAAGTGCTCAAATGTGGTAGGGATTCAAGCAATGTAATAACCAACAAAAAAGTTAAGCACACAGACTAAGCAATATTTGTCCATTTTTCATGAGTTAAAATTTATTCAATCAAGTTTTTGTTTTTTTTATCATTGGTCATAGTTCTAAATCAAGTCAATGCTCAAGAAACACAAAATAATAACCCTAAATTTTTATTTATTTTATTAAAAAAAATCATATTTTTTTTATTTACTAAATACTAATAAAAACATTATTAATACCCCCAAACTTAAAACTGACATTGTCCTCAATGTAAGCAATAAACGAATCAAATGCAACGGACTTCCCTAGAAATATGTCAATAATCTTAGAGCGCTGGAACTGTAGAATGTTTGGCTTTGATGACTTTGATACAACGCCCCGACGCTTGGTAGGTAGAATAACCTCACACGAAAGATAAAACTAAACGAAAATAAACTCAAGTAAAATAAAAATAGATGAAAGGGATGCAAAATTTGGGTTGCCTCCCAAGTAGCACTTGATTTATAGTCGTCAGCCCGACTTCTTTATTTTTTATTCGAGACCTTGAGATAGTCGCGAACAAAATTAAGAGTCCCTACAAAATTAAAAAGCAATAAGAGTTTAAACGAAGATAGAAATTTGCTAAAATGAAATAAAGTTCACAAAAGCACAAAAATAAAACTAAAATCATTCCCCGGCAACGGCGCCAAAATTTGGTGTGCTGTCGCAAGCACCCAAAAATAAAATCTTACTGCAAAAGATATTAATGTAGTAGTGCAAGTAAGAGTCGATCCCACAGAGAATATTAGTCTAAATTTATACTTTGTAAACCAAATGAGGGGGAGTTTGGAATTTTATTTAACTAATTAACTAAAACAAAATAAGAATAAAATAAAGACTTTAGTTCTTCCGTTCAATATCACCTTATCATAGCAATATTTATCTTTCAATGAAATTAATAGCCCTAGGTAACAACAAGCTCTGCTACCCGAAACTCCCCTTAGATTATCACTCAATGAAACAAGCTATTCACAAGATTCTAACCATTATACAACCTAGAACAAGCTCTCTAGATTTAATATAACAGTAGCATTAGGAACTAGGGAATTAGACTATTCCAAGCAACAATCACACAAGCTCGGATTATTTAACCTGTCTTTCGATAATCATAGCAATACTCAAAAGCTTGACCACAATCATGTATTACTAACTGCTACTTATGACTAGGAACAATATCAATTACACGTAATACTATCCCTTGATCTAGCAGATGATATCAGTTAACCAATTTAATCCTGCAGAAACTAAATCAGTTAAGTCAAATAACATTCAACAATTAAAACGGATTATCAAGAATGAACTTCATGTAAGAAGGAAGTTCATGTAGCCTCTCCCTGGAGGTCTACTTCCTCTCCCTACTCCTATACAAACAAACTAATATGGAGAATGGATATAAGGAATTGGTGTATGAATTGATATGTGAATTAGTGTGTGAATTAGCTTATTACAAGCCTAGCTTCACTTGATATTTATAGGAACTCATGGTGTGCTAACCTATCATCATAAGTCAAGATCAAACACCCAATATACTTATATGCATCAGCCAACTAAGGAAGAAGCCACCTAAAAACGTGCACAAGTGATGTGCTAAAAGTCCAAATCTGACAACTAAACTGATCAGCATCTTGCAAGCTATTTTTACATTTGAAACCTCCGAATTGGACGTTGGACAAAGAATGAAAGTTGTAGCCCTGGAGTTTCTAATAAATTTGGGCTTTTGAATCACCTGATTTGGAGTTGGGAAGCTCAAGTTATGGCCCAAATACTCCAACTGGTCCGAACAGGAATCCAGTCCAGGCGGGATTCAGATCAGTTCACTTTGTCACACTGTTTGGAGGCACAAATGAACTCGGATTTTTGCACACCATACTTTTCCAGGATGCTTGAGAAGTCTGTTAGTTTTCAGAGGCACAAAAGATATCTAGAAGGGGGGTGGTTGAATAGATTCTTTAAAACTTTTTAACTTGTTTTTAAAAGAATGACTTTTCAGTTTGGTTAATTAACAGGTAATTAAGCACAGCGGAATATATGATTGATAAAATCCCCCTTAGAGATAGAACATCTATAATGGATATGATAAAGCAGTGATATAACAGTTATAACAGTTATGGCAGTTAAGGAGTGCAAAGAGATAGAGACAAGACTTTAAGTGGTTCGGAGCACACTAGTCTCCTACTCCAATGTTCTACTCCACGAGTAGCAAATCCACTAAGGATAATGTTACAACTGAATCACAAAGATTCCTTCAAGACCCGCAGTCTTGGAACTCTAGTACACAACGTACTCTGCCTTGGAACTCTATAGACTAAGACCCGTAGCCTTAGAATCTCTTGTACCCTTTGGTACTCAGCAAGTCCAGCAGACTTGACTTCGGTTGGTCACCTGTTGACCCTTTCACTTGATAGAGAGTGATTATTTTGTTGCTACTGAGTTGCTTGAAGCATATGGTCTGATGAACTCAGCAGCGAAGCAAGATGTTTCCCTTTGGATTGTAGAATGATACTTTGACAGATTTGATTTCTTTACATTGTACTTGCTTAATCTGTAATCTTCAATCCATCTGCTTTATGTAGATGCTTCTGAAAATCTTTCCGTTGAAATATGGCCGTTGCATCTAATCCTTCTGTTGAGATGTATTGCTGAACTTAGGAATAGTTTATTCCTTGTTGACTGTAGTAGTTGGGGTGAGTCAGCTTCCATTAGCTTGTACCAAGATAGTGGTAGAGAGAGTGCTCTGAATATCTGCAGACTATAGCTGTTTGCTCCCCACTGACTTGTTTCTTTGTTTAGTTCAATTTAGTATTCAGCAACTATCTTGGGTAGGTCATTCTACTGATCACTCATTATGGGCAACTTAGAATATTCAATTCATATCTAGGTTGTGTCGACGCCGGGTTTTCGTCTTTTCCAATTTTAGCCTTTTGATTGAATGATTTTTGGAAAAGGTCGGCATTAATGTCGACGGGGTTTCGAAATATCGTTTTTTATGATTAGCCAATTAACCAGAGTCGCCAGTTGGTATATTTGAAATGGATGTACCAACTCATCCGAGTTTCGTTTTCGTAAATCGCTGGCTCATATGTGACTCCGAATTAATTGGTCTGCGAACCGAGAGTCATAGAGTTCGGGGGCTTGCTTAAGCGAGGGGAAGGTGTTAGGCACCCCCCGACTTCCGTGAAACACGGTTACCGCAATCCTGATGCTTTCTTATCCTTTAATTCATGAAATGTGTGTGTATGCGCGTGTGTGTGTGTGTGCCTATGTGAATGTTGTGGTGAATTTGTATGAAAGAATCATTTGGGGTTTTTATGGAAAGTCGTGTTTTGAGAGTGCTTTAGAGTGTCCTTCGATTTATATGAGAAAGCTTTATTCTTTAGAAAGGTTTGATTTTTTTGATTGTCAAAACTGTAAGGTTTTCAATTGGGTCTCGTTTTGGCAAAGTAAGAGTTTTTTAAATCTTCGTCAAAATAGGAATCGAGATCTATACGTTGCTTTCATAACTCAATTGATGGGCAACCTCTAGGATCTCTTTAACCCTATGCACAAGGATTTAATAAAATATTATTTATTTTTATAAAACCATTTTTTTGATGTTTTGAAAACGATTTCTTTTGCCTTCTCGTTAAAAGGAATCGACATTCATTAGCATTCCCAATTTTTAGCCTCGTGATTCTAATAACCTAATTTGATGTATTTTATGAAAATCTTTATCGTTTAGCTTTGAAATCAATTTTGGGTCATAAATCAAATCAAGCATTAAAATGCGTTGGGGCTATTCATGGGCATGTAAGCCATCAAAATAACCCCGAACGCCAACAATCGCATACTTTCACTATGACGGGGCCTTAAACACGATTCTCGCCTTAGCGTCGTTTTAAGGCCCGACGATTACATATTTACAATGAAAACTACATCATTCCTACTTCTTACATCAAAAGAGGTCCATCATCGGATTTGGACCACGGGGTCGCTTTCCTAGGCTCACACCCAAATCTCCACACACCCACAACCGGATATTACAAGAAATAACCAACACAGATAATCTAACAATACCAAGACATCCTAAAATAGCGATCTAAAGGAACCACGCCCAATATAGCACCGTAAAACAAACAAAAAAAGTCAATAAATAAATATCATCGGGTTATTAGGAAGAATTTTGTTCCGATGGAACCCTCACTAATAATCCCTAATTCATTGTTCCATCATCAATTACATGCAAACTACATTTAATTCAACCAAAGGACATGATAGAAATTGCAAAAATAAGGAGATTTTCACCTTGCAAATGAGATCAAAGTGGATGTAAACTTGTGTATTTTGAATAGAAGAAGAAGTATATATGATACAATCAAATCAAAAGAATATTATTCCTCTCTTTTTCTTCCTTTCTCTCCTATTTTGTTGCAAAAAACTATGCTATTTTCTCTTTGAATTTCCGTGTTGCTGCTGCTTATTCTCCTGCTCTTGCCTGATCCAACTCTCTCTGCCTTACTGAATGAAGGAAATGTGCTGAAGTAGGCTGGCTAAGCCCAGCCGCAGATTGATCTGCGGCTGGCCGCAGATCAATCTGCGGCTGGCCTTAGCCCGCCATCCACTCAGCCCGCCATGCACTTTAGTTATTTAATTCTCTTCGGCTTCTGCACCGCACCTCGATTCTCGCGTCGTGCTGTCGGTTTTCGCCGAAAGGCTTGTATTTTGCAGTCTGGTAATTACTGTGAGACGTGACACATTATTCGGGAATGCTCATTTCGGATGGCCTTGTTGTCACGTCGGTTTTGACTGCAAATCGTCGTGGTGGCGTCGAGTGTTCGCACTTGTGCCCATTCTTTGCTCCAGCAGGCCGGTTCAATTGACGATTTTGCCCTCCTGTCACGGTTAGCATAGGGAACGTAAAATTTGGGTGTCTACAGGTTGCTTGTCTGACGTGTTGACTCTACGATCTTGCTAGTCGTAGTGTCGTTAGTGTCGTAGAGTTGCTAGTCGTAGTGTCGTTAGTGTGATTGTAGTCTAATCTCAGATGTCGTGGTACGTTTGGATTCCATTCCTCCCACAGGGTTGGTCGGCAGTCTCCTCCGCTGGTTGGACAGTTTATCGCCGGCCGACAGGGTTATCGCAGATGGCCTTTTGGGACATTCTTGGTCTTTATTATCCTTTCAGGTGCCAGCGGGCTTTGTGGAGGGTATTCTGAGCTATTGGGCCCTTGACCGTCAGGTGTTCAGATTAGGGACAGTAGAGCTGACCCCCACTCTCGAGGAGTATGCTCGCTTTACCGGCTTGCCTTTGGATAGACCTTGTGCTAGGGTCACAGCTGGTTCCATGCGCCGTCAGTTCTTGACTTTCACCGGTTTGCGGAGGACAGTCTTGTTATCGGTGATCACCTCAGACCATCTAGTTCCCCTACATTTCCTGACTGACCGATTCGGCTCACCCAACAGTTTTCACCTATTTTCTGGTGATTTTTCCGTATCCGAGGAGCGCTGGGGTGCTTTGAGATTAGACGTTTTGATGGCCTGTGTCATCTCAGTTTTGTACTTGCCTGCAGGACCCGATCAGTTGGACATGCGGGTTGTCGCGGCCGTTAGAGCCCTTCAGGAGGATCACACCGTTCTTCCCATGATATTGGCAGATACGTACATGTCAGCCTCATATTGTCAGTCTTTCCGAGGCAGAGTATTCAGAGGGAGCTCGACCTTATTGTACGTGTGGTTTATGAGCCATCTCAGCCCCATCGGTCATCTCCGTCGCCGTGGGTTTTGCTTCAGCCATGACATAACCACGTAGTTTTTATTTCGTCCCGTAAGCTGTACTGATGCGGCTTCCTGGGTAGAATTCTTGTCGGTTATAGAGGATCCTTTTCATCTCCTGATCTACTCCGGTTATTGCTCCTTTATGAGCTTCTTGACTCACGTGCCCAACCTGGATTTCATCCCTATTGCTGGCTTGAGAGGCGTGACGACCTATCATCCTTTGGCGGTTACAGGGCAGTTTGATCAGACACAAGATTTTCACCCTTTCACGGGTGCCGCCGCCTACCGATTCCTTATATCATCCCAGACAGAGAGAGATCTAGTGCGGGTATATGATCTTTGGTCCCGCAGGATCCTTGCCGAGTATAGTGACAGTTGCCCCATCCAGACATTCGCTTATGTGCAATGGTTGCGCAGAGACTCGGATATGGTTGGTTTGAGTCAGACTGGGGCTCTTGATGATTCTGGAGTGATTTTCCCAGATGATACCACAGATCATTCTGTCTCAGCCGATTCTGCCCCTAGTCGGGTCTCTGAAGACAGCCGGATCCGACTGGCCTTGATTGCTATTGAATCTGAGAGGGATGCTGCCATTACTGAGAGAGATGCCGCTATTCTGGCCAGAGATGCTGCTCTTACTGACAGAGATGCCATTGTATTTCAGACTAGGGCAGTCATAGACGCTCATTCTGAGACTGTCAGCCGAGCCACTGCTTTATTGGATCGCATCGACATGATGGGGCAGCAGATTGCAGGGGATGCTGATGCTTCAGATCTATCCACCACCTTATCCATCCTGCTTCAACTAGTTTCAGATTTATAGATTTTTTATTTCCTGCATAGACTATGTTAGTTTCATTGGTTATTGAAAGAGAAATCTTGTAACAAAATGACTTATATATACAGACATGCATTTAAATTTAGTCATTTCCCCTTTTTGTCGTATCGTTGCCTCTCATTGGATCCTCATTTTATCCAGCTAACCATGATTTTGACATTTTGCCTTCTTCCTCTTCTCAAGTCTTGATGGAGATTTGACAGATATTGCCGCACACCCTGTCGATTTCATCAGGTTGGGTCTTAGATTTTGGATAACTGTCTGGTTGGATCAGGGTTATGTCATTTGGGATGAAGCTGGTTAGGCGGCTGGCTTCGGGAAGGTTTTGAGGGTGTAGGAAGGTTTATCTGGCTGTTGGGAAATGGTTCTGTTTAAGGAAAGGATTATTTTTTAATGGATCGGACCGTGCCGTGATGGCTGCCTACGTACCCCCACAAGTTGGGAGATCAGGTCCTACGTAGTTCGCTTCTCAAAGAAAAAAGGAGAAATCGATTATTCAAGCGTAGAATCGCTTCACGGAGTCGGAATTGAGGGGCTGTGGAAATACCTCCCCATCCATTTCTTGCAATATGAGGGCTCCTCCGGATAGCACTTTCTTAATTACAAATGGTCCTTCCCAGTTCGGGGCGAACTTCCCCTTGGCTTCGTCTTGACAAGGCATGACTCTTTTTAGCACCAGGTCATTTTCCTTGAACTTCCGAGGTCTTATCCTTTTGTCGTATGATCGAGAAATCCTTTGTTGATATAACTGACCGTGCCAAACAGCAGCCACCCTCCTTTCATCAATTAGGGCCAATTGGTCGTATCGACTTTGCATCCAATCCTCCTCGCTTATCTGAGCATCGATCACTATTCTGAGGGCCGCCATCTCAACCTCAACTGGCAGAACAACCTCCATTCCATACACCAAAGCGTAAGGGGTTGCCCCTGTAGAAGTACGCGTTGACGTTCGGTATGCTAACAGGGTGAGGGGGAGCAAATCCGGCCATCCCCGATGATTAGCAGACATTTTTGCCATGATCTTCTTGATGTTCTTATTTGCAGCCTCCACTGCCCCATTCATCTTGGGACGGTAAATAACAGAATTGAGGTGTTTGATCTTAAACTGGTCGCACAATCCCTTCATGAGGGCGTTGTTCAAATTCTTGGCATTGTCGGAGACCAAGACCTCAGGCTGCCCGTATCGACAAATGACATTATTCCTGATGAAACCGACGATGACCTCCTGAGTTACTTTGGGGAAAGAAGCTGCTTCTACCCATTTGGTGAAGTAATCGATCATGACGAAAATGAATCGGTGTCCGTTGCTTGCTTTGGGCTCTATTGGTCCGATTACATCCATTCCCCACATTGAAAATGGCCACGGGGAGGTCATACAGTGCAGTTCATTGGGAGGCGTATGGATCACATTACCATGCGCCTGGCACCGTTTGACATGATCATCGCAGTCGGATTTCAGTGTTAACCAATAATGCCCTGTTCTCAAGATCTTTTTGGCCAGCATCGGTCCACTCATGTGTGGCCCACACACTCCACCATGTATTTCGTTCATAATCCTTTGGGCTTGCGTTTCATCTACGCATTGCAACAGTCCCAACCCAGCATCCCTCTTGTAGAGTGAATCCCCACTCAGGTAAAATTTCATTGCCATCTTTTGAATTCTCATCCTCTCAGCTCGGCTTGCCTGGTCGGGAATGGATCTATCCCTCAGATATTCCCTTATGTCCTGATACCAAGGCTGCTTTGGCAGAACCACCTCGTCTGATAATACTGCAACATGTTCCTCGTATGCCGGGGCATTCTGTACTGCTATCTCAATCTGTGGAACGTCCCTGCTCTTGATTACGTGGATTAAAGAAGCCAAAGTTGCCAATGCATCGGCAAAATCAATCCGCCCTCGGGGGATATGTCGGAAAGCGATATCTTCGAACTCTTGCATCAATTGGATAACACAACGATGGTATGGAAGTAACCGAAGCTCTTTAGTGTTGTACACCCCGATCGCTTGTCTGATTACCAGTTCTGAATCCCCAAACACCGCCAACCTCTTCACTCCCATGTCGCGGGCAAAACGGAGTCCCAATATACACCCCTCGTACTCAGTTGTATTGTTTGAATTACTGAACTGCAATTTAGTAGCCATAGGGTATTGCTCTACGGTGATAGAGACCAGTACTGCTCTGGCTCCTGCCCCCTCAGCATTCATGGCACCATCAAAATACAACTTCCAGAACTGCCCCTCGTTATCACATTTCGTGTGTAATACCCAAAATATATCTTCGCCCGGCAGAGGAGTTTCTAACGGCTCCATCCCTCCTGATGGCATTTCTGCCAACTGATCCGCAATTCCCTGCCCTTTCATGGCTTTCTGAGTTACGTATACCATGTCGAACTGTTGTAAGATTAACTGCCATCTTGAAAGTCGACAGTTCAGCATGGGCCTTTCAAAGATATATTTCAAGGGATCCATCCTCGATATCAGGTACGTAGTATGCCCATGGAGGTAGCGCTGTAATTTCCCTGCAGCCCAGGCCAGAGCACAAAAGGTCTTCTCGATGGGAGTGTAATTCTGTTCACATTGGCTAAATCTCTTGCTGAGGTAATAGATGGCCTGCTCTTTACCCGCCTCATTCTTCTGTCCCAGCATACATCCCATCGCGATGGCATTGACCGATATATACATAAACAGAGGGATCCCGTCCTTCGGGGGTACCAGCACTGGTGCCTCTGTCAGCTGCTTTTTAATGGTCTGAAAGGCCCTCTGACATTGCTCATTCCACTCTTGGGAAACATCCTTCCTTAATAGTTTGAAAATCGGCTCGCATGTAGTCGTCAAGTGGGATATGAAGCGGCTGATGAAGTTTATTCTTCCCAGGAATCCTCTTATCTCCTTCTCTGTGTGAGGTGCCGGCATATCCACAATGGCCTTAATCTTTGCCGGATCCAACTCAATGTCCTGATCACTAACCAGGAATCCCAAAAGCTTGCCCGACTGCACTCCGAAAGCACACTTTGCTGGATTGAGCTTCAAATTATATTTTCTAAGCTGGTCGAATAGCTTTTTGAGATGGGTTATATAGTCAGATTCTACCCTTGACTTCACGATAATGTCATCCACGTAGACCTCTATCTCCTTATGCATCATGTCGTGGAACAGGGCCATCATGGCTCTCTGATAAGTAGCCCCCGCATTTGTGAGACCGAAAGCCAACCGTCTATAGCAGAAAGTGCCCCAAGGGGTGATGAACGCGGTCTTTTCCCGATCTTCTTCCGCCACCATTATCTGATGATACCCTGCAAAGCAATCCACAAAAGAGTACATCTCGTACTGCGCTGTGTTATCCACCAGGATGTGTATGAAAGGCACCGGGAAGTTATCCTTGAGACTGGCCTTGTTTAGATCTCTATAGTCTACACATACCCTCACCTTCCCTCCAGGCTTAGCCACTGGGACTACATTGGACAGCCATTCTGGGTAAGTGGATACCATAATGATTCCGGCCCTGAACTATTTGATGATCTCCTCCTTCACCTTCAAGCTCCACTCCGGTTTCAACTTTCTTAATTTCTGCTTGACAGGCCTAAAACCCTCCTTGATGGGCAACTGGTGTACCACAATGTCGGTGGATAATCCGATCATGTCCTCATGAGACCAGGCAAAGACATCCTCATATTGGCTTAGCAATTCAATTATTTCTGCTTTTTGGCTGGGGGTAAGGTCTGTCCCTATCTTGAGCTCTTTGGGTGAGTTAGGGGTTCCAATATCTACGGTGATGGTTTGGTCTAGGTTGGGTTTGGGTTTATCCTCGACCCATCCTTTGATCTCGTTAGGCGCGTCGTCGTAATCTGTCTCGTCTTGCTCAATGCCCATCAAATCAAAATCCAGCTCAATGTCAAAATCATAATCATCATTCAAATTTGAAAGACCGTTTGTTAGACAAGGATTACTCATATTGGTACACCTGACATGAAACAAAATATTTGTCATATATAAGTTATTTTCCACAACGACCATATTTTCAGATAACATGAAGAAACGACATAATAATGCAAAAAACAAAACAACAAAAATAAACTTCTTCATCCTCCCATCCTCTGGGGTCTACCACCCTGATGTCAGGTTTTACCCTTGTTTGGATATCACTGGTTTCATGGTCCAGTTATCGACGGTCAGGTCAGATGAAATGCACTGGATAAAAGGGGGCTTCACATCGGAAACTTCCCCGATGATTACGGCTACGTCGCCTGAGTCCTCCTTCCTACCTTCTTCAGGAATAATTAGCCCTGCCCAATCGATGACAGGCACACCCTGTTGGGCTCCCGGTGGCGTGACAACATCCGTCCCCTCTCCATTGCTTGTTAATTGTCCGGGGATATAGCACCTGGTTTCAAACTTTTGTGCGACCTCCTGCAGGAAACTTTCCCTCTTGGTCGACTCATCACTTGCGGGGGTTAATTCTTCATCCCCTGACTCAATCACAGGCTCGCTAGTCCCCTGTTCATTGTTGACCTTGGTCACCGGACTGCCAGCCAGTCGAATCGGGGTCGCGTCTTGACGGCGCCTCCGTGTTGTGCCTTCAGGATATCCCAACCCTGCTTTACCTATCTGATGGGGTAGTTGAATGGGCTCGGTGATTCCTTGACTGCTTTTTCCTAACCCCTGTCCAGGCTGGAATTTCATTTTCATCATTTCCTTTGCAACGAAGGTAAGTTCTGGAGAGACCTTAGGTTTCATGGCTGGAGCTCCCAGGCATCTATAGTGGGGAGTACTAATTTCCAGTGCCTGAAAACTGGCATGTGCCGCCGACTCGTCCACATTAATCACAGGCAGGCCATTCCTGGAAGGAGAAGGGTCATCACACTCCGCCGAGATCGTCACCAGATTCCCGTCGATTATAAGTTTGATTTGCTGGTGTAGTGTGGAAGGAACTGCCCCGGCCATGTGTATCCACGGCCTCCCCAATAACAGGTTATAACTGGCCGCAATGTCTAGGACTTGGAAAGAGATATCAAAAGTACAAGGTCCTATTTCCACCGGCAATTCTATCTCCCCAATGGTATCTCTCTGGGAACCATCGAAGGCTCGCACCACTACATGACTGGCCCGTAGGCGCTTAGGATTGATGTTCATCTTCTCCAATGTACTGAGGGGACAGATATTCAATGCCGATCTCCCATCAATCAGCACCCCATTCATGATATAACCTGAGGAGATTACCGCAATATGCAACGGTTTTCGATGCCCCCTTCCCTCCTTGGGGATATCATCATCTGTAAATGATATTACATCACTCTCCAATAGATGGCCCACCAGATGGCCGAAACCTTCCTTGCTAATTTCTTTGGGAACGTATGCCTCCTCCAGGACTTTCGCCAGACTTTTGTAGTGATCACTGGATGATAACACCAAATCCATGATTGATGTTAGGGTCGACTCCTCGCTTAATATCTGGATCCCCATTGTTTCCGGATGATCCATCTTTCTTAAGAATTCTATGGCTTTCTCCTCGGAGATCTCTTCATTTTTCTTCGTTTTGTTCTCAAGGACTCGTCCAGGAAGATACAAAGGATTCCCCCTTGTCGTCACAGAAGCACAACTGGCCGCTTCCTCTGACACCCCCCCCATAATTCCATGGTACCGTCTTTAGACTGTGGACAGGGATTTGTGGCCTCGCTGCAAGGGTGAGGGGTTTCGGAGCCGTTAACTTGACAGGCCCCCCTGTGATATTTCTGCTTACCCCCATCAACCTAGTTGGCGCTCCCCGTACACTCCCGTGATCACTTATCATGTTGATCATTTCATCAATTTTCTTCACATAATTCAGCCTTGGCGGCCCCTCGGCTTCACTGGCTTCTGCCACATTGACCCCCCTCCATCATGTCTAGGCAGGGGATTGATTTTAACATTTGGGGAGTCTGGCTGTTCCACCACAATTTCCCCACTATCAATCAAGTTCTGAATTTTGTGCTTCAGCGTCCAACATTCCTGCGTATCATGACCAGGGGAACCTGAGTGGTATGCGCATCGCTTGCTTGGGTCAAACCTTCTTCCGTTTGGGTCACTTGGGGGTGCCAAATCGACTATCTTCTTTTGGGCTATCAATACCGCTAAAATCCGCTCAAGAGGATCCCCGAGTGGGGTGAATACTCGATTTTGCGAGGTCTCGAATCTCCTTCGCCCTTCCGCCCTCTGATCAGTGAAGTTAGGCTGTCGGGATGGCCCCACTCTCTGCACCTGTACTGGAAGATTATTTTCTGCCTTTCTAGATGACCCCTGAAGGATGAGGGAAACATCCTCCTCCTTTTTCTTTTGCACCCTACGGGAAGTGCTGCCATAATTTCCACCTTGTATTTGTTCTGCAGCTATTTCCAAAGCCGTGAAATCCTGAATCTTACCAGACTTCAACCCCATATCCACCATTTCTCCGTGTTTAATCATCTCAGCAAAGGGCCTTCCAATCCCTGATATAACCCGCTCATAATAAGGAGCCTCTTGAATATCTACGAAGGTCATCACCATCTCCGACTCGCTCATCGGGGGATTCACCTGTGCGGCCATACCCCTCCATCGTTGTGCATAATCCCTGAAGGATTCCCTGGGTTGCTTCTTAACTTTTGTCATTTGGTATCTATCAGGGGCCATTTGTGCCTGGAAGCTATACTGTGTTAAGAAGGTGTGGGCCAACTCTTCCCAATTATGGATCCGGACATTATCAAGATGGGCATACCAGATTCTCGCTTCTCCCGTCAAACTCTTTTGGAAAAGTTGCATCCTTTGACCCTCGTCTTCTGCATAAGATCCCAGCTCCCCAATGTAGATTTTCAGATGGGTATAAGGGTCCCCCTTTCCATTGTATTTCTCAAATTCGGGAATTTTAAATTTCTCCGGGTATCTGGTTCCGGGGAAGACATATAGATCTGAATAATTAACCCTGCCTAGGGACCCTATGCCCTTCATAGATTGGATAGTTTCCTCCATTTATTTCATTTTCTTTCGCAGGTCATCCGTATCTCCCTCTTCCGGGATAGTAATCACTGTCTTATTAGGTACGAGAATGGCCTTTGGGACGACTGGCTCGCCCTTAGGTTGGGGTGGATCCTCCTTAGGTGGATCCTGCCTGGGTAGCAATTGTTCCTTCAGCATTATGGCCATTTCCAACATCTGCTTTTTAAAGTCATCAAATTCCTCCCTAGATATGGAACCAGGATTAGTAGGTGGGAGATCAGCCATTTCAGATGTAGAGTCTTTGGCTCTTTTACACTGCGAACGCGTTTGAGGAGCAATCCTACAGAAACAATGGTTCAGAGTTTAGTCCCGGGCAATGAAAGGATATGGATGCATGCTAAAGCCGTAACTTTTGTTTTTTTGGGTTTTTTAATCTTTCTCTGCAACACAACATGTTAGTAGTCCCTTATTGCAATAATAATTGATAGACATAACTTATTATGCCTTCCCAGCTATTCCCTGCAAAACACGGGGGTCAGTATTTCCTTTTGACAATAGGGAAAGTATATGACAGTTGCATGCCATTTACATTTATTTTGACTGAATGATAAAAGGGTATGAAGAAGCTTCCCTTTCGTTAGGTTTATCAGAGGCTGACCTATCCTAGGGTTACTCTCGCGGGCTTTTCGGCATGAAGGTTCCCATATCTTCGTAATCTACTCGTCTGAATCCTTTCGATTAGAGCGGATATGGGTGGTGCGTTTCCTAAGCCATCTCCGGGGAGCAGCCCCTTCGAGTCCAGTAATAGGCAACCGACAGGTTCGCCTCAGGAGGAGGTACTCTCTCAACATACTTTCACATTCATCGTCCTCACCGTATGTAAATGATTACTTTAAAGTAAAGCCATTCCATTCAATTATTCATTTATTGGACAAACACACATTCACCCAACAAAAGCACAAAAGATCAAAATATCGTATGCACACACATATTCATGAATTTTTTAAGGATAGGATAGCATCAAGATTTGAACGCGGCTTAAGCCCTCTAATGTCCCCAGCAGAGTCGCCAGCTGTCAACGCCGGGTTTTCGTCTTTTCCAATTTTAGCCTTTTGATTGAATGATTTTTGGAAAAGGTCGGCATTAATGTCGACGGGGTTTCGAAATATCATTTTTTATGATGAGCCAATTAACCAGAGTCGCCAGTTGGTATATTTGAAATGGATGTACCAACTCATCCGAGTTTCGTTTTCGTAAATCGCTGGCTCATATGTGACTCCGAATTAATTGGTCTGCGAACCGAGATTCATAGAGTTCGGGGGCTTGCTTAAGCGAGGGGAAGGTGTTAGGCACCCCCCGACTTCCGTGAAACACGGTTACCGCAATCCTGATGCTTTCCTATCCTTTAATTCATGAAATGTGTGTGTATGCGCGTGTGTGTGTGTGTGTGTGCCTATGTGAATGTTGTGGTGAATTTGTATGAAAGAATCATTTGGGGTTTTTATGGAAAGTCGTGTTTTGAGAGTGCTTTAGAGTGTCCTTCGATTTATATGAGAAAGCTTTATTCTTTAGAAAGGTTTGATTTTTTTGATTGTCAAAACTGTAAGGTTTTCAATTGGGTCTCGTTTTGGCAAAGTAAGAGTTTTTTAAATCTTCGTCAAAATAGGAATCGAGATCTATACGTTGCTTTCATAACTCAAATGATGGGCAACCTCTAGGATCTCTTTAACCCTATGCACAAGGATTTAATAAAATATTATTTATTTTTATAAAACCATTTTTTTGATGTTTTGAAAACGATTTCTTTTGCCTTCTCGTTAAAAGGAATTGACATTCATTAGCATTCCCAATTTTTAGCCTCGTGATTCTAATAACCTAATTTGATGTATTTTATGAAAATCTTTATCGTTTAGCTTTGAAATCAATTTTGGGTCATAAATCAAATCAAGCATTAAAATGCGTTGGGGCTATTCATGGGCATGTAAGCCATCAAAATAACCCCGAACGCCAACAATCGCATACTTTCACTATGACGGGACCTTAAACACGATTCTCGCCTTAGCGTCGTTTTAAGGCCCGACGATTACATATTTACAATGAAAACTACATCATTCCTAATTCTTACATCAAAAGAGGTCCATCATCGGATTTGGACCACGGGGTCGCTTTCCTAGGCTCACACCCAAATCTCCACACACCCACAACCGGATATTACAAGAAATAACCAACACGGATAATCTAACAATACCAAGAAATCCTAAAATAGCGATCTAAAGTAACCACGCCCAATATAGCACCGTAAAACAAACAAAAAAAGTCAATAAATAAATATCATCGGGTTATTAGGAAGAATTTTGTTCCGATGGAACCCTCACTAATAATCCCTAATTCATTGTTCCATCATCAATTACATGCAAACTACATTTAATTCAACCAAAGGACATGATAGAAATTGCAAAAATAAGGAGATTTTCACCTTGCAAATGAGATCAAAGTGGATGTAAACTTGTGTATTTTGAATAGAAGAAGAAGTATATATGATACAATCAAATCAAAAGAATATTATTCCTCTCTTTTTCTTCCTTTCTCTCCTATTTTGTTGCAAAAAACTATGCTATTTTCTCTTTGAATTTCCGTGCTGCTGCTGCTTATTCTCCTGCTCTCGCCTGATCCAACTCTCTCTGCCTCACTGAATGAAGGAAAAGTGTTGAAGTAGGCTGGCTAAGCCCAGCCGCAGATTGATCTACGGCTGGCCGCAGATCAATCTGCGGCTGGCCTTAGCCCGCCATCCACTCAGCCCGCCATGCACTTTAGTTATTTAATTCTCCTCAGTTTCTGCACCGCACCTCGATTCTCGCGTCGTGCTGTCGGTTTTCGCCAAAAGGCTTGTATTTTGCAGTCTGGGAATTACTGTGAGACGTGACACATTATTCGGGAATGCTCATTTCTGATGGCCTTGTTGTCACGTCGGTTTTGACTGCAAATCGTCGTGGTGGCGTCGAGTGTTCGCACTTGTGTCCATTCTTCGCTCCAGCAGGCCGGTTCAATTGACGATTTTGCCCTCCTGTCACGGTTAGCATAGGGAACGCAAAATTTGGGTGTCTACAGGTTGCTTATCTGACGTGTTGACTCTACGATCTTGCTAGTCGTAGTGTCGTTAGTGTGATTGTAGAGTTGCTTGTCTGAACTGCTCTACAATCTTTAGATTTGACTTGATGCTTGCAGACGTTCACTGCGATCTTTACATTTCACTTTGACCACTCTGAGATAGCATCAATGCTTTGCCTTTATGTTCTTCTTCAGAAGTGCTGATTTAGTCTTTAAAAATACTGGCAAAGACTACTCTACAATTCTGTGCTTGGTTGTAGATAGCCTTTGTGAATCGTAGAGTGACAGGCTATGATGACTCTACGATCCTGAGAGTTAGCATTGTGATGCCGGGATAACTCTACGATCTGCTGAGAGAGAGCTCTATGTCCTGCCGAGAGTTCTCTACGTTCTGCCGAGAGAACTCTACGATCTGCCGAGAGAGCTCTACGTCCTGCCGAGAGTGCTCTACGTTCTGCCAAGAGAACTCTACGATCTACCGAGAGAGCTTTATGCCTTGCCAAGAGTGTTCTACGTTCTGTCGAGGGAACTTTACGATCTGCCGAGCTTTACTTTACGTTTCCCTGGCAAACTCTGTGATGACATACTTTGACTCTGCGAAGTTGGCTCTACGATCCTTCACTGGATGTTTGTGCAGTGCTCTACGATCAGTCTATTTCAGCACATAAGATCAACCTAACAAGTTTGATCTCTTCTATTCTAAGTCATTTGTACATCACCTTCAATAAAGGACTTTACAACAGTTATTATTACAAATATGCATCGATCAGATAGAATTTCAATATAGCTTAGATTATCCTAACATATTTGATCTTTTCTATTCTAAGTCCCTATACATATGTATTTCATTAAGGACTTTACAATTCAACTACTGATACACATATACATTAGTACCACAACATCAAATTTAAAGTCATGTGATTCCTAACAATCTTCCCTATTTGATTTTGACATAAACCAGTAGTTTTGAATCATATCATCAATTCTAATGCAAATGCTTATAAAAATAAACATGTCTTATTGTACAGTGAGCAACTGTATTTCTAGATAAAATCATGAATTTTATTGATGATTATATAAATATTACATTATATGGCAGTTTCATCAATAAAGCGAAAGAGAAAATTATAAATAATTTCAAACCTTAGTTCCTTCTTCCTCTTGCTCCTCTCTTGGCCCTTGGAGGATTGGCCCTTTCATACTCAACTCTTCTTCTGTAGATTTCCCTGCCTTCTTCAGTCATTCGTTGAAAATCTTCAATCTGCTCTTGACTGAGGCCAGAAGAGGGCATATGGCTTCCTCCTTCACCATAGGGGTGAGTCCCATGCAAGCGTCGATTTAACAATGTAGGATTGCCTGATGGTATGTGAACTCCTGTTGAAGTTACATCAGGCATTCTTCTATAGGATCCAGGGACTTCACTCCTTATGGGAATGGCATTTATGGGCTCTTCAAACGGAATTGATGACTCAGACTGCCTCGGCTGCCTTGGTTGCTCTCTTCCCCTGCTACTGCTTGATTCTCCCTTTTCTTTGCCTTTTATTTTCTCCCCCTTTATGTCAGCATCTAGAGTTCGAACCTCTTGGGAGAGCTGCTATATACCCCGCACCAATTCTTGCATTTGAGGCCGAGACTGAGTGTTGTCAGCTCTTTGTTCAACTAATTGAGCTTCAGTCCTTTCCCGTTGTCGATGCATCAGAGTGAGGGCATTGTCAGTCCTTTCCATCTGTTGGAGGGATAGGCACTGGAAGTTGTTGATGGAGGTGCTCAAATTAAAGAGTTTCTCAGTTACTAACTTGTTCTGAGCTGTCTGAGACTCCTGAAGGGAAAAAACTGCAGATTTGTTATCAGCAATTTCCTTTTGATAGAATATGTCCCTTCTATCAATTTCGTCCATTAACTCTTTGATAATTTCTCTTAACCTTTTAGTCAATTCAGTACCAAGATTGTTGGAGTGAGCATTGGTAGCATCAACAAGTTCGTTAAACCTTCTATGGAGGGTGAGAGAATTAACTTCAAGGTTCTCCTCCATATCTTTAGTCATACCAACTGTGAGATCAGTCAATTCATCTGTTGTGGGGATGAGTTTGACACGCTTAAGAATTTGCTTGATCTCTGGTGGAGATTCTTCCTTATTGCTTTCTTGGAGATTTTCCAGAGCGATGGCCAGGTCAAAGTATTCATTATGGGAGGAGGAAGGGACATCAGCAGGAATGGTCGGGGCATGTGTTTGAAGTGTGGGAGAGTGAGCAGTTTGATTATCATTTGTAGGGTCATCACACTCTACTATCGTAGAGTCGATCGTAGGGTGGGTTGACCCTACGTTTTGGGTTTGAAGGTTGAGCTGAGCATCAGTCGTAGAGTTTAGGGACTCTATGACCGGAGATGGTTGGGTATCTGGTTCATCAGGGACAGAGTTTTGAGACCCTGTAACTGGAAGTGGATTCCTTGGGCCAAAGATGACCTCATTCCATCTTGGTATTTCATCAAAACGATAGTAAGTTGGCAATGAAGAGTGTTTTAGCTTAAATGATGAAGTATACCTTTTGCTCATTGCTTTGGAATGCATTGTTAGAAATCAGCTTTTGAGCAAAGGAGCCAATTCTTAGAAACTCTTGGGCAAGCACTGAAATTTCTGGGTAAGTCTTGAAGGCCCAGAACATGTGATCCGAAGAATTGAGGATTAGAGCTTGATGAAATGACATCCTTGGTAAGTAGGCAAATAGGCAGTTGTAATTGATATGCCTCTCTTCATTTCTGCCTTCAACAATGATTTCCAGGCTTTCATCTTCACTCTCATCACTAGTTTCATCACTGATCTCTATATTTTCTTCGTGCTCCTCAGCATGAGTTCTAATTTCTTCAGGGTTTGATGGATCTTCATGACGATCTTCTGATTTCTCCCCCTCAATCTGAGCAGTGACTGGCTCAGGGACATCAGGTGTCTCCCCCTCAATATGAGCACATCTTTGCTTAACAGCTTCTTGTTGCTCCCCCTCAGTTGGAGCGACAGTTTGATCAGAGGGTGAGGGTAATAGTCTCATTTCCTCTTCTTTGATCCTTAGCATTGCTTCATTAAGCTCCTTTTAAGCTAAAGTCGTCAGCTTTTTCTTCATTTTCTTTGGCTCGGGTTTAGCAACCTTCCCAGCCATTTGTTTGTCATCAACAACCATGGATTCAGGCTGACCAGCATCTTCAGGTCTTAGCTCTACGATCGTAGAGTGAGGATTCTCAACGATCGTAAGGAGGCTTTGCTTAGAACTGCGTTTTCCCTTCTTATGATAGACCTTTAAACTTGGTGGTGTTTCACCAGAAGCTTCTTTCGTTTGCTTTCTTTTCTTCTTCTCTGCTTCTGAAGAGAGGGAAGGCTTTGGTTAAGTAGTAGAAGATGCAGATCCTTCATTTGATGAACCTTGAGGTTCCTCTTCAGTCTAGGACACTGCCTTCTTTTTCCCTTTGCTCCTTCTGGTTAGAGCCGACACCTCCTGATCTACCTCATCAGTTTCTTCTTCAACCACAAACATATTCTTCATGGAAGGCTTTCTGACTTCACTTTGAGTTTTCTCACTATCTTCTGTCTTAGCTGATCTTAAATTCCCAACTGGATTCCTTTTCCAGTTCACAAATAGCCTTTGGGTGATCCTTTTATTGACATTTATAACTTCTCCTTCATTATCCCCAATTTGATCTCCTAGTGCTTTCTGAAGAATGATGCTTATAAATCTGCCATAAAACATTTTCCTTGCTCCTTTGATCTTTCCATCATTCGAGACCCAATTTCTAATCCATTCTAGGAGCAGGGCACCATAGTTTATTTGGATCTTCTGCACAATAGCAGTCATGATTCTAAGCTGAATGTTGTTGACAGAATCATGAGCTGAATTCTTGCACAGAATGCATTTACCAACAACATCAGCCAAAAATTCATACTTTTGAGGAAATTCCTTTTTCTTTAATCCCTTCAGCCCTGGGTTGTTCTCGTGGTGCATTTGCTTCAGCCCTTCTTCGGTGTTAATGAACTGGAGAGTTGTAAGCCCGTCATTTTTGAATCCTAGGGCTACGTTTATTTCTGAAGCACTTAGCTAAAGTGAAACCCCTTTGACCTTCATGGATAGGATTCCATCCCCAATAATTCCATTTGAATAGAATTCCCTCACCAATTTTGGATATACTCAAGTATTGGTGTCTAGGGTTTCGTAGAGTCCTGATCGCTGTAGTAGAGAGATGATTCTCTTGTATTTCATCTCAGTTGTGGCAAAATTTTCAAAGTCGAGGGAGTTGCCTGAGATGACTTGAGAGAATGCCATTTGAGAATTTCTTTGGTTTTGCTATACAAGAACGAAATTTGCTGAGAGTTTGATTGAAACAGAGAGCTAGGGTTTCAGCGAAGAGGGAGAGAGACGGTTTTCAGATGAAATGAAAATTTTGAAATGAATTCGTAAAAACTTCCCTCTTGTTCTGTTGAGTGGGTCACGTGTCAAGTGTTGAATGAGTGCACGTATTATAGTCCGACGGAAAAGACTGTTTTATCCTTAGTTCCTTCTGAGCTCTGCGTTTCATCTTTGAGTCTTTCCTACTCTACAATTTCAATCTTACTCGACGATCGTAGAGTGAGTCTCGGCAGCTTGGCTTCCCTTATGCTCTACGATTTTTCAATTTCACTCGACGATTTCTGACTTCACTCTACGAACTTTCTTTCTGCAGAGTTAGTAGATTTCAAAGCATAATATTATGGATGTAAATTTAGCATTCCTAGTTCACTTATCAGCATGTTCAACCTTGATTCATCTAGAGATTTTTGTAAAGACATCAACAAGCTAGTTTTTAGTATGAATATAATTTAATGATATATTTTCACTTTGCACATGATCTCTAATGAAATGATATCTTATATCTATATGCTTGGTTCTTGAGTGCATGATAGGATTATGAGTTATAACAATTGCACTAGTATTATCACAATGAACAGGGATAGATTTAAACTCAAATCCATAGTCAGCTAGCTGATTTTTCATCCATAGGATTTGTGCACAGCAACTGCCTGCAGTAATATACTCAGCTTTTGCAGTTGAGGTTGAAACTGAGTTTTGCTTTTTGCTAAACCAAGAAACAAGTCTATTTCCAAGTAATTGACATGTTCCACTTGTGCTCTTTCTATCAAATTTACATCCTGCATAGTCAACATCTGAATATCCCATTAGATCAAATGGTGACTCCTTGGGGTACCAAAGTCCCAAATTTGGAGTACCTTTAAGATACCTAAAAATCCTTTTACAGCCAATAAATGAGATTCCTTAGGATTAGCTTGAAATCTAGCACAAATACAAGTGGCAAATATGATATCTGGTCTACTAGCAGTTAAGTATAAGAGAGATTATATCATACCTCTGTATTGAGTTATATCAATACATTTACCTTTCTCATCTTTCTGAAGCATAGTTGCAGGAGCCATAGTAGTTTTCATGATGGTGGCTGAATCCATGCCATACTTCTTTAATAAGTCTTTAATGTACTTGGCTTGGTTGATGAATATTGCTTCATCAGTTTGCTTTACTTGAAGTCCAAGGAAGAAGTTCAATTCTCCCATCATGCTCATTTCAAACTTGCTCTGCATTAGCTTGGCAAACCTTTCACACAACTTTTCATCAGTAGAACCAAAAATAATATCATCCACATAGATTTAAATTAAAAGTGATTTATCCTTATGTTTCCTTAGGAATAAAATGGTATCTACTCTACCTCTAGTGAATCCCTTTTCAGTGAGAAAGTTAGTGAGTGTTTCATATCATGCTCTAGGTGCTTGTTTTAATCCATACAATGTTTTGTCTAATCTATAAACATAATCAGGAAAGGTTGGATTGACAAAACCTGGAGGTTATTCCACATAGACTTCTTCTTGAAGTTCTCCATTGAGGAAAGCACTTTTGACATCCATTTGGAAGACTTTGAATCTCGTGTGAGCTGCATGGGTAAGAAAGCTTCTGATATCTTCCAATCTTGCAGCAGGAGCAAATGTTTCATTATAGTCAATCCCTTCTTCCTGTGAGTAGCCTTTAGCTACCAATCTTGCTTCGTTCCTTGTGATGACACATTCTTCATCCATCTTGTTCCTGAAAACCCATTTGGTGCCAATGACTGGATGTTGTTTTGGCCTTTCAACTAGTCTCCAGACTCTGCTCCTTTCAAACTGGTTGAGCTCCTCTTGCATGGCCTCTATCCAGCTTGAATCTCCTAATGCTTCTTCTACCTTTTTGGGCTCTATTTGAGAGAGAAAGCTTAGGTAGATGCATTCATTTTGAGTTTCTGATCTTGTCCTAACTCTTGTATTAGGATCTCCAATGATAAGATCTTCAGTGTAATCCTTTGTCCATTTTATCCTTCTTGGAACATCAGTTCTGGTGCCTTCTTGTCTGAGTTCTTCCAGGTTGATTTCTGGCTCAGGTCGTAGAGTCTCATTTTCTAGCATAGTGAGCTCTACGATTGCTTCTTCTTGCTCTATGATTTCTACTTCTGGCTCGACGATCGTAGTGTCTAACTCTACGATTTTGGACTCTGTGAACGTAGAGTTCTTCTCTGCTGGATCGTTGAGTGAAGTAGCTTTCTTCTTTGATTCTGACTCATCAAATGTGACATGAATAGAGACTTCAACACTTAATGATTCCTTATTGAATACTCTGTAGGCCTTGCTGTCCATAGCATAATCGAGGAAGATCTTTCATCTGACTTAGGTTGGAATTTGGTCAGATACTTCTTGCCATTGTTGAGGATGTAGCATAGACAACCAAAGGCACGAAAGTAACTGATGTTTAGCTTCGTTCCTTTCCATACTTCGTAGGGAGTCTTCTTAAGGATGGAGTGAATGAAAGACCTGTTATGAGTGTAACATGCAGTGCTGACTGCCTCTGCCCAAAAATACTCAGGAAGTTGAGCAGCTGCCAGTAGGGTTCTCCCTGCTTCAATCAGTGTCCTATTCTTCCTCTCAACTACTCCATTTTGTTGGGGAGTTCTTGGGGCTGAGAAGTTGTGATTGATGCCATTCTATTCACAGTAAAGTTCTACCTTAGAGAAATCAAACTCTCTTCCATTGTCACTCCTGATAGCCTTGATCTTCTCCTCCTTCTCATTCATAAAAAGTTTGAATAGCTTGATAAGATAAGAGCTGGTTTCATCTTTAGAGCTCAGAAAGAATACCCATGTGAATCTGGTATAGTCATCCACTACCACCAGTGAGTATTTCTTACCTCCAAGGCTTGCAGTTGGGATAGGCCCAAAAAGATCCATATGGAGTAGTTTAAGGGGCTTATCATTTGTGTTGACTGCCTTACCTTTGGATGAGCTCTTTGTTTGCTTTCCAAACTGACATGCTTTGTAAGGTTTCTCTTTGATGAAGTTGAGATTTAGCAGTCCTGCTACAAGGTCTTTGGAGGCAAGTCTTGACATGCTTTTGAAGTTCAAATGAGATGCCATAGCCAACACTGATCTTCAGAAGCTTTGGCAAGAAAACATATTGCTTCATCAGGATTTAGCTCAGCAAGGTTGACAGTATAGACATTTCCTTCTCTGGTTCCTATCAGCTTCAATGAGTTGGTCTTCAAGTCCCTGACTTGACACTGATTGTTGAGGAAGGTGACTTGATGATCTTTATCACACAGTTGGCTGACGCTGAGAAGATTGTGCTTTAGTCCTTCAACATATGCCACTTTCCTGAAAGACACAACACCATTTACAGCTGAACTATATCCTCTTATCTTTCCAGAATTGTTGTCACCAAAGATGACTGTAGGACCATCTTTTTCTTCAAAGTTTGATAGGAGAGCCTTGTTGCCTGTCATATGTCTTGAGCATCCACTATTAAGGTACCATGTTGATTCAGTGGAGTTCTGTACCTGCAGAAAGGATCAATCTTTCATTTTGGTACCCAAACTTGCTTGGGTCCAGATTCGTTAGTAGCCTTGGGGACCCAAATCTGCTTGATTTTAGGTCTTTGTAGTACATGATAGAAACAATTGAAATAACATTCTGCAGCTTTATGACCATGTTTATGACAAGTGTAGCATTGAATATAATGCATGCTTGTGTGTGAGTATGGATTCCTTCTTGTCTTAAACATACGTGGATAGTAGTGGCTCACAGCTTTTCCTTTTGGCTTAAATTCCTTCTGCTTCCTCACAACTCTACGATTCACAGTTTTCGTAGAGTGGAGGTCAACTCTACGATTTTTGCCAGGTTGGTTCGTAGAGTGAGTTTTGCCATACTCTATGATCCTTCGAGGCTTGAATGCAGAAGTTGACTTACTCTTTGATTTCTTGAATCCTAGATTTGTGTGGGATCCAACAACTTGATTTACAGAGTTTAAATGATTTGGATTAGCTGTGTGTGAGGATTTAACAAACACAATTCTCTTATTGAATTTAGGAGAACTGTAATCATTTGTTTCCATAAGATTAACCACAGAGGTTTCTGAAGGAAGATTGCAGAAACCTAGACCTGATCTGTTAGCCACTGATCTTTGGCTAGAGATCATGAAGTCCATGGACAGGGAAGACTTGTTCCATGAAGAAATTATCTTTTCTAGTTCTTGAATTTTGGAAACTAGAATTAACTCTTTCTGAGTGCTAAGCTCATTTATCTATCTCAAGTTATCATTCTCAGCCTCAAGACTGGTACAAGAGTCAGCAGTTCGTAGGGCAGTTTCCAACTCTACGATTGCCTTCTCTTTTTTCTCTTGAAGAAGAGAATGATCCTTTGATAGAATTCTGAACAATTTCATATATTTATGCAGTTCTATCATAGAGTCATGCATTCCTTCTCTAAGATCATCAATAGTTAAATCAGGAGAATAAAAATCAAATACCTCATCCAAGTTGAACTCTTTCTTGCTTTTGCCTTCTTTGGCCATTAAGCATAGGTTGGCTTTTTGTGGTTCCTTATCTTCACCTGATTCAGGACTTGAGTCGTTGTCTGAATCACTCCATGAACTTTTAGCGACGACGCCTCTTTCTTTCTTCTTGGTCTTATGATGGCCTTTGAATTCTGACTTTTTCTTGCCCTTCTTCAGATCATTTCTTGGAGGTTTGGGATAGTTTGTAATGAAATGACCTGGTTGTTTGCAGTTGTAGCATAAGTCATTGACTTATTCTTTAGAGCTGCTGCTGAACTTCCTTTGTCTGTTGTTTCTGCTTATAAACCTTTTGAAGTGTCTGACTAGCATAACAACTCCTTCATCCTTGAGTTCATCATCTTCATCATCATCTAAGTTATCTTTCTTTGAAGTAGATGCCTTAAGAGCAATTCTTCTTTCTTTCTTCTTTCCATCTAACAGAGTTTCTGCTCGTTGGGTCAGCTCCAATTCATAAGTAAGAAGATTGCCATATAACATCTGAACAGTCATTTTATGAATATTCTTTGACTCTCTTATGGCAGTGGTTTTGGCATCCCATTTGCTTGGCAGTGCTTTCATGAACTTGATGATGAGATCTTTATTTGGATAGGTCTTTCCATATGTTCGAAGAGAGTTGAGTAGTACGTTGAATCTTTCATATGTGGAAGTGATGTTCTCCCCTGAGATGTGGGTGAACATTTCATACTGTTGAGTGAGCAATGACTATTTGTTTTCTCTAACTTCTTCAGTCCCTTTATTCATGATCAGCAGTGCATCCCATACTTCCTTTGCTGTTGTGCATTTAACAACGTTTTCAAATAGCTCATCTTCTAGAGCCATGAACAAAATGTTTTTGGCTCTTTTGTCTAACTGATTTATTTTCTTCTCTGCATCAATCCAATCTTTCTTTAATTTGATTGAGACTTTATTTGGATCTTCAGCAGTTGGTGTCAACTTGGTTGGTACTTAGGGCCCACTAATGACAACATCAAATAGATCCTCGTCGATGACATCCATGAATGCCTGTATGCGAACTTTCCAGTTGGCAAATTTATCTTTGTTGCACATAGGTGGTTTATTTCCTCCACCTAACTTAGAGCCATTTCTGGTTTGTGCCATTGATCTACTCAAGCGGGTTAAACTTTAGAAATGAGAACCTTCTCTGATACCAATTGTTAGTTTCCAGAGGCACAAAAGATATCTAGAAGGGAGGGGGGTTGAATTGATTCTTTAAAACTTTTTAACTTGTTTTCAAAAGAATGACTTATCAGTTTGGTTAATTAACAGGTAATTAAGCACAACAGAATATATGATTGATAAAATCCCCCTTAGAGATAGAACAGCTATAATGGATATGATAAAGCAGTGATATAATAGTTATAGCAGTTATGGCAGTTAAGGAGTGCAAAGAGATAGAGACAAGACTTTAAGTGGTTCGGAGCACACTAGACTCCTACTCCACTGTTCTACTACTCGAGTAACAAATCCACTAAGGATATCGTTACAACTGAATCACAAAGATTCCTTCAAGACCCGCAGTCTTGGAGCTCTAGTACACAACGTACTCTTCAAAGCCAACAGCCTTGGAACTCTGTAGACTAAGACTTGCGGCCTTATAATCTCTTGTACCCTTTGGTACTCACCAAATCTAGCAGACTTAACTTCGGTTGGTCACCTGTTGACCCTTTCACTTGATAAAGAGTGATTGTTTTGTTGCTACTGAGTTGCTTGAAGCATATGGTCTGATGAACTCAGCAGCGAAGTAAGATGTTTCCCTTTGGATTGTAGAATGATACTTTGACAGATTTGATTTCTTTACGTTGTACTTGCTCAATCTGTAATCTTCAATCCATCTGCTTTATGTAGATGCTTCTGAAAATCTTTCTGTTGAAATGTGGCCGTTGCATCTAATCCTTCCGTTGAGATGTGTTGCTGAACTTAGGAATAGTTTATTCCTTGTTGACTGCAGTAGTGGGGTGAGTCAGCTTCCATTAGCTTGTACCAAGATAGTGGTAGAGAGAGTGCTCTGAATATCTACAGACTATAGCTGTTTGCTCCCCACTGACTTGTTTCTTTGTTTAGTTCAATTTAGTATTCAGCAACTGTCTTGGGCAGGTCATTCTACTGATCACTCATTATGGGCAACTTAGAATATTCAATTCATATATGGGTTGCTTGTCTGACTTGTTGACTCTACGATCTTGCTAGTCGTAATGTCTTAGTGTGATTGTAGAGTTGCTTGTCTGAACTGCTCTACAATCTTTAGATTTGACTTGATGCTTGCAGACGTTCACTGTGATCTTCACATTTCACTTTGACCATTTTGAGATAGCATCAATGCTTTGCCTTTATGTTCTTCTTCAGAAGTGCTGATTTAGTCTTTGAAAATACTGGCAGAGACTACTCTACGATTCTGTGCTTGGTTGTAGACAGCCTTTGTGAATCATAGAGTGATAGGCTATGATGACCCTACGATCCTGAGAGTTAGCATTGTGATGCCGAGATAACTCTACGATCTGCCGAGAGAGAGCTCTATGTCCTGCCGAGAGTGCTCTACGTTCTGCCGAGAGAACTCTACGATCTGCCGAGAGAGCTCTACGTCCTACTGAGAGTGCTCTACGTTCTGCCGAAAGAATTCTACGATCTGCCGAGAGAGCTTTATGCCTTGCCGAGAGTGTTCTACGTTCTGCCGAGGGAACTCTACGATCTGCCGAGCTTCACTCTACGTTTCCCTGACAAACTCTGTGATGACATACTTTGACTCTGCGAAGTTGGCTCTACGATCCTTCACTGGATGTTTGTGCAGTGCTCTACGATCAGTCTATTTCAGCACATAAGATCAACCTAACAAGTTTAATCTCTTCTATTCGAAGTCCTTTGTACATTACCTTCAATAAAGGACTTTACAACACTTATTATTACAAATATGCTTTGATCAGATAAAATTTCAATATAGCTTAGATCATCCTAACATATTTGATCTTTTCTATTCTAAGTCCCTGTACATATGTATTTCATTAAGGACTTTACAATTCAGCTACTGATACACATATACATTAGTACCACAACATCAAATTTAAAGCCATGTGATTCCTAACAAAGTCTACTAAAATCTTCAAGAAGAACACATTCTCATTTGGAAACTTTAACACCATATAAATCGCAAGCGAAGCTCCAAAGGTCAATCTGTCCAACCGAGCAATTTCCTAGAATATTCAGCTTCGACGTCTGTTGGAAAATTGGCCGTAACTCTTCATCCGAGCTCTGATTTAGGCTTTTCAAGATTTTTCGAAAAGCTAAGAAATAGATCTACAACTTTCCTTCTTTGAGCGTTGAGAGATACAAGCTGGATCAAGGACTAAATGAGCTCCAATGGGCTGCTATGTTAATGATAAATTCTGTGCATTGATCCAAGTCCCCTTTTATTTGTTTTTCCTATAAAACAAAATAAAAACACATAAAAGTGATACAAAGATTCATTCTATACCAATAAGATAAAAACACATAAAACAGAACATAAAATACTCAAAAACTCACAAATCATCAAGCTAAAAAGACTTAATTTATAGGTATAAAATCGACTCATCAATACCTTGCTATGATCTCAGGAGTTGACACACCAATTGAAGATATTGAAGTGGCAATGTTCTGACCTGGTCGAACAGAGAGAAAGACTCTTAGAAGACCGGGTTAGATTGAAGGGGGAAAACGAAAAACTTCGGAAGTCCGTGTCAGCCCTCGAAAATCAAGTTCAGGACATGCATGATAAGATGATGAATTTAATTAGAAGTAGCGTGGAACTGGAGAAGGAATATATAAAGCTTAAAGAGCAAGGTCTGCCAATGACCGAAGTCGATAAACAACAGATCATTCCTGAGTATAAAACATCTCTCGAACTGACCGAGGCTCTCTTGGGTCAGTTCGACGAAGGCTGCCAACATACGAAAACAAAGATGAAGGCGAAAATGATGGCAGCCAGCATCGATCTCCAACTCCTTAACTCTTCTGACGAAGAATCCGAGACCGAAGAAGACCCTCCATCCTCCTAATAATTATATGTATTCTTTTTGGAATTTATAAATCCCAATGTACAAAAAATTAATACAATGAAATTACTTTTTGCAAGTATGAACTATCTGATAAAACTTACTTCATTAATAAGTGAATAAATTTACACATTCATCAAGATAACATAACTACGAAATTTAAAATGCACATCTTATTGATAAAACTTCCAAAGTTTGCCTGCATGCCAAGTATTTTTTATTTCTACTCCATCCATAGTCCGAAGTTGGTATGTCCCTGGCTTCAGGACACTAATAACTTCATAAGGCCCCTCCTAATTAGGCATAAGTTTTTCGGTATTCTGAGGAGTAGAAGCCTCAGCTTCCCGAAGCAACAAATCACCGACCTCGAACCTTCTTTGCTTAACACCCTGATTGTAATGTCGAGCGGTTCGACGCTGATAGATAGCTAGTCTTACCATCGCCGAATCCCGAACCTCATCCAGCAAATCCAAATTAAGTCGAAGCCCCTCATCATTATACAACTCCTTATACTGACTGACCCGAAGAGAAGGGAACCCAATCTCTACTGGAATAAGGGCATCAGTACCATATGCTAACCGAAATAGTAAATCTCTCGTTGTCATTCGTGGCGTAGTTCAATAGGACCATAGGACACTGACCAACTCCTCCGACCACCTACCCTTGGCCTCATCCAACCTCCTTTTGATACCATTCAGCAAAGTTTGATTCGTCACCTCTATCTGCCCATTGGACTGAGGATGCGCCATAAACACTGTCCAATGCTGAATGTTTAAATCTTTTAGGAACTGCTCGAACTTGGCTCCCATAAATTGACGCCCGTTGTCCAATACTATAACCATAGGGATGTCAAATTGGAACACCACCGACTACTTAAAAAATCACAAATAATCATGCTCGGTGATCGTTCGAAGAGGTTTAGCCTCCACCTATTTAGTAATGTAATTGATGGCCACCACCACAAAAGCTAATTGACCCTTCGCTTTTGACAATGGACTAAAGATGTCGATCCCCCAAACTGCAAACGGGATCGGGGACAGTACTGATGACAATTCCTTAGGAGGCTGATGCAGAATAGGACTATTGAGCTGGCACTTGACACACTTCCTCAAATAGTTTTTCGCTTCCTAAAATATAGTCAGCCAATTATAATCCTATTTTATCACCTTGTATGCCAACCCCTTAGCTCCTATGTGATCTCCATAGATACCTTCGTGCACCTCCCGAAGGACGTAAGCCACTTCGGATGGCACCTCCTATGCTAATGAACTTACTGCCAGATAAAAAATACAACGGTTCAGAAGGAACTGATTTCATCAACAAGGGCGCTGAAGATAGATACCTTTTTATTCCCTAGAAAGCATCGTCAGACTTCGAAGTTCATCGGAAGGTCTCTTCGTTCTTCGGTCCCTTTAGTGTGTTAAAAAAGGGAAGACACCGTTCTGTCGATCGAGACATGAACCTCCTAAGCGCCGCAATCCGCCTAGTCAACCGTTAAACATCTTTGAAAGTCTATGGAGAACTCATATTAAGTATGACCCTTATCTTCTCTAGAATGGCCTCGATCTCGTGCTTACTAACCAAATATTCGAATAACTTCATCGAACCGAGACCGAATGTGCATTTGATCGGGTTCAGGCGTATATTGTGGTCCCAGATAGTCTGGAAGCACTCCTCTAAATCTTCCAGATGATCTCGAACTGCTGCACTCTTGACAATCATGTCATCTACATAGACCTCTATATTATGCCCGATTTGCCTTCAGAACACCTTGTTCATCATACGCTGATAAGTTGCCCCTACATTAATTAGTCCAAATGACATCTTCTTGTAAACATAAATAACCCGATGGGTGATGAAAGCCATTTTTGGGATATCCTCCTTAAGCATCAAATTTTGGTTATATCCTGAGAAGGCGTCCAAGAAATTTTACAATGTATGTCCCGAATTGGCATCAATAAGTTGATCGATGTGTGGCAACGGGTAGAAGTCCTTCGGGCACACTTTATTCAGATTTGTGTAGTCGATGCTCACCTTCCACTTACCATTCTATTTTCGAACCAATACCATATTGGCCAACCACTCCAGATAATCAATTTCAAAAATAAAATCGACCACTAAAAACTTAGCCACCTCATTATTAATTATTTTTTGTCGCTTTAAGGCAAAAATTCTCCTCTTCTGCTGAACAGATTTTCAGGCAGGATCCACACTGAGTTGATGCATCGTTACTGACTCGTCGATACCTAGCATGTAGCTATGTACCCAGGCAAAGATATCCACGTACACCCATAGAAGTTCCACTAAACCTGTCCAAATAGGTTACTCCAGACCTGACCTGATCTTCACTATCTTCACCGAATTCCCCGGGATCAGCTCCACATCTTTTGTCTCTTCGACGGGAAGAGCCAGAGGTTCAGTAGCACCCTCGGTAAATGGCTCCACCTCGATCGCCATTGTCTGCCTTTACTTACTAACCCCTATTCCTGAGGATATCAATGTGTTACGGTAACATCGACGGGCGATATCCATATCTCCTTTGACTTCGCTGACCCAATTTGGTGTAAGAAACTTGATTTTAAAGTGGGGGTATAGATGTCACCGCATGTATTGCTGCCAACATTGTCCAACCGAGTATGACATTATAAGAAGAATTAACCTGTACAATAAAAAACTTCATATTTACCTGCACATGTTGGGGAGCCGTACTGAAGGTGACTGATAGCTCGATAGTTCCGAGCACATTCACCGTATCATTGCTGAATCCATAGAGAGGAGCCTCATGTCTCACCTCCATTTTGGCCCTTCAGATTCAACATCTAATATGCATGGGTATATATAATATCCACCAAGAACCCATTGTCGATCATAATTCTCCTCATATCCATCGGTCCAACCTGTGCAGTAATCACCAAAGCTCTATCATGTGGTTCCACCGATTTGGGTGGGTAGTCCTCATTTGAAAAAGAGATAACTGTGCCGGGGTAAGGCCGATCCCTCCGTATTGGCTGTTTAGACACAGTCAGAATTGAGTCCAACGAGCCTCGACACCTTTTTTCGTCACGCGCCCCACCGAACCCCCTATGATGACATCGACTACGCGACGGGCGGGTAAATCTGGATTGGGCTGTTTATCCCTACGACGTTCCTGATTAGACTCTTCCTGTCTCATCCCTGAACCTTCCCGAACGACAACATAATGAACTAGCTCTCTATTCTGAACATTCTTCTCGATCAGGTTCTTCAACTGTCGACATGCCTCGGTAGAATATCCTGCATTCTGATGGTAATTATAGAACTGACTCTGATCCCCTCTCATCTGGTGGTTGTTGACCGGACATGGTTCAAAGAATGGTTTATCCCAGATCTGTAACGATTGTAAATATTTCAGATCTTTGTAATTAGGGTTCCCGAGTATTATTAAATAAAATGAGATTTTTATGAATGATGTTGTGTTTTATGTGATTTAAGGTTGATTATTGACCTAATTTATGTGATATGTGATTATGTATATGTGTTGCGGTTTCATAGACGAAATAAAAAATATTCAAGAAAAACGCCAAAACACTATTCATAAAACGCAGAAAACGTCTTTTTTGCTTTTCAAATTTTTGAATCACGGAATATTATTTATTTGAGAACGGGAGACACAATCTCCAATAAAACTGAAGAAAGAAATTTCACGGTTTTCGCATATGAAACGAGTTAGGAAATTTAACTAGAAAGAAATCGGGTAACCGACCTACTTTGGAAATGTAAACCCTAATCAATTATATGAAAGGGTAAATAGACTTTTTGCTAATTAAAATAGTTAAAATAGCTAACAAGAGAGAAACTAGAAATTGAAACTAAGTTTCGAAGTAACCGAGTCAAGTTGAGCCTAGGGTTTGAAATGACTTGGCTAGGGTTCGGGATGGTTTGGCTAGGGTTGGGCCAAGGGTTGAGCCAAGAGTTGATGATGGCTTGGCTAAGGTTAAGCCAAGGCTTGAGTTCTAGGGTTAAAACCTAGAGACTTAAGGCCTAAGAAAGTTTGGGTGAAATGAAAACCAAATGAAATACAAATTAAAGCATAAAGCTAAAATGAATGCAAGTAGAGGGGAAAAATGGGCCATTATGGCCGGCTAGTTGGAGAGAGGAGTGGACCAATGGTGAGTCATTAGCCATGACTCACCTTATCTAGACAAACAATAAAAGCTTAGTTCCCTTGTAATTCATTTTACTAGCCAAATAAAGCCTTAGCAATCATTTAGTCCCCTTAACCTTGCATGAGTTAACCTAATCTTGTATGGTTAGGTAGTTGGTGGGAGATGGGTTGATTAAGTATCCAACACTTAGCCATATTCATCTTCATTTCCATTTCAAAGAGTAAGAGAGAAAAGAGAAAACAAGAAAAAGAGGGAAAATAGAGAAAGATCAAGATTAAGATCTTGTAAGTTCTAAGAGAGTGTTAGAGATTCAAAAAGGAGGAAGAACCAAGAGGGATCAAAGCTTTGATCACCAAGTTGGAAGGAAAAAAAAGAACAAGAAAAGGTAAGAATAAGAACTCTAAAACTCATCTACTTCATCTCTTTCTTTTAAACGCTTTCTAGTATGTTAGGAAGTGCTTTGTTGGTGGATGTTGTTATGTGGAGATTATTGAAGGATCTTGGAGAGATAAGGTAGTTGTGATGGTTGATAAACCTTGTAAAACTACCGGTAAATGCCATGAAAGTAAATGAATTACTAAAATCGTAAGCCTTTGCATAAGGATGGACTTAAACTTATTTAGAGGACTCATAAAGGAAATAGATAATTGTTGTTGTGTCTTTTGTTTATAAGTCATGAAAGAAGTAAGAAAAGTTCCAAGTGGAACGGAGGAAAAATACGGCATAACAAAGTTATGGTGAAATTTTTCGAAAAAGACGTCTTAAGACGAAAACCCTAACTCGATACCACTTTTGGGGTAAGTCGGCGGTTAGTTAATGTCTCCAGTAAAGTCCGAATTCATAGGTTTTTTAGAGTTCATGAAAAATATGAGCCGTAGGCTGGAGAACGAGTTCAATCTGACTTCGGATGAGCGAGTTCCGGTAAATCGAATGTTCGACGTTAAAAACGTCATTTATTTAAAATTTACTCCTGGAGGGACTTTTGAGCTAATTTTTAGGTTTGTTAGGAAACCAGGAAAATTATTTTGTCCAAGAGAAGTTGTAGATAATGTTATGAGCTAGAAGTAGGTTCGAGAACAGACTCATTCTATAAAGGATGACGAAATTATGGCATTACGAAGCAATCGCGTTAACGGAAATCAATTCGGGAAGAAAAAAAAATAAGCAGGTTGGATAGAGACAAACTCACTGGGGCGAGCTCGTTTGGCTGGGGGAATTCGCCAGGGCGAGTTTGGTAGAGAGGAGCTGGCCGAGTCGAGTTCAAGCTCGCCGAGGCAAGCTCCCTGTTTTCCAATTTTGTGATTTTAATGCCCTTTACTAAAATGGGCATAACTTTTTCGTACAAACTCCAATTTTTGTGATTCAAGATGATCCGGTAAGATAAGAGGTAGACCTACAACTTTCATTCAATAAGAATTGAGAGTTAAGGTCAGGATCAATTTTGAAATAGAGCCTCTTTAAGGTTATTGTGTAATCGGGGTCAAAACATGGTGGTTTCTTCAGAACGCCATGATGCCAAACCATGTTTAGCTAATTTTTTCGAGTTCTAAACATTGGGCTTTGAAAATATGGTCTAGAGTTAATGTAAACCATGAGTGACGATTATACGTGGATAATTGGTATGTCTATGTGCACTGAATGTGTGGGACTTTCACTGGACGATTAACGTCAAGTTATTAAAGAACGCAACAGGCAAGTGTTCTAACCTTGTGCTATAATTTATGTGCAAGTATAATGTTGTTTAAAAATATATTCTTATGCATGTTATAATTACGCAAACCACATAAATTATTGAGAAAACCAAACGTGTACAAACCTTTTATAATTGTATAAGTTGTTCAAGCTTTGCTATAATGCATACTTGTAGGTTCTAATATACCTAAATTGTTCCAGAAGATAGTCTAAGCCATTTGTTTCGGCTAGACGCATGTTAAACATTTTATTGAGTCAAATATAAATCTTTGAAATGTTATTGAGATTAAGTAGAGCTGTCCAACTGAATTGTTTTGGTTTGGACTCAAGTCTTAGAATGAACCTCCCTTATTTGGGAAAAAATTTAGTCGGATATTTCGGATCGCGCCGAAAGGTGGTGATGATAAACACAAAAATTTCGTTTTAAGTATGTACTGTTGATCAACGCAAGGCATAAAGGGCTGATCACCCACCGCGCCCATAAGTCATGACGGTTTACAGTTGAATTACTGTTAGACCTTTTCAAAAGTGAACAAAAGTTCTTGGTCTTTCGACCGCTCAGCATGTACAGTCATTATGTCGTTTCAAAAATATAAACGAAAATTTTTGTTATTCAAAATGATTTAAATGCCTTCACAAGTATTGTTCAGTTGTCGAAGTATTCTTCAGAGAAAATATTTAATTCTTGTCTATGTTGTTATTATTAATTGTTATTACTTGCTGGGCAATCAAATGCTCACCCTTGCTTGTAATTAAATATTTTCAGCAAAGCCTGAACGTGTAGAAGGTTCTGGTAAGGACAATGGAAAGGGGAAAATGAACGAATAGAGGATTGAAGGATTATATGTAATAGTTAGGTGTATTGTAAATAATATTTTGAATGATATTATGTATGAACATTTTTAGGGTCTTAGAACCTGGGTTTGCAAGAATATGTCTGTAATGAGTAGTACTTACATTCATGTTGTAGAGAATATATAGATGGATGTTTGTGGAATGGATAGTACCGTGATGCACCGAATACGAGTTTAAAGGTACCTAGATTTGGGGGCGTCACATGATCTCCTCAAATATCCTAGGCCAATCAGTGTTGAGAGGCGTGTAGATCCTATTGACACTCTGGTTTTGGAACAGAGGTTGACCATTTCCCACTGATCCTATTGACACTCCTTCCTTGGTTGTATGTCTGACCCAGGATCATAACTCCTATCCCAATCCCAAGGCCTATCTGTATTGCGCATCTGCAGCTTTAGGCTCCCCATAACATCATCAGTGGTAATGAAATTCTCCACTATGTCATAAGCTTCGAACAGGTCCTTCGAGGGATTGAAAATAATATCCTTTAGTAGTCTTTGTGATTTCTCCGTGTCCAACCCCGTGGTGAAGAACCCGAGGGCCTGAGGGACGTTGAGGTCTATCATAGTGCTAGTTGCCTCCTTGAACCTCTTTACGTACTGACTCAGACTCTCGTTCGGCTACTGTTTGACATGCATGAGGGAAGCTGTTAACATTACCCTCCTCATGTTACTCCTAAAGCGATCATGGAATTTGTCACAAAGCTCCTGCCAGGACCCGATGGAATTCGGTGGCAATGATGTCATCCACAATCGCACCCTTTTCTTCAAAGTAGTGATAAACATCTAGTATCGGGCGGCATTAGAATGATCATAATAGCGCATGAGACGATCATATGTGTGTGTATGATCGTAGGGTTCGCCAGTGCTGGCGTAAATCTCCAAAGGTGGCATCTTTTTGGTCGGATCGGCCCTGACTCGATCAATCTCAAGAGTAAAAGGTGACTTCGGATCAATTGACAACTCATTCGCCTAGGTTGCCGTTGAGATTTTCTATTCTAACTCTGTCAGTTTTTGCATGATGGGGTCAGGTATCTCCTTCGGGGGGATCCTCTACGCCGATCCCTCACATACTCTGGGGAAACCACTCGTTAACGCCGTTCAGACCTTGCTCGTCCTTCGTCCATATCCCAGGAGTGTGATCTGCATTTACTCCTTCCTCTGGGAGAACTTCTTGATCGGTGGGATCAGGATCAGCTTTATAGAGTGGACTCCCGATGCTCGTGCCGACTCGAGGAGATCTCTTATTCCCCTTCCAATTCCGCCAATTGTGCATCCAACTCTTTTTATTGGAGGCGTAGGGCCTCCATAGCATCCTCGGCCTACTGGATCTTTCGCCTCTGGATCAACTCCTGTTTATCATATCCTTCTTGTTCTCGATCTCATTCCTGGTGTGTATGTGTTCGGGACTAGTCATCTGCTCCACGGGTGTGGGAATCGAGAGTCTTCTAGGTTATGGAGAATAGTTGTCACCGAACTAAAGTCGACTAGGCCCTTGTCGGGACCATTATAAGGTTATTGGGCCCGAGTCAATCTTTAACTGACTTTCGAATCTGCGTCATAGGGTTAACCGAAGATATCTTTTGGTCAAGAATTATTTTTCCTTTATCCGCCATACTTTCAACTCAAAGTAAGTAGGTGATTAAAAAATAACATTAAAGAGGTCTCCCTTCTAGCGCAAACGTTAATGCCAAAATCTGTTTGCTCGCCGAATCACCTAACAATGAACATGAAACCTGCACAGTAAACAAACAACCACAATGAGAAGCTTGACGGCCGGGGGCGCCGGGGGATAGCTCCGTTGTGAGAATAAATACAGGGCAGAAATGTCAATAATGGAGGTATGCAAGTGCTTTAATGCGTAAAGTAGACTGTACCTGAAACCTGAATTATGGTCGTGTATTTATAGTTTGATCACACCATCCCGATTGGACTAGAAGTCTTATGTAAAAATAACTGCAAATACGCTCAGCTGAATAGAATTCTACCTCCTTAATAATAGGAAGTCAAATAGAATAAAGGTGTTACAAGTTAACTGTGACTATAATTATTCTAGAATATCAAGCCTCTGGACTACAATACTCTGCCACGTGGCATGGCCCATCGAATCTCTCGGATCCATAAAATCATGCCCCAACATTGTCTCCCACTCTCTTATTATAAGAAGCTTAAAATAAGAGACTACAAAAATTAATAAATAATAAACTGCTGTCACTGAAGCCAAACCATCATCTTCGTACATCACGTACTTGAGTGGGACCCACTATCGGCATCATTAGCCGCAAATAGGGAAACGTGTAGAGGCAATTTGTCACATTATAAGTATTTTACCCCAAGGAAACGAACCACCACATCATAACCACACACTCAAAATTTCTCCAAAGAGCTCAAGCATCAGTCTCCCTCCCTCCCTTATTGTTGCGATCCTCTTCTCCGGCCACATCACACCAAACCTCTACATCCAACGCTCAATCATATCAGGCGACAATAATGTTCAGCCCGTTTCCACCACCAACCCAACCACTTCTGCATCGACCCGCACCATTCAACCCCCCTTAACCATGCCAGAAACTCAATCTACCAGTGTCGTCACCGTCTCCCCCTTCCAAATAGCCACCCCTCATTTGCAACCGAAAGCACCCCATTGTCTATGTTAAACGAAGCTGAAAAACCTGAGATGAAAATTCGAGATCAATATTCATCAGAAAAGGCATATTCACACATCAACACCCGATCATGTGTTCAAGATCGGATGTTACCCGTCATACGCTAACAATACCAAACGAATGAGTATGAGCTCCGCGCGCCAAACTTGCCAGAGAAGATGTACTGGCGCCCGAAGGGCGAGTGGGTTGTCGCCCCTCTATATGCATTGAAATATGGGGTGCAGTTCACCTCACATGAATTTATTTCATTATTTCTTTATTTCGTGGGATCGGGTTCGCACAACTAGTGTCGAACTTGTACATCCATCTGGTCTGCTTTATCACTTTTCGCCAAGAATGCGGGGTTGAACCCTCACTAGACTTTTTCTTTTCCATGTTCACTCTGGGTCGATCCAAGGAACCAGGGTTCCGCCAATTGAATAGACAACCAGGCCAACGTGTTTGGATGAAGACCCCCTCAAGCAACAAAGGATGACACTTATACTGGGTCTTCATCAAAGGTTCTGATACCCACCTTTTACTAAACTGGGGCGAACCTGTTGGCTAATTTCACAATCAATAAAACACGCGCAAGTATACGCGGTCCACAAGTAATATATAGTCAGTAGAGTGTTGAACCCACGAGGAAAAAATGCTAATAGTTATCAAGTACCAATTTTATGCCAATTTAATCTTAATTAAAAGAATTGATTAATATGTGTGGTTTGGTGATCAATTAATCTAACAATTGAACTATGCAATAGAAGTTCATTTGGTTTTTCTGTTTATGATAAAAAAAACAATCTAAGGTCACAATTTCCCCAAATGCAAAGCTTAATCTCCTAACTTCCCTTTTTAATCAATGAATCATATG